>OY997266.1:665219082-665919494 GCA_963921465.1 Triticum timopheevii
GCTCCATCTAAGCCTCTGCAGGATGCTCGAGTGGTGGCCAGTTTAGGCATCATGGTTGGAAAGACAGAAAAAGTGGATATGGCTTTCACGCGTGCCCATGGGGTTGCACGGCTTTTGGTTAGCGTACTGGATATTGAGTTTGTGCCTGATAAGGTCAACTGGACCTATAAGGGAGAGGTGTTCCCGCTAGAGATCGAGTTTGAGGACACCGATTTATTTGCTGATGCTGTTAATGGTAATGATGTTGACATGCACGACAAGGATGGTAATGCGGGGGCCAAGGGGCCACCGTTAGATGAGCCCACGTGAGAGGGGTCTAACGGTTCTCACCCAGCTTCTCGGTCGCCTGGGGAGGGGACCGGGGTTGAGCCCGCAGTTTCACCAGCGGTGCCCATGACTACTTTGCGTTTTGGGTCTTTTGAGCCAGCCTCAGCACCTCCCAGACTCTGGAGTGACCGGGTTGAGTCTGGTGATTGTCTTGAGCACACGCTCCCTCCGTTGGAGTTCGAGGGGGAGGCTGGTTTGTCTGCTGGACGACAGGCGAGGACTTTGGTCGGCGCTACGGAGAGGAGGCCGGAGGGTGCTTCTCTTGTTCTGGCGCCTCACGCGGACGCGACTTCGGAGTCGGCGACTGTGGTCGCGTTGGGTTGTGGGGGAGGGGGTTCGGGGCAGGTGGCCCCGTCTTCTCCCGTCCCCATAACGATCCCGGTGGCGTCGGTGACGCCGGCCCGAGGGGATTGGGTGGTGCTGCGAGAGGGAGCCCGAGGCAGGAGGCCTCGGCTACTGCTACTCCGTTGGTGGTAACCACTGAGGTTGCTGCTGCGTTAGGGGGGACGCCGGGGCAGGAGGCCCTGTCTCCTCCCTCTCCACCGATGGTCAGGAGGACCACCTCGCCGATGGCTCTTTTATCTGAGCCGGCGGCTGGGGTGGGAGGAGGGTGCGGGCAGGCGGCCCCCACTACACCCTCCTCGACACTACCTTTGGCCGGGGTCCCTGGTGTGGGGCACCCGTCTCAGGGGATCGGGAACCCGCAGACGCCATCTCTGGTAACTTCGGCACCACCTTTTAGGGCTTCAGTGCCAGGTTTTACTAGGGAGGAGGTTGTCGCGTTTGGTGGGATCCCGGACCCTATCTCCGAGGGGAGACGGATGAGTGCTCGCATCCTCGACATCCCTGAGGTGGACGACATGCAGCAGCGGTGCGCTATGAGGGCGGCCAAGCTTCAGGATGCTGCTTTATCTTCTGGTATGTCCGTCAACCTATCTAATTCCTTATTGCATTTTTCTAATGAGGACATTATAAATAATGCAAACCAATTAGGAGTTTCACTAGATGCTTCGGATAGTGAGATTACCAACTCGGTGAATGATTTATTAGATTTGGAGGCGGAACGTGCTTTAGAGACTATTCGTAATCTTGCAGCAGTTAAACCAATGAATGATGATGAGATTAATGCGTTAGGGGTTAGAGTGCTCGATAATCTGTGTGCGGATCTAGCACCCCCCATTCATGACGCTGAGGAAGATGATGCAACCCTAGAGCATGATGCTAGTCATATTTGTGAACCCGGTCATGAGGACCGGGAGACTGAGCTTAGTAAACCTAAGCGTAAGTGGAAATGGAAGATTTATCCCGATTCCGCAGTTCGTAGGAGTGCTAGGATTCGAACCACTAAAAAATTCCATGATGAAATATGAGAGGAATTTTTTGGAATAGCAGAGGTCTGAAGGACTTGGCTAAAAGAAGATTCCTGGCTGAGGCAACTTTAGAGCAGAGGTTAGATTTTATTGCTCTATCGGAGACGGGTAGAGATAACTTCGCACCACAATTTCTCTCCTCTCTTGTGGGTGGTATTGATTTCGATTGGCATTGCCTCCCTCCACGAGGAAGATCGGGTGGTATCTTACTAGGTGTGAGATGCGATTCGCTTGAAGTCCGAAGTGTAGTGATGGGTGACTTCGCGGTGAAGTTTCGAGTTAGGTCTAGGATAGATGGTTTTAACTGGGCGTTGGTGGCGGTCTATGGTGCCGCACAGCCCGAGCTTAAAGCGGAATTTCTAGCGGACCTTGTTCGAATCTGTGGGTTAGAACAACTGCCAATTTTAGTTGGAGGTGATTTCAATATCATCAGGAGGAGAGAGGAGAAGAACAATGATAACTTTGCTGGCAGATGGTCTTTCATGTTCAACACCATTATTGAAAGCTTGGATCTGAGAGAGATAGAATTTTCTGGTCGAAAGTTTACCTGGGCTAATGCTCTGCCAAACCCAACCTATGAAAAACTTGATCGAGTTCTTGTGAGCGTGGAGTGGGAACAAAAGTTCCCTCTGGTTACGGTGCAAGCTCTTTCGAGGGGAATATCTGATCATACCCCACTGTTCGTGGACTCAGGGGAGCCGAACCACGTGGGTAACAAGAACACCTTCTCCTTCGAGATGTCATGGTTTGAACGCGAGGGGTTCTTGGACTTGATTGCCAGGGAATGGGTTAAAGGTGTAGGAGGCAAAACTGCGATTGAGCGTTGGCAGAAAAAGATTAGGCATTTGAGAAGCTTCTTACGGGGCTGGGCTAAGCACCTCAGTGGTGAGTATAAGATTGAAAAGGATAGACTCCTTATTCTTATACAGGACCTGGAAATTCAGGCCGAATCCCATATTTTATCACCAGCTGAGCTTCAAGTTAAAAATGAGGTGGAGAAGAGGTTAAAAGAATTGCTCCGTGAAGAAGAACTGAAGTGGGCTTTGCGTGCTAAAGTCCGAAAAGTGGTCCAGGGGGATGCGAATACTCAGTTCTTCCATTTGATTGCTAATGGCAAACACAGAAAGAAGCGTATCTTTCAGCTTGAGCAAGACGAGGGCACTATTTTAGGTCAGGATAACCTAAAAACACATATTACTGACTATTATAAGCAGTTATTTGGACCTCCGGAGGATAATAGTGTGTCCCTCGATGAGTCCAGGACTGAGGATGTACCTCAGCTATCGGCTGCCGATAATGATATTCTGGTTGCCCCGTTCTCGGAGAAGGAGGTATTTGATGCCATTACACAGATGAAAAACAATAAGGCTCCTGGACCAGATGGATTCCCGGCAGAGTTCTATAAAAAGTGCTGGCACATTATTAAGGGGGATTTACTACCTATGTTCCATGATCTGTTCTCTAGACAGCTTCAATTATTTCACTTGAATTTTGGGACTATCACACTGCTTCCTAAGAAGACAGATGCGGTGAGAATTGAGCAATTCAGGCCGATCTGTCTCCTCAATGTTAGTTTCAAAATTTTCACCTACTAACAGACTCACACAGATTGCGCATTCTGTGATGCAACAGTCCCAAACCGCTTTCATGCCGGACAGAAATATCCTTGAAGGGGTGGTAGTCCTGCATGAAACGCTCCATGAAATCCATTCCAAAAAATTAGATGGAGTGATTTTTAAGGTGGATTTCGAGAAAGCGTATGATAAGGTCAAATGGCCATTCCTCCAACAGTCATTGCGTATGAAAGGTTTTGATGAAGCCTGGCGCCGACAGGTTGAATCATTTACACAAAAAGGTACTGTGGGAATTAGAGTTAACGATGACATAGGTCACTATTTCCAGACACATAAAGGCCTAAGACAAGGAGATCCGATGTCCCCTATCTTGTTTAACATTGTGGTGGATATGTTAGCAATTTTGATAGGAAGGGCTAAGGAAAATGGTCAAGTCGGTGGATTGGTACCTCATCTTATTGATGGAGGTGTTTCCATCCTTCAGTACGCTGATGATACAATCATCTTTATGGAGCATGACTTGGCCAAGGCGAGAAATATGAAGCTGGTGTTATGCCTATTTGAACAATTGACCGGGTTAAAGATCAACTTTCATAAGAGCGAGCTGTTCTGTTTTGGTAGGGCCAAAGATGAACAGGATGCTTATAGGCAATTGTTTGGATGTGAGTTGGGAGAGTTACCATTCTCTTACTTGGGGATTCCTATTCACCATCGTAGGCTGACAAACAGAGAATGGAAGTGCATCGAGGACCGATTTGAGAAGAAAATGAGCTGCTGGAAGGGTAAGCTCATGTCATACGGAGGCCGATTAATCCTCATTAATTCGATGCTCACGAGTATGCCAATGTTTCTTCTATCGTTCTTTGAGGTACCAGTTGGGGTTAGGAAGAGACTGGACTTCTATCGATTGCACTTCTTTTGGCAGGGTGATGAGCTTAAAAGAAAATATCGGCTTGCTAAATGGGATATCATTTGTAGAACGAAAGACCAAGGGGGTCTCGGGATTGAAAATCTCGAAGTTAAGAATAAATGTCTTCTTAGCAAGTGGCTGTGGAAGCTCTCTTCGGAGAATGATGCTATGTGGGCTCAAATCCTTCGCAGCAAGTACCTCCAGACAAAAACTTTGTCCCAGGTTACAGTCCGGCCGACCGACTCGCCCTTCTGGAAAGGCCTTATGAAAGTCAAACAGGCATTGTTTAATAGGACGAAGTTTGTTATTGGAAACGGCACGAGTACACGTTTCTGGGAGGATACTTGGCTCGGTGAGACACCCTTGGCCATCCAATACCCGTCTTTGTACCGCATTGTTCAACGACGTGAGGTGTTCGTTGCATCGGTCTTTCAATCTACCCCCTTTAATATTCAGTTCTGACGAACGCTAGCGGGCAATCGTTGGGAAGAATGGCTCCGTCTAGTTAGGAGACTGATGGAAGTCCAGCTTTCTCAATAACCCGATGAATTACGCTGGAAGTCGACTAAGTCTGGAGCATTTACGGTTAAATCAATGTATATTGATGTTATTAATTCGAACTCCATTCCTACGTCCAAGCATGTTTGGGATGTCAAAGTTCCTTTCAAAATAAAAGTGTTTATGTGGTTTGTCCATAAACAAGTTATTTTAACTAAGGACAACTTGATAAAACGTAATTGGACATGACCTACTAGGTGTAGTTTCTGCGATCGGGATAAGACTATCAAACACCTCTTTTTTGATTGCCCGCTGGCCAAGGTCCTTTGGCAGACGGTCCACATTGCTTTTAATATCAGCCCACCGAATTCTGTTAATGCGTTATTTGGGACATGGCTTAATGGGATTGAGCCTGACTTAGCGAGACATATTCGGGTTGGAGTTTGTGCTTTGTTGTGGACTATCTGGAATTGCAGAAATGATTTGGTCTTTAACAGAATATCATGTATACATTTTTTGCAGGTCTTATTCCGAGCTACGGCATTGATCCATTCGTGGTCGCTACTCACCCAGACGGAGGCCAGGGAGCATTTGCTTACTGGGTCTTTCCGCTGGGAGATGGTAGCTCGGGATATCTTCAACCGGTTTGGATGGCGGTCATGTAATAGGATAGGCATTTAGTATCCCTATCTAGTTTTAGCCAGCCGGTTGTGGCGTCTTTTCTTGGCTAGTTGATGTTTCTAGCCCCCTTTGGCTCTGTGTGAGCTTTATGTGTTTTTTTATTACTTTATAAGACCTTTGGAACCATGTTGGCACTACTTTATTTGGTTAATAAGATGGCCGTATGCATCTATCTGATGCAGAGGCCGGGGAATCCCCCTTTTCGAAAAAGAACAAGATGCTCAACGATTTTCTAATTCCTGAAACTTGTCCGTCCAATTTGTTAATATTTTATTTTTAATTCACGAGCACGTAGGAGTATATCGGTATTTTGTATTTTAGTGAATAAAATACCACAACTATCCACTGATACATCTTTAAAATACTAGCACTTGGTAATATCAAAGTGGTGATGCGCTACTTATCTACTCAATTTGTTTATGAAATATTATCTACTCAATTGCCACTTATCTAATCAATTATGCATACATGTATGTTTGTTCTTTGTTGTGACTTATGAACTACTATAGAGGTTCATTGATTCCTCGATTAGTTTAAGACTTCTTAGTGGCGAGGTCTTTCTGTGTCATTATCTTGTTGAAGGCATTGCTCGGATATGCTTCGGTTGACTTTTCAGGCTGAAAACCTAGATTCTGGCCTTGATGGTTGGATCCGGTGACTGTGGCGCATGAGTGTCGCTCCTTTCCTCAAGGCATTGTTGTTGAAGAAATTCGTCAAACTTGTGGTGCCATGAGATGGTTGGTGTGGATATGGTCATTGCTACAGTTTGCTAATCAAATTTGAATGATTTGTTTTTTTTTCTTGCCCACACATAGCTTTGATCTATTATGACTTTGCTGGTTACTAGCATGTTCTCTCTCCCCCTCTCTCTCCCTCCCTCTCTGTGTGTGCGCGTGCGCGCGTGCGCGTGTGTGTTGTTTATGTGCATCCGAAATATGCAAAGTATGTGCTGAGAGTGTTTCATAGCTAATAAAATATACCCTTTGTCGAAAAAATGATTTAGCAAGTGTCATCAACTGCTTAATTGGATTAGGCTAGACCATGATAAATACATCGAGAAATAAGCAACGAGGTTTTGTTCTAGTTGGATGGTACCTTGCAGAGTGTTCCGCAAATTGGTTACAACGTATTACAATGACATTTGGTTGTATGGATCATGAATATTAAAATTAATAATATGAGGTCCGAAACTAAAAATACATATTCTATTGTATGTGATTATTGTATAATTTTAGAAAAATCATTGTATATAAGTAGCACGATACAATAAAAAATATTCTCATACATGTTGCATGACATGTTTGCATGTTGAATGAAAGATCTTAGTGGGGATCGCCAATTGTTCATAGGCGCTCATAACCACGAAGTTGAGGCCGGCCTTTCTAACACATGAACACGGCGCGACAGACGACCAATTTGATATTTTCATGGATACAGGAGGATGTCCCTCCTGCATTATTTCTTTCTTCCGAACTGCTGAAAACGCACGCGCGCGATTCCGACCCTCCGAAGGGCTGCAGGTGAACTCAGGGAACAGGACTAGTGTGGACAGCCCGGGCCAGCTGTGGGAATATTGTTGATTGACGATGCATCACATGCATTCACGTGTTCAAACCACAACGCATCCACCATCGCATAAAACTAAAAACTACATGAAAACAGTACCACGGCTGGTAAGTTCTGTCTTTAAATAGCAGCTCCCACAGGCTCGAGTTGCAACGCACAAACACACACTAAGACACATACACCACAGACACAGAGTGAGGGAGAGGGAGGGAGGGAGGGAGTTTTGGGTGACCATGGAGGGCGTGGTGATCAGACACCGGACTGTGGAGGTGAACGGCATATCGATGCACGTGGCGGAAGCCGGCCCCGAGGTGGATGCCAAGGGGGCGGTGTTGTTCCTGCACGGCTTCCCGGAGCTGTGGTACTCGTGGCGCCATCAGATGGACCACTTGGGGGCTCGTGGTTACCGCTGCGTCGCGCCTGACCTCCGTGGCTATGGTGGCACCACTGCACCACCAGATGTGGCCTCTTACACTGCCTTTCACATTGTTGGTGACCTTGTTGCGCTCCTCGACACCTTAGGGCTTGCAAAGGTACAATTAAGTTTACCTTACAAAATAACATAGTTTGTTTCTCAATTATCCATAAGACACATGAGCTCACCCCCACCACAAGCAGGCAGGTGACACGTCCGCAAATCAGATGCTAACATTGATTAAGATCAGAAAGAAAATACGGCATATCGTAGAATGAGATTATTCAGCGCTGGAGGGAGTAAGAACATATTTCGATTGATAGTTAGAGTTTGAAAATGCATTATATGTGAAATTGTGGGAAATTAACAAAAATAAAGTGTACATGTACCAAACAAAAGGGCCACCACCGTTTTTTTATGTTGTGAATAGTTATGACAAGCGAAGTCTATAAAAATGTTGCACCACACATACGACTTAATACATAAAGTCCCTACGGAAAAAAGACTTGCAAAACAAATGGCCATATCCATATATTCTATTTTATATCATTGTGGTTTTTATAACTAGATGGTACCCCACGCGTTGCTGCGGGGGATTGTCTGCAATATATTTCATTGAGATTTTGTTGTATAAACATAAATATTTAGATTAATAACATAATAACTGAAAATACATCATCTCATACTTAAGGAAAAGATGCCTTTTGCACCTAGCTACCATGTTGTATAATCAAACAAGACAAAATTGTAATAATGCAAATGCCTGATTGGGGCCACGTGAAGGAAATAAATATGTTTTTTATACTAACATTGAGTCAGTGCACACACATGGAAGGTGATATTCTATTTATATGTATTATATTATATTTATGCAGTGTAATAGCAACTGTACTAATCTTCTCGCTTCTCCAAGTGAATTCATAAGCCTTATGTTTTCTCGTTGGGCAAAATCCAAAATTTTCTTGATTAATTGTTAATATCAGCGGAGATTTGTCGTGCAAAATTCATAAGCCATCCCCTGCATACATTAATGTGGTGATTGATTTGATTTTGACCTCATAAACTATGCACCATGGTTGAAATGAAGGTGTTTGTGGTGGGGCACGACTGGGGCGCGATCATCGCATGGTACCTGTGCTTGTTCCGTCCGGAGCGTGTGACGGCACTCGCTAACACCAGCGTTGCCTTCATGCGCAACATCATGATCCGCAACGGACCCGACTTCGTGAATCCCATAGAGAACTTCAATCGCGCATACGGCCCCAACTACTACAAGTGTCGCTTCCAGGCAAGCCACCATCACGCATTTGTCCGGAGCTTTCAGTTCTTCTATGTATTTTCAGATGCCCACAAGTAACTATTGCACGAAATCGTTACAAAACGTATATATGTGTATGGTCCATGTTACAGGAGCCAGGTGTCGCGGAGAAGCAGTTTGCGCCAGCGCACGCCAAGCGCCTCATGAGGCAAATATTGTGCCATTGCTTTAGCCACGGCGTGTTCTGCGATGAGGAGATGGACGACCACAAGTACCCAACATCACCGCTTCCACCTTGGCTCACCGAGGCCGACATGGAGTACTTTGTCACCTCCTTTGAAAAGACTGGGTTCACCGGTGCCATCAACTACTACCGCAACTTTGACAAGAACTGCGAGCTGGCGGCACCATGGGTAGACGCCAAAGTGCAGGTGCCGACCAAGTACATCGTGGGGGACGGTGACATCACGTACAACTTTGAGGGGATCCAGGAATACATCCACGGCGGTGGTTTTAAGGAGGATGTTCCACTGCTAGACGAGGTGGTCGTCATCCCCGGCGCCGGCCACTTTATCCAGCAGGAGAGGGCCCAGGAGGTCAGCGACCATATCTATGACTTCATCATCAAGTTCTGATCCCGAAGTCCAAATCGACTCAACTATCCAGGTGCTTGTGGTTGTCACTATTTGATCTTGCGCTTGTCTGTTTATTGTAATGTCATCTGTTTATCTTTCTGTTCCCATTCAAGGTGTGTACATGGACTGTTATATATTGTATCCAGTGGCGGAGGACGGAAAAAAATAAGGTGGGGCGAACTCTGAACCATAATTTATTTTGATGCAAAACCAACACAGATAACACACACCAGTGTACACTAATATTTTTAAATGATCCTAAATAGAATAACCAGATACAAAGAAAATGTAAACATGTTGAATTTGCATTCTCCGTTTCCACGGAATTCACTTAATGTTGATGAACAGAATGTTTCCTAGCATTGCGACTTTCACAGGTACTTGGATTGAAGCTACTAACACTACCAACAGCCTAAAAATATCTTTTCAAATCTGCAATCCATCCCGAAGTCCCGAAGTCCAGAGGACTCAAATATCTCCGACCGCATTGTAGATTGCTATGGCATTCTCTGAAAATGACACTAAAATTCAGAAACATACCTCTCTCGTTCGTATTTGGGAGCCTTTTTCTCCTCCTATCCATCTTCGTCCGAATGCCGGATATCGCTAGTCGCTACTGTTGAGTATATTGTGTACGTGTATATCTGTGTGTAGGGCCCACCTCATGTTTCCTCTGTATAGTTGAGGTTGTGGCCCACCTCTGTATTTATATATACGTGCGTGGTGCACCGATCAATACGTCGCGATTGCACAACCCACATCTTGTCCTTCTACATGGTATCTATCGCAGCACGATCCGAAAACCCTAAGCCGCCGCCACCGCCGCCGCTTCTCCCCGCCGCCGCCATCAGCCGCCGCCAACGCCACCGCCCTCTCGGTCGCCGCCGCCGCCGCGTGGCCAGATGAGAGCTCGGCCAAGGCAGCGGAGTCCCAACTTGCGACACGCCCCGCCATAATGGGCTTGAACGGGGGGCTCGGCCGATTCGACATGCTCCGATGGGTTCATTGTCACCAAAGCAGCTGACTAAGAGGGAGTAGAATTTTGTGGAGAATGGAAGTGAATGTATTTGAGAACAACGGGCTGCCAACACATCTATATATAGGCACAACGTAATGATGGCATTCCGGGCGAAGACACGACAGCACAAAGTTAAGTATCTATGGTGTGTTTATAAATCGCATGATAATAATATACTGCAACTGGTCACGACAACTGGGCCCATATAGTAGTGGCGTAGGAAGTATTGGCAGCGTCAGCAATAGCAACTTATAGCTGGCGTACCAATTTGGCAGAAAAATAGTGTTGGTGTTAATGAAAAACGGCGCGCCACAAGCGGAAGTTGTGGCTAGCCGTTTTTTCACTAGTGCTAGGTGGCGCAACGGGCGCTGAATAGGATTCGGGCGTGCCAGGTCGCTAACCAGCGACCTGCATCGAGTAGGATTGACGTCCGGTACGCTTGGTGTGTCTGGCCTTCTTTTGAGGAGCTCCTATAGGACGCATACTGCAACGAACAGAATGCGACACGTGGCGGGCGGCTGAGAGTGCATAAGTGGCGCTGATCGTTGTGAGGCTCCCGAAGGAGCTCTCGTCAACTAGTTGCTCCCGTGAGAGTGGCCTTTGTAAAGAGTACTCCTTAATTATTGATTTTCTAATTTGTCTGGGCTTTTGGACTACCCTGCGTTGGTCCTAGCCTATGGTGGAGCTGCTGGGCCTGCTCCATTAGCAGAAAAAAAAAAGAATTCCGAGATCCTGTCTGAGTAGAACCAACGACGTAATCCCTCAAAAAAAAAAAAAATCAACGACGTAAGGATTGAATCTAGCACCAACAGGTCCAAACGTTGTACTAATTGAGCTAGATTCAATTTTTATTAACGACAGAGTAATACCTTGAAACAAGCGGTCATAAGAAATTTGTCCATCCCTGTTTAGCACGCGAGCTGTGAGTTGCTGCGGAACGGACGTGTGATCACAGTGAGCTGCAGTCGGCTGTTTGGAAAGAGAGCTCGTCCTTGGCAAGGTCGTAGAGCAGGTGGATGTTCTGCAACTGGAAGTTGCCGATGATACTCATGTCGTTGGATGTATACATCGCCATGCATGACGTGGAATTGTCCAGCGGCACCCAGTAGTTCTCCGGTGGCAACACCAAGTCCGCTCCACCAGTGAAGTGGAACACCATGGACGGCACTGTCTTTTCTTGCGCCACCGCCACACACAGGTCCATCTCGCTGTCAGCCGGTGGCGGCACGAGGCTCCCGTTCAGCTGCCTCCGGAGCTCCTTGCTTAGGGGCCAGTAGGCCCCATGGGCCAGAGCCGTAGTGGGGTTGCCTGAGTCGATAATGACCCCGCCGCTGCCGTTTTGTTTCAGAGCAAACACCGCCGGTGGGATGGACAGTCTTGTGTGTCCCAGGCTTATCCCGATGAGTGGGACATAGTAGAATGGGTACTTTTTGGGGACTTGCACGAAAGACATGGACATCACAGGGCCGCCGCCGCTAAGGCTCGCCGAGGCGCCGACGAAAAGATGGCTGTTGGCACTGGCGGTGGCGTTGCTGCGCAAATAGGGGGTGTGACAGTAAGAGAACTTTTTGGCGCCCACCTGAGAGATGAGCGACAGGGGGCCGCGGACAAGCCCGATAAGACCGGACGCCCCGTGGAGGGACCCCGGAGTGATCATCAGCGAGTCGACGCAGCCGAACGTGAGCCTCGCCGAGCCGTTTTGGAAGGTGAAGACCTCAGTGCCAATGGACCCCCTGGCGACGCCAGCACCATAGAAGGCCCCGAAAGCACAGCTGCCGCCCCTGGTGCACGAGTGCTCCAGGTTGGCCAAGCACAAGGTGGCGTTGCATGGCACGGGATGGAAGCTGTCCGAGTTGGACGGGTTATAGTAGGGCAGGCCTGCTTGACGCAAGATCCTTTGAGGCTGCAGGTGGAGCACTGCGTCCAAATGAGGTCACTGCCTGTGTCGACGATGGCCTCCGCGCGCTGTGATGGGTTGCCGATCAGGTACTCAGCGATGTACTGGCTGGTGTTCCAGTGGACCGGCACGGTCACGTCAGCAAAGGACGCCAGGCGCTGCCGGCTGCTGGCCATGGCGCGCTGCACGCGCTCCGCCGTGGTGTAGCTCCCCTTGCCATCAACATGGGTGAGCTCCATGTGGAACCCCGCGCTACTACAAGTAACTAGGGTAGCAGCAGTGGAGCACAACACAACAACGATCAGCACCAGGCTTATTTCCATTGTTTCACTCGTTGGTTCGGTGCTGGCTCCTCACCGTGTTATAGCTTAATTGCAACCTGTGGCCTCCATATATATGCATCTCAACTACTCCTTCCCTTCCTAAATATAAATCCTTTTAGAGATTCTAATGCGGACTACATATGAAGCAAAATAAGTGAATATACACACTAAAATATGTCTATATACATCCGTATGTAGCCCGTATTGAAATCTTTGAAAGGAATTACATTTAGGAACAGAGGGAGTATTAAAGGTGAATCTGTTTGTAATCGTTCGCACACAATCATTAATGCAAAAATATAGAAACAGAGTGCAAATCAATTTAAAAATCAAGCCATTAATGTAATTAATCAGACAATTAAATGCGCAATTAATTAGATCATGTTAAATACATAGGAATATTTTTGCGCTGAATCAATTTGAAAATCGATTCATGAATATGAAGGCTGTTAATTAGGCCTACAGATAATAATACAATTAATGAATTAAGTAGAAAATTAATCACACCGAATAATTCATACATCCATTAATGCAAAAACGATTTGAAAAACTAGCACCGAATCCATTTGAAAATCAAATCATTAATACAAAAAATTTGCCAGGCGGTTAATTACATTTACAATTAATTAGGTTCATTTAAAAATAGATCTTTTCGCTTCAAATCTCTATTATTAGGGACGAATATGTACGTAGTCGTTCGCCCACAACCACTAATGCAAAAAATATAAATAGAGTAATGCAATCAATTAGGTAAATTTAAATAGAATTTTTTTCGCATCGAATCAATTTTAAAACTAAGTCATTAATGCAATTTATTAATTAGGCAGGCAATTAATTAGCCCGACAGACAATTAGCAGTACTCCCTCCATCCGTATAAAAGGCCTGATGCGTTTTTCTAGGCTAATTCAGACCACATATTGGAGTAATAATATATGGAATGCAAGTTACATCAAGCACACCGTTAAATTCATAGGTGGAAGGAGTTTCTAATGATATAATTTTCATATGATACATCTCATATACTATTAATTTTATCAATGGTCAAATCCAACCTCGAAAAAACATATTAGGCCCTATATATATGGATGAGGGAGTAGGGATTTTCTTCGTGCGAAATCAGTTTAAAAGCACTCGCGGGTGAGGAAGGCCAGCAGACTTTTGCTGACGTTGGCGAGTACCAGCAGGCTCTTAGGGCATGCCCGAGCAATGCTTGCCACCATGAAGAACGGCCA
Source organism: Triticum timopheevii (assembly GCA_963921465.1). Lineage (NCBI taxonomy): Eukaryota > Viridiplantae > Streptophyta > Magnoliopsida > Poales > Poaceae > Triticum > Triticum timopheevii. The sequence continues at coordinate 665,232,788 of OY997266.1, forward strand.
ACAAGCCCTCGCGATATGGTCGAACAAGTGTTCACCCAGATGGATGGCAATCGTGCTCAGCAGGACGTCCACACAATCGAGGGTCGCTCACTAGAGGACGACCAAGTACTGAAGATCGTGGGCTCCAATTGCGCCTTGGAAGACAATGTTGACGATCGAGGACAATCGGTCACACAACACCATTTTTCAAATATTGTTCCATCTCGTAGCGACGCACGGGTATGTAGCTAGTCTGGATAATAAGCGGAAACAAACCAACTGACGGAGGATCCATTATGATACGTTCGTAAATTAGTGCACTAGCTAGTATAATCAAGTCTGGGGTGCCCGCCTATACCTTGAATGGGATTGGGCGGACTTCCTTATTGTCAAATCCCATATTTTTCCCAAACCTGGTATGTTAAAAAAATTCACAGGGAATAAACTTTTTGCTAGGAAATATCTATGATTGCTTGTGTGCGACTTTGTTTTGCTTGATTCTTGCCTAGAAGGGATAAAATCCCACCATCACTAGTTGAAACCCTAGCAAGCCTTGGTAGAAACCAAACCATTTGAAATATTATTTGGCACAAGGCTAACCTTAGTAAGTCCCAAGAATATCCAAGCCAGATAATTTTTCTACGACTTGAGTTGGATTCATTTTGAAAACAATTAAAAAATCAAAGGGAAATTATTTAAAAAGGCTTTGCAATTATTTTGGCAGGAAGATGAGTTCAACAAATCCAAACAATGAGCTATGGCATTTTTCTAAACTGAATTTGAAACACATTTAGTTTTGAAACCAAATTCAAATTCAGATGGGAATTATAATTGTAGGAATTATATGTCCAAATTGCCTAAACAAAATTTTACAGAAAACCGCCTAAACTTAAAAAAAACATAATTAATTATCTACATATCCAAATTCGGTGATTCATTTAGCAAAATGACCCTCATGAAATGTACATTCACCCTGTCCAGAAACACTTCACTTTTAAAAATTAAATTCAAACATAATGAATTCAATTTTAAATAGGGCACAACTTGCAAATTAAAAATCCAAATAAATTGATTCTTTTTTGCAAATTGAGCCTAGAGAAATATAGTTTCATGTCAAAACACTTTAGTTCATATGTGAATAATTTAAAAATATATTTTAAACATGATACAAAAGAGCCCAAAATTCAAATAGAAATGAAACCTACATTGGTTAAACTTTGAAATAGAAATTGTATAATAAGAGAATTATGAAACAAATGAGTTCAGAAACTATAATATGGACTTTATTTATTAGTTGACTTTAGGAAATCCAAATGATATTTGAATTTAATTCAAACAAAGTTTGATCATAAGTTTGAAACCCTAGGTCTAATTTAAATAAAAATAAAGCAAGATGGTTTAATTAACTAAATTAGACCTAGTAAATACCTTGGTGTTAATAGTTGACTTTAGGGAAATATGAGCTCAAATTAAATCCAAATAAAGTTGAAAACCAAATAAAATGTATTTGTGGAAGTTTAAAATTGTTTGAAAAATACAATATGTGCGGAAGGTGAGGTTGTTCGAGGATTTAAACTTTGAAGTTTGAATCTTAATCAACTGTAGGAGGTAGGATCAAAGTCACCAATGAATAGTGACCAATTGTACGACATCGCTGTTTATGCATATATATTTTCCCTTTCTACCTCCCCAATGAACATGGATTCATACTTTGAACTGAACATGTTTATACTTCATAGTACAAGACCATTCTAACATACCACGGTTTTTAGAGTTTTTCTGAAAGTATCAACCATGGTTTCCACGGTGTTCTCATTGTGACTTGATTTCCACGAAACAATTTTCCATTCCCGAATGGAGTAGTAGTATTACTAGCATAGTCATTCCCTTCTCATAATCAGACACCTCAATTATAGCATACCTCAAATTCATACAAAGTCATGCAACTACGTAAACGATGCATTACACACATCGTCTAGCTACTACGTCACGACATGCCATCAGACTACCAAAATTTGGCATGTTTTACCTACATGCTACCTATTTAGAAGAACATCCATGGCTGCCCTTGCCCTTCCCGGCACCCTTGACGTCCTTCTCGCCAAAGTAGCGGTAAAAAACGCAGTATGTATTAAGCCGGATCTGCTCATCGCCAGAGTTGTCTGACCCATCACAGCCCTCCTTCTTCTCCTTGGGGGGCAGTCTAGCCATTGCACGGACCGCCGGTTCTACTCTCGGGCGAGGGAGCGCTTGTTCCTCCGTCGCCGCTTCTTAGAATGTGAGCGGATGACTTCTTCCTCTAAGGCAGCGTGCGTCGCCGCATCATTTGCCTCCTCTGTCGCCATGTCGGCAGCAAGTCGGGCCTCAGTGACCCTGATCCTCTCCTTCCCATGGTGGGCACACCGGTCCCGGTAGGATTCATACTCCACCGGACCAGTGATGGGGAAAGATAGATTGGAAGGCTGCTGGGAGGACCACGATGATCTAGCCCTAGAGGATCCGAGCGGCCGATACGTCGACGCAATGGACTCGCTGCAGATAGATCCTACCGTCGGTCGGGCGTTGTCCTACCAGGATTGGCGGAGTGCAATATGCGAACGGCCATTGCCTCCTCCGACCTGCACGGGACGACACCCCAACCAATGAGATCCGTGCTGGTTGGAGTCAGACCCACTACCCGCCATGCTGGAGAAGTCCGGAGATCATCGGACAGGAGTTTGGGTGGTGGAGTGGAGTGGAGTGAAGTGGTTGGGGTTTGGCATGAGGAGCGGATGGGGATGAGTATATGTGGGGTCGGGTGGGCCAGCATGGGCCAGAACCAATGTGACGGATGAAGCCGGGCACGCCCGGGCCTCCCCATATCCACCTCATATTTGGGCTGGATATGTGGCTGGCAGTTAGCTCACGCGTTTGAGGCCGGTTTGAGGCGCCAGTCTGGGCGGATGTTTTTGACCGGTCACTAACTGGGCCGCCCTCCCACGTGTTTGAGGCGGGTTTGGAGTGCCAAACATTCCCATAAATATAAATCGATTGACTTCTAAATGCTAAATCACACTCATTCAAACTTCGAAGCATCAATATCAATGGAAGTTCCACATATGCATGAGTTGAAATAAATTTATCCCAACGACACTCAACGTGGGTGCTCAGAGTTTGCAGCAGTCGGCTGTTTGGAAAGAGAGCTCATCCTTGGCAAGGTACCATGGCCTTGCACGACCAATTCAAGGCACCATGCCAAGTTTTTTGGGTTTTGAACAAGTTTTGGATTTTCTGAAGGTTTCATGGTGAAAAAAGGACGATAAATGACCGGACGTGTCGCAACATGCAAACGATGTCAGAATTCGTTCAATCCTGACCGGACGATAAATGACCGGACGTGTCACAACATGCAAGTTATTACCTATGTTACTTCCACTCTGGGTAGTCTGAGACCCGAACACTCCTATAAATATAAATTGATTTGACTTCCAAATGCTAAATCACACTCATCGAAGCATCAATATCAATGGAAATTCCACATAGGCATGCATTGAATTAAGTTTATTCCTTCCAAAGAACACAGCACAAATACTCCCGAACAATCTCAATTCGCAATCAGTAGATGAATGCATGACACTAAACGTGGGTGATCAGAGTTTGCTGCAGTCGGCTGTTTGGAAAGAGAGCTCATCCTTGCCAAGGTCGTAGAGCAGGTGGATGTTCTGCAACTGGAAGTTGCCGATGATGCTCATGTCGTTGGATGTCTCCATGACCATGCATGACGTGGAACTGTCCAGCGGTACCCAGTAGTTTTCCGGCGGCAGCACCATGTCCGCTCCGCCACTAAAGTGGAGCACCATGGATGGCACTTTGTTTTCCTGCGCCACCGCCACACACAGATCCATCTCGCTGTCAGCAGGCGGCGGCACGAGGCTCCCGTTCAGCTGCCTCCGGAGCTCCTCGCGTAGGGGCCCGTATGCCTTCTCGGTCAGAGCCGTAGTGGGGCTGCCGGAGTCGATGATGACACCGCCGCTGGTGCCGTTCTCTTTCAGAGCGAACACAGTCGGTGGGATCGACAACCTTGTTTGTCCCACACTTATCCCGACGAGTGGGACATAGTAGAATGGGTACTCTTTGGGGCCTTGCACGAAAGACATGGACATCACAGGGCTGCCGCTGCTAAGGCTCGCCGAGGCGCCGACGAAAAGGTGGCTGCTGGCGCCGGCAGTGGCGTTGCTGCGGAGGTAGGGGGTGTGGCAGTAAGAGAACTTGCTGGCGCCCGCTTGAGAGACGAGCGACAGGGGGCCGCGGCCAAGCCCTATGAGGCCGGATGCCTCATCGAGGGACCCCGGATAGATCATCAGCGACTCGACGCAGCCGAACGTGAGCCTCGCCGAGCCGTTTTGAAAGGCGAAGACCTCGGTGTCGATGGTCCCACTAGCGTCGCCGGCACCATAGAAGGCCCCGAAATGGCAGCTGCCGTCCCGGCGGCACGAGTGCTCCTGGTTGGCCAGGCACAATGTGTCGTTGCATGACACGGCATGGAAGGTGTCCGACTTGGACGCGTTATAGAGGGGCAGGCCCTGCTTGACGCATTGGTTGCAGGTGGAGCACTGCGTCCAGATGAGGTCGCTGCCGGTGTCGATGAGTGCCTGGGCGCGCTGCGGTGGGCTACCGATAAGGTACTCCGCGATGTACTGGCTGGTGTTCCAGTGGACCGGCACGGTCACGTCGACAAAGGACGCCAGACGCTGCCGGCTGCTGGCCATGGCGCGCTGCACGCGCTCCACCGCGGTGTAGCCGCCCTTGCTATCAACATGGGTGAGCTCCATGTGGAACCCTGCGCTACTACAAGTAACTAGGGTAGCAGCACTGGAGCATAACACAAGAACGATGAGCACCAGGCTTATTTCCATTGTTGTTACCCTTGTTGGTTTGATGCTAGCAACTACCATGTTGTAGCTGAATTTGTAACTTGTGGTCTCCATATATATGCATCTGGATAACATGTGGAAACAAACCAACTGACGGAGGATCGAGGATGATACATCCATAATTTATTACACTAGCTATTATAATCAACTCTTGGGTGCCGGCCTGAACCATGAATGGGATTGGGCGGATTTCCTAACGGCAGAATAGGCATAGGACAGTTGTATAGCATTTTAAAAGTTTCTACCATTATAGATACAGCTAGCTAGCAGCTGTGATTACATTGCTGATCTCTCCAAGTGTCGACCCTTACAAGATGGTTGGATTTTGTCGCCAAATCCTAGTGTTTTTTTTTATTATCATTGATCTCCATGGTTGCTAGTGCATTATTCAGCGCGATAAACCTCCTGATATAACATTACGACTTTACTATTTTATAGAATTTTCCATGGCCTGACTGGCTGGTGTCTGGACTCATACTGATCCACATCAACCCGGCCAAGCCCTTCCCAAGTAAATGTGTCCAATTTGTTATAAGCTCGCAATGAACTATTTTCTATTCATTTTCTCAAATATGCATGAGTGTCCATATCATATATTAAAGAAAAAAAATGTGAAGAGTAGCAGACCAACAAAGAATTAAAGTTTGTCAGGGAGAACATTTACGATCTGTTGAGTTTGTGTCGATTATATATACAACGGGGTTACATTTGGACTTGAGGTGTAATTGGTAGTGGTAAGGGTAAGGGTATGAGTCGTACTAGAGGCAGACACTTGTAACATAGGGGCGATTGTACGATGCCGATACTCTGATGCTGCAACCGGTCACCGGCGTCCTACACCGTGCACCAATGGAAGCTTCAACCAGCCATGGGGATGCTATGACCCACATCGGATGCTGCTGCTGTGGTGGCGCTGGGATGCTACAACCGGCCACTGGCGTGCTACACCGGGCACCAACGAAAGCGGCAACCAGCCAGGGGGATGCTACGACCCGCATCGGGTGATGCCACAATGGCGCTGAAATGCTGAAACCGTCTCTCAGCGTGCTGCAACGGGCACCACCAAGACCTGCAACGAGCCACAAGTGATAGCCAGACCACAATTGTGCCTTACCTTAGTTAGATGCACAAGGAATAAGTCGCATATAGGTGCACAATTGGCAGATCCAAAAAATAATATTAAGATCACCTGTAAAATGAGCCTTAGTAAATTCTCTGTGAGCCGCTCAATTGAAACTCAGTAGCCGAATCTTCTTCCTTCTTGGAACCTTGCAGTACTAAGAAAGAAACACGGTACCAATAGATGTTATCTCCATAGTCAATCAGCCTGACAAGACTCCTGGCTCTGCGAAACGACCCCCGCGTCGCTCAGCTTGGGCGACTCGGGGGAGACAACGCGCGCCGCCAGCAGGCTCCCCCCCTCGCGCTACCTCCCCTCCGCCGCTGCCGCTGGCCTCGCCGGCGATGGTGGCGGGCCCTGCCTCCGAAGGCGGCACGGGGTGAACTCGCGGTGGACACGCGGTGGACGGGTGGCGGCTGCCGTCAATCTCGGGGATGGGGGCGCTGCGTGCGCTCGTGGAGCAGGAAGGCGTCGTGGCGGCGCTGTGCCTCTCGCTGGCGTCTGGTCGCGGCGTTCGTCGGCGCTCCCTGTACAGCGGCGGATCTGGCCGTGGATCTGGCGGGGGTGGTTAGGGTTGGCCTAGTGCGTGCGGCCATGGGCGCAGGGCGCGTGGTCGCCGGAATGGCGTCCTCCCGGCATGGAGATCCCTGCACTGCTGGTGGCTGCTGCATCTTCCCCGGTGGTGCGGTCATCAGATCCGGATTTGGCGCGAGTGGTGGTCCGACCGCTGCCTGACCTTCTACGGTATGGTTGTGTGCGCCTTGGGCAGGTTGGATTCGCTTCGATCCGGCCTGCGGTGGTTTGAATCTGACAATGTGCGGCGGCGGGGTGGCCATGGTTATTTGTGGTGGTGCAGATCAGCTAACCACCTCAATCAACCGGTCTTCGGGAGTGTGTCAGATCAACTTTGGGCGAAAGCCTTGCTCCATCTGGAGCCGGTGGCGGCGATGCCCGTGGGCGCCGCTAACCTCCTTGGAGGCGTCATTCTATTTGTTGTCTGCACCGTCCACGTTGAAACCCCGGGGGAAACCCCTAGTCCAGGTCCTCCTATACGGATGATGGCGGCGCAACCAGCGTCACGGCCCATCTTGAAGGCATCATCTTTGGGGTCAATATGGTTGTCGTGTGGGTGTTGCTTCTTGAAGGAACGTTGGTGGTGGCGGTGGTGGTGCGGCCGGTTGGGGTCGACGGTGGTCTGTGTTGCTACAGCCCTGTTTCCTATGTGTTCGTCTTCGGTGGTGTTCTTTGGTTTCGCCAATGTTGCTGTGCATGTTCAAGTACCTCCCTTGGTGGCCATTGTGGTGCGGTGAGCCTAGTGCTCTTGGTGTCCTTCGGGTTCATCTTTGGTCTCCGATGACGCAAGATGCCTCCCCAACTTGCAAATCGTCCCAGATTCTCATGACGGAGCCCCAAATCAAGGTTCGTGTTATCACTCGTTGGTTGCGGTTGCTCCTGAGTTGTGTCGTGAGGTTAGGTTTGCACACAGGTGCAGTGCATTAGGTTGCTTGCTTAGTCTTGGTATTGTATCCCTCCACGACACCCCACATATACTTGTGCCTCCTGTGTTGTTTGTCCTTCGGTCTGCTAGCTAGGTCGGGCCTTGTCTTGGGCGTCCTTTTTCCTCATCTTTTGTAACTCTATTACTTGTATGGTTTTCGGCCCGGTTTCCCTCATAAACGGGGTCAACTTGTTTAGGTTTTTGACCAAATTTCCCCTATAAACTGGATCAGCCAAAGCTTAAGGGGTGACTCTTGGCTTTGGCAGCTTTTTGGGCAATATATTCAGGTGGGGATCCTCTCATTGGTCCCAGTTCGTGAGGCCAGGGGGCCTGCCGGGCCTCGTGGGGGCATTTGTCCTGGTTCGTCTGGCCCCTTTGGTCCCGGTTGGTGGGACGAACCGGGACCAATGGGCCTCGCTCCTGGCCCACCACCATTGGTCCCAGTTTGTGGCATGAACCGGGACCAAAGGGTGTCCTTTAGTCCCGGTTCTAGCCATGAACCGGGACCAATGTGATGCCTATATATACCCCCTCGCCAGCGAGCAGAGCACTCCACACTGCTCTGTTTTTTCTGGCCGACGAGGGGAGGGCTTTGTGGTGCTCTAGCTCACCTCCTATGCACAAGAGGTGTTCGATGGAATGCCCGAGCCACACTACGTAAGCTTTCTCCTCCCCAAGCTAAACCTTCACGCTCCATTTTCCTCAATGTTTGTCTAGGTTTAATTGTCTGTCACGTCCTGTCCCCGTTTTCACCGCCGTCGATCGCCCACGCCAATCTCATCGCCGGCACCACCGTGGTGAGCTTCTTGTTCTTATCTTCTTTCTGAAAGGAAAAAAAATTCTTACTTGTATGTTTAGATAGATACTTGTATAATTTTCTTACTTTTATTATTGCTTATTATTATAAAGTGCGATGGTGTTGGTATTGGCCCCCGTCGGCCCTCGTCCTGTCTATGATTCGGATGTGGTATGTATTATCTTTTATAACTATCTGGTTCATTTATTGTTTATGACAATTATGTCGACCAACGTGACATAGATTTTATTTATCTAGGAGGTATGTGAACCGGAAATTCCAACTGACCCTATTGTTGAGAGGTTAAACTTAATTGAAGAAGAAAACAATTACTTGAAGGAAAAAATAAAAAAATTGAGGAGGAGAAGATGATATCGGAGTTGCATATTGCGGATGTTGTCGATGATCACAAGATCAAGATGGATGCAATGCGCTTGAAGATTAGAAAGATTAGAAAATATGAAATTCATACCGAGGCTTGATATCATTATGTCGTTGGATCAATTGTTACCTTGGTTGCGATTATGATCGCATTTGTTTTGGCATTGAAATGAGTTACATAGTTTCAATGTATGATTTAATTAGATGCTCCGGGGAGATATATGTTGTTCAATGAGAACTATGTATGTACTTTGGTTTTAATGTGATGATGAACTTCTATTAATTTGGTCACTTAATTATCTATTCATGATGATCTGTAATGGTTTTTGACACACTTAATTATATATAGTGCACGCAGATGGACCGGCAATGGATGTACGGTGACAGACACACCTCCGAGTACATTAAGGGCGTGCATAATTTTCTCGAAGTGGCTGAGGCAAACAGGCAGAATAGTTTTATGTGTTGTCCATGCCCTATATGTGGGAATACGAAGTCTTACTCTGAATCAAAAACACTTCACACCCACCTGCTTTATAAGGGTTTCATGCCACACTATAATGTTTGGACCAAGCATGGAGTAAGAGGGGTTATGATGGAAGACAACAAAGAATAAGAGGATGATGAAAACTATGTGCCCCCTGAATACGGTGATGCTGCAACGGGGGAAGCTATTGAAGATCAAGAGGAACCAGACGATGTACGTGATGATGATCTCCGTCGGGTCATTGTTGATGCAAGGAGACAGTGCGAAAGTGAAAAGGAGAAGCTAAAGTTCGATCGCATGTTAGAGGATCACAAAAAAAGTTTGTACCCCAATTGCGAAGATGGCAGCACAAAGCTCGGTACCATACTGGAATTGCTACAGTGGAAAGCAGAGAATGGTGTGCCTGACAAAGGATTTGAGAAGCTACTGAAAATATTGAAGAAGAAGCTTCCAAAGGATAACGAATTGCCCGATAGTTCGTATGCAACAAAGAAGGTTGTATGCCCTCTAGGATTGGAGGTGCAGAAGATATATGCATGCCCTAATGACTGCATCCTGTACCGCGGTGCGTACGAGGATTTGAACTCATGCTCGGTATGTGGTGCATTGCGGTATAAGATCAGACTGATGTTGATGGCGAGCGCCCCAGGAAGAGGGTTCCTGCCAAGGTGATGTGGTATGCTCCTATAATACCATGGTTGAAATGCCTGTTCAGAAACAAAGAGCATGCCAACTTGATGCGATGGCATAGAGAGGACCATAAGAAAGACGGGAAGTTGAGAGCATCCACTGACGGCTCGCAGTGGAGAAAAATTGAGAGAAAGTAATGGGAGGAGTTTGCAGGTGACGCAAGGAACGTATGGTTTGGTTTAAGCACGTATGGCATTAATCCTTTTGGGGAGCAGAGCAGCAATCACAACACCTGGCCCGTGACTCTATGTATCTATAACCTTCCTCCTTGGCTGTGCATGAAGCGGAAGTTCATTATGATGCCAGTTCTCATTCAAGGCCCTAAGCAACCCGGCAACGACATTGATGTGTACCTAAGGCCATTAGTTGAAGAATTTTTACATCTGTGGATTAAATATGGTGTACGTGTGTGGGATGAGCACAAACAGGAGGAATTTGACCTGCATGTGTTGTTGTTTGTCACTGATACGTCTCCAACGTATCTATAATATTTGATTGCTCCATGCTACTTTATCTACTGTTTTGGACTATATTGGGCTTTATTTTCCTCTTTTATATTATTTTTGGGACTAACCTATTAACTAGAGGCCTAGCCCAGAATTGCTGTTTTTTGCCTATTTCAGTGTTTCGAAGAAACGGAATATGAAACGGAGTCCAAACGGAATAAAACCTTCGGGAACGTGATTTTCTCACCGAACGTGATCCAGGAGACTTGTACCCTACTCCAAGAAGTGCCAGAGGCGGTCACGAGGATGGAGGGCGCCCCCCCCCCCCCCGGGCGTGCCCCCCTACCTCGTGGGCCCCCTGACGCTCCACCGACGTACTCCTTCCTCCTACATATACCTATGTATCCCCAAACGATCAGAACAGGAGCCAAAAACCTAATTCCACCGCCGCAACCTTCTGTATCCACGAGATCCCATCTTGGGGCCTGTTCCGGAGCTCCGCCGGAGGGGGCATCCACCATGGAGGGCTTCTAGATCAACACCATAGCCCCTCCGATGAAGTGTTAGTAGTTTACTTCAGACCTTCGGGTCCATAGCTAGTAGCTAGATGGCTTCTTCTCTCTTTTTGGATCTCAATACAATGTTCTCCCGCTCTCTTATGGAGATCTATTCGATGTAATCTTCTTTTTGCGGTGTGTTTGTTGAGACCGATGAATTGTGAGTTTATGATCCTGTATTATCTATGGAAAATATTTGATTCTTCTCTGAATTCTTTTATGTATGATTGAGTTATCTTTGCAAGTCTCTTCGAATTATCCTTTTTGGTTTGGCCAACTAGATTGGTAGTTCTTGCAATAGGAGAAGTGCGTAGCTTTGGGTTCAATCTTGCGGGGTCCTTACCTAGTGACAGAAAGGGTTGCAAGGCACGTATTGTATTGTTGCCATCGAGGATAACAAGATGGGTTTTTATCATATTGCATGAATTTATCCCTCTACATCATGTCATCTTGCTTAAGGCGTTACTCTGTTTTTAACTTAATACTCTAGATGCATGCTGGATAGCGGTCGATGAGTGGAGTAATAGTAGTTGATGCAGGATCGTTTCGATCTACTTGTCTTGGACGTGATGCCTATATACGGGGGCGGGGGGGCACCCTAGACAAACAAGTTGATCATTGAGATCGTTCCTTAGCCGTGTGCGGTGGCCCCCTCCACGATATTACACCTCGGTCATATTGTAGCGGTGCTTAGGCGAAGCCCTGCGACAGGAGAACATCAAGATCGTCACCACGCCGTCGTGCTGACGGAACTCCTCCCCGCGCCTCTGCTGGATCGGAGATCGGGGTGCGTCATCGAGCTGTACGTGTGTCAAGAACTCGGAGGTGCCGGAGTAACGGTGCTTGGATCGGTTGGACCAGCAGGACGTACGACTACTTCCTCTACGTTGTGTCAACGCTTCCGCTTCGGTCTACGAGGGTACGTAGACAACACTCTCCCCTCTCGTTGCTATGCATCACCATGATCTTGCGTGTGCGTAGGAAAATTTTGAAATTACTACGTTCCCAACAGAGGCTACCGACAGGTCTGATGCCGAGAGGGTGTCCAAATATGCTCGTAAGAAGGAAAGGATGATTTGTTACCGTTGTGGCGAGAAGAGCCACTTCATTGCTGAGTGTGTGGCCCAGCTGTGTGAGTCATGCGGCAAGCTTGCACATGACTCGGGGGAGTGCCCGTTATTGCGTGACCTGCCTCCAACGCTGAATATTTATGGAGTATACTGTGCTGAGCTTATGTTTTTTGAGTCCCCGGCGGCGAGAGAGGCCCCGGAGGATACCCTGAGTTTGACTACCGGGATTGTGAGGGCGACCCAGGGCGAGGTGACTGAGGCACAGATTGTGAGGAGGCTTCAGGAGCTGGCTCCCGGGGATTTTAGATGGGATTTGGTGCTCATCGAGGACAGGGTTTTTAAAGTTGATTTCCCATCTGTAGATGACCTGCAGAGATTATTGAGCTTTGGCTTGAGTAAAGTTCCAGGGACTAAGTGTATCCTGGAGTTCAACGAGTGGAAGCAGGTTGAGCCTAAAGGAAAGCCGCTTACGCAGGTCTGGTTGCGGTTTATAGGAGCTCCATCTAAGCCTCTGCAGGATGCTCGAGTGGTGGCCAGTTTAGGCATCATGGTTGGAAAGACAGAAAAAGTGGATATGGCTTTCACGCGTGCCCATGGGGTTGCACGGCTTTTGGTTAGCGTACTGGATATTGAGTTTGTGCCTGATAAGGTCAACTGGACCTATAAGGGAGAGGTGTTCCCGCTAGAGATCGAGTTTGAGGACACCGATTTATTTGCTGATGCTGTTAATGGTAATGATGTTGACATGCACGACAAGGATGGTAATGCGGGGGCCAAGGGGCCACCGTTAGATGAGCCCACGTGAGAGGGGTCTAACGGTTCTCACCCAGCTTCTCGGTCGCCTGGGGAGGGGACCGGGGTTGAGCCCGCAGTTTCACCAGCGGTGCCCATGACTACTTTGCGTTTTGGGTCTTTTGAGCCAGCCTCAGCACCTCCCAGACTCTGGAGTGACCGGGTTGAGTCTGGTGATTGTCTTGAGCACACGCTCCCTCCGTTGGAGTTCGAGGGGGAGGCTGGTTTGTCTGCTGGACGACAGGCGAGGACTTTGGTCGGCGCTACGGAGAGGAGGCCGGAGGGTGCTTCTCTTGTTCTGGCGCCTCACGCGGACGCGACTTCGGAGTCGGCGACTGTGGTCGCGTTGGGTTGTGGGGGAGGGGGTTCGGGGCAGGTGGCCCCGTCTTCTCCCGTCCCCATAACGATCCCGGTGGCGTCGGTGACGCCGGCCCGAGGGGATTGGGTGGTGCTGCGAGAGGGAGCCCGAGGCAGGAGGCCTCGGCTACTGCTACTCCGTTGGTGGTAACCACTGAGGTTGCTGCTGCGTTAGGGGGGACGCCGGGGCAGGAGGCCCTGTCTCCTCCCTCTCCACCGATGGTCAGGAGGACCACCTCGCCGATGGCTCTTTTATCTGAGCCGGCGGCTGGGGTGGGAGGAGGGTGCGGGCAGGCGGCCCCCACTACACCCTCCTCGACACTACCTTTGGCCGGGGTCCCTGGTGTGGGGCACCCGTCTCAGGGGATCGGGAACCCGCAGACGCCATCTCTGGTAACTTCGGCACCACCTTTTAGGGCTTCAGTGCCAGGTTTTACTAGGGAGGAGGTTGTCGCGTTTGGTGGGATCCCGGACCCTATCTCCGAGGGGAGACGGATGAGTGCTCGCATCCTCGACATCCCTGAGGTGGACGACATGCAGCAGCGGTGCGCTATGAGGGCGGCCAAGCTTCAGGATGCTGCTTTATCTTCTGGTATGTCCGTCAACCTATCTAATTCCTTATTGCATTTTTCTAATGAGGACATTATAAATAATGCAAACCAATTAGGAGTTTCACTAGATGCTTCGGATAGTGAGATTACCAACTCGGTGAATGATTTATTAGATTTGGAGGCGGAACGTGCTTTAGAGACTATTCGTAATCTTGCAGCAGTTAAACCAATGAATGATGATGAGATTAATGCGTTAGGGGTTAGAGTGCTCGATAATCTGTGTGCGGATCTAGCACCCCCCATTCATGACGCTGAGGAAGATGATGCAACCCTAGAGCATGATGCTAGTCATATTTGTGAACCCGGTCATGAGGACCGGGAGACTGAGCTTAGTAAACCTAAGCGTAAGTGGAAATGGAAGATTTATCCCGATTCCGCAGTTCGTAGGAGTGCTAGGATTCGAACCACTAAAAAATTCCATGATGAAATATGAGAGGAATTTTTTGGAATAGCAGAGGTCTGAAGGACTTGGCTAAAAGAAGATTCCTGGCTGAGGCAACTTTAGAGCAGAGGTTAGATTTTATTGCTCTATCGGAGACGGGTAGAGATAACTTCGCACCACAATTTCTCTCCTCTCTTGTGGGTGGTATTGATTTCGATTGGCATTGCCTCCCTCCACGAGGAAGATCGGGTGGTATCTTACTAGGTGTGAGATGCGATTCGCTTGAAGTCCGAAGTGTAGTGATGGGTGACTTCGCGGTGAAGTTTCGAGTTAGGTCTAGGATAGATGGTTTTAACTGGGCGTTGGTGGCGGTCTATGGTGCCGCACAGCCCGAGCTTAAAGCGGAATTTCTAGCGGACCTTGTTCGAATCTGTGGGTTAGAACAACTGCCAATTTTAGTTGGAGGTGATTTCAATATCATCAGGAGGAGAGAGGAGAAGAACAATGATAACTTTGCTGGCAGATGGTCTTTCATGTTCAACACCATTATTGAAAGCTTGGATCTGAGAGAGATAGAATTTTCTGGTCGAAAGTTTACCTGGGCTAATGCTCTGCCAAACCCAACCTATGAAAAACTTGATCGAGTTCTTGTGAGCGTGGAGTGGGAACAAAAGTTCCCTCTGGTTACGGTGCAAGCTCTTTCGAGGGGAATATCTGATCATACCCCACTGTTCGTGGACTCAGGGGAGCCGAACCACGTGGGTAACAAGAACACCTTCTCCTTCGAGATGTCATGGTTTGAACGCGAGGGGTTCTTGGACTTGATTGCCAGGGAATGGGTTAAAGGTGTAGGAGGCAAAACTGCGATTGAGCGTTGGCAGAAAAAGATTAGGCATTTGAGAAGCTTCTTACGGGGCTGGGCTAAGCACCTCAGTGGTGAGTATAAGATTGAAAAGGATAGACTCCTTATTCTTATACAGGACCTGGAAATTCAGGCCGAATCCCATATTTTATCACCAGCTGAGCTTCAAGTTAAAAATGAGGTGGAGAAGAGGTTAAAAGAATTGCTCCGTGAAGAAGAACTGAAGTGGGCTTTGCGTGCTAAAGTCCGAAAAGTGGTCCAGGGGGATGCGAATACTCAGTTCTTCCATTTGATTGCTAATGGCAAACACAGAAAGAAGCGTATCTTTCAGCTTGAGCAAGACGAGGGCACTATTTTAGGTCAGGATAACCTAAAAACACATATTACTGACTATTATAAGCAGTTATTTGGACCTCCGGAGGATAATAGTGTGTCCCTCGATGAGTCCAGGACTGAGGATGTACCTCAGCTATCGGCTGCCGATAATGATATTCTGGTTGCCCCGTTCTCGGAGAAGGAGGTATTTGATGCCATTACACAGATGAAAAACAATAAGGCTCCTGGACCAGATGGATTCCCGGCAGAGTTCTATAAAAAGTGCTGGCACATTATTAAGGGGGATTTACTACCTATGTTCCATGATCTGTTCTCTAGACAGCTTCAATTATTTCACTTGAATTTTGGGACTATCACACTGCTTCCTAAGAAGACAGATGCGGTGAGAATTGAGCAATTCAGGCCGATCTGTCTCCTCAATGTTAGTTTCAAAATTTTCACCTACTAACAGACTCACACAGATTGCGCATTCTGTGATGCAACAGTCCCAAACCGCTTTCATGCCGGACAGAAATATCCTTGAAGGGGTGGTAGTCCTGCATGAAACGCTCCATGAAATCCATTCCAAAAAATTAGATGGAGTGATTTTTAAGGTGGATTTCGAGAAAGCGTATGATAAGGTCAAATGGCCATTCCTCCAACAGTCATTGCGTATGAAAGGTTTTGATGAAGCCTGGCGCCGACAGGTTGAATCATTTACACAAAAAGGTACTGTGGGAATTAGAGTTAACGATGACATAGGTCACTATTTCCAGACACATAAAGGCCTAAGACAAGGAGATCCGATGTCCCCTATCTTGTTTAACATTGTGGTGGATATGTTAGCAATTTTGATAGGAAGGGCTAAGGAAAATGGTCAAGTCGGTGGATTGGTACCTCATCTTATTGATGGAGGTGTTTCCATCCTTCAGTACGCTGATGATACAATCATCTTTATGGAGCATGACTTGGCCAAGGCGAGAAATATGAAGCTGGTGTTATGCCTATTTGAACAATTGACCGGGTTAAAGATCAACTTTCATAAGAGCGAGCTGTTCTGTTTTGGTAGGGCCAAAGATGAACAGGATGCTTATAGGCAATTGTTTGGATGTGAGTTGGGAGAGTTACCATTCTCTTACTTGGGGATTCCTATTCACCATCGTAGGCTGACAAACAGAGAATGGAAGTGCATCGAGGACCGATTTGAGAAGAAAATGAGCTGCTGGAAGGGTAAGCTCATGTCATACGGAGGCCGATTAATCCTCATTAATTCGATGCTCACGAGTATGCCAATGTTTCTTCTATCGTTCTTTGAGGTACCAGTTGGGGTTAGGAAGAGACTGGACTTCTATCGATTGCACTTCTTTTGGCAGGGTGATGAGCTTAAAAGAAAATATCGGCTTGCTAAATGGGATATCATTTGTAGAACGAAAGACCAAGGGGGTCTCGGGATTGAAAATCTCGAAGTTAAGAATAAATGTCTTCTTAGCAAGTGGCTGTGGAAGCTCTCTTCGGAGAATGATGCTATGTGGGCTCAAATCCTTCGCAGCAAGTACCTCCAGACAAAAACTTTGTCCCAGGTTACAGTCCGGCCGACCGACTCGCCCTTCTGGAAAGGCCTTATGAAAGTCAAACAGGCATTGTTTAATAGGACGAAGTTTGTTATTGGAAACGGCACGAGTACACGTTTCTGGGAGGATACTTGGCTCGGTGAGACACCCTTGGCCATCCAATACCCGTCTTTGTACCGCATTGTTCAACGACGTGAGGTGTTCGTTGCATCGGTCTTTCAATCTACCCCCTTTAATATTCAGTTCTGACGAACGCTAGCGGGCAATCGTTGGGAAGAATGGCTCCGTCTAGTTAGGAGACTGATGGAAGTCCAGCTTTCTCAATAACCCGATGAATTACGCTGGAAGTCGACTAAGTCTGGAGCATTTACGGTTAAATCAATGTATATTGATGTTATTAATTCGAACTCCATTCCTACGTCCAAGCATGTTTGGGATGTCAAAGTTCCTTTCAAAATAAAAGTGTTTATGTGGTTTGTCCATAAACAAGTTATTTTAACTAAGGACAACTTGATAAAACGTAATTGGACATGACCTACTAGGTGTAGTTTCTGCGATCGGGATAAGACTATCAAACACCTCTTTTTTGATTGCCCGCTGGCCAAGGTCCTTTGGCAGACGGTCCACATTGCTTTTAATATCAGCCCACCGAATTCTGTTAATGCGTTATTTGGGACATGGCTTAATGGGATTGAGCCTGACTTAGCGAGACATATTCGGGTTGGAGTTTGTGCTTTGTTGTGGACTATCTGGAATTGCAGAAATGATTTGGTCTTTAACAGAATATCATGTATACATTTTTTGCAGGTCTTATTCCGAGCTACGGCATTGATCCATTCGTGGTCGCTACTCACCCAGACGGAGGCCAGGGAGCATTTGCTTACTGGGTCTTTCCGCTGGGAGATGGTAGCTCGGGATATCTTCAACCGGTTTGGATGGCGGTCATGTAATAGGATAGGCATTTAGTATCCCTATCTAGTTTTAGCCAGCCGGTTGTGGCGTCTTTTCTTGGCTAGTTGATGTTTCTAGCCCCCTTTGGCTCTGTGTGAGCTTTATGTGT
The DNA here is from genome assembly GCA_963921465.1 of Triticum timopheevii. Classification (NCBI taxonomy): domain Eukaryota; kingdom Viridiplantae; phylum Streptophyta; class Magnoliopsida; order Poales; family Poaceae; genus Triticum; species Triticum timopheevii. The sequence goes on from OY997266.1 coordinate 665,250,675, forward strand.
TTTTTTATTACTTTATAAGACCTTTGGAACCATGTTGGCACTACTTTATTTGGTTAATAAGATGGCCGTATGCATCTATCTGATGCAGAGGCCGGGGAATCCCCCTTTTCGAAAAAGAACAAGATGCTCAACGATTTTCTAATTCCTGAAACTTGTCCGTCCAATTTGTTAATATTTTATTTTTAATTCACGAGCACGTAGGAGTATATCGGTATTTTGTATTTTAGTGAATAAAATACCACAACTATCCACTGATACATCTTTAAAATACTAGCACTTGGTAATATCAAAGTGGTGATGCGCTACTTATCTACTCAATTTGTTTATGAAATATTATCTACTCAATTGCCACTTATCTAATCAATTATGCATACATGTATGTTTGTTCTTTGTTGTGACTTATGAACTACTATAGAGGTTCATTGATTCCTCGATTAGTTTAAGACTTCTTAGTGGCGAGGTCTTTCTGTGTCATTATCTTGTTGAAGGCATTGCTCGGATATGCTTCGGTTGACTTTTCAGGCTGAAAACCTAGATTCTGGCCTTGATGGTTGGATCCGGTGACTGTGGCGCATGAGTGTCGCTCCTTTCCTCAAGGCATTGTTGTTGAAGAAATTCGTCAAACTTGTGGTGCCATGAGATGGTTGGTGTGGATATGGTCATTGCTACAGTTTGCTAATCAAATTTGAATGATTTGTTTTTTTTTCTTGCCCACACATAGCTTTGATCTATTATGACTTTGCTGGTTACTAGCATGTTCTCTCTCCCCCTCTCTCTCCCTCCCTCTCTGTGTGTGCGCGTGCGCGCGTGCGCGTGTGTGTTGTTTATGTGCATCCGAAATATGCAAAGTATGTGCTGAGAGTGTTTCATAGCTAATACTTCCTCCATTCCAAAATATAGTGCGCCCGCGCTTCCCGAGGTCCAACTTTGACCGTAAATTTAACCAACAAGACCAACTGCGGCGGAAGAAAAAATTATATAATTGAAAACTTCTTTCGAATACGAATTCACTGATATAATTTTTGCTCCCGCCGCAATCGGTCTTGATAGTTAAATTTACGGTCAAAGTTGAAGCACGTAGATAGAGGAAGCACTACATTGTGGAATGGAGGGAGTAAAATATACCCTTTGTCGAAAAAATGATTTAGCAAGTGTCATCAACTGCTTAATTGGATTAGGCTAGACCATGATAAATACATCGAGAAATAAGCAACGAGGTTTTGTTCTAGTTGGATGGTACCTTGCAGAGTGTTCCGCAAATTGGTTACAACGTATTACAATGACATTTGGTTGTATGGATCATGAATATTAAAATTAATAATATGAGGTCCGAAACTAAAAATACATATTCTATTGTATGTGATTATTGTATAATTTTAGAAAAATCATTGTATATAAGTAGCACGATACAATAAAAAATATTCTCATACATGTTGCATGACATGTTTGCATGTTGAATGAAAGATCTTAGTGGGGATCGCCAATTGTTCATAGGCGCTCATAACCACGAAGTTGAGGCCGGCCTTTCTAACACATGAACACGGCGCGACAGACGACCAATTTGATATTTTCATGGATACAGGAGGATGTCCCTCCTGCATTATTTCTTTCTTCCGAACTGCTGAAAACGCACGCGCGCGATTCCGACCCTCCGAAGGGCTGCAGGTGAACTCAGGGAACAGGACTAGTGTGGACAGCCCGGGCCAGCTGTGGGAATATTGTTGATTGACGATGCATCACATGCATTCACGTGTTCAAACCACAACGCATCCACCATCGCATAAAACTAAAAACTACATGAAAACAGTACCACGGCTGGTAAGTTCTGTCTTTAAATAGCAGCTCCCACAGGCTCGAGTTGCAACGCACAAACACACACTAAGACACATACACCACAGACACAGAGTGAGGGAGAGGGAGGGAGGGAGGGAGTTTTGGGTGACCATGGAGGGCGTGGTGATCAGACACCGGACTGTGGAGGTGAACGGCATATCGATGCACGTGGCGGAAGCCGGCCCCGAGGTGGATGCCAAGGGGGCGGTGTTGTTCCTGCACGGCTTCCCGGAGCTGTGGTACTCGTGGCGCCATCAGATGGACCACTTGGGGGCTCGTGGTTACCGCTGCGTCGCGCCTGACCTCCGTGGCTATGGTGGCACCACTGCACCACCAGATGTGGCCTCTTACACTGCCTTTCACATTGTTGGTGACCTTGTTGCGCTCCTCGACACCTTAGGGCTTGCAAAGGTACAATTAAGTTTACCTTACAAAATAACATAGTTTGTTTCTCAATTATCCATAAGACACATGAGCTCACCCCCACCACAAGCAGGCAGGTGACACGTCCGCAAATCAGATGCTAACATTGATTAAGATCAGAAAGAAAATACGGCATATCGTAGAATGAGATTATTCAGCGCTGGAGGGAGTAAGAACATATTTCGATTGATAGTTAGAGTTTGAAAATGCATTATATGTGAAATTGTGGGAAATTAACAAAAATAAAGTGTACATGTACCAAACAAAAGGGCCACCACCGTTTTTTTATGTTGTGAATAGTTATGACAAGCGAAGTCTATAAAAATGTTGCACCACACATACGACTTAATACATAAAGTCCCTACGGAAAAAAGACTTGCAAAACAAATGGCCATATCCATATATTCTATTTTATATCATTGTGGTTTTTATAACTAGATGGTACCCCACGCGTTGCTGCGGGGGATTGTCTGCAATATATTTCATTGAGATTTTGTTGTATAAACATAAATATTTAGATTAATAACATAATAACTGAAAATACATCATCTCATACTTAAGGAAAAGATGCCTTTTGCACCTAGCTACCATGTTGTATAATCAAACAAGACAAAATTGTAATAATGCAAATGCCTGATTGGGGCCACGTGAAGGAAATAAATATGTTTTTTATACTAACATTGAGTCAGTGCACACACATGGAAGGTGATATTCTATTTATATGTATTATATTATATTTATGCAGTGTAATAGCAACTGTACTAATCTTCTCGCTTCTCCAAGTGAATTCATAAGCCTTATGTTTTCTCGTTGGGCAAAATCCAAAATTTTCTTGATTAATTGTTAATATCAGCGGAGATTTGTCGTGCAAAATTCATAAGCCATCCCCTGCATACATTAATGTGGTGATTGATTTGATTTTGACCTCATAAACTATGCACCATGGTTGAAATGAAGGTGTTTGTGGTGGGGCACGACTGGGGCGCGATCATCGCATGGTACCTGTGCTTGTTCCGTCCGGAGCGTGTGACGGCACTCGCTAACACCAGCGTTGCCTTCATGCGCAACATCATGATCCGCAACGGACCCGACTTCGTGAATCCCATAGAGAACTTCAATCGCGCATACGGCCCCAACTACTACAAGTGTCGCTTCCAGGCAAGCCACCATCACGCATTTGTCCGGAGCTTTCAGTTCTTCTATGTATTTTCAGATGCCCACAAGTAACTATTGCACGAAATCGTTACAAAACGTATATATGTGTATGGTCCATGTTACAGGAGCCAGGTGTCGCGGAGAAGCAGTTTGCGCCAGCGCACGCCAAGCGCCTCATGAGGCAAATATTGTGCCATTGCTTTAGCCACGGCGTGTTCTGCGATGAGGAGATGGACGACCACAAGTACCCAACATCACCGCTTCCACCTTGGCTCACCGAGGCCGACATGGAGTACTTTGTCACCTCCTTTGAAAAGACTGGGTTCACCGGTGCCATCAACTACTACCGCAACTTTGACAAGAACTGCGAGCTGGCGGCACCATGGGTAGACGCCAAAGTGCAGGTGCCGACCAAGTACATCGTGGGGGACGGTGACATCACATACAACTTTGAGGGGATCCAGGAATACATCCACGGCGGTGGTTTTAAGGAGGATGTTCCACTGCTAGACGAGGTGGTCGTCATCCCCGGCGCCGGCCACTTTATCCAGCAGGAGAGGGCCCAGGAGGTCAGCGACCATATCTATGACTTCATCATCAAGTTCTGATCCCGAAGTCCAAATCGACTCAACTATCCAGGTGCTTGTGGTTGTCACTATTTGATCTTGCGCTTGTCTGTTTATTGTAATGTCATCTGTTTATCTTTCTGTTCCCATTCAAGGTGTGTACATGGACTGTTATATATTGTATCCAGTGGCGGAGGACGGAAAAAAATAAGGTGGGGCGAACTCTGAACCATAATTTATTTTGATGCAAAACCAACACAGATAACACACACCAGTGTACACTAATATTTTTAAATGATCCTAAATAGAATAACCAGATACAAAGAAAATGTAAACATGTTGAATTTGCATTCTCCGTTTCCACGGAATTCACTTAATGTTGATGAACAGAATGTTTCCTAGCATTGCGACTTTCACAGGTACTTGGATTGAAGCTACTAACACTACCAACAGCCTAAAAATATCTTTTCAAATCTGCAATCCATCCCGAAGTCCCGAAGTCCAGAGGACTCAAATATCTCCGACCGCATTGTAGATTGCTATGGCATTCTCTGAAAATGACACTAAAATTCAGAAACATACCTCTCTCGTTCGTATTTGGGAGCCTTTTTCTCCTCCTATCCATCTTCGTCCGAATGCCGGATATCGCTAGTCGCTACTGTTGAGTATATTGTGTACGTGTATATCTGTGTGTAGGGCCCACCTCATGTTTCCTCTGTATAGTTGAGGTTGTGGCCCACCTCTGTATTTATATATACGTGCGTGGTGCACCGATCAATACGTCGCGATTGCACAACCCACATCTTGTCCTTCTACATGGTATCTATCGCAGCACGATCCGAAAACCCTAAGCCGCCGCCACCGCCGCCGCTTCTCCCCGCCGCCGCCATCAGCCGCCGCCAACGCCACCGCCCTCTCGGTCGCCGCCGCCGCCGCGTGGCCAGATGAGAGCTCGGCCAAGGCAGCGGAGTCCCAAACTTGCGACACGCCCCGCCATAATGGGCTTGAACGGGGGGCTCGGCCGATTCGACATGCTCCGATGGGTTCATTGTCACCAAAGCAGCTGACTAAGAGGGAGTAGAATTTTGTGGAGAATGGAAGTGAATGTATTTGAGAACAACGGGCTGCCAACACATCTATATATAGGCACAACGTAATGATGGCATTCCGGGCGAAGACACGACAGCACAAAGTTAAGTATCTATGGTGTGTTTATAAATCGCATGATAATAATATACTGCAACTGGTCACGACAACTGGGCCCATATAGTAGTGGCGTAGGAAGTATTGGCAGCGTCAGCAATAGCAACTTATAGCTGGCGTACCAATTTGGCAGAAAAATAGTGTTGGTGTTAATGAAAAACGGCGCGCCACAAGCGGAAGTTGTGGCTAGCCGTTTTTTCACTAGTGCTAGGTGGCGCAACGGGCGCTGAATAGGATTCGGGCGTGCCAGGTCGCTAACCAGCGACCTGCATCGAGTAGGATTGACGTCCGGTACGCTTGGTGTGTCTGGCCTTCTTTTGAGGAGCTCCTATAGGACGCATACTGCAACGAACAGAATGCGACACGTGGCGGGCGGCTGAGAGTGCATAAGTGGCGCTGATCGTTGTGAGGCTCCCGAAGGAGCTCTCGTCAACTAGTTGCTCCCGTGAGAGTGGCCTTTGTAAAGAGTACTCCTTAATTATTGATTTTCTAATTTGTCTGGGCTTTTGGACTACCCTGCGTTGGTCCTAGCCTATGGTGGAGCTGCTGGGCCTGCTCCATTAGCAGAAAAAAAAAAGAATTCCGAGATCCTGTCTGAGTAGAACCAACGACGTAATCCCTCAAAAAAAAAAAAAAATCAACGACGTAAGGATTGAATCTAGCACCAACAGGTCCAAACGTTGTACTAATTGAGCTAGATTCAATTTTTATTAACGACAGAGTAATACCTTGAAACAAGCGGTCATAAGAAATTTGTCCATCCCTGTTTAGCACGCGAGCTGTGAGTTGCTGCGGAACGGACGTGTGATCACAGTGAGCTGCAGTCGGCTGTTTGGAAAGAGAGCTCGTCCTTGGCAAGGTCGTAGAGCAGGTGGATGTTCTGCAACTGGAAGTTGCCGATGATACTCATGTCGTTGGATGTATACATCGCCATGCATGACGTGGAATTGTCCAGCGGCACCCAGTAGTTCTCCGGTGGCAACACCAAGTCCGCTCCACCAGTGAAGTGGAACACCATGGACGGCACTGTCTTTTCTTGCGCCACCGCCACACACAGGTCCATCTCGCTGTCAGCCGGTGGCGGCACGAGGCTCCCGTTCAGCTGCCTCCGGAGCTCCTTGCTTAGGGGCCAGTAGGCCCCATGGGCCAGAGCCGTAGTGGGGTTGCCTGAGTCGATAATGACCCCGCCGCTGCCGTTTTGTTTCAGAGCAAACACCGCCGGTGGGATGGACAGTCTTGTGTGTCCCAGGCTTATCCCGATGAGTGGGACATAGTAGAATGGGTACTTTTTGGGGACTTGCACGAAAGACATGGACATCACAGGGCCGCCGCCGCTAAGGCTCGCCGAGGCGCCGACGAAAAGATGGCTGTTGGCACTGGCGGTGGCGTTGCTGCGCAAATAGGGGGTGTGACAGTAAGAGAACTTTTTGGCGCCCACCTGAGAGATGAGCGACAGGGGGCCGCGGACAAGCCCGATAAGACCGGACGCCCCGTGGAGGGACCCCGGAGTGATCATCAGCGAGTCGACGCAGCCGAACGTGAGCCTCGCCGAGCCGTTTTGGAAGGTGAAGACCTCAGTGCCAATGGACCCCCTGGCGACGCCAGCACCATAGAAGGCCCCGAAAGCACAGCTGCCGCCCCTGGTGCACGAGTGCTCCAGGTTGGCCAAGCACAAGGTGGCGTTGCATGGCACGGGATGGAAGCTGTCCGAGTTGGACGGGTTATAGTAGGGCAGGCCTGCTTGACGCAAGATCCTTTGAGGCTGCAGGTGGAGCACTGCGTCCAAATGAGGTCACTGCCTGTGTCGACGATGGCCTCCGCGCGCTGTGATGGGTTGCCGATCAGGTACTCAGCGATGTACTGGCTGGTGTTCCAGTGGACCGGCACGGTCACGTCAGCAAAGGACGCCAGGCGCTGCCGGCTGCTGGCCATGGCGCGCTGCACGCGCTCCGCCGTGGTGTAGCTCCCCTTGCCATCAACATGGGTGAGCTCCATGTGGAACCCCGCGCTACTACAAGTAACTAGGGTAGCAGCAGTGGAGCACAACACAACAACGATCAGCACCAGGCTTATTTCCATTGTTTCACTCGTTGGTTCGGTGCTGGCTCCTCACCGTGTTATAGCTTAATTGCAACCTGTGGCCTCCATATATATGCATCTCAACTACTCCTTCCCTTCCTAAATATAAATCCTTTTAGAGATTCTAATGCGGACTACATATGAAGCAAAATAAGTGAATATACACACTAAAATATGTCTATATACATCCGTATGTAGCCCGTATTGAAATCTTTGAAAGGAATTACATTTAGGAACAGAGGGAGTATTAAAGGTGAATCTGTTTGTAATCGTTCGCACACAATCATTAATGCAAAAATATAGAAACAGAGTGCAAATCAATTTAAAAATCAAGCCATTAATGTAATTAATCAGACAATTAAATGCGCAATTAATTAGATCATGTTAAATACATAGGAATATTTTTGCGCTGAATCAATTTGAAAATCGATTCATGAATATGAAGGCTGTTAATTAGGCCTACAGATAATAATACAATTAATGAATTAAGTAGAAAATTAATCACACCGAATAATTCATACATCCATTAATGCAAAAACGATTTGAAAAACTAGCACCGAATCCATTTGAAAATCAAATCATTAATACAAAAAATTTGCCAGGCGGTTAATTACATTTACAATTAATTAGGTTCATTTAAAAATAGATCTTTTCGCTTCAAATCTCTATTATTAGGGACGAATATGTACGTAGTCGTTCGCCCACAACCACTAATGCAAAAAATATAAATAGAGTAATGCAATCAATTAGGTAAATTTAAATAGAATTTTTTTCGCATCGAATCAATTTTAAAACTAAGTCATTAATGCAATTTATTAATTAGGCAGGCAATTAATTAGCCCGACAGACAATTAGCAGTACTCCCTCCATCCGTATAAAAGGCCTGATGCGTTTTTCTAGGCTAATTCAGACCACATATTGGAGTAATAATATATGGAATGCAAGTTACATCAAGCACACCGTTAAATTCATAGGTGGAAGGAGTTTCTAATGATATAATTTTCATATGATACATCTCATATACTATTAATTTTATCAATGGTCAAATCCAACCTCGAAAAAACATATTAGGCCCTATATATATGGATGAGGGAGTAGGGATTTTCTTCGTGCGAAATCAGTTTAAAAGCACTCGCGGGTGAGGAAGGCCAGCAGACTTTTGCTGACGTTGGCGAGTACCAGCAGGCTCTTAGGGCATGCCCGAGCAATGCTTGCCACCATGAAGAACGGCCAACAAGCCCTCGCGATATGGTCGAACAAGTGTTCACCCAGATGGATGGCAATCGTGCTCAGCAGGACGTCCACACAATCGAGGGTCGCTCACTAGAGGACGACCAAGTACTGAAGATCGTGGGCTCCAATTGCGCCTTGGAAGACAATGTTGACGATCGAGGACAATCGGTCACACAACACCATTTTTCAAATATTGTTCCATCTCGTAGCGACGCACGGGTATGTAGCTAGTCTGGATAATAAGCGGAAACAAACCAACTGACGGAGGATCCATTATGATACGTTCGTAAATTAGTGCACTAGCTAGTATAATCAAGTCTGGGGTGCCCGCCTATACCTTGAATGGGATTGGGCGGACTTCCTTATTGTCAAATCCCATATTTTTCCCAAACCTGGTATGTTAAAAAAATTCACAGGGAATAAACTTTTTGCTAGGAAATATCTATGATTGCTTGTGTGCGACTTTGTTTTGCTTGATTCTTGCCTAGAAGGGATAAAATCCCACCATCACTAGTTGAAACCCTAGCAAGCCTTGGTAGAAACCAAACCATTTGAAATATTATTTGGCACAAGGCTAACCTTAGTAAGTCCCAAGAATATCCAAGCCAGATAATTTTTCTACGACTTGAGTTGGATTCATTTTGAAAACAATTAAAAAATCAAAGGGAAATTATTTAAAAAGGCTTTGCAATTATTTTGGCAGGAAGATGAGTTCAACAAATCCAAACAATGAGCTATGGCATTTTTCTAAACTGAATTTGAAACACATTTAGTTTTGAAACCAAATTCAAATTCAGATGGGAATTATAATTGTAGGAATTATATGTCCAAATTGCCTAAACAAAATTTTACAGAAAACCGCCTAAACTTAAAAAAAACATAATTAATTATCTACATATCCAAATTCGGTGATTCATTTAGCAAAATGACCCTCATGAAATGTACATTCACCCTGTCCAGAAACACTTCACTTTTAAAAATTAAATTCAAACATAATGAATTCAATTTTAAATAGGGCACAACTTGCAAATTAAAAATCCAAATAAATTGATTCTTTTTTGCAAATTGAGCCTAGAGAAATATAGTTTCATGTCAAAACACTTTAGTTCATATGTGAATAATTTAAAAATATATTTTAAACATGATACAAAAGAGCCCAAAATTCAAATAGAAATGAAACCTACATTGGTTAAACTTTGAAATAGAAATTGTATAATAAGAGAATTATGAAACAAATGAGTTCAGAAACTATAATATGGACTTTATTTATTAGTTGACTTTAGGAAATCCAAATGATATTTGAATTTAATTCAAACAAAGTTTGATCATAAGTTTGAAACCCTAGGTCTAATTTAAATAAAAATAAAGCAAGATGGTTTAATTAACTAAATTAGACCTAGTAAATACCTTGGTGTTAATAGTTGACTTTAGGGAAATATGAGCTCAAATTAAATCCAAATAAAGTTGAAAACCAAATAAAATGTATTTGTGGAAGTTTAAAATTGTTTGAAAAATACAATATGTGCGGAAGGTGAGGTTGTTCGAGGATTTAAACTTTGAAGTTTGAATCTTAATCAACTGTAGGAGGTAGGATCAAAGTCACCAATGAATAGTGACCAATTGTACGACATCGCTGTTTATGCATATATATTTTCCCTTTCTACCTCCCCAATGAACATGGATTCATACTTTGAACTGAACATGTTTATACTTCATAGTACAAGACCATTCTAACATACCACGGTTTTTAGAGTTTTTCTGAAAGTATCAACCATGGTTTCCACGGTGTTCTCATTGTGACTTGATTTCCACGAAACAATTTTCCATTCCCGAATGGAGTAGTAGTATTACTAGCATAGTCATTCCCTTCTCATAATCAGACACCTCAATTATAGCATACCTCAAATTCATACAAAGTCATGCAACTACGTAAACGATGCATTACACACATCGTCTAGCTACTACGTCACGACATGCCATCAGAATACCAAAATTTGGCATGTTTTACCTACATGCTACCTATTTAGAAGAACATCCATGGCTGCCCTTGCCCTTCCCGGCACCCTTGACGTCCTTCTCGCCAAAGTAGCGGTAAAAAACGCAGTATGTATTAAGCCGGATCTGCTCATCGCCAGAGTTGTCTGACCCATCACAGCCCTCCTTCTTCTCCTTGGGGGGCAGTCTAGCCATTGCACGGACCGCCGGTTCTACTCTCGGGCGAGGGAGCGCTTGTTCCTCCGTCGCCGCTTCTTAGAATGTGAGCGGATGACTTCTTCCTCTAAGGCAGCGTGCGTCGCCGCATCATTTGCCTCCTCTGTCGCCATGTCGGCAGCAAGTCGGGCCTCAGTGACCCTGATCCTCTCCTTCCCATGGTGGGCACACCGGTCCCGGTAGGATTCATACTCCACCGGACCAGTGATGGGGAAAGATAGATTGGAAGGCTGCTGGGAGGACCACGATGATCTAGCCCTAGAGGATCCGAGCGGCCGATACGTCGACGCAATGGACTCGCTGCAGATAGATCCTACCGTCGGTCGGGCGTTGTCCTACCAGGATTGGCGGAGTGCAATATGCGAACGGCCATTGCCTCCTCCGACCTGCACGGGACGACACCCCAACCAATGAGATCCGTGCTGGTTGGAGTCAGACCCACTACCCGCCATGCTGGAGAAGTCCGGAGATCATCGGACAGGAGTTTGGGTGGTGGAGTGGAGTGGAGTGAAGTGGTTGGGGTTTGGCATGAGGAGCGGATGGGGATGAGTATATGTGGGGTCGGGTGGGCCAGCATGGGCCAGAACCAATGTGACGGATGAAGCCGGGCACGCCCGGGCCTCCCCATATCCACCTCATATTTGGGCTGGATATGTGGCTGGCAGTTAGCTCACGCGTTTGAGGCCGGTTTGAGGCGCCAGTCTGGGCGGATGTTTTTGACCGGTCACTAACTGGGCCGCCCTCCCACGTGTTTGAGGCGGGTTTGGAGTGCCAAACATTCCCATAAATATAAATCGATTGACTTCTAAATGCTAAATCACACTCATTCAAACTTCGAAGCATCAATATCAATGGAAGTTCCACATATGCATGAGTTGAAATAAATTTATCCCAACGACACTCAACGTGGGTGCTCAGAGTTTGCAGCAGTCGGCTGTTTGGAAAGAGAGCTCATCCTTGGCAAGGTACCATGGCCTTGCACGACCAATTCAAGGCACCATGCCAAGTTTTTTGGGTTTTGAACAAGTTTTGGATTTTCTGAAGGTTTCATGGTGAAAAAAGGACGATAAATGACCGGACGTGTCGCAACATGCAAACGATGTCAGAATTCGTTCAATCCTGACCGGACGATAAATGACCGGACGTGTCACAACATGCAAGTTATTACCTATGTTACTTCCACTCTGGGTAGTCTGAGACCCGAACACTCCTATAAATATAAATTGATTTGACTTCCAAATGCTAAATCACACTCATCGAAGCATCAATATCAATGGAAATTCCACATAGGCATGCATTGAATTAAGTTTATTCCTTCCAAAGAACACAGCACAAATACTCCCGAACAATCTCAATTCGCAATCAGTAGATGAATGCATGACACTAAACGTGGGTGATCAGAGTTTGCTGCAGTCGGCTGTTTGGAAAGAGAGCTCATCCTTGCCAAGGTCGTAGAGCAGGTGGATGTTCTGCAACTGGAAGTTGCCGATGATGCTCATGTCGTTGGATGTCTCCATGACCATGCATGACGTGGAACTGTCCAGCGGTACCCAGTAGTTTTCCGGCGGCAGCACCATGTCCGCTCCGCCACTAAAGTGGAGCACCATGGATGGCACTTTGTTTTCCTGCGCCACCGCCACACACAGATCCATCTCGCTGTCAGCAGGCGGCGGCACGAGGCTCCCGTTCAGCTGCCTCCGGAGCTCCTCGCGTAGGGGCCCGTATGCCTTCTCGGTCAGAGCCGTAGTGGGGCTGCCGGAGTCGATGATGACACCGCCGCTGGTGCCGTTCTCTTTCAGAGCGAACACAGTCGGTGGGATCGACAACCTTGTTTGTCCCACACTTATCCCGACGAGTGGGACATAGTAGAATGGGTACTCTTTGGGGCCTTGCACGAAAGACATGGACATCACAGGGCTGCCGCTGCTAAGGCTCGCCGAGGCGCCGACGAAAAGGTGGCTGCTGGCGCCGGCAGTGGCGTTGCTGCGGAGGTAGGGGGTGTGGCAGTAAGAGAACTTGCTGGCGCCCGCTTGAGAGACGAGCGACAGGGGGCCGCGGCCAAGCCCTATGAGGCCGGATGCCTCATCGAGGGACCCCGGATAGATCATCAGCGACTCGACGCAGCCGAACGTGAGCCTCGCCGAGCCGTTTTGAAAGGCGAAGACCTCGGTGTCGATGGTCCCACTAGCGTCGCCGGCACCATAGAAGGCCCCGAAATGGCAGCTGCCGTCCCGGCGGCACGAGTGCTCCTGGTTGGCCAGGCACAATGTGTCGTTGCATGACACGGCATGGAAGGTGTCCGACTTGGACGCGTTATAGAGGGGCAGGCCCTGCTTGACGCATTGGTTGCAGGTGGAGCACTGCGTCCAGATGAGGTCGCTGCCGGTGTCGATGAGTGCCTGGGCGCGCTGCGGTGGGCTACCGATAAGGTACTCCGCGATGTACTGGCTGGTGTTCCAGTGGACCGGCACGGTCACGTCGACAAAGGACGCCAGACGCTGCCGGCTGCTGGCCATGGCGCGCTGCACGCGCTCCACCGCGGTGTAGCCGCCCTTGCTATCAACATGGGTGAGCTCCATGTGGAACCCTGCGCTACTACAAGTAACTAGGGTAGCAGCACTGGAGCATAACACAAGAACGATGAGCACCAGGCTTATTTCCATTGTTGTTACCCTTGTTGGTTTGATGCTAGCAACTACCATGTTGTAGCTGAATTTGTAACTTGTGGTCTCCATATATATGCATCTGGATAACATGTGGAAACAAACCAACTGACGGAGGATCGAGGATGATACATCCATAATTTATTACACTAGCTATTATAATCAACTCTTGGGTGCCGGCCTGAACCATGAATGGGATTGGGCGGATTTCCTAACGGCAGAATAGGCATAGGACAGTTGTATAGCATTTTAAAAGTTTCTACCATTATAGATACAGCTAGCTAGCAGCTGTGATTACATTGCTGATCTCTCCAAGTGTCGACCCTTACAAGATGGTTGGATTTTGTCGCCAAATCCTAGTGTTTTTTTTTATTATCATTGATCTCCATGGTTGCTAGTGCATTATTCAGCGCGATAAACCTCCTGATATAACATTACGACTTTACTATTTTATAGAATTTTCCATGGCCTGACTGGCTGGTGTCTGGACTCATACTGATCCACATCAACCCGGCCAAGCCCTTCCCAAGTAAATGTGTCCAATTTGTTATAAGCTCGCAATGAACTATTTTCTATTCATTTTCTCAAATATGCATGAGTGTCCATATCATATATTAAAGAAAAAAAATGTGAAGAGTAGCAGACCAACAAAGAATTAAAGTTTGTCAGGGAGAACATTTACGATCTGTTGAGTTTGTGTCGATTATATATACAACGGGGTTACATTTGGACTTGAGGTGTAATTGGTAGTGGTAAGGGTAAGGGTATGAGTCGTACTAGAGGCAGACACTTGTAACATAGGGGCGATTGTACGATGCCGATACTCTGATGCTGCAACCGGTCACCGGCGTCCTACACCGTGCACCAATGGAAGCTTCAACCAGCCATGGGGATGCTATGACCCACATCGGATGCTGCTGCTGTGGTGGCGCTGGGATGCTACAACCGGCCACTGGCGTGCTACACCGGGCACCAACGAAAGCGGCAACCAGCCAGGGGGATGCTACGACCCGCATCGGGTGATGCCACAATGGCGCTGAAATGCTGAAACCGTCTCTCAGCGTGCTGCAACGGGCACCACCAAGACCTGCAACGAGCCACAAGTGATAGCCAGACCACAATTGTGCCTTACCTTAGTTAGATGCACAAGGAATAAGTCGCATATAGGTGCACAATTGGCAGATCCAAAAAATAATATTAAGATCACCTGTAAAATGAGCCTTAGTAAATTCTCTGTGAGCCGCTCAATTGAAACTCAGTAGCCGAATCTTCTTCCTTCTTGGAACCTTGCAGTACTAAGAAAGAAACACGGTACCAATAGATGTTATCTCCATAGTCAATCAGCCTGACAAGACTCCTGGCTCTGCGAAACGACCCCCGCGTCGCTCAGCTTGGGCGACTCGGGGGAGACAACGCGCGCCGCCAGCAGGCTCCCCCCCTCGCGCTACCTCCCCTCCGCCGCTGCCGCTGGCCTCGCCGGCGATGGTGGCGGGCCCTGCCTCCGAAGGCGGCACGGGGTGAACTCGCGGTGGACACGCGGTGGACGGGTGGCGGCTGCCGTCAATCTCGGGGATGGGGGCGCTGCGTGCGCTCGTGGAGCAGGAAGGCGTCGTGGCGGCGCTGTGCCTCTCGCTGGCGTCTGGTCGCGGCGTTCGTCGGCGCTCCCTGTACAGCGGCGGATCTGGCCGTGGATCTGGCGGGGGTGGTTAGGGTTGGCCTAGTGCGTGCGGCCATGGGCGCAGGGCGCGTGGTCGCCGGAATGGCGTCCTCCCGGCATGGAGATCCCTGCACTGCTGGTGGCTGCTGCATCTTCCCCGGTGGTGCGGTCATCAGATCCGGATTTGGCGCGAGTGGTGGTCCGACCGCTGCCTGACCTTCTACGGTATGGTTGTGTGCGCCTTGGGCAGGTTGGATTCGCTTCGATCCGGCCTGCGGTGGTTTGAATCTGACAATGTGCGGCGGCGGGGTGGCCATGGTTATTTGTGGTGGTGCAGATCAGCTAACCACCTCAATCAACCGGTCTTCGGGAGTGTGTCAGATCAACTTTGGGCGAAAGCCTTGCTCCATCTGGAGCCGGTGGCGGCGATGCCCGTGGGCGCCGCTAACCTCCTTGGAGGCGTCATTCTATTTGTTGTCTGCACCGTCCACGTTGAAACCCCGGGGGAAACCCCTAGTCCAGGTCCTCCTATACGGATGATGGCGGCGCAACCAGCGTCACGGCCCATCTTGAAGGCATCATCTTTGGGGTCAATATGGTTGTCGTGTGGGTGTTGCTTCTTGAAGGAACGTTGGTGGTGGCGGTGGTGGTGCGGCCGGTTGGGGTCGACGGTGGTCTGTGTTGCTACAGCCCTGTTTCCTATGTGTTCGTCTTCGGTGGTGTTCTTTGGTTTCGCCAATGTTGCTGTGCATGTTCAAGTACCTCCCTTGGTGGCCATTGTGGTGCGGTGAGCCTAGTGCTCTTGGTGTCCTTCGGGTTCATCTTTGGTCTCCGATGACGCAAGATGCCTCCCCAACTTGCAAATCGTCCCAGATTCTCATGACGGAGCCCCAAATCAAGGTTCGTGTTATCACTCGTTGGTTGCGGTTGCTCCTGAGTTGTGTCGTGAGGTTAGGTTTGCACACAGGTGCAGTGCATTAGGTTGCTTGCTTAGTCTTGGTATTGTATCCCTCCACGACACCCCACATATACTTGTGCCTCCTGTGTTGTTTGTCCTTCGGTCTGCTAGCTAGGTCGGGCCTTGTCTTGGGCGTCCTTTTTCCTCATCTTTTGTAACTCTATTACTTGTATGGTTTTCGGCCCGGTTTCCCTCATAAACGGGGTCAACTTGTTTAGGTTTTTGACCAAATTTCCCCTATAAACTGGATCAGCCAAAGCTTAAGGGGTGACTCTTGGCTTTGGCAGCTTTTTGGGCAATATATTCAGGTGGGGATCCTCTCATTGGTCCCAGTTCGTGAGGCCAGGGGGCCTGCCGGGCCTCGTGGGGGCATTTGTCCTGGTTCGTCTGGCCCCTTTGGTCCCGGTTGGTGGGACGAACCGGGACCAATGGGCCTCGCTCCTGGCCCACCACCATTGGTCCCAGTTTGTGGCATGAACCGGGACCAAAGGGTGTCCTTTAGTCCCGGTTCTAGCCATGAACCGGGACCAATGTGATGCCTATATATACCCCCTCGCCAGCGAGCAGAGCACTCCACACTGCTCTGTTTTTTCTGGCCGACGAGGGGAGGGCTTTGTGGTGCTCTAGCTCACCTCCTATGCACAAGAGGTGTTCGATGGAATGCCCGAGCCACACTACGTAAGCTTTCTCCTCCCCAAGCTAAACCTTCACGCTCCATTTTCCTCAATGTTTGTCTAGGTTTAATTGTCTGTCACGTCCTGTCCCCGTTTTCACCGCCGTCGATCGCCCACGCCAATCTCATCGCCGGCACCACCGTGGTGAGCTTCTTGTTCTTATCTTCTTTCTGAAAGGAAAAAAAATTCTTACTTGTATGTTTAGATAGATACTTGTATAATTTTCTTACTTTTATTATTGCTTATTATTATAAAGTGCGATGGTGTTGGTATTGGCCCCCGTCGGCCCTCGTCCTGTCTATGATTCGGATGTGGTATGTATTATCTTTTATAACTATCTGGTTCATTTATTGTTTATGACAATTATGTCGACCAACGTGACATAGATTTTATTTATCTAGGAGGTATGTGAACCGGAAATTCCAACTGACCCTATTGTTGAGAGGTTAAACTTAATTGAAGAAGAAAACAATTACTTGAAGGAAAAAATAAAAAAATTGAGGAGGAGAAGATGATATCGGAGTTGCATATTGCGGATGTTGTCGATGATCACAAGATCAAGATGGATGCAATGCGCTTGAAGATTAGAAAGATTAGAAAATATGAAATTCATACCGAGGCTTGATATCATTATGTCGTTGGATCAATTGTTACCTTGGTTGCGATTATGATCGCATTTGTTTTGGCATTGAAATGAGTTACATAGTTTCAATGTATGATTTAATTAGATGCTCCGGGGAGATATATGTTGTTCAATGAGAACTATGTATGTACTTTGGTTTTAATGTGATGATGAACTTCTATTAATTTGGTCACTTAATTATCTATTCATGATGATCTGTAATGGTTTTTGACACACTTAATTATATATAGTGCACGCAGATGGACCGGCAATGGATGTACGGTGACAGACACACCTCCGAGTACATTAAGGGCGTGCATAATTTTCTCGAAGTGGCTGAGGCAAACAGGCAGAATAGTTTTATGTGTTGTCCATGCCCTATATGTGGGAATACGAAGTCTTACTCTGAATCAAAAACACTTCACACCCACCTGCTTTATAAGGGTTTCATGCCACACTATAATGTTTGGACCAAGCATGGAGTAAGAGGGGTTATGATGGAAGACAACAAAGAATAAGAGGATGATGAAAACTATGTGCCCCCTGAATACGGTGATGCTGCAACGGGGGAAGCTATTGAAGATCAAGAGGAACCAGACGATGTACGTGATGATGATCTCCGTCGGGTCATTGTTGATGCAAGGAGACAGTGCGAAAGTGAAAAGGAGAAGCTAAAGTTCGATCGCATGTTAGAGGATCACAAAAAAAGTTTGTACCCCAATTGCGAAGATGGCAGCACAAAGCTCGGTACCATACTGGAATTGCTACAGTGGAAAGCAGAGAATGGTGTGCCTGACAAAGGATTTGAGAAGCTACTGAAAATATTGAAGAAGAAGCTTCCAAAGGATAACGAATTGCCCGATAGTTCGTATGCAACAAAGAAGGTTGTATGCCCTCTAGGATTGGAGGTGCAGAAGATATATGCATGCCCTAATGACTGCATCCTGTACCGCGGTGCGTACGAGGATTTGAACTCATGCTCGGTATGTGGTGCATTGCGGTATAAGATCAGACTGATGTTGATGGCGAGCGCCCCAGGAAGAGGGTTCCTGCCAAGGTGATGTGGTATGCTCCTATAATACCATGGTTGAAATGCCTGTTCAGAAACAAAGAGCATGCCAACTTGATGCGATGGCATAGAGAGGACCATAAGAAAGACGGGAAGTTGAGAGCATCCACTGACGGCTCGCAGTGGAGAAAAATTGAGAGAAAGTAATGGGAGGAGTTTGCAGGTGACGCAAGGAACGTATGGTTTGGTTTAAGCACGTATGGCATTAATCCTTTTGGGGAGCAGAGCAGCAATCACAACACCTGGCCCGTGACTCTATGTATCTATAACCTTCCTCCTTGGCTGTGCATGAAGCGGAAGTTCATTATGATGCCAGTTCTCATTCAAGGCCCTAAGCAACCCGGCAACGACATTGATGTGTACCTAAGGCCATTAGTTGAAGAATTTTTACATCTGTGGATTAAATATGGTGTACGTGTGTGGGATGAGCACAAACAGGAGGAATTTGACCTGCATGTGTTGTTGTTTGTCACTGATACGTCTCCAACGTATCTATAATATTTGATTGCTCCATGCTACTTTATCTACTGTTTTGGACTATATTGGGCTTTATTTTCCTCTTTTATATTATTTTTGGGACTAACCTATTAACTAGAGGCCTAGCCCAGAATTGCTGTTTTTTGCCTATTTCAGTGTTTCGAAGAAACGGAATATGAAACGGAGTCCAAACGGAATAAAACCTTCGGGAACGTGATTTTCTCACCGAACGTGATCCAGGAGACTTGTACCCTACTCCAAGAAGTGCCAGAGGCGGTCACGAGGATGGAGGGCGCCCCCCCCCCCCCCCGGGCGTGCCCCCCTACCTCGTGGGCCCCCTGACGCTCCACCGACGTACTCCTTCCTCCTACATATACCTATGTATCCCCAAACGATCAGAACAGGAGCCAAAAACCTAATTCCACCGCCGCAACCTTCTGTATCCACGAGATCCCATCTTGGGGCCTGTTCCGGAGCTCCGCCGGAGGGGGCATCCACCATGGAGGGCTTCTAGATCAACACCATAGCCCCTCCGATGAAGTGTTAGTAGTTTACTTCAGACCTTCGGGTCCATAGCTAGTAGCTAGATGGCTTCTTCTCTCTTTTTGGATCTCAATACAATGTTCTCCCGCTCTCTTATGGAGATCTATTCGATGTAATCTTCTTTTTGCGGTGTGTTTGTTGAGACCGATGAATTGTGAGTTTATGATCCTGTATTATCTATGGAAAATATTTGATTCTTCTCTGAATTCTTTTATGTATGATTGAGTTATCTTTGCAAGTCTCTTCGAATTATCCTTTTTGGTTTGGCCAACTAGATTGGTAGTTCTTGCAATAGGAGAAGTGCGTAGCTTTGGGTTCAATCTTGCGGGGTCCTTACCTAGTGACAGAAAGGGTTGCAAGGCACGTATTGTATTGTTGCCATCGAGGATAACAAGATGGGTTTTTATCATATTGCATGAATTTATCCCTCTACATCATGTCATCTTGCTTAAGGCGTTACTCTGTTTTTAACTTAATACTCTAGATGCATGCTGGATAGCGGTCGATGAGTGGAGTAATAGTAGTTGATGCAGGATCGTTTCGATCTACTTGTCTTGGACGTGATGCCTATATACGGGGGCGGGGGGGCACCCTAGACAAACAAGTTGATCATTGAGATCGTTCCTTAGCCGTGTGCGGTGGCCCCCTCCACGATATTACACCTCGGTCATATTGTAGCGGTGCTTAGGCGAAGCCCTGCGACAGGAGAACATCAAGATCGTCACCACGCCGTCGTGCTGACGGAACTCCTCCCCGCGCCTCTGCTGGATCGGAGATCGGGGTGCGTCATCGAGCTGTACGTGTGTCAAGAACTCGGAGGTGCCGGAGTAACGGTGCTTGGATCGGTTGGACCAGCAGGACGTACGACTACTTCCTCTACGTTGTGTCAACGCTTCCGCTTCGGTCTACGAGGGTACGTAGACAACACTCTCCCCTCTCGTTGCTATGCATCACCATGATCTTGCGTGTGCGTAGGAAAATTTTGAAATTACTACGTTCCCAACAGAGGCTACCGACAGGTCTGATGCCGAGAGGGTGTCCAAATATGCTCGTAAGAAGGAAAGGATGATTTGTTACCGTTGTGGCGAGAAGAGCCACTTCATTGCTGAGTGTGTGGCCCAGCTGTGTGAGTCATGCGGCAAGCTTGCACATGACTCGGGGGAGTGCCCGTTATTGCGTGACCTGCCTCCAACGCTGAATATTTATGGAGTATACTGTGCTGAGCTTATGTTTTTTGAGTCCCCGGCGGCGAGAGAGGCCCCGGAGGATACCCTGAGTTTGACTACCGGGATTGTGAGGGCGACCCAGGGCGAGGTGACTGAGGCACAGATTGTGAGGAGGCTTCAGGAGCTGGCTCCCGGGGATTTTAGATGGGATTTGGTGCTCATCGAGGACAGGGTTTTTAAAGTTGATTTCCCATCTGTAGATGACCTGCAGAGATTATTGAGCTTTGGCTTGAGTAAAGTTCCAGGGACTAAGTGTATCCTGGAGTTCAACGAGTGGAAGCAGGTTGAGCCTAAAGGAAAGCCGCTTACGCAGGTCTGGTTGCGGTTTATAGGAGCTCCATCTAAGCCTCTGCAGGATGCTCGAGTGGTGGCCAGTTTAGGCATCATGGTTGGAAAGACAGAAAAAGTGGATATGGCTTTCACGCGTGCCCATGGGGTTGCACGGCTTTTGGTTAGCGTACTGGATATTGAGTTTGTGCCTGATAAGGTCAACTGGACCTATAAGGGAGAGGTGTTCCCGCTAGAGATCGAGTTTGAGGACACCGATTTATTTGCTGATGCTGTTAATGGTAATGATGTTGACATGCACGACAAGGATGGTAATGCGGGGGCCAAGGGGCCACCGTTAGATGAGCCCACGTGAGAGGGGTCTAACGGTTCTCACCCAGCTTCTCGGTCGCCTGGGGAGGGGACCGGGGTTGAGCCCGCAGTTTCACCAGCGGTGCCCATGACTACTTTGCGTTTTGGGTCTTTTGAGCCAGCCTCAGCACCTCCCAGACTCTGGAGTGACCGGGTTGAGTCTGGTGATTGTCTTGAGCACACGCTCCCTCCGTTGGAGTTCGAGGGGGAGGCTGGTTTGTCTGCTGGACGACAGGCGAGGACTTTGGTCGGCGCTACGGAGAGGAGGCCGGAGGGTGCTTCTCTTGTTCTGGCGCCTCACGCGGACGCGACTTCGGAGTCGGCGACTGTGGTCGCGTTGGGTTGTGGGGGAGGGGGTTCGGGGCAGGTGGCCCCGTCTTCTCCCGTCCCCATAACGATCCCGGTGGCGTCGGTGACGCCGGCCCGAGGGGATTGGGTGGTGCTGCGAGAGGGAGCCCGAGGCAGGAGGCCTCGGCTACTGCTACTCCGTTGGTGGTAACCACTGAGGTTGCTGCTGCGTTAGGGGGGACGCCGGGGCAGGAGGCCCTGTCTCCTCCCTCTCCACCGATGGTCAGGAGGACCACCTCGCCGATGGCTCTTTTATCTGAGCCGGCGGCTGGGGTGGGAGGAGGGTGCGGGCAGGCGGCCCCCACTACACCCTCCTCGACACTACCTTTGGCCGGGGTCCCTGGTGTGGGGCACCCGTCTCAGGGGATCGGGAACCCGCAGACGCCATCTCTGGTAACTTCGGCACCACCTTTTAGGGCTTCAGTGCCAGGTTTTACTAGGGAGGAGGTTGTCGCGTTTGGTGGGATCCCGGACCCTATCTCCGAGGGGAGACGGATGAGTGCTCGCATCCTCGACATCCCTGAGGTGGACGACATGCAGCAGCGGTGCGCTATGAGGGCGGCCAAGCTTCAGGATGCTGCTTTATCTTCTGGTATGTCCGTCAACCTATCTAATTCCTTATTGCATTTTTCTAATGAGGACATTATAAATAATGCAAACCAATTAGGAGTTTCACTAGATGCTTCGGATAGTGAGATTACCAACTCGGTGAATGATTTATTAGATTTGGAGGCGGAACGTGCTTTAGAGACTATTCGTAATCTTGCAGCAGTTAAACCAATGAATGATGATGAGATTAATGCGTTAGGGGTTAGAGTGCTCGATAATCTGTGTGCGGATCTAGCACCCCCCATTCATGACGCTGAGGAAGATGATGCAACCCTAGAGCATGATGCTAGTCATATTTGTGAACCCGGTCATGAGGACCGGGAGACTGAGCTTAGTAAACCTAAGCGTAAGTGGAAATGGAAGATTTATCCCGATTCCGCAGTTCGTAGGAGTGCTAGGATTCGAACCACTAAAAAATTCCATGATGAAATATGAGAGGAATTTTTTGGAATAGCAGAGGTCTGAAGGACTTGGCTAAAAGAAGATTCCTGGCTGAGGCAACTTTAGAGCAGAGGTTAGATTTTATTGCTCTATCGGAGACGGGTAGAGATAACTTCGCACCACAATTTCTCTCCTCTCTTGTGGGTGGTATTGATTTCGATTGGCATTGCCTCCCTCCACGAGGAAGATCGGGTGGTATCTTACTAGGTGTGAGATGCGATTCGCTTGAAGTCCGAAGTGTAGTGATGGGTGACTTCGCGGTGAAGTTTCGAGTTAGGTCTAGGATAGATGGTTTTAACTGGGCGTTGGTGGCGGTCTATGGTGCCGCACAGCCCGAGCTTAAAGCGGAATTTCTAGCGGACCTTGTTCGAATCTGTGGGTTAGAACAACTGCCAATTTTAGTTGGAGGTGATTTCAATATCATCAGGAGGAGAGAGGAGAAGAACAATGATAACTTTGCTGGCAGATGGTCTTTCATGTTCAACACCATTATTGAAAGCTTGGATCTGAGAGAGATAGAATTTTCTGGTCGAAAGTTTACCTGGGCTAATGCTCTGCCAAACCCAACCTATGAAAAACTTGATCGAGTTCTTGTGAGCGTGGAGTGGGAACAAAAGTTCCCTCTGGTTACGGTGCAAGCTCTTTCGAGGGGAATATCTGATCATACCCCACTGTTCGTGGACTCAGGGGAGCCGAACCACGTGGGTAACAAGAACACCTTCTCCTTCGAGATGTCATGGTTTGAACGCGAGGGGTTCTTGGACTTGATTGCCAGGGAATGGGTTAAAGGTGTAGGAGGCAAAACTGCGATTGAGCGTTGGCAGAAAAAGATTAGGCATTTGAGAAGCTTCTTACGGGGCTGGGCTAAGCACCTCAGTGGTGAGTATAAGATTGAAAAGGATAGACTCCTTATTCTTATACAGGACCTGGAAATTCAGGCCGAATCCCATATTTTATCACCAGCTGAGCTTCAAGTTAAAAATGAGGTGGAGAAGAGGTTAAAAGAATTGCTCCGTGAAGAAGAACTGAAGTGGGCTTTGCGTGCTAAAGTCCGAAAAGTGGTCCAGGGGGATGCGAATACTCAGTTCTTCCATTTGATTGCTAATGGCAAACACAGAAAGAAGCGTATCTTTCAGCTTGAGCAAGACGAGGGCACTATTTTAGGTCAGGATAACCTAAAAACACATATTACTGACTATTATAAGCAGTTATTTGGACCTCCGGAGGATAATAGTGTGTCCCTCGATGAGTCCAGGACTGAGGATGTACCTCAGCTATCGGCTGCCGATAATGATATTCTGGTTGCCCCGTTCTCGGAGAAGGAGGTATTTGATGCCATTACACAGATGAAAAACAATAAGGCTCCTGGACCAGATGGATTCCCGGCAGAGTTCTATAAAAAGTGCTGGCACATTATTAAGGGGGATTTACTACCTATGTTCCATGATCTGTTCTCTAGACAGCTTCAATTATTTCACTTGAATTTTGGGACTATCACACTGCTTCCTAAGAAGACAGATGCGGTGAGAATTGAGCAATTCAGGCCGATCTGTCTCCTCAATGTTAGTTTCAAAATTTTCACCTACTAACAGACTCACACAGATTGCGCATTCTGTGATGCAACAGTCCCAAACCGCTTTCATGCCAGACAGAAATATCCTTGAAGGGGTGGTAGTCCTGCATGAAACGCTCCATGAAATCCATTCCAAAAAATTAGATGGAGTGATTTTTAAGGTGGATTTCGAGAAAGCGTATGATAAGGTCAAATGGCCATTCCTCCAACAGTCATTGCGTATGAAAGGTTTTGATGAAGCCTGGCGCCGACAGGTTGAATCATTTACACAAAAAGGTACTGTGGGAATTAGAGTTAACGATGACATAGGTCACTATTTCCAGACACATAAAGGCCTAAGACAAGGAGATCCGATGTCCCCTATCTTGTTTAACATTGTGGTGGATATGTTAGCAATTTTGATAGGAAGGGCTAAGGAAAATGGTCAAGTCGGTGGATTGGTACCTCATCTTATTGATGGAGGTGTTTCCATCCTTCAGTACGCTGATGATACAATCATCTTTATGGAGCATGACTTGGCCAAGGCGAGAAATATGAAGCTGGTGTTATGCCTATTTGAACAATTGACCGGGTTAAAGATCAACTTTCATAAGAGCGAGCTGTTCTGTTTTGGTAGGGCCAAAGATGAACAGGATGCTTATAGGCAATTGTTTGGATGTGAGTTGGGAGAGTTACCATTCTCTTACTTGGGGATTCCTATTCACCATCGTAGGCTGACAAACAGAGAATGGAAGTGCATCGAGGACCGATTTGAGAAGAAAATGAGCTGCTGGAAGGGTAAGCTCATGTCATACGGAGGCCGATTAATCCTCATTAATTCGATGCTCACGAGTATGCCAATGTTTCTTCTATCGTTCTTTGAGGTACCAGTTGGGGTTAGGAAGAGACTGGACTTCTATCGATTGCACTTCTTTTGGCAGGGTGATGAGCTTAAAAGAAAATATCGGCTTGCTAAATGGGATATCATTTGTAGAACGAAAGACCAAGGGGGTCTCGGGATTGAAAATCTCGAAGTTAAGAATAAATGTCTTCTTAGCAAGTGGCTGTGGAAGCTCTCTTCGGAGAATGATGCTATGTGGGCTCAAATCCTTCGCAGCAAGTACCTCCAGACAAAAACTTTGTCCCAGGTTACAGTCCGGCCGACCGACTCGCCCTTCTGGAAAGGCCTTATGAAAGTCAAACAGGCATTGTTTAATAGGACGAAGTTTGTTATTGGAAACGGCACGAGTACACGTTTCTGGGAGGATACTTGGCTCGGTGAGACACCCTTGGCCATCCAATACCCGTCTTTGTACCGCATTGTTCAACGACGTGAGGTGTTCGTTGCATCGGTCTTTCAATCTACCCCCTTTAATATTCAGTTCTGACGAACGCTAGCGGGCAATCGTTGGGAAGAATGGCTCCGTCTAGTTAGGAGACTGATGGAAGTCCAGCTTTCTCAATAACCCGATGAATTACGCTGGAAGTCGACTAAGTCTGGAGCATTTACGGTTAAATCAATGTATATTGATGTTATTAATTCGAACTCCATTCCTACGTCCAAGCATGTTTGGGATGTCAAAGTTCCTTTCAAAATAAAAGTGTTTATGTGGTTTGTCCATAAACAAGTTATTTTAACTAAGGACAACTTGATAAAACGTAATTGGACATGACCTACTAGGTGTAGTTTCTGCGATCGGGATAAGACTATCAAACACCTCTTTTTTGATTGCCCGCTGGCCAAGGTCCTTTGGCAGACGGTCCACATTGCTTTTAATATCAGCCCACCGAATTCTGTTAATGCGTTATTTGGGACATGGCTTAATGGGATTGAGCCTGACTTAGCGAGACATATTCGGGTTGGAGTTTGTGCTTTGTTGTGGACTATCTGGAATTGCAGAAATGATTTGGTCTTTAACAGAATATCATGTATACATTTTTTGCAGGTCTTATTCCGAGCTACGGCATTGATCCATTCGTGGTCGCTACTCACCCAGACGGAGGCCAGGGAGCATTTGCTTACTGGGTCTTTCCGCTGGGAGATGGTAGCTCGGGATATCTTCAACCGGTTTGGATGGCGGTCATGTAATAGGATAGGCATTTAGTATCCCTATCTAGTTTTAGCCAGCCGGTTGTGGCGTCTTTTCTTGGCTAGTTGATGTTTCTAGCCCCCTTTGGCTCTGTGTGAGCTTTATGTGTTTTTTTATTACTTTATAAGACCTTTGGAACCATGTTGGCACTACTTTATTTGGTTAATAAGATGGCCGTATGCATCTATCTGATGCAGAGGCCGGGGAATCCCCCTTTTCGAAAAAGAACAAGATGCTCAACGATTTTCTAATTCCTGAAACTTGTCCGTCCAATTTGTTAATATTTTATTTTTAATTCACGAGCACGTAGGAGTATATCGGTATTTTGTATTTTAGTGAATAAAATACCACAACTATCCACTGATACATCTTTAAAATACTAGCACTTGGTAATATCAAAGTGGTGATGCGCTACTTATCTACTCAATTTGTTTATGAAATATTATCTACTCAATTGCCACTTATCTAATCAATTATGCATACATGTATGTTTGTTCTTTGTTGTGACTTATGAACTACTATAGAGGTTCATTGATTCCTCGATTAGTTTAAGACTTCTTAGTGGCGAGGTCTTTCTGTGTCATTATCTTGTTGAAGGCATTGCTCGGATATGCTTCGGTTGACTTTTCAGGCTGAAAACCTAGATTCTGGCCTTGATGGTTGGATCCGGTGACTGTGGCGCATGAGTGTCGCTCCTTTCCTCAAGGCATTGTTGTTGAAGAAATTCGTCAAACTTGTGGTGCCATGAGATGGTTGGTGTGGATATGGTCATTGCTACAGTTTGCTAATCAAATTTGAATGATTTGTTTTTTTTTCTTGCCCACACATAGCTTTGATCTATTATGAATTTGCTGGTTACTAGCATGTTCTCTCTCCCCCTCTCTCTCCCTCCCTCTCTGTGTGTGCGCGTGCGCGCGTGCGCGTGTGTGTTGTTTATGTGCATCCGAAATATGCAAAGTATGTGCTGAGAGTGTTTCATAGCTAATAAAATATACCCTTTGTCGAAAAAATGATTTAGCAAGTGTCATCAACTGCTTAATTGGATTAGGCTAGACCATGATAAATACATCGAGAAATAAGCAACGAGGTTTTGTTCTAGTTGGATGGTACCTTGCAGAGTGTTCCGCAAATTGGTTACAACGTATTACAATGACATTTGGTTGTATGGATCATGAATATTAAAATTAATAATATGAGGTCCGAAACTAAAAATACATATTCTATTGTATGTGATTATTGTATAATTTTAGAAAAATCATTGTATATAAGTAGCACGATACAATAAAAAATATTCTCATACATGTTGCATGACATGTTTGCATGTTGAATGAAAGATCTTAGTGGGGATCGCCAATTGTTCATAGGCGCTCATAACCACGAAGTTGAGGCCGGCCTTTCTAACACATGAACACGGCGCGACAGACGACCAATTTGATATTTTCATGGATACAGGAGGATGTCCCTCCTGCATTATTTCTTTCTTCCGAACTGCTGAAAACGCACGCGCGCGATTCCGACCCTCCGAAGGGCTGCAGGTGAACTCAGGGAACAGGACTAGTGTGGACAGCCCGGGCCAGCTGTGGGAATATTGTTGATTGACGATGCATCACATGCATTCACGTGTTCAAACCACAACGCATCCACCATCGCATAAAACTAAAAACTACATGAAAACAGTACCACGGCTGGTAAGTTCTGTCTTTAAATAGCAGCTCCCACAGGCTCGAGTTGCAACGCACAAACACACACTAAGACACATACACCACAGACACAGAGTGAGGGAGAGGGAGGGAGGGAGGGAGTTTTGGGTGACCATGGAGGGCGTGGTGATCAGACACCGGACTGTGGAGGTGAACGGCATATCGATGCACGTGGCGGAAGCCGGCCCCGAGGTGGATGCCAAGGGGGCGGTGTTGTTCCTGCACGGCTTCCCGGAGCTGTGGTACTCGTGGCGCCATCAGATGGACCACTTGGGGGCTCGTGGTTACCGCTGCGTCGCGCCTGACCTCCGTGGCTATCGTGGCACCACTGCACCACCAGATGTGGCCTCTTACACTGCCTTTCACATTGTTGGTGACCTTGTTGCGCTCCTCGACACCTTAGGGCTTGCAAAGGTACAATTAAGTTTACCTTACAAAATAACATAGTTTGTTTCTCAATTATCCATAAGACACATGAGCTCACCCCCACCACAAGCAGGCAGGTGACACGTCCGCAAATCAGATGCTAACATTGATTAAGATCAGAAAGAAAATACGGCATATCGTAGAATGAGATTATTCAGCGCTGGAGGGAGTAAGAACATATTTCGATTGATAGTTAGAGTTTGAAAATGCATTATATGTGAAATTGTGGGAAATTAACAAAAATAAAGTGTACATGTACCAAACAAAAGGGCCACCACCGTTTTTTTATGTTGTGAATAGTTATGACAAGCGAAGTCTATAAAAATGTTGCACCACACATACGACTTAATACATAAAGTCCCTACGGAAAAAAGACTTGCAAAACAAATGGCCATATCCATATATTCTATTTTATATCATTGTGGTTTTTATAACTAGATGGTACCCCACGCGTTGCTGCGGGGGATTGTCTGCAATATATTTCATTGAGATTTTGTTGTATAAACATAAATATTTAGATTAATAACATAATAACTGAAAATACATCATCTCATACTTAAGGAAAAGATGCCTTTTGCACCTAGCTACCATGTTGTATAATCAAACAAGACAAAATTGTAATAATGCAAATGCCTGATTGGGGCCACGTGAAGGAAATAAATATGTTTTTTATACTAACATTGAGTCAGTGCACACACATGGAAGGTGATATTCTATTTATATGTATTATATTATATTTATGCAGTGTAATAGCAACTGTACTAATCTTCTCGCTTCTCCAAGTGAATTCATAAGCCTTATGTTTTCTCGTTGGGCAAAATCCAAAATTTTCTTGATTAATTGTTAATATCAGCGGAGATTTGTCGTGCAAAATTCATAAGCCATCCCCTGCATACATTAATGTGGTGATTGATTTGATTTTGACCTCATAAACTATGCACCATGGTTGAAATGAAGGTGTTTGTGGTGGGGCACGACTGGGGCGCGATCATCGCATGGTACCTGTGCTTGTTCCGTCCGGAGCGTGTGACGGCACTCGCTAACACCAGCGTTGCCTTCATGCGCAACATCATGATCCGCAACGGACCCGACTTCGTGAATCCCATAGAGAACTTCAATCGCGCATACGGCCCCAACTACTACAAGTGTCGCTTCCAGGCAAGCCACCATCACGCATTTGTCCGGAGCTTTCAGTTCTTCTATGTATTTTCAGATGCCCACAAGTAACTATTGCACGAAATCGTTACAAAACGTATATATGTGTATGGTCCATGTTACAGGAGCCAGGTGTCGCGGAGAAGCAGTTTGCGCCAGCGCACGCCAAGCGCCTCATGAGGCAAATATTGTGCCATTGCTTTAGCCACGGCGTGTTCTGCGATGAGGAGATGGACGACCACAAGTACCCAACATCACCGCTTCCACCTTGGCTCACCGAGGCCGACATGGAGTACTTTGTCACCTCCTTTGAAAAGACTGGGTTCACCGGTGCCATCAACTACTACCGCAACTTTGACAAGAACTGCGAGCTGGCGGCACCATGGGTAGACGCCAAAGTGCAGGTGCCGACCAAGTACATCGTGGGGGACGGTGACATCACGTACAACTTTGAGGGGATCCAGGAATACATCCACGGCGGTGGTTTTAAGGAGGATGTTCCACTGCTAGACGAGGTGGTCGTCATCCCCGGCGCCGGCCACTTTATCCAGCAGGAGAGGGCCCAGGAGGTCAGCGACCATATCTATGACTTCATCATCAAGTTCTGATCCCGAAGTCCAAATCGACTCAACTATCCAGGTGCTTGTGGTTGTCACTATTTGATCTTGCGCTTGTCTGTTTATTGTAATGTCATCTGTTTATCTTTCTGTTCCCATTCAAGGTGTGTACATGGACTGTTATATATTGTATCCAGTGGCGGAGGACGGAAAAAAATAAGGTGGGGCGAACTCTGAACCATAATTTATTTTGATGCAAAACCAACACAGATAACACACACCAGTGTACACTAATATTTTTAAATGATCCTAAATAGAATAACCAGATACAAAGAAAATGTAAACATGTTGAATTTGCATTCTCCGTTTCCACGGAATTCACTTAATGTTGATGAACAGAATGTTTCCTAGCATTGCGACTTTCACAGGTACTTGGATTGAAGCTACTAACACTACCAACAGCCTAAAAATATCTTTTCAAATCTGCAATCCATCCCGAAGTCCCGAAGTCCAGAGGACTCAAATATCTCCGACCGCATTGTAGATTGCTATGGCATTCTCTGAAAATGACACTAAAATTCAGAAACATACCTCTCTCGTTCGTATTTGGGAGCCTTTTTCTCCTCCTATCCATCTTCGTCCGAATGCCGGATATCGCTAGTCGCTACTGTTGAGTATATTGTGTACGTGTATATCTGTGTGTAGGGCCCACCTCATGTTTCCTCTGTATAGTTGAGGTTGTGGCCCACCTCTGTATTTATATATACGTGCGTGGTGCACCGATCAATACGTCGCGATTGCACAACCCACATCTTGTCCTTCTACATGGTATCTATCGCAGCACGATCCGAAAACCCTAAGCCGCCGCCACCGCCGCCGCTTCTCCCCGCCGCCGCCATCAGCCGCCGCCAACGCCACCGCCCTCTCGGTCGCCGCCGCCGCCGCGTGGCCAGATGAGAGCTCGGCCAAGGCAGCGGAGTCCCAAACTTGCGACACGCCCCGCCATAATGGGCTTGAACGGGGGGCTCGGCCGATTCGACATGCTCCGATGGGTTCATTGTCACCAAAGCAGCTGACTAAGAGGGAGTAGAATTTTGTGGAGAATGGAAGTGAATGTATTTGAGAACAACGGGCTGCCAACACATCTATATATAGGCACAACGTAATGATGGCATTCCGGGCGAAGACACGACAGCACAAAGTTAAGTATCTATGGTGTGTTTATAAATCGCATGATAATAATATACTGCAACTGGTCACGACAACTGGGCCCATATAGTAGTGGCGTAGGAAGTATTGGCAGCGTCAGCAATAGCAACTTATAGCTGGCGTACCAATTTGGCAGAAAAATAGTGTTGGTGTTAATGAAAAACGGCGCGCCACAAGCGGAAGTTGTGGCTAGCCGTTTTTTCACTAGTGTTAGGTGGCGCAACGGGCGCTGAATAGGATTCGGGCGTGCCAGGTCGCTAACCAGCGACCTGCATCGAGTAGGATTGACGTCCGGTACGCTTGGTGTGTCTGGCCTTCTTTTGAGGAGCTCCTATAGGACGCATACTGCAACGAACAGAATGCGACACGTGGCGGGCGGCTGAGAGTGCATAAGTGGCGCTGATCGTTGTGAGGCTCCCGAAGGAGCTCTCGTCAACTAGTTGCTCCCGTGAGAGTGGCCTTTGTAAAGAGTACTCCTTAATTATTGATTTTCTAATTTGTCTGGGCTTTTGGACTACCCTGCGTTGGTCCTAGCCTATGGTGGAGCTGCTGGGCCTGCTCCATTAGCAGAAAAAAAAAAGAATTCCGAGATCCTGTCTGAGTAGAACCAACGACGTAATCCCTCAAAAAAAAAAAAAATCAACGACGTAAGGATTGAATCTAGCACCAACAGGTCCAAACGTTGTACTAATTGAGCTAGATTCAATTTTTATTAACGACAGAGTAATACCTTGAAACAAGCGGTCATAAGAAATTTGTCCATCCCTGTTTAGCACGCGAGCTGTGAGTTGCTGCGGAACGGACGTGTGATCACAGTGAGCTGCAGTCGGCTGTTTGGAAAGAGAGCTCGTCCTTGGCAAGGTCGTAGAGCAGGTGGATGTTCTGCAACTGGAAGTTGCCGATGATACTCATGTCGTTGGATGTATACATCGCCATGCATGACGTGGAATTGTCCAGCGGCACCCAGTAGTTCTCCGGTGGCAACACCAAGTCCGCTCCACCAGTGAAGTGGAACACCATGGACGGCACTGTCTTTTCTTGCGCCACCGCCACACACAGGTCCATCTCGCTGTCAGCCGGTGGCGGCACGAGGCTCCCGTTCAGCTGCCTCCGGAGCTCCTTGCTTAGGGGCCAGTAGGCCCCATGGGCCAGAGCCGTAGTGGGGTTGCCTGAGTCGATAATGACCCCGCCGCTGCCGTTTTGTTTCAGAGCAAACACCGCCGGTGGGATGGACAGTCTTGTGTGTCCCAGGCTTATCCCGATGAGTGGGACATAGTAGAATGGGTACTTTTTGGGGACTTGCACGAAAGACATGGACATCACAGGGCCGCCGCCGCTAAGGCTCGCCGAGGCGCCGACGAAAAGATGGCTGTTGGCACTGGCGGTGGCGTTGCTGCGCAAATAGGGGGTGTGACAGTAAGAGAACTTTTTGGCGCCCACCTGAGAGATGAGCGACAGGGGGCCGCGGACAAGCCCGATAAGACCGGACGCCCCGTGGAGGGACCCCGGAGTGATCATCAGCGAGTCGACGCAGCCGAACGTGAGCCTCGCCGAGCCGTTTTGGAAGGTGAAGACCTCAGTGCCAATGGACCCCCTGGCGACGCCAGCACCATAGAAGGCCCCGAAAGCACAGCTGCCGCCCCTGGTGCACGAGTGCTCCAGGTTGGCCAAGCACAAGGTGGCGTTGCATGGCACGGGATGGAAGCTGTCCGAGTTGGACGGGTTATAGTAGGGCAGGCCTGCTTGACGCAAGATCCTTTGAGGCTGCAGGTGGAGCACTGCGTCCAAATGAGGTCACTGCCTGTGTCGACGATGGCCTCCGCGCGCTGTGATGGGTTGCCGATCAGGTACTCAGCGATGTACTGGCTGGTGTTCCAGTGGACCGGCACGGTCACGTCAGCAAAGGACGCCAGGCGCTGCCGGCTGCTGGCCATGGCGCGCTGCACGCGCTCCGCCGTGGTGTAGCTCCCCTTGCCATCAACATGGGTGAGCTCCATGTGGAACCCCGCGCTACTACAAGTAACTAGGGTAGCAGCAGTGGAGCACAACACAACAACGATCAGCACCAGGCTTATTTCCATTGTTTCACTCGTTGGTTCGGTGCTGGCTCCTCACCGTGTTATAGCTTAATTGCAACCTGTGGCCTCCATATATATGCATCTCAACTACTCCTTCCCTTCCTAAATATAAATCCTTTTAGAGATTCTAATGCGGACTACATATGAAGCAAAATAAGTGAATATACACACTAAAATATGTCTATATACATCCGTATGTAGCCCGTATTGAAATCTTTGAAAGGAATTACATTTAGGAACAGAGGGAGTATTAAAGGTGAATCTGTTTGTAATCGTTCGCACACAATCATTAATGCAAAAATATAGAAACAGAGTGCAAATCAATTTAAAAATCAAGCCATTAATGTAATTAATCAGACAATTAAATGCGCAATTAATTAGATCATGTTAAATACATAGGAATATTTTTGCGCTGAATCAATTTGAAAATCGATTCATGAATATGAAGGCTGTTAATTAGGCCTACAGATAATAATACAATTAATGAATTAAGTAGAAAATTAATCACACCGAATAATTCATACATCCATTAATGCAAAAACGATTTGAAAAACTAGCACCGAATCCATTTGAAAATCAAATCATTAATACAAAAAATTTGCCAGGCGGTTAATTACATTTACAATTAATTAGGTTCATTTAAAAATAGATCTTTTCGCTTCAAATCTCTATTATTAGGGACGAATATGTACGTAGTCGTTCGCCCACAACCACTAATGCAAAAAATATAAATAGAGTAATGCAATCAATTAGGTAAATTTAAATAGAATTTTTTTCGCATCGAATCAATTTTAAAACTAAGTCATTAATGCAATTTATTAATTAGGCAGGCAATTAATTAGCCCGACAGACAATTAGCAGTACTCCCTCCATCCGTATAAAAGGCCTGATGCGTTTTTCTAGGCTAATTCAGACCACATATTGGAGTAATAATATATGGAATGCAAGTTACATCAAGCACACCGTTAAATTCATAGGTGGAAGGAGTTTCTAATGATATAATTTTCATATGATACATCTCATATACTATTAATTTTATCAATGGTCAAATCCAACCTCGAAAAAACATATTAGGCCCTATATATATGGATGAGGGAGTAGGGATTTTCTTCGTGCGAAATCAGTTTAAAAGCACTCGCGGGTGAGGAAGGCCAGCAGACTTTTGCTGACGTTGGCGAGTACCAGCAGGCTCTTAGGGCATGCCCGAGCAATGCTTGCCACCATGAAGAACGGCCAACAAGCCCTCGCGATATGGTCGAACAAGTGTTCACCCAGATGGATGGCAATCGTGCTCAGCAGGACGTCCACACAATCGAGGGTCGCTCACTAGAGGACGACCAAGTACTGAAGATCGTGGGCTCCAATTGCGCCTTGGAAGACAATGTTGACGATCGAGGACAATCGGTCACACAACACCATTTTTCAAATATTGTTCCATCTCGTAGCGACGCACGGGTATGTAGCTAGTCTGGATAATAAGCGGAAACAAACCAACTGACGGAGGATCCATTATGATACGTTCGTAAATTAGTGCACTAGCTAGTATAATCAAGTCTGGGGTGCCCGCCTATACCTTGAATGGGATTGGGCGGACTTCCTTATTGTCAAATCCCATATTTTTCCCAAACCTGGTATGTTAAAAAAATTCACAGGGAATAAACTTTTTGCTAGGAAATATCTATGATTGCTTGTGTGCGACTTTGTTTTGCTTGATTCTTGCCTAGAAGGGATAAAATCCCACCATCACTAGTTGAAACCCTAGCAAGCCTTGGTAGAAACCAAACCATTTGAAATATTATTTGGCACAAGGCTAACCTTAGTAAGTCCCAAGAATATCCAAGCCAGATAATTTTTCTACGACTTGAGTTGGATTCATTTTGAAAACAATTAAAAAATCAAAGGGAAATTATTTAAAAAGGCTTTGCAATTATTTTGGCAGGAAGATGAGTTCAACAAATCCAAACAATGAGCTATGGCATTTTTCTAAACTGAATTTGAAACACATTTAGTTTTGAAACCAAATTCAAATTCAGATGGGAATTATAATTGTAGGAATTATATGTCCAAATTGCCTAAACAAAATTTTACAGAAAACCGCCTAAACTTAAAAAAAACATAATTAATTATCTACATATCCAAATTCGGTGATTCATTTAGCAAAATGACCCTCATGAAATGTACATTCACCCTGTCCAGAAACACTTCACTTTTAAAAATTAAATTCAAACATAATGAATTCAATTTTAAATAGGGCACAACTTGCAAATTAAAAATCCAAATAAATTGATTCTTTTTTGCAAATTGAGCCTAGAGAAATATAGTTTCATGTCAAAACACTTTAGTTCATATGTGAATAATTTAAAAATATATTTTAAACATGATACAAAAGAGCCCAAAATTCAAATAGAAATGAAACCTACATTGGTTAAACTTTGAAATAGAAATTGTATAATAAGAGAATTATGAAACAAATGAGTTCAGAAACTATAATATGGACTTTATTTATTAGTTGACTTTAGGAAATCCAAATGATATTTGAATTTAATTCAAACAAAGTTTGATCATAAGTTTGAAACCCTAGGTCTAATTTAAATAAAAATAAAGCAAGATGGTTTAATTAACTAAATTAGACCTAGTAAATACCTTGGTGTTAATAGTTGACTTTAGGGAAATATGAGCTCAAATTAAATCCAAATAAAGTTGAAAACCAAATAAAATGTATTTGTGGAAGTTTAAAATTGTTTGAAAAATACAATATGTGCGGAAGGTGAGGTTGTTCGAGGATTTAAACTTTGAAGTTTGAATCTTAATCAACTGTAGGAGGTAGGATCAAAGTCACCAATGAATAGTGACCAATTGTACGACATCGCTGTTTATGCATATATATTTTCCCTTTCTACCTCCCCAATGAACATGGATTCATACTTTGAACTGAACATGTTTATACTTCATAGTACAAGACCATTCTAACATACCACGGTTTTTAGAGTTTTTCTGAAAGTATCAACCATGGTTTCCACGGTGTTCTCATTGTGACTTGATTTCCACGAAACAATTTTCCATTCCCGAATGGAGTAGTAGTATTACTAGCATAGTCATTCCCTTCTCATAATCAGACACCTCAATTATAGCATACCTCAAATTCATACAAAGTCATGCAACTACGTAAACGATGCATTACACACATCGTCTAGCTACTACGTCACGACATGCCATCAGACTACCAAAATTTGGCATGTTTTACCTACATGCTACCTATTTAGAAGAACATCCATGGCTGCCCTTGCCCTTCCCGGCACCCTTGACGTCCTTCTCGCCAAAGTAGCGGTAAAAAACGCAGTATGTATTAAGCCGGATCTGCTCATCGCCAGAGTTGTCTGACCCATCACAGCCCTCCTTCTTCTCCTTGGGGGGCAGTCTAGCCATTGCACGGACCGCCGGTTCTACTCTCGGGCGAGGGAGCGCTTGTTCCTCCGTCGCCGCTTCTTAGAATGTGAGCGGATGACTTCTTCCTCTAAGGCAGCGTGCGTCGCCGCATCATTTGCCTCCTCTGTCGCCATGTCGGCAGCAAGTCGGGCCTCAGTGACCCTGATCCTCTCCTTCCCATGGTGGGCACACCGGTCCCGGTAGGATTCATACTCCACCGGACCAGTGATGGGGAAAGATAGATTGGAAGGCTGCTGGGAGGACCACGATGATCTAGCCCTAGAGGATCCGAGCGGCCGATACGTCGACGCAATGGACTCGCTGCAGATAGATCCTACCGTCGGTCGGGCGTTGTCCTACCAGGATTGGCGGAGTGCAATATGCGAACGGCCATTGCCTCCTCCGACCTGCACGGGACGACACCCCAACCAATGAGATCCGTGCTGGTTGGAGTCAGACCCACTACCCGCCATGCTGGAGAAGTCCGGAGATCATCGGACAGGAGTTTGGGTGGTGGAGTGGAGTGGAGTGAAGTGGTTGGGGTTTGGCATGAGGAGCGGATGGGGATGAGTATATGTGGGGTCGGGTGGGCCAGCATGGGCCAGAACCAATGTGACGGATGAAGCCGGGCACGCCCGGGCCTCCCCATATCCACCTCATATTTGGGCTGGATATGTGGCTGGCAGTTAGCTCACGCGTTTGAGGCCGGTTTGAGGCGCCAGTCTGGGCGGATGTTTTTGACCGGTCACTAACTGGGCCGCCCTCCCACGTGTTTGAGGCGGGTTTGGAGTGCCAAACATTCCCATAAATATAAATCGATTGACTTCTAAATGCTAAATCACACTCATTCAAACTTCGAAGCATCAATATCAATGGAAGTTCCACATATGCATGAGTTGAAATAAATTTATCCCAACGACACTCAACGTGGGTGCTCAGAGTTTGCAGCAGTCGGCTGTTTGGAAAGAGAGCTCATCCTTGGCAAGGTACCATGGCCTTGCACGACCAATTCAAGGCACCATGCCAAGTTTTTTGGGTTTTGAACAAGTTTTGGATTTTCTGAAGGTTTCATGGTGAAAAAAGGACGATAAATGACCGGACGTGTCGCAACATGCAAACGATGTCAGAATTCGTTCAATCCTGACCGGACGATAAATGACCGGACGTGTCACAACATGAAAGTTATTACCTATGTTACTTCCACTCTGGGTAGTCTGAGACCCGAACACTCCTATAAATATAAATTGATTTGACTTCCAAATGCTAAATCACACTCATCGAAGCATCAATATCAATGGAAATTCCACATAGGCATGCATTGAATTAAGTTTATTCCTTCCAAAGAACACAGCACAAATACTCCCGAACAATCTCAATTCGCAATCAGTAGATGAATGCATGACACTAAACGTGGGTGATCAGAGTTTGCTGCAGTCGGCTGTTTGGAAAGAGAGCTCATCCTTGCCAAGGTCGTAGAGCAGGTGGATGTTCTGCAACTGGAAGTTGCCGATGATGCTCATGTCGTTGGATGTCTCCATGACCATGCATGACGTGGAACTGTCCAGCGGTACCCAGTAGTTTTCCGGCGGCAGCACCATGTCCGCTCCGCCACTAAAGTGGAGCACCATGGATGGCACTTTGTTTTCCTGCGCCACCGCCACACACAGATCCATCTCGCTGTCAGCAGGCGGCGGCACGAGGCTCCCGTTCAGCTGCCTCCGGAGCTCCTCGCGTAGGGGCCCGTATGCCTTCTCGGTCAGAGCCGTAGTGGGGCTGCCGGAGTCGATGATGACACCGCCGCTGGTGCCGTTCTCTTTCAGAGCGAACACAGTCGGTGGGATCGACAACCTTGTTTGTCCCACACTTATCCCGACGAGTGGGACATAGTAGAATGGGTACTCTTTGGGGCCTTGCACGAAAGACATGGACATCACAGGGCTGCCGCTGCTAAGGCTCGCCGAGGCGCCGACGAAAAGGTGGCTGCTGGCGCCGGCAGTGGCGTTGCTGCGGAGGTAGGGGGTGTGGCAGTAAGAGAACTTGCTGGCGCCCGCTTGAGAGACGAGCGACAGGGGGCCGCGGCCAAGCCCTATGAGGCCGGATGCCTCATCGAGGGACCCCGGATAGATCATCAGCGACTCGACGCAGCCGAACGTGAGCCTCGCCGAGCCGTTTTGAAAGGCGAAGACCTCGGTGTCGATGGTCCCACTAGCGTCGCCGGCACCATAGAAGGCCCCGAAATGGCAGCTGCCGTCCCGGCGGCACGAGTGCTCCTGGTTGGCCAGGCACAATGTGTCGTTGCATGACACGGCATGGAAGGTGTCCGACTTGGACGCGTTATAGAGGGGCAGGCCCTGCTTGACGCATTGGTTGCAGGTGGAGCACTGCGTCCAGATGAGGTCGCTGCCGGTGTCGATGAGTGCCTGGGCGCGCTGCGGTGGGCTACCGATAAGGTACTCCGCGATGTACTGGCTGGTGTTCCAGTGGACCGGCACGGTCACGTCGACAAAGGACGCCAGACGCTGCCGGCTGCTGGCCATGGCGCGCTGCACGCGCTCCACCGCGGTGTAGCCGCCCTTGCTATCAACATGGGTGAGCTCCATGTGGAACCCTGCGCTACTACAAGTAACTAGGGTAGCAGCACTGGAGCATAACACAAGAACGATGAGCACCAGGCTTATTTCCATTGTTGTTACCCTTGTTGGTTTGATGCTAGCAACTACCATGTTGTAGCTGAATTTGTAACTTGTGGTCTCCATATATATGCATCTGGATAACATGTGGAAACAAACCAACTGACGGAGGATCGAGGATGATACATCCATAATTTATTACACTAGCTATTATAATCAACTCTTGGGTGCCGGCCTGAACCATGAATGGGATTGGGCGGATTTCCTAACGGCAGAATAGGCATAGGACAGTTGTATAGCATTTTAAAAGTTTCTACCATTATAGATACAGCTAGCTAGCAGCTGTGATTACATTGCTGATCTCTCCAAGTGTCGACCCTTACAAGATGGTTGGATTTTGTCGCCAAATCCTAGTGTTTTTTTTTATTATCATTGATCTCCATGGTTGCTAGTGCATTATTCAGCGCGATAAACCTCCTGATATAACATTACGACTTTACTATTTTATAGAATTTTCCATGGCCTGACTGGCTGGTGTCTGGACTCATACTGATCCACATCAACCCGGCCAAGCCCTTCCCAAGTAAATGTGTCCAATTTGTTATAAGCTCGCAATGAACTATTTTCTATTCATTTTCTCAAATATGCATGAGTGTCCATATCATATATTAAAGAAAAAAAATGTGAAGAGTAGCAGACCAACAAAGAATTAAAGTTTGTCAGGGAGAACATTTACGATCTGTTGAGTTTGTGTCGATTATATATACAACGGGGTTACATTTGGACTTGAGGTGTAATTGGTAGTGGTAAGGGTAAGGGTATGAGTCGTACTAGAGGCAGACACTTGTAACATAGGGGCGATTGTACGATGCCGATACTCTGATGCTGCAACCGGTCACCGGCGTCCTACACCGTGCACCAATGGAAGCTTCAACCAGCCATGGGGATGCTATGACCCACATCGGATGCTGCTGCTGTGGTGGCGCTGGGATGCTACAACCGGCCACTGGCGTGCTACACCGGGCACCAACGAAAGCGGCAACCAGCCAGGGGGATGCTACGACCCGCATCGGGTGATGCCACAATGGCGCTGAAATGCTGAAACCGTCTCTCAGCGTGCTGCAACGGGCACCACCAAGACCTGCAACGAGCCACAAGTGATAGCCAGACCACAATTGTGCCTTACCTTAGTTAGATGCACAAGGAATAAGTCGCATATAGGTGCACAATTGGCAGATCCAAAAAATAATATTAAGATCACCTGTAAAATGAGCCTTAGTAAATTCTCTGTGAGCCGCTCAATTGAAACTCAGTAGCCGAATCTTCTTCCTTCTTGGAACCTTGCAGTACTAAGAAAGAAACACGGTACCAATAGATGTTATCTCCATAGTCAATCAGCCTGACAAGACTCCTGGCTCTGCGAAACGACCCCCGCGTCGCTCAGCTTGGGCGACTCGGGGGAGACAACGCGCGCCGCCAGCAGGCTCCCCCCCTCGCGCTACCTCCCCTCCGCCGCTGCCGCTGGCCTCGCCGGCGATGGTGGCGGGCCCTGCCTCCGAAGGCGGCACGGGGTGAACTCGCGGTGGACACGCGGTGGACGGGTGGCGGCTGCCGTCAATCTCGGGGATGGGGGCGCTGCGTGCGCTCGTGGAGCAGGAAGGCGTCGTGGCGGCGCTGTGCCTCTCGCTGGCGTCTGGTCGCGGCGTTCGTCGGCGCTCCCTGTACAGCGGCGGATCTGGCCGTGGATCTGGCGGGGGTGGTTAGGGTTGGCCTAGTGCGTGCGGCCATGGGCGCAGGGCGCGTGGTCGCCGGAATGGCGTCCTCCCGGCATGGAGATCCCTGCACTGCTGGTGGCTGCTGCATCTTCCCCGGTGGTGCGGTCATCAGATCCGGATTTGGCGCGAGTGGTGGTCCGACCGCTGCCTGACCTTCTACGGTATGGTTGTGTGCGCCTTGGGCAGGTTGGATTCGCTTCGATCCGGCCTGCGGTGGTTTGAATCTGACAATGTGCGGCGGCGGGGTGGCCATGGTTATTTGTGGTGGTGCAGATCAGCTAACCACCTCAATCAACCGGTCTTCGGGAGTGTGTCAGATCAACTTTGGGCGAAAGCCTTGCTCCATCTGGAGCCGGTGGCGGCGATGCCCGTGGGCGCCGCTAACCTCCTTGGAGGCGTCATTCTATTTGTTGTCTGCACCGTCCACGTTGAAACCCCGGGGGAAACCCCTAGTCCAGGTCCTCCTATACGGATGATGGCGGCGCAACCAGCGTCACGGCCCATCTTGAAGGCATCATCTTTGGGGTCAATATGGTTGTCGTGTGGGTGTTGCTTCTTGAAGGAACGTTGGTGGTGGCGGTGGTGGTGCGGCCGGTTGGGGTCGACGGTGGTCTGTGTTGCTACAGCCCTGTTTCCTATGTGTTCGTCTTCGGTGGTGTTCTTTGGTTTCGCCAATGTTGCTGTGCATGTTCAAGTACCTCCCTTGGTGGCCATTGTGGTGCGGTGAGCCTAGTGCTCTTGGTGTCCTTCGGGTTCATCTTTGGTCTCCGATGACGCAAGATGCCTCCCCAACTTGCAAATCGTCCCAGATTCTCATGACGGAGCCCCAAATCAAGGTTCGTGTTATCACTCGTTGGTTGCGGTTGCTCCTGAGTTGTGTCGTGAGGTTAGGTTTGCACACAGGTGCAGTGCATTAGGTTGCTTGCTTAGTCTTGGTATTGTATCCCTCCACGACACCCCACATATACTTGTGCCTCCTGTGTTGTTTGTCCTTCGGTCTGCTAGCTAGGTCGGGCCTTGTCTTGGGCGTCCTTTTTCCTCATCTTTTGTAACTCTATTACTTGTATGGTTTTCGGCCCGGTTTCCCTCATAAACGGGGTCAACTTGTTTAGGTTTTTGACCAAATTTCCCCTATAAACTGGATCAGCCAAAGCTTAAGGGGTGACTCTTGGCTTTGGCAGCTTTTTGGGCAATATATTCAGGTGGGGATCCTCTCATTGGTCCCAGTTCGTGAGGCCAGGGGGCCTGCCGGGCCTCGTGGGGGCATTTGTCCTGGTTCGTCTGGCCCCTTTGGTCCCGGTTGGTGGGACGAACCGGGACCAATGGGCCTCGCTCCTGGCCCACCACCATTGGTCCCAGTTTGTGGCATGAACCGGGACCAAAGGGTGTCCTTTAGTCCCGGTTCTAGCCATGAACCGGGACCAATGTGATGCCTATATATACCCCCTCGCCAGCGAGCAGAGCACTCCACACTGCTCTGTTTTTTCTGGCCGACGAGGGGAGGGCTTTGTGGTGCTCTAGCTCACCTCCTATGCACAAGAGGTGTTCGATGGAATGCCCGAGCCACACTACGTAAGCTTTCTCCTCCCCAAGCTAAACCTTCACGCTCCATTTTCCTCAATGTTTGTCTAGGTTTAATTGTCTGTCACGTCCTGTCCCCGTTTTCACCGCCGTCGATCGCCCACGCCAATCTCATCGCCGGCACCACCGTGGTGAGCTTCTTGTTCTTATCTTCTTTCTGAAAGGAAAAAAAATTCTTACTTGTATGTTTAGATAGATACTTGTATAATTTTCTTACTTTTATTATTGCTTATTATTATAAAGTGCGATGGTGTTGGTATTGGCCCCCGTCGGCCCTCGTCCTGTCTATGATTCGGATGTGGTATGTATTATCTTTTATAACTATCTGGTTCATTTATTGTTTATGACAATTATGTCGACCAACGTGACATAGATTTTATTTATCTAGGAGGTATGTGAACCGGAAATTCCAACTGACCCTATTGTTGAGAGGTTAAACTTAATTGAAGAAGAAAACAATTACTTGAAGGAAAAAATAAAAAAATTGAGGAGGAGAAGATGATATCGGAGTTGCATATTGCGGATGTTGTCGATGATCACAAGATCAAGATGGATGCAATGCGCTTGAAGATTAGAAAGATTAGAAAATATGAAATTCATACCGAGGCTTGATATCATTATGTCGTTGGATCAATTGTTACCTTGGTTGCGATTATGATCGCATTTGTTTTGGCATTGAAATGAGTTACATAGTTTCAATGTATGATTTAATTAGATGCTCCGGGGAGATATATGTTGTTCAATGAGAACTATGTATGTACTTTGGTTTTAATGTGATGATGAACTTCTATTAATTTGGTCACTTAATTATCTATTCATGATGATCTGTAATGGTTTTTGACACACTTAATTATATATAGTGCACGCAGATGGACCGGCAATGGATGTACGGTGACAGACACACCTCCGAGTACATTAAGGGCGTGCATAATTTTCTCGAAGTGGCTGAGGCAAACAGGCAGAATAGTTTTATGTGTTGTCCATGCCCTATATGTGGGAATACGAAGTCTTACTCTGAATCAAAAACACTTCACACCCACCTGCTTTATAAGGGTTTCATGCCACACTATAATGTTTGGACCAAGCATGGAGTAAGAGGGGTTATGATGGAAGACAACAAAGAATAAGAGGATGATGAAAACTATGTGCCCCCTGAATACGGTGATGCTGCAACGGGGGAAGCTATTGAAGATCAAGAGGAACCAGACGATGTACGTGATGATGATCTCCGTCGGGTCATTGTTGATGCAAGGAGACAGTGCGAAAGTGAAAAGGAGAAGCTAAAGTTCGATCGCATGTTAGAGGATCACAAAAAAAGTTTGTACCCCAATTGCGAAGATGGCAGCACAAAGCTCGGTACCATACTGGAATTGCTACAGTGGAAAGCAGAGAATG
Organism: Triticum timopheevii; assembly: GCA_963921465.1. Taxonomy (NCBI): domain Eukaryota; kingdom Viridiplantae; phylum Streptophyta; class Magnoliopsida; order Poales; family Poaceae; genus Triticum; species Triticum timopheevii. The sequence goes on from OY997266.1 coordinate 665,294,878, forward strand.
GTGTGCCTGACAAAGGATTTGAGAAGCTACTGAAAATATTGAAGAAGAAGCTTCCAAAGGATAACGAATTGCCCGATAGTTCGTATGCAACAAAGAAGGTTGTATGCCCTCTAGGATTGGAGGTGCAGAAGATATATGCATGCCCTAATGACTGCATCCTGTACCGCGGTGCGTACGAGGATTTGAACTCATGCTCGGTATGTGGTGCATTGCGGTATAAGATCAGACTGATGTTGATGGCGAGCGCCCCAGGAAGAGGGTTCCTGCCAAGGTGATGTGGTATGCTCCTATAATACCATGGTTGAAATGCCTGTTCAGAAACAAAGAGCATGCCAACTTGATGCGATGGCATAGAGAGGACCATAAGAAAGACGGGAAGTTGAGAGCATCCACTGACGGCTCGCAGTGGAGAAAAATTGAGAGAAAGTAATGGGAGGAGTTTGCAGGTGACGCAAGGAACGTATGGTTTGGTTTAAGCACGTATGGCATTAATCCTTTTGGGGAGCAGAGCAGCAATCACAACACCTGGCCCGTGACTCTATGTATCTATAACCTTCCTCCTTGGCTGTGCATGAAGCGGAAGTTCATTATGATGCCAGTTCTCATTCAAGGCCCTAAGCAACCCGGCAACGACATTGATGTGTACCTAAGGCCATTAGTTGAAGAATTTTTACATCTGTGGATTAAATATGGTGTACGTGTGTGGGATGAGCACAAACAGGAGGAATTTGACCTGCATGTGTTGTTGTTTGTCACTGATACGTCTCCAACGTATCTATAATATTTGATTGCTCCATGCTACTTTATCTACTGTTTTGGACTATATTGGGCTTTATTTTCCTCTTTTATATTATTTTTGGGACTAACCTATTAACTAGAGGCCTAGCCCAGAATTGCTGTTTTTTGCCTATTTCAGTGTTTCGAAGAAACGGAATATGAAACGGAGTCCAAACGGAATAAAACCTTCGGGAACGTGATTTTCTCACCGAACGTGATCCAGGAGACTTGTACCCTACTCCAAGAAGTGCCAGAGGCGGTCACGAGGATGGAGGGCGCCCCCCCCCCCCCCCGGGCGTGCCCCCCTACCTCGTGGGCCCCCTGACGCTCCACCGACGTACTCCTTCCTCCTACATATACCTATGTATCCCCAAACGATCAGAACAGGAGCCAAAAACCTAATTCCACCGCCGCAACCTTCTGTATCCACGAGATCCCATCTTGGGGCCTGTTCCGGAGCTCCGCCGGAGGGGGCATCCACCATGGAGGGCTTCTAGATCAACACCATAGCCCCTCCGATGAAGTGTTAGTAGTTTACTTCAGACCTTCGGGTCCATAGCTAGTAGCTAGATGGCTTCTTCTCTCTTTTTGGATCTCAATACAATGTTCTCCCGCTCTCTTATGGAGATCTATTCGATGTAATCTTCTTTTTGCGGTGTGTTTGTTGAGACCGATGAATTGTGAGTTTATGATCCTGTATTATCTATGGAAAATATTTGATTCTTCTCTGAATTCTTTTATGTATGATTGAGTTATCTTTGCAAGTCTCTTCGAATTATCCTTTTTGGTTTGGCCAACTAGATTGGTAGTTCTTGCAATAGGAGAAGTGCGTAGCTTTGGGTTCAATCTTGCGGGGTCCTTACCTAGTGACAGAAAGGGTTGCAAGGCACGTATTGTATTGTTGCCATCGAGGATAACAAGATGGGTTTTTATCATATTGCATGAATTTATCCCTCTACATCATGTCATCTTGCTTAAGGCGTTACTCTGTTTTTAACTTAATACTCTAGATGCATGCTGGATAGCGGTCGATGAGTGGAGTAATAGTAGTTGATGCAGGATCGTTTCGATCTACTTGTCTTGGACGTGATGCCTATATACGGGGGCGGGGGGGCACCCTAGACAAACAAGTTGATCATTGAGATCGTTCCTTAGCCGTGTGCGGTGGCCCCCTCCACGATATTACACCTCGGTCATATTGTAGCGGTGCTTAGGCGAAGCCCTGCGACAGGAGAACATCAAGATCGTCACCACGCCGTCGTGCTGACGGAACTCCTCCCCGCGCCTCTGCTGGATCGGAGATCGGGGTGCGTCATCGAGCTGTACGTGTGTCAAGAACTCGGAGGTGCCGGAGTAACGGTGCTTGGATCGGTTGGACCAGCAGGACGTACGACTACTTCCTCTACGTTGTGTCAACGCTTCCGCTTCGGTCTACGAGGGTACGTAGACAACACTCTCCCCTCTCGTTGCTATGCATCACCATGATCTTGCGTGTGCGTAGGAAAATTTTGAAATTACTACGTTCCCAACAGAGGCTACCGACAGGTCTGATGCCGAGAGGGTGTCCAAATATGCTCGTAAGAAGGAAAGGATGATTTGTTACCGTTGTGGCGAGAAGAGCCACTTCATTGCTGAGTGTGTGGCCCAGCTGTGTGAGTCATGCGGCAAGCTTGCACATGACTCGGGGGAGTGCCCGTTATTGCGTGACCTGCCTCCAACGCTGAATATTTATGGAGTATACTGTGCTGAGCTTATGTTTTTTGAGTCCCCGGCGGCGAGAGAGGCCCCGGAGGATACCCTGAGTTTGACTACCGGGATTGTGAGGGCGACCCAGGGCGAGGTGACTGAGGCACAGATTGTGAGGAGGCTTCAGGAGCTGGCTCCCGGGGATTTTAGATGGGATTTGGTGCTCATCGAGGACAGGGTTTTTAAAGTTGATTTCCCATCTGTAGATGACCTGCAGAGATTATTGAGCTTTGGCTTGAGTAAAGTTCCAGGGACTAAGTGTATCCTGGAGTTCAACGAGTGGAAGCAGGTTGAGCCTAAAGGAAAGCCGCTTACGCAGGTCTGGTTGCGGTTTATAGGAGCTCCATCTAAGCCTCTGCAGGATGCTCGAGTGGTGGCCAGTTTAGGCATCATGGTTGGAAAGACAGAAAAAGTGGATATGGCTTTCACGCGTGCCCATGGGGTTGCACGGCTTTTGGTTAGCGTACTGGATATTGAGTTTGTGCCTGATAAGGTCAACTGGACCTATAAGGGAGAGGTGTTCCCGCTAGAGATCGAGTTTGAGGACACCGATTTATTTGCTGATGCTGTTAATGGTAATGATGTTGACATGCACGACAAGGATGGTAATGCGGGGGCCAAGGGGCCACCGTTAGATGAGCCCACGTGAGAGGGGTCTAACGGTTCTCACCCAGCTTCTCGGTCGCCTGGGGAGGGGACCGGGGTTGAGCCCGCAGTTTCACCAGCGGTGCCCATGACTACTTTGCGTTTTGGGTCTTTTGAGCCAGCCTCAGCACCTCCCAGACTCTGGAGTGACCGGGTTGAGTCTGGTGATTGTCTTGAGCACACGCTCCCTCCGTTGGAGTTCGAGGGGGAGGCTGGTTTGTCTGCTGGACGACAGGCGAGGACTTTGGTCGGCGCTACGGAGAGGAGGCCGGAGGGTGCTTCTCTTGTTCTGGCGCCTCACGCGGACGCGACTTCGGAGTCGGCGACTGTGGTCGCGTTGGGTTGTGGGGGAGGGGGTTCGGGGCAGGTGGCCCCGTCTTCTCCCGTCCCCATAACGATCCCGGTGGCGTCGGTGACGCCGGCCCGAGGGGATTGGGTGGTGCTGCGAGAGGGAGCCCGAGGCAGGAGGCCTCGGCTACTGCTACTCCGTTGGTGGTAACCACTGAGGTTGCTGCTGCGTTAGGGGGGACGCCGGGGCAGGAGGCCCTGTCTCCTCCCTCTCCACCGATGGTCAGGAGGACCACCTCGCCGATGGCTCTTTTATCTGAGCCGGCGGCTGGGGTGGGAGGAGGGTGCGGGCAGGCGGCCCCCACTACACCCTCCTCGACACTACCTTTGGCCGGGGTCCCTGGTGTGGGGCACCCGTCTCAGGGGATCGGGAACCCGCAGACGCCATCTCTGGTAACTTCGGCACCACCTTTTAGGGCTTCAGTGCCAGGTTTTACTAGGGAGGAGGTTGTCGCGTTTGGTGGGATCCCGGACCCTATCTCCGAGGGGAGACGGATGAGTGCTCGCATCCTCGACATCCCTGAGGTGGACGACATGCAGCAGCGGTGCGCTATGAGGGCGGCCAAGCTTCAGGATGCTGCTTTATCTTCTGGTATGTCCGTCAACCTATCTAATTCCTTATTGCATTTTTCTAATGAGGACATTATAAATAATGCAAACCAATTAGGAGTTTCACTAGATGCTTCGGATAGTGAGATTACCAACTCGGTGAATGATTTATTAGATTTGGAGGCGGAACGTGCTTTAGAGACTATTCGTAATCTTGCAGCAGTTAAACCAATGAATGATGATGAGATTAATGCGTTAGGGGTTAGAGTGCTCGATAATCTGTGTGCGGATCTAGCACCCCCCATTCATGACGCTGAGGAAGATGATGCAACCCTAGAGCATGATGCTAGTCATATTTGTGAACCCGGTCATGAGGACCGGGAGACTGAGCTTAGTAAACCTAAGCGTAAGTGGAAATGGAAGATTTATCCCGATTCCGCAGTTCGTAGGAGTGCTAGGATTCGAACCACTAAAAAATTCCATGATGAAATATGAGAGGAATTTTTTGGAATAGCAGAGGTCTGAAGGACTTGGCTAAAAGAAGATTCCTGGCTGAGGCAACTTTAGAGCAGAGGTTAGATTTTATTGCTCTATCGGAGACGGGTAGAGATAACTTCGCACCACAATTTCTCTCCTCTCTTGTGGGTGGTATTGATTTCGATTGGCATTGCCTCCCTCCACGAGGAAGATCGGGTGGTATCTTACTAGGTGTGAGATGCGATTCGCTTGAAGTCCGAAGTGTAGTGATGGGTGACTTCGCGGTGAAGTTTCGAGTTAGGTCTAGGATAGATGGTTTTAACTGGGCGTTGGTGGCGGTCTATGGTGCCGCACAGCCCGAGCTTAAAGCGGAATTTCTAGCGGACCTTGTTCGAATCTGTGGGTTAGAACAACTGCCAATTTTAGTTGGAGGTGATTTCAATATCATCAGGAGGAGAGAGGAGAAGAACAATGATAACTTTGCTGGCAGATGGTCTTTCATGTTCAACACCATTATTGAAAGCTTGGATCTGAGAGAGATAGAATTTTCTGGTCGAAAGTTTACCTGGGCTAATGCTCTGCCAAACCCAACCTATGAAAAACTTGATCGAGTTCTTGTGAGCGTGGAGTGGGAACAAAAGTTCCCTCTGGTTACGGTGCAAGCTCTTTCGAGGGGAATATCTGATCATACCCCACTGTTCGTGGACTCAGGGGAGCCGAACCACGTGGGTAACAAGAACACCTTCTCCTTCGAGATGTCATGGTTTGAACGCGAGGGGTTCTTGGACTTGATTGCCAGGGAATGGGTTAAAGGTGTAGGAGGCAAAACTGCGATTGAGCGTTGGCAGAAAAAGATTAGGCATTTGAGAAGCTTCTTACGGGGCTGGGCTAAGCACCTCAGTGGTGAGTATAAGATTGAAAAGGATAGACTCCTTATTCTTATACAGGACCTGGAAATTCAGGCCGAATCCCATATTTTATCACCAGCTGAGCTTCAAGTTAAAAATGAGGTGGAGAAGAGGTTAAAAGAATTGCTCCGTGAAGAAGAACTGAAGTGGGCTTTGCGTGCTAAAGTCCGAAAAGTGGTCCAGGGGGATGCGAATACTCAGTTCTTCCATTTGATTGCTAATGGCAAACACAGAAAGAAGCGTATCTTTCAGCTTGAGCAAGACGAGGGCACTATTTTAGGTCAGGATAACCTAAAAACACATATTACTGACTATTATAAGCAGTTATTTGGACCTCCGGAGGATAATAGTGTGTCCCTCGATGAGTCCAGGACTGAGGATGTACCTCAGCTATCGGCTGCCGATAATGATATTCTGGTTGCCCCGTTCTCGGAGAAGGAGGTATTTGATGCCATTACACAGATGAAAAACAATAAGGCTCCTGGACCAGATGGATTCCCGGCAGAGTTCTATAAAAAGTGCTGGCACATTATTAAGGGGGATTTACTACCTATGTTCCATGATCTGTTCTCTAGACAGCTTCAATTATTTCACTTGAATTTTGGGACTATCACACTGCTTCCTAAGAAGACAGATGCGGTGAGAATTGAGCAATTCAGGCCGATCTGTCTCCTCAATGTTAGTTTCAAAATTTTCACCTACTAACAGACTCACACAGATTGCGCATTCTGTGATGCAACAGTCCCAAACCGCTTTCATGCCAGACAGAAATATCCTTGAAGGGGTGGTAGTCCTGCATGAAACGCTCCATGAAATCCATTCCAAAAAATTAGATGGAGTGATTTTTAAGGTGGATTTCGAGAAAGCGTATGATAAGGTCAAATGGCCATTCCTCCAACAGTCATTGCGTATGAAAGGTTTTGATGAAGCCTGGCGCCGACAGGTTGAATCATTTACACAAAAAGGTACTGTGGGAATTAGAGTTAACGATGACATAGGTCACTATTTCCAGACACATAAAGGCCTAAGACAAGGAGATCCGATGTCCCCTATCTTGTTTAACATTGTGGTGGATATGTTAGCAATTTTGATAGGAAGGGCTAAGGAAAATGGTCAAGTCGGTGGATTGGTACCTCATCTTATTGATGGAGGTGTTTCCATCCTTCAGTACGCTGATGATACAATCATCTTTATGGAGCATGACTTGGCCAAGGCGAGAAATATGAAGCTGGTGTTATGCCTATTTGAACAATTGACCGGGTTAAAGATCAACTTTCATAAGAGCGAGCTGTTCTGTTTTGGTAGGGCCAAAGATGAACAGGATGCTTATAGGCAATTGTTTGGATGTGAGTTGGGAGAGTTACCATTCTCTTACTTGGGGATTCCTATTCACCATCGTAGGCTGACAAACAGAGAATGGAAGTGCATCGAGGACCGATTTGAGAAGAAAATGAGCTGCTGGAAGGGTAAGCTCATGTCATACGGAGGCCGATTAATCCTCATTAATTCGATGCTCACGAGTATGCCAATGTTTCTTCTATCGTTCTTTGAGGTACCAGTTGGGGTTAGGAAGAGACTGGACTTCTATCGATTGCACTTCTTTTGGCAGGGTGATGAGCTTAAAAGAAAATATCGGCTTGCTAAATGGGATATCATTTGTAGAACGAAAGACCAAGGGGGTCTCGGGATTGAAAATCTCGAAGTTAAGAATAAATGTCTTCTTAGCAAGTGGCTGTGGAAGCTCTCTTCGGAGAATGATGCTATGTGGGCTCAAATCCTTCGCAGCAAGTACCTCCAGACAAAAACTTTGTCCCAGGTTACAGTCCGGCCGACCGACTCGCCCTTCTGGAAAGGCCTTATGAAAGTCAAACAGGCATTGTTTAATAGGACGAAGTTTGTTATTGGAAACGGCACGAGTACACGTTTCTGGGAGGATACTTGGCTCGGTGAGACACCCTTGGCCATCCAATACCCGTCTTTGTACCGCATTGTTCAACGACGTGAGGTGTTCGTTGCATCGGTCTTTCAATCTACCCCCTTTAATATTCAGTTCTGACGAACGCTAGCGGGCAATCGTTGGGAAGAATGGCTCCGTCTAGTTAGGAGACTGATGGAAGTCCAGCTTTCTCAATAACCCGATGAATTACGCTGGAAGTCGACTAAGTCTGGAGCATTTACGGTTAAATCAATGTATATTGATGTTATTAATTCGAACTCCATTCCTACGTCCAAGCATGTTTGGGATGTCAAAGTTCCTTTCAAAATAAAAGTGTTTATGTGGTTTGTCCATAAACAAGTTATTTTAACTAAGGACAACTTGATAAAACGTAATTGGACATGACCTACTAGGTGTAGTTTCTGCGATCGGGATAAGACTATCAAACACCTCTTTTTTGATTGCCCGCTGGCCAAGGTCCTTTGGCAGACGGTCCACATTGCTTTTAATATCAGCCCACCGAATTCTGTTAATGCGTTATTTGGGACATGGCTTAATGGGATTGAGCCTGACTTAGCGAGACATATTCGGGTTGGAGTTTGTGCTTTGTTGTGGACTATCTGGAATTGCAGAAATGATTTGGTCTTTAACAGAATATCATGTATACATTTTTTGCAGGTCTTATTCCGAGCTACGGCATTGATCCATTCGTGGTCGCTACTCACCCAGACGGAGGCCAGGGAGCATTTGCTTACTGGGTCTTTCCGCTGGGAGATGGTAGCTCGGGATATCTTCAACCGGTTTGGATGGCGGTCATGTAATAGGATAGGCATTTAGTATCCCTATCTAGTTTTAGCCAGCCGGTTGTGGCGTCTTTTCTTGGCTAGTTGATGTTTCTAGCCCCCTTTGGCTCTGTGTGAGCTTTATGTGTTTTTTTATTACTTTATAAGACCTTTGGAACCATGTTGGCACTACTTTATTTGGTTAATAAGATGGCCGTATGCATCTATCTGATGCAGAGGCCGGGGAATCCCCCTTTTCGAAAAAGAACAAGATGCTCAACGATTTTCTAATTCCTGAAACTTGTCCGTCCAATTTGTTAATATTTTATTTTTAATTCACGAGCACGTAGGAGTATATCGGTATTTTGTATTTTAGTGAATAAAATACCACAACTATCCACTGATACATCTTTAAAATACTAGCACTTGGTAATATCAAAGTGGTGATGCGCTACTTATCTACTCAATTTGTTTATGAAATATTATCTACTCAATTGCCACTTATCTAATCAATTATGCATACATGTATGTTTGTTCTTTGTTGTGACTTATGAACTACTATAGAGGTTCATTGATTCCTCGATTAGTTTAAGACTTCTTAGTGGCGAGGTCTTTCTGTGTCATTATCTTGTTGAAGGCATTGCTCGGATATGCTTCGGTTGACTTTTCAGGCTGAAAACCTAGATTCTGGCCTTGATGGTTGGATCCGGTGACTGTGGCGCATGAGTGTCGCTCCTTTCCTCAAGGCATTGTTGTTGAAGAAATTCGTCAAACTTGTGGTGCCATGAGATGGTTGGTGTGGATATGGTCATTGCTACAGTTTGCTAATCAAATTTGAATGATTTGTTTTTTTTTCTTGCCCACACATAGCTTTGATCTATTATGAATTTGCTGGTTACTAGCATGTTCTCTCTCCCCCTCTCTCTCCCTCCCTCTCTGTGTGTGCGCGTGCGCGCGTGCGCGTGTGTGTTGTTTATGTGCATCCGAAATATGCAAAGTATGTGCTGAGAGTGTTTCATAGCTAATAAAATATACCCTTTGTCGAAAAAATGATTTAGCAAGTGTCATCAACTGCTTAATTGGATTAGGCTAGACCATGATAAATACATCGAGAAATAAGCAACGAGGTTTTGTTCTAGTTGGATGGTACCTTGCAGAGTGTTCCGCAAATTGGTTACAACGTATTACAATGACATTTGGTTGTATGGATCATGAATATTAAAATTAATAATATGAGGTCCGAAACTAAAAATACATATTCTATTGTATGTGATTATTGTATAATTTTAGAAAAATCATTGTATATAAGTAGCACGATACAATAAAAAATATTCTCATACATGTTGCATGACATGTTTGCATGTTGAATGAAAGATCTTAGTGGGGATCGCCAATTGTTCATAGGCGCTCATAACCACGAAGTTGAGGCCGGCCTTTCTAACACATGAACACGGCGCGACAGACGACCAATTTGATATTTTCATGGATACAGGAGGATGTCCCTCCTGCATTATTTCTTTCTTCCGAACTGCTGAAAACGCACGCGCGCGATTCCGACCCTCCGAAGGGCTGCAGGTGAACTCAGGGAACAGGACTAGTGTGGACAGCCCGGGCCAGCTGTGGGAATATTGTTGATTGACGATGCATCACATGCATTCACGTGTTCAAACCACAACGCATCCACCATCGCATAAAACTAAAAACTACATGAAAACAGTACCACGGCTGGTAAGTTCTGTCTTTAAATAGCAGCTCCCACAGGCTCGAGTTGCAACGCACAAACACACACTAAGACACATACACCACAGACACAGAGTGAGGGAGAGGGAGGGAGGGAGGGAGTTTTGGGTGACCATGGAGGGCGTGGTGATCAGACACCGGACTGTGGAGGTGAACGGCATATCGATGCACGTGGCGGAAGCCGGCCCCGAGGTGGATGCCAAGGGGGCGGTGTTGTTCCTGCACGGCTTCCCGGAGCTGTGGTACTCGTGGCGCCATCAGATGGACCACTTGGGGGCTCGTGGTTACCGCTGCGTCGCGCCTGACCTCCGTGGCTATCGTGGCACCACTGCACCACCAGATGTGGCCTCTTACACTGCCTTTCACATTGTTGGTGACCTTGTTGCGCTCCTCGACACCTTAGGGCTTGCAAAGGTACAATTAAGTTTACCTTACAAAATAACATAGTTTGTTTCTCAATTATCCATAAGACACATGAGCTCACCCCCACCACAAGCAGGCAGGTGACACGTCCGCAAATCAGATGCTAACATTGATTAAGATCAGAAAGAAAATACGGCATATCGTAGAATGAGATTATTCAGCGCTGGAGGGAGTAAGAACATATTTCGATTGATAGTTAGAGTTTGAAAATGCATTATATGTGAAATTGTGGGAAATTAACAAAAATAAAGTGTACATGTACCAAACAAAAGGGCCACCACCGTTTTTTTATGTTGTGAATAGTTATGACAAGCGAAGTCTATAAAAATGTTGCACCACACATACGACTTAATACATAAAGTCCCTACGGAAAAAAGACTTGCAAAACAAATGGCCATATCCATATATTCTATTTTATATCATTGTGGTTTTTATAACTAGATGGTACCCCACGCGTTGCTGCGGGGGATTGTCTGCAATATATTTCATTGAGATTTTGTTGTATAAACATAAATATTTAGATTAATAACATAATAACTGAAAATACATCATCTCATACTTAAGGAAAAGATGCCTTTTGCACCTAGCTACCATGTTGTATAATCAAACAAGACAAAATTGTAATAATGCAAATGCCTGATTGGGGCCACGTGAAGGAAATAAATATGTTTTTTATACTAACATTGAGTCAGTGCACACACATGGAAGGTGATATTCTATTTATATGTATTATATTATATTTATGCAGTGTAATAGCAACTGTACTAATCTTCTCGCTTCTCCAAGTGAATTCATAAGCCTTATGTTTTCTCGTTGGGCAAAATCCAAAATTTTCTTGATTAATTGTTAATATCAGCGGAGATTTGTCGTGCAAAATTCATAAGCCATCCCCTGCATACATTAATGTGGTGATTGATTTGATTTTGACCTCATAAACTATGCACCATGGTTGAAATGAAGGTGTTTGTGGTGGGGCACGACTGGGGCGCGATCATCGCATGGTACCTGTGCTTGTTCCGTCCGGAGCGTGTGACGGCACTCGCTAACACCAGCGTTGCCTTCATGCGCAACATCATGATCCGCAACGGACCCGACTTCGTGAATCCCATAGAGAACTTCAATCGCGCATACGGCCCCAACTACTACAAGTGTCGCTTCCAGGCAAGCCACCATCACGCATTTGTCCGGAGCTTTCAGTTCTTCTATGTATTTTCAGATGCCCACAAGTAACTATTGCACGAAATCGTTACAAAACGTATATATGTGTATGGTCCATGTTACAGGAGCCAGGTGTCGCGGAGAAGCAGTTTGCGCCAGCGCACGCCAAGCGCCTCATGAGGCAAATATTGTGCCATTGCTTTAGCCACGGCGTGTTCTGCGATGAGGAGATGGACGACCACAAGTACCCAACATCACCGCTTCCACCTTGGCTCACCGAGGCCGACATGGAGTACTTTGTCACCTCCTTTGAAAAGACTGGGTTCACCGGTGCCATCAACTACTACCGCAACTTTGACAAGAACTGCGAGCTGGCGGCACCATGGGTAGACGCCAAAGTGCAGGTGCCGACCAAGTACATCGTGGGGGACGGTGACATCACGTACAACTTTGAGGGGATCCAGGAATACATCCACGGCGGTGGTTTTAAGGAGGATGTTCCACTGCTAGACGAGGTGGTCGTCATCCCCGGCGCCGGCCACTTTATCCAGCAGGAGAGGGCCCAGGAGGTCAGCGACCATATCTATGACTTCATCATCAAGTTCTGATCCCGAAGTCCAAATCGACTCAACTATCCAGGTGCTTGTGGTTGTCACTATTTGATCTTGCGCTTGTCTGTTTATTGTAATGTCATCTGTTTATCTTTCTGTTCCCATTCAAGGTGTGTACATGGACTGTTATATATTGTATCCAGTGGCGGAGGACGGAAAAAAATAAGGTGGGGCGAACTCTGAACCATAATTTATTTTGATGCAAAACCAACACAGATAACACACACCAGTGTACACTAATATTTTTAAATGATCCTAAATAGAATAACCAGATACAAAGAAAATGTAAACATGTTGAATTTGCATTCTCCGTTTCCACGGAATTCACTTAATGTTGATGAACAGAATGTTTCCTAGCATTGCGACTTTCACAGGTACTTGGATTGAAGCTACTAACACTACCAACAGCCTAAAAATATCTTTTCAAATCTGCAATCCATCCCGAAGTCCCGAAGTCCAGAGGACTCAAATATCTCCGACCGCATTGTAGATTGCTATGGCATTCTCTGAAAATGACACTAAAATTCAGAAACATACCTCTCTCGTTCGTATTTGGGAGCCTTTTTCTCCTCCTATCCATCTTCGTCCGAATGCCGGATATCGCTAGTCGCTACTGTTGAGTATATTGTGTACGTGTATATCTGTGTGTAGGGCCCACCTCATGTTTCCTCTGTATAGTTGAGGTTGTGGCCCACCTCTGTATTTATATATACGTGCGTGGTGCACCGATCAATACGTCGCGATTGCACAACCCACATCTTGTCCTTCTACATGGTATCTATCGCAGCACGATCCGAAAACCCTAAGCCGCCGCCACCGCCGCCGCTTCTCCCCGCCGCCGCCATCAGCCGCCGCCAACGCCACCGCCCTCTCGGTCGCCGCCGCCGCCGCGTGGCCAGATGAGAGCTCGGCCAAGGCAGCGGAGTCCCAAACTTGCGACACGCCCCGCCATAATGGGCTTGAACGGGGGGCTCGGCCGATTCGACATGCTCCGATGGGTTCATTGTCACCAAAGCAGCTGACTAAGAGGGAGTAGAATTTTGTGGAGAATGGAAGTGAATGTATTTGAGAACAACGGGCTGCCAACACATCTATATATAGGCACAACGTAATGATGGCATTCCGGGCGAAGACACGACAGCACAAAGTTAAGTATCTATGGTGTGTTTATAAATCGCATGATAATAATATACTGCAACTGGTCACGACAACTGGGCCCATATAGTAGTGGCGTAGGAAGTATTGGCAGCGTCAGCAATAGCAACTTATAGCTGGCGTACCAATTTGGCAGAAAAATAGTGTTGGTGTTAATGAAAAACGGCGCGCCACAAGCGGAAGTTGTGGCTAGCCGTTTTTTCACTAGTGTTAGGTGGCGCAACGGGCGCTGAATAGGATTCGGGCGTGCCAGGTCGCTAACCAGCGACCTGCATCGAGTAGGATTGACGTCCGGTACGCTTGGTGTGTCTGGCCTTCTTTTGAGGAGCTCCTATAGGACGCATACTGCAACGAACAGAATGCGACACGTGGCGGGCGGCTGAGAGTGCATAAGTGGCGCTGATCGTTGTGAGGCTCCCGAAGGAGCTCTCGTCAACTAGTTGCTCCCGTGAGAGTGGCCTTTGTAAAGAGTACTCCTTAATTATTGATTTTCTAATTTGTCTGGGCTTTTGGACTACCCTGCGTTGGTCCTAGCCTATGGTGGAGCTGCTGGGCCTGCTCCATTAGCAGAAAAAAAAAAGAATTCCGAGATCCTGTCTGAGTAGAACCAACGACGTAATCCCTCAAAAAAAAAAAAAATCAACGACGTAAGGATTGAATCTAGCACCAACAGGTCCAAACGTTGTACTAATTGAGCTAGATTCAATTTTTATTAACGACAGAGTAATACCTTGAAACAAGCGGTCATAAGAAATTTGTCCATCCCTGTTTAGCACGCGAGCTGTGAGTTGCTGCGGAACGGACGTGTGATCACAGTGAGCTGCAGTCGGCTGTTTGGAAAGAGAGCTCGTCCTTGGCAAGGTCGTAGAGCAGGTGGATGTTCTGCAACTGGAAGTTGCCGATGATACTCATGTCGTTGGATGTATACATCGCCATGCATGACGTGGAATTGTCCAGCGGCACCCAGTAGTTCTCCGGTGGCAACACCAAGTCCGCTCCACCAGTGAAGTGGAACACCATGGACGGCACTGTCTTTTCTTGCGCCACCGCCACACACAGGTCCATCTCGCTGTCAGCCGGTGGCGGCACGAGGCTCCCGTTCAGCTGCCTCCGGAGCTCCTTGCTTAGGGGCCAGTAGGCCCCATGGGCCAGAGCCGTAGTGGGGTTGCCTGAGTCGATAATGACCCCGCCGCTGCCGTTTTGTTTCAGAGCAAACACCGCCGGTGGGATGGACAGTCTTGTGTGTCCCAGGCTTATCCCGATGAGTGGGACATAGTAGAATGGGTACTTTTTGGGGACTTGCACGAAAGACATGGACATCACAGGGCCGCCGCCGCTAAGGCTCGCCGAGGCGCCGACGAAAAGATGGCTGTTGGCACTGGCGGTGGCGTTGCTGCGCAAATAGGGGGTGTGACAGTAAGAGAACTTTTTGGCGCCCACCTGAGAGATGAGCGACAGGGGGCCGCGGACAAGCCCGATAAGACCGGACGCCCCGTGGAGGGACCCCGGAGTGATCATCAGCGAGTCGACGCAGCCGAACGTGAGCCTCGCCGAGCCGTTTTGGAAGGTGAAGACCTCAGTGCCAATGGACCCCCTGGCGACGCCAGCACCATAGAAGGCCCCGAAAGCACAGCTGCCGCCCCTGGTGCACGAGTGCTCCAGGTTGGCCAAGCACAAGGTGGCGTTGCATGGCACGGGATGGAAGCTGTCCGAGTTGGACGGGTTATAGTAGGGCAGGCCTGCTTGACGCAAGATCCTTTGAGGCTGCAGGTGGAGCACTGCGTCCAAATGAGGTCACTGCCTGTGTCGACGATGGCCTCCGCGCGCTGTGATGGGTTGCCGATCAGGTACTCAGCGATGTACTGGCTGGTGTTCCAGTGGACCGGCACGGTCACGTCAGCAAAGGACGCCAGGCGCTGCCGGCTGCTGGCCATGGCGCGCTGCACGCGCTCCGCCGTGGTGTAGCTCCCCTTGCCATCAACATGGGTGAGCTCCATGTGGAACCCCGCGCTACTACAAGTAACTAGGGTAGCAGCAGTGGAGCACAACACAACAACGATCAGCACCAGGCTTATTTCCATTGTTTCACTCGTTGGTTCGGTGCTGGCTCCTCACCGTGTTATAGCTTAATTGCAACCTGTGGCCTCCATATATATGCATCTCAACTACTCCTTCCCTTCCTAAATATAAATCCTTTTAGAGATTCTAATGCGGACTACATATGAAGCAAAATAAGTGAATATACACACTAAAATATGTCTATATACATCCGTATGTAGCCCGTATTGAAATCTTTGAAAGGAATTACATTTAGGAACAGAGGGAGTATTAAAGGTGAATCTGTTTGTAATCGTTCGCACACAATCATTAATGCAAAAATATAGAAACAGAGTGCAAATCAATTTAAAAATCAAGCCATTAATGTAATTAATCAGACAATTAAATGCGCAATTAATTAGATCATGTTAAATACATAGGAATATTTTTGCGCTGAATCAATTTGAAAATCGATTCATGAATATGAAGGCTGTTAATTAGGCCTACAGATAATAATACAATTAATGAATTAAGTAGAAAATTAATCACACCGAATAATTCATACATCCATTAATGCAAAAACGATTTGAAAAACTAGCACCGAATCCATTTGAAAATCAAATCATTAATACAAAAAATTTGCCAGGCGGTTAATTACATTTACAATTAATTAGGTTCATTTAAAAATAGATCTTTTCGCTTCAAATCTCTATTATTAGGGACGAATATGTACGTAGTCGTTCGCCCACAACCACTAATGCAAAAAATATAAATAGAGTAATGCAATCAATTAGGTAAATTTAAATAGAATTTTTTTCGCATCGAATCAATTTTAAAACTAAGTCATTAATGCAATTTATTAATTAGGCAGGCAATTAATTAGCCCGACAGACAATTAGCAGTACTCCCTCCATCCGTATAAAAGGCCTGATGCGTTTTTCTAGGCTAATTCAGACCACATATTGGAGTAATAATATATGGAATGCAAGTTACATCAAGCACACCGTTAAATTCATAGGTGGAAGGAGTTTCTAATGATATAATTTTCATATGATACATCTCATATACTATTAATTTTATCAATGGTCAAATCCAACCTCGAAAAAACATATTAGGCCCTATATATATGGATGAGGGAGTAGGGATTTTCTTCGTGCGAAATCAGTTTAAAAGCACTCGCGGGTGAGGAAGGCCAGCAGACTTTTGCTGACGTTGGCGAGTACCAGCAGGCTCTTAGGGCATGCCCGAGCAATGCTTGCCACCATGAAGAACGGCCAACAAGCCCTCGCGATATGGTCGAACAAGTGTTCACCCAGATGGATGGCAATCGTGCTCAGCAGGACGTCCACACAATCGAGGGTCGCTCACTAGAGGACGACCAAGTACTGAAGATCGTGGGCTCCAATTGCGCCTTGGAAGACAATGTTGACGATCGAGGACAATCGGTCACACAACACCATTTTTCAAATATTGTTCCATCTCGTAGCGACGCACGGGTATGTAGCTAGTCTGGATAATAAGCGGAAACAAACCAACTGACGGAGGATCCATTATGATACGTTCGTAAATTAGTGCACTAGCTAGTATAATCAAGTCTGGGGTGCCCGCCTATACCTTGAATGGGATTGGGCGGACTTCCTTATTGTCAAATCCCATATTTTTCCCAAACCTGGTATGTTAAAAAAATTCACAGGGAATAAACTTTTTGCTAGGAAATATCTATGATTGCTTGTGTGCGACTTTGTTTTGCTTGATTCTTGCCTAGAAGGGATAAAATCCCACCATCACTAGTTGAAACCCTAGCAAGCCTTGGTAGAAACCAAACCATTTGAAATATTATTTGGCACAAGGCTAACCTTAGTAAGTCCCAAGAATATCCAAGCCAGATAATTTTTCTACGACTTGAGTTGGATTCATTTTGAAAACAATTAAAAAATCAAAGGGAAATTATTTAAAAAGGCTTTGCAATTATTTTGGCAGGAAGATGAGTTCAACAAATCCAAACAATGAGCTATGGCATTTTTCTAAACTGAATTTGAAACACATTTAGTTTTGAAACCAAATTCAAATTCAGATGGGAATTATAATTGTAGGAATTATATGTCCAAATTGCCTAAACAAAATTTTACAGAAAACCGCCTAAACTTAAAAAAAACATAATTAATTATCTACATATCCAAATTCGGTGATTCATTTAGCAAAATGACCCTCATGAAATGTACATTCACCCTGTCCAGAAACACTTCACTTTTAAAAATTAAATTCAAACATAATGAATTCAATTTTAAATAGGGCACAACTTGCAAATTAAAAATCCAAATAAATTGATTCTTTTTTGCAAATTGAGCCTAGAGAAATATAGTTTCATGTCAAAACACTTTAGTTCATATGTGAATAATTTAAAAATATATTTTAAACATGATACAAAAGAGCCCAAAATTCAAATAGAAATGAAACCTACATTGGTTAAACTTTGAAATAGAAATTGTATAATAAGAGAATTATGAAACAAATGAGTTCAGAAACTATAATATGGACTTTATTTATTAGTTGACTTTAGGAAATCCAAATGATATTTGAATTTAATTCAAACAAAGTTTGATCATAAGTTTGAAACCCTAGGTCTAATTTAAATAAAAATAAAGCAAGATGGTTTAATTAACTAAATTAGACCTAGTAAATACCTTGGTGTTAATAGTTGACTTTAGGGAAATATGAGCTCAAATTAAATCCAAATAAAGTTGAAAACCAAATAAAATGTATTTGTGGAAGTTTAAAATTGTTTGAAAAATACAATATGTGCGGAAGGTGAGGTTGTTCGAGGATTTAAACTTTGAAGTTTGAATCTTAATCAACTGTAGGAGGTAGGATCAAAGTCACCAATGAATAGTGACCAATTGTACGACATCGCTGTTTATGCATATATATTTTCCCTTTCTACCTCCCCAATGAACATGGATTCATACTTTGAACTGAACATGTTTATACTTCATAGTACAAGACCATTCTAACATACCACGGTTTTTAGAGTTTTTCTGAAAGTATCAACCATGGTTTCCACGGTGTTCTCATTGTGACTTGATTTCCACGAAACAATTTTCCATTCCCGAATGGAGTAGTAGTATTACTAGCATAGTCATTCCCTTCTCATAATCAGACACCTCAATTATAGCATACCTCAAATTCATACAAAGTCATGCAACTACGTAAACGATGCATTACACACATCGTCTAGCTACTACGTCACGACATGCCATCAGACTACCAAAATTTGGCATGTTTTACCTACATGCTACCTATTTAGAAGAACATCCATGGCTGCCCTTGCCCTTCCCGGCACCCTTGACGTCCTTCTCGCCAAAGTAGCGGTAAAAAACGCAGTATGTATTAAGCCGGATCTGCTCATCGCCAGAGTTGTCTGACCCATCACAGCCCTCCTTCTTCTCCTTGGGGGGCAGTCTAGCCATTGCACGGACCGCCGGTTCTACTCTCGGGCGAGGGAGCGCTTGTTCCTCCGTCGCCGCTTCTTAGAATGTGAGCGGATGACTTCTTCCTCTAAGGCAGCGTGCGTCGCCGCATCATTTGCCTCCTCTGTCGCCATGTCGGCAGCAAGTCGGGCCTCAGTGACCCTGATCCTCTCCTTCCCATGGTGGGCACACCGGTCCCGGTAGGATTCATACTCCACCGGACCAGTGATGGGGAAAGATAGATTGGAAGGCTGCTGGGAGGACCACGATGATCTAGCCCTAGAGGATCCGAGCGGCCGATACGTCGACGCAATGGACTCGCTGCAGATAGATCCTACCGTCGGTCGGGCGTTGTCCTACCAGGATTGGCGGAGTGCAATATGCGAACGGCCATTGCCTCCTCCGACCTGCACGGGACGACACCCCAACCAATGAGATCCGTGCTGGTTGGAGTCAGACCCACTACCCGCCATGCTGGAGAAGTCCGGAGATCATCGGACAGGAGTTTGGGTGGTGGAGTGGAGTGGAGTGAAGTGGTTGGGGTTTGGCATGAGGAGCGGATGGGGATGAGTATATGTGGGGTCGGGTGGGCCAGCATGGGCCAGAACCAATGTGACGGATGAAGCCGGGCACGCCCGGGCCTCCCCATATCCACCTCATATTTGGGCTGGATATGTGGCTGGCAGTTAGCTCACGCGTTTGAGGCCGGTTTGAGGCGCCAGTCTGGGCGGATGTTTTTGACCGGTCACTAACTGGGCCGCCCTCCCACGTGTTTGAGGCGGGTTTGGAGTGCCAAACATTCCCATAAATATAAATCGATTGACTTCTAAATGCTAAATCACACTCATTCAAACTTCGAAGCATCAATATCAATGGAAGTTCCACATATGCATGAGTTGAAATAAATTTATCCCAACGACACTCAACGTGGGTGCTCAGAGTTTGCAGCAGTCGGCTGTTTGGAAAGAGAGCTCATCCTTGGCAAGGTACCATGGCCTTGCACGACCAATTCAAGGCACCATGCCAAGTTTTTTGGGTTTTGAACAAGTTTTGGATTTTCTGAAGGTTTCATGGTGAAAAAAGGACGATAAATGACCGGACGTGTCGCAACATGCAAACGATGTCAGAATTCGTTCAATCCTGACCGGACGATAAATGACCGGACGTGTCACAACATGAAAGTTATTACCTATGTTACTTCCACTCTGGGTAGTCTGAGACCCGAACACTCCTATAAATATAAATTGATTTGACTTCCAAATGCTAAATCACACTCATCGAAGCATCAATATCAATGGAAATTCCACATAGGCATGCATTGAATTAAGTTTATTCCTTCCAAAGAACACAGCACAAATACTCCCGAACAATCTCAATTCGCAATCAGTAGATGAATGCATGACACTAAACGTGGGTGATCAGAGTTTGCTGCAGTCGGCTGTTTGGAAAGAGAGCTCATCCTTGCCAAGGTCGTAGAGCAGGTGGATGTTCTGCAACTGGAAGTTGCCGATGATGCTCATGTCGTTGGATGTCTCCATGACCATGCATGACGTGGAACTGTCCAGCGGTACCCAGTAGTTTTCCGGCGGCAGCACCATGTCCGCTCCGCCACTAAAGTGGAGCACCATGGATGGCACTTTGTTTTCCTGCGCCACCGCCACACACAGATCCATCTCGCTGTCAGCAGGCGGCGGCACGAGGCTCCCGTTCAGCTGCCTCCGGAGCTCCTCGCGTAGGGGCCCGTATGCCTTCTCGGTCAGAGCCGTAGTGGGGCTGCCGGAGTCGATGATGACACCGCCGCTGGTGCCGTTCTCTTTCAGAGCGAACACAGTCGGTGGGATCGACAACCTTGTTTGTCCCACACTTATCCCGACGAGTGGGACATAGTAGAATGGGTACTCTTTGGGGCCTTGCACGAAAGACATGGACATCACAGGGCTGCCGCTGCTAAGGCTCGCCGAGGCGCCGACGAAAAGGTGGCTGCTGGCGCCGGCAGTGGCGTTGCTGCGGAGGTAGGGGGTGTGGCAGTAAGAGAACTTGCTGGCGCCCGCTTGAGAGACGAGCGACAGGGGGCCGCGGCCAAGCCCTATGAGGCCGGATGCCTCATCGAGGGACCCCGGATAGATCATCAGCGACTCGACGCAGCCGAACGTGAGCCTCGCCGAGCCGTTTTGAAAGGCGAAGACCTCGGTGTCGATGGTCCCACTAGCGTCGCCGGCACCATAGAAGGCCCCGAAATGGCAGCTGCCGTCCCGGCGGCACGAGTGCTCCTGGTTGGCCAGGCACAATGTGTCGTTGCATGACACGGCATGGAAGGTGTCCGACTTGGACGCGTTATAGAGGGGCAGGCCCTGCTTGACGCATTGGTTGCAGGTGGAGCACTGCGTCCAGATGAGGTCGCTGCCGGTGTCGATGAGTGCCTGGGCGCGCTGCGGTGGGCTACCGATAAGGTACTCCGCGATGTACTGGCTGGTGTTCCAGTGGACCGGCACGGTCACGTCGACAAAGGACGCCAGACGCTGCCGGCTGCTGGCCATGGCGCGCTGCACGCGCTCCACCGCGGTGTAGCCGCCCTTGCTATCAACATGGGTGAGCTCCATGTGGAACCCTGCGCTACTACAAGTAACTAGGGTAGCAGCACTGGAGCATAACACAAGAACGATGAGCACCAGGCTTATTTCCATTGTTGTTACCCTTGTTGGTTTGATGCTAGCAACTACCATGTTGTAGCTGAATTTGTAACTTGTGGTCTCCATATATATGCATCTGGATAACATGTGGAAACAAACCAACTGACGGAGGATCGAGGATGATACATCCATAATTTATTACACTAGCTATTATAATCAACTCTTGGGTGCCGGCCTGAACCATGAATGGGATTGGGCGGATTTCCTAACGGCAGAATAGGCATAGGACAGTTGTATAGCATTTTAAAAGTTTCTACCATTATAGATACAGCTAGCTAGCAGCTGTGATTACATTGCTGATCTCTCCAAGTGTCGACCCTTACAAGATGGTTGGATTTTGTCGCCAAATCCTAGTGTTTTTTTTTATTATCATTGATCTCCATGGTTGCTAGTGCATTATTCAGCGCGATAAACCTCCTGATATAACATTACGACTTTACTATTTTATAGAATTTTCCATGGCCTGACTGGCTGGTGTCTGGACTCATACTGATCCACATCAACCCGGCCAAGCCCTTCCCAAGTAAATGTGTCCAATTTGTTATAAGCTCGCAATGAACTATTTTCTATTCATTTTCTCAAATATGCATGAGTGTCCATATCATATATTAAAGAAAAAAAATGTGAAGAGTAGCAGACCAACAAAGAATTAAAGTTTGTCAGGGAGAACATTTACGATCTGTTGAGTTTGTGTCGATTATATATACAACGGGGTTACATTTGGACTTGAGGTGTAATTGGTAGTGGTAAGGGTAAGGGTATGAGTCGTACTAGAGGCAGACACTTGTAACATAGGGGCGATTGTACGATGCCGATACTCTGATGCTGCAACCGGTCACCGGCGTCCTACACCGTGCACCAATGGAAGCTTCAACCAGCCATGGGGATGCTATGACCCACATCGGATGCTGCTGCTGTGGTGGCGCTGGGATGCTACAACCGGCCACTGGCGTGCTACACCGGGCACCAACGAAAGCGGCAACCAGCCAGGGGGATGCTACGACCCGCATCGGGTGATGCCACAATGGCGCTGAAATGCTGAAACCGTCTCTCAGCGTGCTGCAACGGGCACCACCAAGACCTGCAACGAGCCACAAGTGATAGCCAGACCACAATTGTGCCTTACCTTAGTTAGATGCACAAGGAATAAGTCGCATATAGGTGCACAATTGGCAGATCCAAAAAATAATATTAAGATCACCTGTAAAATGAGCCTTAGTAAATTCTCTGTGAGCCGCTCAATTGAAACTCAGTAGCCGAATCTTCTTCCTTCTTGGAACCTTGCAGTACTAAGAAAGAAACACGGTACCAATAGATGTTATCTCCATAGTCAATCAGCCTGACAAGACTCCTGGCTCTGCGAAACGACCCCCGCGTCGCTCAGCTTGGGCGACTCGGGGGAGACAACGCGCGCCGCCAGCAGGCTCCCCCCCTCGCGCTACCTCCCCTCCGCCGCTGCCGCTGGCCTCGCCGGCGATGGTGGCGGGCCCTGCCTCCGAAGGCGGCACGGGGTGAACTCGCGGTGGACACGCGGTGGACGGGTGGCGGCTGCCGTCAATCTCGGGGATGGGGGCGCTGCGTGCGCTCGTGGAGCAGGAAGGCGTCGTGGCGGCGCTGTGCCTCTCGCTGGCGTCTGGTCGCGGCGTTCGTCGGCGCTCCCTGTACAGCGGCGGATCTGGCCGTGGATCTGGCGGGGGTGGTTAGGGTTGGCCTAGTGCGTGCGGCCATGGGCGCAGGGCGCGTGGTCGCCGGAATGGCGTCCTCCCGGCATGGAGATCCCTGCACTGCTGGTGGCTGCTGCATCTTCCCCGGTGGTGCGGTCATCAGATCCGGATTTGGCGCGAGTGGTGGTCCGACCGCTGCCTGACCTTCTACGGTATGGTTGTGTGCGCCTTGGGCAGGTTGGATTCGCTTCGATCCGGCCTGCGGTGGTTTGAATCTGACAATGTGCGGCGGCGGGGTGGCCATGGTTATTTGTGGTGGTGCAGATCAGCTAACCACCTCAATCAACCGGTCTTCGGGAGTGTGTCAGATCAACTTTGGGCGAAAGCCTTGCTCCATCTGGAGCCGGTGGCGGCGATGCCCGTGGGCGCCGCTAACCTCCTTGGAGGCGTCATTCTATTTGTTGTCTGCACCGTCCACGTTGAAACCCCGGGGGAAACCCCTAGTCCAGGTCCTCCTATACGGATGATGGCGGCGCAACCAGCGTCACGGCCCATCTTGAAGGCATCATCTTTGGGGTCAATATGGTTGTCGTGTGGGTGTTGCTTCTTGAAGGAACGTTGGTGGTGGCGGTGGTGGTGCGGCCGGTTGGGGTCGACGGTGGTCTGTGTTGCTACAGCCCTGTTTCCTATGTGTTCGTCTTCGGTGGTGTTCTTTGGTTTCGCCAATGTTGCTGTGCATGTTCAAGTACCTCCCTTGGTGGCCATTGTGGTGCGGTGAGCCTAGTGCTCTTGGTGTCCTTCGGGTTCATCTTTGGTCTCCGATGACGCAAGATGCCTCCCCAACTTGCAAATCGTCCCAGATTCTCATGACGGAGCCCCAAATCAAGGTTCGTGTTATCACTCGTTGGTTGCGGTTGCTCCTGAGTTGTGTCGTGAGGTTAGGTTTGCACACAGGTGCAGTGCATTAGGTTGCTTGCTTAGTCTTGGTATTGTATCCCTCCACGACACCCCACATATACTTGTGCCTCCTGTGTTGTTTGTCCTTCGGTCTGCTAGCTAGGTCGGGCCTTGTCTTGGGCGTCCTTTTTCCTCATCTTTTGTAACTCTATTACTTGTATGGTTTTCGGCCCGGTTTCCCTCATAAACGGGGTCAACTTGTTTAGGTTTTTGACCAAATTTCCCCTATAAACTGGATCAGCCAAAGCTTAAGGGGTGACTCTTGGCTTTGGCAGCTTTTTGGGCAATATATTCAGGTGGGGATCCTCTCATTGGTCCCAGTTCGTGAGGCCAGGGGGCCTGCCGGGCCTCGTGGGGGCATTTGTCCTGGTTCGTCTGGCCCCTTTGGTCCCGGTTGGTGGGACGAACCGGGACCAATGGGCCTCGCTCCTGGCCCACCACCATTGGTCCCAGTTTGTGGCATGAACCGGGACCAAAGGGTGTCCTTTAGTCCCGGTTCTAGCCATGAACCGGGACCAATGTGATGCCTATATATACCCCCTCGCCAGCGAGCAGAGCACTCCACACTGCTCTGTTTTTTCTGGCCGACGAGGGGAGGGCTTTGTGGTGCTCTAGCTCACCTCCTATGCACAAGAGGTGTTCGATGGAATGCCCGAGCCACACTACGTAAGCTTTCTCCTCCCCAAGCTAAACCTTCACGCTCCATTTTCCTCAATGTTTGTCTAGGTTTAATTGTCTGTCACGTCCTGTCCCCGTTTTCACCGCCGTCGATCGCCCACGCCAATCTCATCGCCGGCACCACCGTGGTGAGCTTCTTGTTCTTATCTTCTTTCTGAAAGGAAAAAAAATTCTTACTTGTATGTTTAGATAGATACTTGTATAATTTTCTTACTTTTATTATTGCTTATTATTATAAAGTGCGATGGTGTTGGTATTGGCCCCCGTCGGCCCTCGTCCTGTCTATGATTCGGATGTGGTATGTATTATCTTTTATAACTATCTGGTTCATTTATTGTTTATGACAATTATGTCGACCAACGTGACATAGATTTTATTTATCTAGGAGGTATGTGAACCGGAAATTCCAACTGACCCTATTGTTGAGAGGTTAAACTTAATTGAAGAAGAAAACAATTACTTGAAGGAAAAAATAAAAAAATTGAGGAGGAGAAGATGATATCGGAGTTGCATATTGCGGATGTTGTCGATGATCACAAGATCAAGATGGATGCAATGCGCTTGAAGATTAGAAAGATTAGAAAATATGAAATTCATACCGAGGCTTGATATCATTATGTCGTTGGATCAATTGTTACCTTGGTTGCGATTATGATCGCATTTGTTTTGGCATTGAAATGAGTTACATAGTTTCAATGTATGATTTAATTAGATGCTCCGGGGAGATATATGTTGTTCAATGAGAACTATGTATGTACTTTGGTTTTAATGTGATGATGAACTTCTATTAATTTGGTCACTTAATTATCTATTCATGATGATCTGTAATGGTTTTTGACACACTTAATTATATATAGTGCACGCAGATGGACCGGCAATGGATGTACGGTGACAGACACACCTCCGAGTACATTAAGGGCGTGCATAATTTTCTCGAAGTGGCTGAGGCAAACAGGCAGAATAGTTTTATGTGTTGTCCATGCCCTATATGTGGGAATACGAAGTCTTACTCTGAATCAAAAACACTTCACACCCACCTGCTTTATAAGGGTTTCATGCCACACTATAATGTTTGGACCAAGCATGGAGTAAGAGGGGTTATGATGGAAGACAACAAAGAATAAGAGGATGATGAAAACTATGTGCCCCCTGAATACGGTGATGCTGCAACGGGGGAAGCTATTGAAGATCAAGAGGAACCAGACGATGTACGTGATGATGATCTCCGTCGGGTCATTGTTGATGCAAGGAGACAGTGCGAAAGTGAAAAGGAGAAGCTAAAGTTCGATCGCATGTTAGAGGATCACAAAAAAAGTTTGTACCCCAATTGCGAAGATGGCAGCACAAAGCTCGGTACCATACTGGAATTGCTACAGTGGAAAGCAGAGAATGGTGTGCCTGACAAAGGATTTGAGAAGCTACTGAAAATATTGAAGAAGAAGCTTCCAAAGGATAACGAATTGCCCGATAGTTCGTATGCAACAAAGAAGGTTGTATGCCCTCTAGGATTGGAGGTGCAGAAGATATATGCATGCCCTAATGACTGCATCCTGTACCGCGGTGCGTACGAGGATTTGAACTCATGCTCGGTATGTGGTGCATTGCGGTATAAGATCAGACTGATGTTGATGGCGAGCGCCCCAGGAAGAGGGTTCCTGCCAAGGTGATGTGGTATGCTCCTATAATACCATGGTTGAAATGCCTGTTCAGAAACAAAGAGCATGCCAACTTGATGCGATGGCATAGAGAGGACCATAAGAAAGACGGGAAGTTGAGAGCATCCACTGACGGCTCGCAGTGGAGAAAAATTGAGAGAAAGTAATGGGAGGAGTTTGCAGGTGACGCAAGGAACGTATGGTTTGGTTTAAGCACGTATGGCATTAATCCTTTTGGGGAGCAGAGCAGCAATCACAACACCTGGCCCGTGACTCTATGTATCTATAACCTTCCTCCTTGGCTGTGCATGAAGCGGAAGTTCATTATGATGCCAGTTCTCATTCAAGGCCCTAAGCAACCCGGCAACGACATTGATGTGTACCTAAGGCCATTAGTTGAAGAATTTTTACATCTGTGGATTAAATATGGTGTACGTGTGTGGGATGAGCACAAACAGGAGGAATTTGACCTGCATGTGTTGTTGTTTGTCACTGATACGTCTCCAACGTATCTATAATATTTGATTGCTCCATGCTACTTTATCTACTGTTTTGGACTATATTGGGCTTTATTTTCCTCTTTTATATTATTTTTGGGACTAACCTATTAACTAGAGGCCTAGCCCAGAATTGCTGTTTTTTGCCTATTTCAGTGTTTCGAAGAAACGGAATATGAAACGGAGTCCAAACGGAATAAAACCTTCGGGAACGTGATTTTCTCACCGAACGTGATCCAGGAGACTTGTACCCTACTCCAAGAAGTGCCAGAGGCGGTCACGAGGATGGAGGGCGCCCCCCCCCCCCCCCGGGCGTGCCCCCCTACCTCGTGGGCCCCCTGACGCTCCACCGACGTACTCCTTCCTCCTACATATACCTATGTATCCCCAAACGATCAGAACAGGAGCCAAAAACCTAATTCCACCGCCGCAACCTTCTGTATCCACGAGATCCCATCTTGGGGCCTGTTCCGGAGCTCCGCCGGAGGGGGCATCCACCATGGAGGGCTTCTAGATCAACACCATAGCCCCTCCGATGAAGTGTTAGTAGTTTACTTCAGACCTTCGGGTCCATAGCTAGTAGCTAGATGGCTTCTTCTCTCTTTTTGGATCTCAATACAATGTTCTCCCGCTCTCTTATGGAGATCTATTCGATGTAATCTTCTTTTTGCGGTGTGTTTGTTGAGACCGATGAATTGTGAGTTTATGATCCTGTATTATCTATGGAAAATATTTGATTCTTCTCTGAATTCTTTTATGTATGATTGAGTTATCTTTGCAAGTCTCTTCGAATTATCCTTTTTGGTTTGGCCAACTAGATTGGTAGTTCTTGCAATAGGAGAAGTGCGTAGCTTTGGGTTCAATCTTGCGGGGTCCTTACCTAGTGACAGAAAGGGTTGCAAGGCACGTATTGTATTGTTGCCATCGAGGATAACAAGATGGGTTTTTATCATATTGCATGAATTTATCCCTCTACATCATGTCATCTTGCTTAAGGCGTTACTCTGTTTTTAACTTAATACTCTAGATGCATGCTGGATAGCGGTCGATGAGTGGAGTAATAGTAGTTGATGCAGGATCGTTTCGATCTACTTGTCTTGGACGTGATGCCTATATACGGGGGCGGGGGGGCACCCTAGACAAACAAGTTGATCATTGAGATCGTTCCTTAGCCGTGTGCGGTGGCCCCCTCCACGATATTACACCTCGGTCATATTGTAGCGGTGCTTAGGCGAAGCCCTGCGACAGGAGAACATCAAGATCGTCACCACGCCGTCGTGCTGACGGAACTCCTCCCCGCGCCTCTGCTGGATCGGAGATCGGGGTGCGTCATCGAGCTGTACGTGTGTCAAGAACTCGGAGGTGCCGGAGTAACGGTGCTTGGATCGGTTGGACCAGCAGGACGTACGACTACTTCCTCTACGTTGTGTCAACGCTTCCGCTTCGGTCTACGAGGGTACGTAGACAACACTCTCCCCTCTCGTTGCTATGCATCACCATGATCTTGCGTGTGCGTAGGAAAATTTTGAAATTACTACGTTCCCAACAGAGGCTACCGACAGGTCTGATGCCGAGAGGGTGTCCAAATATGCTCGTAAGAAGGAAAGGATGATTTGTTACCGTTGTGGCGAGAAGAGCCACTTCATTGCTGAGTGTGTGGCCCAGCTGTGTGAGTCATGCGGCAAGCTTGCACATGACTCGGGGGAGTGCCCGTTATTGCGTGACCTGCCTCCAACGCTGAATATTTATGGAGTATACTGTGCTGAGCTTATGTTTTTTGAGTCCCCGGCGGCGAGAGAGGCCCCGGAGGATACCCTGAGTTTGACTACCGGGATTGTGAGGGCGACCCAGGGCGAGGTGACTGAGGCACAGATTGTGAGGAGGCTTCAGGAGCTGGCTCCCGGGGATTTTAGATGGGATTTGGTGCTCATCGAGGACAGGGTTTTTAAAGTTGATTTCCCATCTGTAGATGACCTGCAGAGATTATTGAGCTTTGGCTTGAGTAAAGTTCCAGGGACTAAGTGTATCCTGGAGTTCAACGAGTGGAAGCAGGTTGAGCCTAAAGGAAAGCCGCTTACGCAGGTCTGGTTGCGGTTTATAGGAGCTCCATCTAAGCCTCTGCAGGATGCTCGAGTGGTGGCCAGTTTAGGCATCATGGTTGGAAAGACAGAAAAAGTGGATATGGCTTTCACGCGTGCCCATGGGGTTGCACGGCTTTTGGTTAGCGTACTGGATATTGAGTTTGTGCCTGATAAGGTCAACTGGACCTATAAGGGAGAGGTGTTCCCGCTAGAGATCGAGTTTGAGGACACCGATTTATTTGCTGATGCTGTTAATGGTAATGATGTTGACATGCACGACAAGGATGGTAATGCGGGGGCCAAGGGGCCACCGTTAGATGAGCCCACGTGAGAGGGGTCTAACGGTTCTCACCCAGCTTCTCGGTCGCCTGGGGAGGGGACCGGGGTTGAGCCCGCAGTTTCACCAGCGGTGCCCATGACTACTTTGCGTTTTGGGTCTTTTGAGCCAGCCTCAGCACCTCCCAGACTCTGGAGTGACCGGGTTGAGTCTGGTGATTGTCTTGAGCACACGCTCCCTCCGTTGGAGTTCGAGGGGGAGGCTGGTTTGTCTGCTGGACGACAGGCGAGGACTTTGGTCGGCGCTACGGAGAGGAGGCCGGAGGGTGCTTCTCTTGTTCTGGCGCCTCACGCGGACGCGACTTCGGAGTCGGCGACTGTGGTCGCGTTGGGTTGTGGGGGAGGGGGTTCGGGGCAGGTGGCCCCGTCTTCTCCCGTCCCCATAACGATCCCGGTGGCGTCGGTGACGCCGGCCCGAGGGGATTGGGTGGTGCTGCGAGAGGGAGCCCGAGGCAGGAGGCCTCGGCTACTGCTACTCCGTTGGTGGTAACCACTGAGGTTGCTGCTGCGTTAGGGGGGACGCCGGGGCAGGAGGCCCTGTCTCCTCCCTCTCCACCGATGGTCAGGAGGACCACCTCGCCGATGGCTCTTTTATCTGAGCCGGCGGCTGGGGTGGGAGGAGGGTGCGGGCAGGCGGCCCCCACTACACCCTCCTCGACACTACCTTTGGCCGGGGTCCCTGGTGTGGGGCACCCGTCTCAGGGGATCGGGAACCCGCAGACGCCATCTCTGGTAACTTCGGCACCACCTTTTAGGGCTTCAGTGCCAGGTTTTACTAGGGAGGAGGTTGTCGCGTTTGGTGGGATCCCGGACCCTATCTCCGAGGGGAGACGGATGAGTGCTCGCATCCTCGACATCCCTGAGGTGGACGACATGCAGCAGCGGTGCGCTATGAGGGCGGCCAAGCTTCAGGATGCTGCTTTATCTTCTGGTATGTCCGTCAACCTATCTAATTCCTTATTGCATTTTTCTAATGAGGACATTATAAATAATGCAAACCAATTAGGAGTTTCACTAGATGCTTCGGATAGTGAGATTACCAACTCGGTGAATGATTTATTAGATTTGGAGGCGGAACGTGCTTTAGAGACTATTCGTAATCTTGCAGCAGTTAAACCAATGAATGATGATGAGATTAATGCGTTAGGGGTTAGAGTGCTCGATAATCTGTGTGCGGATCTAGCACCCCCCATTCATGACGCTGAGGAAGATGATGCAACCCTAGAGCATGATGCTAGTCATATTTGTGAACCCGGTCATGAGGACCGGGAGACTGAGCTTAGTAAACCTAAGCGTAAGTGGAAATGGAAGATTTATCCCGATTCCGCAGTTCGTAGGAGTGCTAGGATTCGAACCACTAAAAAATTCCATGATGAAATATGAGAGGAATTTTTTGGAATAGCAGAGGTCTGAAGGACTTGGCTAAAAGAAGATTCCTGGCTGAGGCAACTTTAGAGCAGAGGTTAGATTTTATTGCTCTATCGGAGACGGGTAGAGATAACTTCGCACCACAATTTCTCTCCTCTCTTGTGGGTGGTATTGATTTCGATTGGCATTGCCTCCCTCCACGAGGAAGATCGGGTGGTATCTTACTAGGTGTGAGATGCGATTCGCTTGAAGTCCGAAGTGTAGTGATGGGTGACTTCGCGGTGAAGTTTCGAGTTAGGTCTAGGATAGATGGTTTTAACTGGGCGTTGGTGGCGGTCTATGGTGCCGCACAGCCCGAGCTTAAAGCGGAATTTCTAGCGGACCTTGTTCGAATCTGTGGGTTAGAACAACTGCCAATTTTAGTTGGAGGTGATTTCAATATCATCAGGAGGAGAGAGGAGAAGAACAATGATAACTTTGCTGGCAGATGGTCTTTCATGTTCAACACCATTATTGAAAGCTTGGATCTGAGAGAGATAGAATTTTCTGGTCGAAAGTTTACCTGGGCTAATGCTCTGCCAAACCCAACCTATGAAAAACTTGATCGAGTTCTTGTGAGCGTGGAGTGGGAACAAAAGTTCCCTCTGGTTACGGTGCAAGCTCTTTCGAGGGGAATATCTGATCATACCCCACTGTTCGTGGACTCAGGGGAGCCGAACCACGTGGGTAACAAGAACACCTTCTCCTTCGAGATGTCATGGTTTGAACGCGAGGGGTTCTTGGACTTGATTGCCAGGGAATGGGTTAAAGGTGTAGGAGGCAAAACTGCGATTGAGCGTTGGCAGAAAAAGATTAGGCATTTGAGAAGCTTCTTACGGGGCTGGGCTAAGCACCTCAGTGGTGAGTATAAGATTGAAAAGGATAGACTCCTTATTCTTATACAGGACCTGGAAATTCAGGCCGAATCCCATATTTTATCACCAGCTGAGCTTCAAGTTAAAAATGAGGTGGAGAAGAGGTTAAAAGAATTGCTCCGTGAAGAAGAACTGAAGTGGGCTTTGCGTGCTAAAGTCCGAAAAGTGGTCCAGGGGGATGCGAATACTCAGTTCTTCCATTTGATTGCTAATGGCAAACACAGAAAGAAGCGTATCTTTCAGCTTGAGCAAGACGAGGGCACTATTTTAGGTCAGGATAACCTAAAAACACATATTACTGACTATTATAAGCAGTTATTTGGACCTCCGGAGGATAATAGTGTGTCCCTCGATGAGTCCAGGACTGAGGATGTACCTCAGCTATCGGCTGCCGATAATGATATTCTGGTTGCCCCGTTCTCGGAGAAGGAGGTATTTGATGCCATTACACAGATGAAAAACAATAAGGCTCCTGGACCAGATGGATTCCCGGCAGAGTTCTATAAAAAGTGCTGGCACATTATTAAGGGGGATTTACTACCTATGTTCCATGATCTGTTCTCTAGACAGCTTCAATTATTTCACTTGAATTTTGGGACTATCACACTGCTTCCTAAGAAGACAGATGCGGTGAGAATTGAGCAATTCAGGCCGATCTGTCTCCTCAATGTTAGTTTCAAAATTTTCACCTACTAACAGACTCACACAGATTGCGCATTCTGTGATGCAACAGTCCCAAACCGCTTTCATGCCAGACAGAAATATCCTTGAAGGGGTGGTAGTCCTGCATGAAACGCTCCATGAAATCCATTCCAAAAAATTAGATGGAGTGATTTTTAAGGTGGATTTCGAGAAAGCGTATGATAAGGTCAAATGGCCATTCCTCCAACAGTCATTGCGTATGAAAGGTTTTGATGAAGCCTGGCGCCGACAGGTTGAATCATTTACACAAAAAGGTACTGTGGGAATTAGAGTTAACGATGACATAGGTCACTATTTCCAGACACATAAAGGCCTAAGACAAGGAGATCCGATGTCCCCTATCTTGTTTAACATTGTGGTGGATATGTTAGCAATTTTGATAGGAAGGGCTAAGGAAAATGGTCAAGTCGGTGGATTGGTACCTCATCTTATTGATGGAGGTGTTTCCATCCTTCAGTACGCTGATGATACAATCATCTTTATGGAGCATGACTTGGCCAAGGCGAGAAATATGAAGCTGGTGTTATGCCTATTTGAACAATTGACCGGGTTAAAGATCAACTTTCATAAGAGCGAGCTGTTCTGTTTTGGTAGGGCCAAAGATGAACAGGATGCTTATAGGCAATTGTTTGGATGTGAGTTGGGAGAGTTACCATTCTCTTACTTGGGGATTCCTATTCACCATCGTAGGCTGACAAACAGAGAATGGAAGTGCATCGAGGACCGATTTGAGAAGAAAATGAGCTGCTGGAAGGGTAAGCTCATGTCATACGGAGGCCGATTAATCCTCATTAATTCGATGCTCACGAGTATGCCAATGTTTCTTCTATCGTTCTTTGAGGTACCAGTTGGGGTTAGGAAGAGACTGGACTTCTATCGATTGCACTTCTTTTGGCAGGGTGATGAGCTTAAAAGAAAATATCGGCTTGCTAAATGGGATATCATTTGTAGAACGAAAGACCAAGGGGGTCTCGGGATTGAAAATCTCGAAGTTAAGAATAAATGTCTTCTTAGCAAGTGGCTGTGGAAGCTCTCTTCGGAGAATGATGCTATGTGGGCTCAAATCCTTCGCAGCAAGTACCTCCAGACAAAAACTTTGTCCCAGGTTACAGTCCGGCCGACCGACTCGCCCTTCTGGAAAGGCCTTATGAAAGTCAAACAGGCATTGTTTAATAGGACGAAGTTTGTTATTGGAAACGGCACGAGTACACGTTTCTGGGAGGATACTTGGCTCGGTGAGACACCCTTGGCCATCCAATACCCGTCTTTGTACCGCATTGTTCAACGACGTGAGGTGTTCGTTGCATCGGTCTTTCAATCTACCCCCTTTAATATTCAGTTCTGACGAACGCTAGCGGGCAATCGTTGGGAAGAATGGCTCCGTCTAGTTAGGAGACTGATGGAAGTCCAGCTTTCTCAATAACCCGATGAATTACGCTGGAAGTCGACTAAGTCTGGAGCATTTACGGTTAAATCAATGTATATTGATGTTATTAATTCGAACTCCATTCCTACGTCCAAGCATGTTTGGGATGTCAAAGTTCCTTTCAAAATAAAAGTGTTTATGTGGTTTGTCCATAAACAAGTTATTTTAACTAAGGACAACTTGATAAAACGTAATTGGACATGACCTACTAGGTGTAGTTTCTGCGATCGGGATAAGACTATCAAACACCTCTTTTTTGATTGCCCGCTGGCCAAGGTCCTTTGGCAGACGGTCCACATTGCTTTTAATATCAGCCCACCGAATTCTGTTAATGCGTTATTTGGGACATGGCTTAATGGGATTGAGCCTGACTTAGCGAGACATATTCGGGTTGGAGTTTGTGCTTTGTTGTGGACTATCTGGAATTGCAGAAATGATTTGGTCTTTAACAGAATATCATGTATACATTTTTTGCAGGTCTTATTCCGAGCTACGGCATTGATCCATTCGTGGTCGCTACTCACCCAGACGGAGGCCAGGGAGCATTTGCTTACTGGGTCTTTCCGCTGGGAGATGGTAGCTCGGGATATCTTCAACCGGTTTGGATGGCGGTCATGTAATAGGATAGGCATTTAGTATCCCTATCTAGTTTTAGCCAGCCGGTTGTGGCGTCTTTTCTTGGCTAGTTGATGTTTCTAGCCCCCTTTGGCTCTGTGTGAGCTTTATGTGTTTTTTTATTACTTTATAAGACCTTTGGAACCATGTTGGCACTACTTTATTTGGTTAATAAGATGGCCGTATGCATCTATCTGATGCAGAGGCCGGGGAATCCCCCTTTTCGAAAAAGAACAAGATGCTCAACGATTTTCTAATTCCTGAAACTTGTCCGTCCAATTTGTTAATATTTTATTTTTAATTCACGAGCACGTAGGAGTATATCGGTATTTTGTATTTTAGTGAATAAAATACCACAACTATCCACTGATACATCTTTAAAATACTAGCACTTGGTAATATCAAAGTGGTGATGCGCTACTTATCTACTCAATTTGTTTATGAAATATTATCTACTCAATTGCCACTTATCTAATCAATTATGCATACATGTATGTTTGTTCTTTGTTGTGACTTATGAACTACTATAGAGGTTCATTGATTCCTCGATTAGTTTAAGACTTCTTAGTGGCGAGGTCTTTCTGTGTCATTATCTTGTTGAAGGCATTGCTCGGATATGCTTCGGTTGACTTTTCAGGCTGAAAACCTAGATTCTGGCCTTGATGGTTGGATCCGGTGACTGTGGCGCATGAGTGTCGCTCCTTTCCTCAAGGCATTGTTGTTGAAGAAATTCGTCAAACTTGTGGTGCCATGAGATGGTTGGTGTGGATATGGTCATTGCTACAGTTTGCTAATCAAATTTGAATGATTTGTTTTTTTTTCTTGCCCACACATAGCTTTGATCTATTATGAATTTGCTGGTTACTAGCATGTTCTCTCTCCCCCTCTCTCTCCCTCCCTCTCTGTGTGTGCGCGTGCGCGCGTGCGCGTGTGTGTTGTTTATGTGCATCCGAAATATGCAAAGTATGTGCTGAGAGTGTTTCATAGCTAATAAAATATACCCTTTGTCGAAAAAATGATTTAGCAAGTGTCATCAACTGCTTAATTGGATTAGGCTAGACCATGATAAATACATCGAGAAATAAGCAACGAGGTTTTGTTCTAGTTGGATGGTACCTTGCAGAGTGTTCCGCAAATTGGTTACAACGTATTACAATGACATTTGGTTGTATGGATCATGAATATTAAAATTAATAATATGAGGTCCGAAACTAAAAATACATATTCTATTGTATGTGATTATTGTATAATTTTAGAAAAATCATTGTATATAAGTAGCACGATACAATAAAAAATATTCTCATACATGTTGCATGACATGTTTGCATGTTGAATGAAAGATCTTAGTGGGGATCGCCAATTGTTCATAGGCGCTCATAACCACGAAGTTGAGGCCGGCCTTTCTAACACATGAACACGGCGCGACAGACGACCAATTTGATATTTTCATGGATACAGGAGGATGTCCCTCCTGCATTATTTCTTTCTTCCGAACTGCTGAAAACGCACGCGCGCGATTCCGACCCTCCGAAGGGCTGCAGGTGAACTCAGGGAACAGGACTAGTGTGGACAGCCCGGGCCAGCTGTGGGAATATTGTTGATTGACGATGCATCACATGCATTCACGTGTTCAAACCACAACGCATCCACCATCGCATAAAACTAAAAACTACATGAAAACAGTACCACGGCTGGTAAGTTCTGTCTTTAAATAGCAGCTCCCACAGGCTCGAGTTGCAACGCACAAACACACACTAAGACACATACACCACAGACACAGAGTGAGGGAGAGGGAGGGAGGGAGGGAGTTTTGGGTGACCATGGAGGGCGTGGTGATCAGACACCGGACTGTGGAGGTGAACGGCATATCGATGCACGTGGCGGAAGCCGGCCCCGAGGTGGATGCCAAGGGGGCGGTGTTGTTCCTGCACGGCTTCCCGGAGCTGTGGTACTCGTGGCGCCATCAGATGGACCACTTGGGGGCTCGTGGTTACCGCTGCGTCGCGCCTGACCTCCGTGGCTATGGTGGCACCACTGCACCACCAGATGTGGCCTCTTACACTGCCTTTCACATTGTTGGTGACCTTGTTGCGCTCCTCGACACCTTAGGGCTTGCAAAGGTACAATTAAGTTTACCTTACAAAATAACATAGTTTGTTTCTCAATTATCCATAAGACACATGAGCTCACCCCCACCACAAGCAGGCAGGTGACACGTCCGCAAATCAGATGCTAACATTGATTAAGATCAGAAAGAAAATACGGCATATCGTAGAATGAGATTATTCAGCGCTGGAGGGAGTAAGAACATATTTCGATTGATAGTTAGAGTTTGAAAATGCATTATATGTGAAATTGTGGGAAATTAACAAAAATAAAGTGTACATGTACCAAACAAAAGGGCCACCACCGTTTTTTTATGTTGTGAATAGTTATGACAAGCGAAGTCTATAAAAATGTTGCACCACACATACGACTTAATACATAAAGTCCCTACGGAAAAAAGACTTGCAAAACAAATGGCCATATCCATATATTCTATTTTATATCATTGTGGTTTTTATAACTAGATGGTACCCCACGCGTTGCTGCGGGGGATTGTCTGCAATATATTTCATTGAGATTTTGTTGTATAAACATAAATATTTAGATTAATAACATAATAACTGAAAATACATCATCTCATACTTAAGGAAAAGATGCCTTTTGCACCTAGCTACCATGTTGTATAATCAAACAAGACAAAATTGTAATAATGCAAATGCCTGATTGGGGCCACGTGAAGGAAATAAATATGTTTTTTATACTAACATTGAGTCAGTGCACACACATGGAAGGTGATATTCTATTTATATGTATTATATTATATTTATGCAGTGTAATAGCAACTGTACTAATCTTCTCGCTTCTCCAAGTGAATTCATAAGCCTTATGTTTTCTCGTTGGGCAAAATCCAAAATTTTCTTGATTAATTGTTAATATCAGCGGAGATTTGTCGTGCAAAATTCATAAGCCATCCCCTGCATACATTAATGTGGTGATTGATTTGATTTTGACCTCATAAACTATGCACCATGGTTGAAATGAAGGTGTTTGTGGTGGGGCACGACTGGGGCGCGATCATCGCATGGTACCTGTGCTTGTTCCGTCCGGAGCGTGTGACGGCACTCGCTAACACCAGCGTTGCCTTCATGCGCAACATCATGATCCGCAACGGACCCGACTTCGTGAATCCCATAGAGAACTTCAATCGCGCATACGGCCCCAACTACTACAAGTGTCGCTTCCAGGCAAGCCACCATCACGCATTTGTCCGGAGCTTTCAGTTCTTCTATGTATTTTCAGATGCCCACAAGTAACTATTGCACGAAATCGTTACAAAACGTATATATGTGTATGGTCCATGTTACAGGAGCCAGGTGTCGCGGAGAAGCAGTTTGCGCCAGCGCACGCCAAGCGCCTCATGAGGCAAATATTGTGCCATTGCTTTAGCCACGGCGTGTTCTGCGATGAGGAGATGGACGACCACAAGTACCCAACATCACCGCTTCCACCTTGGCTCACCGAGGCCGACATGGAGTACTTTGTCACCTCCTTTGAAAAGACTGGGTTCACCGGTGCCATCAACTACTACCGCAACTTTGACAAGAACTGCGAGCTGGCGGCACCATGGGTAGACGCCAAAGTGCAGGTGCCGACCAAGTACATCGTGGGGGACGGTGACATCACGTACAACTTTGAGGGGATCCAGGAATACATCCACGGCGGTGGTTTTAAGGAGGATGTTCCACTGCTAGACGAGGTGGTCGTCATCCCCGGCGCCGGCCACTTTATCCAGCAGGAGAGGGCCCAGGAGGTCAGCGACCATATCTATGACTTCATCATCAAGTTCTGATCCCGAAGTCCAAATCGACTCAACTATCCAGGTGCTTGTGGTTGTCACTATTTGATCTTGCGCTTGTCTGTTTATTGTAATGTCATCTGTTTATCTTTCTGTTCCCATTCAAGGTGTGTACATGGACTGTTATATATTGTATCCAGTGGCGGAGGACGGAAAAAAATAAGGTGGGGCGAACTCTGAACCATAATTTATTTTGATGCAAAACCAACACAGATAACACACACCAGTGTACACTAATATTTTTAAATGATCCTAAATAGAATAACCAGATACAAAGAAAATGTAAACATGTTGAATTTGCATTCTCCGTTTCCACGGAATTCACTTAATGTTGATGAACAGAATGTTTCCTAGCATTGCGACTTTCACAGGTACTTGGATTGAAGCTACTAACACTACCAACAGCCTAAAAATATCTTTTCAAATCTGCAATCCATCCCGAAGTCCCGAAGTCCAGAGGACTCAAATATCTCCGACCGCATTGTAGATTGCTATGGCATTCTCTGAAAATGACACTAAAATTCAGAAACATACCTCTCTCGTTCGTATTTGGGAGCCTTTTTCTCCTCCTATCCATCTTCGTCCGAATGCCGGATATCGCTAGTCGCTACTGTTGAGTATATTGTGTACGTGTATATCTGTGTGTAGGGCCCACCTCATGTTTCCTCTGTATAGTTGAGGTTGTGGCCCACCTCTGTATTTATATATACGTGCGTGGTGCACCGATCAATACGTCGCGATTGCACAACCCACATCTTGTCCTTCTACATGGTATCTATCGCAGCACGATCCGAAAACCCTAAGCCGCCGCCACCGCCGCCGCTTCTCCCCGCCGCCGCCATCAGCCGCCGCCAACGCCACCGCCCTCTCGGTCGCCGCCGCCGCCGCGTGGCCAGATGAGAGCTCGGCCAAGGCAGCGGAGTCCCAAACTTGCGACACGCCCCGCCATAATGGGCTTGAACGGGGGGCTCGGCCGATTCGACATGCTCCGATGGGTTCATTGTCACCAAAGCAGCTGACTAAGAGGGAGTAGAATTTTGTGGAGAATGGAAGTGAATGTATTTGAGAACAACGGGCTGCCAACACATCTATATATAGGCACAACGTAATGATGGCATTCCGGGCGAAGACACGACAGCACAAAGTTAAGTATCTATGGTGTGTTTATAAATCGCATGATAATAATATACTGCAACTGGTCACGACAACTGGGCCCATATAGTAGTGGCGTAGGAAGTATTGGCAGCGTCAGCAATAGCAACTTATAGCTGGCGTACCAATTTGGCAGAAAAATAGTGTTGGTGTTAATGAAAAACGGCGCGCCACAAGCGGAAGTTGTGGCTAGCCGTTTTTTCACTAGTGTTAGGTGGCGCAACGGGCGCTGAATAGGATTCGGGCGTGCCAGGTCGCTAACCAGCGACCTGCATCGAGTAGGATTGACGTCCGGTACGCTTGGTGTGTCTGGCCTTCTTTTGAGGAGCTCCTATAGGACGCATACTGCAACGAACAGAATGCGACACGTGGCGGGCGGCTGAGAGTGCATAAGTGGCGCTGATCGTTGTGAGGCTCCCGAAGGAGCTCTCGTCAACTAGTTGCTCCCGTGAGAGTGGCCTTTGTAAAGAGTACTCCTTAATTATTGATTTTCTAATTTGTCTGGGCTTTTGGACTACCCTGCGTTGGTCCTAGCCTATGGTGGAGCTGCTGGGCCTGCTCCATTAGCAGAAAAAAAAAAGAATTCCGAGATCCTGTCTGAGTAGAACCAACGACGTAATCCCTCAAAAAAAAAAAAATCAACGACGTAAGGATTGAATCTAGCACCAACAGGTCCAAACGTTGTACTAATTGAGCTAGATTCAATTTTTATTAACGACAGAGTAATACCTTGAAACAAGCGGTCATAAGAAATTTGTCCATCCCTGTTTAGCACGCGAGCTGTGAGTTGCTGCGGAACGGACGTGTGATCACAGTGAGCTGCAGTCGGCTGTTTGGAAAGAGAGCTCGTCCTTGGCAAGGTCGTAGAGCAGGTGGATGTTCTGCAACTGGAAGTTGCCGATGATACTCATGTCGTTGGATGTATACATCGCCATGCATGACGTGGAATTGTCCAGCGGCACCCAGTAGTTCTCCGGTGGCAACACCAAGTCCGCTCCACCAGTGAAGTGGAACACCATGGACGGCACTGTCTTTTCTTGCGCCACCGCCACACACAGGTCCATCTCGCTGTCAGCCGGTGGCGGCACGAGGCTCCCGTTCAGCTGCCTCCGGAGCTCCTTGCTTAGGGGCCAGTAGGCCCCATGGGCCAGAGCCGTAGTGGGGTTGCCTGAGTCGATAATGACCCCGCCGCTGCCGTTTTGTTTCAGAGCAAACACCGCCGGTGGGATGGACAGTCTTGTGTGTCCCAGGCTTATCCCGATGAGTGGGACATAGTAGAATGGGTACTTTTTGGGGACTTGCACGAAAGACATGGACATCACAGGGCCGCCGCCGCTAAGGCTCGCCGAGGCGCCGACGAAAAGATGGCTGTTGGCACTGGCGGTGGCGTTGCTGCGCAAATAGGGGGTGTGACAGTAAGAGAACTTTTTGGCGCCCACCTGAGAGATGAGCGACAGGGGGCCGCGGACAAGCCCGATAAGACCGGACGCCCCGTGGAGGGACCCCGGAGTGATCATCAGCGAGTCGACGCAGCCGAACGTGAGCCTCGCCGAGCCGTTTTGGAAGGTGAAGACCTCAGTGCCAATGGACCCCCTGGCGACGCCAGCACCATAGAAGGCCCCGAAAGCACAGCTGCCGCCCCTGGTGCACGAGTGCTCCAGGTTGGCCAAGCACAAGGTGGCGTTGCATGGCACGGGATGGAAGCTGTCCGAGTTGGACGGGTTATAGTAGGGCAGGCCTGCTTGACGCAAGATCCTTTGAGGCTGCAGGTGGAGCACTGCGTCCAAATGAGGTCACTGCCTGTGTCGACGATGGCCTCCGCGCGCTGTGATGGGTTGCCGATCAGGTACTCAGCGATGTACTGGCTGGTGTTCCAGTGGACCGGCACGGTCACGTCAGCAAAGGACGCCAGGCGCTGCCGGCTGCTGGCCATGGCGCGCTGCACGCGCTCCGCCGTGGTGTAGCTCCCCTTGCCATCAACATGGGTGAGCTCCATGTGGAACCCCGCGCTACTACAAGTAACTAGGGTAGCAGCAGTGGAGCACAACACAACAACGATCAGCACCAGGCTTATTTCCATTGTTTCACTCGTTGGTTCGGTGCTGGCTCCTCACCGTGTTATAGCTTAATTGCAACCTGTGGCCTCCATATATATGCATCTCAACTACTCCTTCCCTTCCTAAATATAAATCCTTTTAGAGATTCTAATGCGGACTACATATGAAGCAAAATAAGTGAATATACACACTAAAATATGTCTATATACATCCGTATGTAGCCCGTATTGAAATCTTTGAAAGGAATTACATTTAGGAACAGAGGGAGTATTAAAGGTGAATCTGTTTGTAATCGTTCGCACACAATCATTAATGCAAAAATATAGAAACAGAGTGCAAATCAATTTAAAAATCAAGCCATTAATGTAATTAATCAGACAATTAAATGCGCAATTAATTAGATCATGTTAAATACATAGGAATATTTTTGCGCTGAATCAATTTGAAAATCGATTCATGAATATGAAGGCTGTTAATTAGGCCTACAGATAATAATACAATTAATGAATTAAGTAGAAAATTAATCACACCGAATAATTCATACATCCATTAATGCAAAAACGATTTGAAAAACTAGCACCGAATCCATTTGAAAATCAAATCATTAATACAAAAAATTTGCCAGGCGGTTAATTACATTTACAATTAATTAGGTTCATTTAAAAATAGATCTTTTCGCTTCAAATCTCTATTATTAGGGACGAATATGTACGTAGTCGTTCGCCCACAACCACTAATGCAAAAAATATAAATAGAGTAATGCAATCAATTAGGTAAATTTAAATAGAATTTTTTTCGCATCGAATCAATTTTAAAACTAAGTCATTAATGCAATTTATTAATTAGGCAGGCAATTAATTAGCCCGACAGACAATTAGCAGTACTCCCTCCATCCGTATAAAAGGCCTGATGCGTTTTTCTAGGCTAATTCAGACCACATATTGGAGTAATAATATATGGAATGCAAGTTACATCAAGCACACCGTTAAATTCATAGGTGGAAGGAGTTTCTAATGATATAATTTTCATATGATACATCTCATATACTATTAATTTTATCAATGGTCAAATCCAACCTCGAAAAAACATATTAGGCCCTATATATATGGATGAGGGAGTAGGGATTTTCTTCGTGCGAAATCAGTTTAAAAGCACTCGCGGGTGAGGAAGGCCAGCAGACTTTTGCTGACGTTGGCGAGTACCAGCAGGCTCTTAGGGCATGCCCGAGCAATGCTTGCCACCATGAAGAACGGCCAACAAGCCCTCGCGATATGGTCGAACAAGTGTTCACCCAGATGGATGGCAATCGTGCTCAGCAGGACGTCCACACAATCGAGGGTCGCTCACTAGAGGACGACCAAGTACTGAAGATCGTGGGCTCCAATTGCGCCTTGGAAGACAATGTTGACGATCGAGGACAATCGGTCACACAACACCATTTTTCAAATATTGTTCCATCTCGTAGCGACGCACGGGTATGTAGCTAGTCTGGATAATAAGCGGAAACAAACCAACTGACGGAGGATCCATTATGATACGTTCGTAAATTAGTGCACTAGCTAGTATAATCAAGTCTGGGGTGCCCGCCTATACCTTGAATGGGATTGGGCGGACTTCCTTATTGTCAAATCCCATATTTTTCCCAAACCTGGTATGTTAAAAAAATTCACAGGGAATAAACTTTTTGCTAGGAAATATCTATGATTGCTTGTGTGCGACTTTGTTTTGCTTGATTCTTGCCTAGAAGGGATAAAATCCCACCATCACTAGTTGAAACCCTAGCAAGCCTTGGTAGAAACCAAACCATTTGAAATATTATTTGGCACAAGGCTAACCTTAGTAAGTCCCAAGAATATCCAAGCCAGATAATTTTTCTAC
Source organism: Triticum timopheevii (assembly GCA_963921465.1). Classification (NCBI taxonomy): domain Eukaryota; kingdom Viridiplantae; phylum Streptophyta; class Magnoliopsida; order Poales; family Poaceae; genus Triticum; species Triticum timopheevii. The sequence continues at coordinate 665,338,208 of OY997266.1, forward strand.
GACTTGAGTTGGATTCATTTTGAAAACAATTAAAAAATCAAAGGGAAATTATTTAAAAAGGCTTTGCAATTATTTTGGCAGGAAGATGAGTTCAACAAATCCAAACAATGAGCTATGGCATTTTTCTAAACTGAATTTGAAACACATTTAGTTTTGAAACCAAATTCAAATTCAGATGGGAATTATAATTGTAGGAATTATATGTCCAAATTGCCTAAACAAAATTTTACAGAAAACCGCCTAAACTTAAAAAAAACATAATTAATTATCTACATATCCAAATTCGGTGATTCATTTAGCAAAATGACCCTCATGAAATGTACATTCACCCTGTCCAGAAACACTTCACTTTTAAAAATTAAATTCAAACATAATGAATTCAATTTTAAATAGGGCACAACTTGCAAATTAAAAATCCAAATAAATTGATTCTTTTTTGCAAATTGAGCCTAGAGAAATATAGTTTCATGTCAAAACACTTTAGTTCATATGTGAATAATTTAAAAATATATTTTAAACATGATACAAAAGAGCCCAAAATTCAAATAGAAATGAAACCTACATTGGTTAAACTTTGAAATAGAAATTGTATAATAAGAGAATTATGAAACAAATGAGTTCAGAAACTATAATATGGACTTTATTTATTAGTTGACTTTAGGAAATCCAAATGATATTTGAATTTAATTAAAACAAAGTTTGATCATAAGTTTGAAACCCTAGGTCTAATTTAAATAAAAATAAAGCAAGATGGTTTAATTAACTAAATTAGACCTAGTAAATACCTTGGTGTTAATAGTTGACTTTAGGGAAATATGAGCTCAAATTAAATCCAAATAAAGTTGAAAACCAAATAAAATGTATTTGTGGAAGTTTAAAATTGTTTGAAAAATACAATATGTGCGGAAGGTGAGGTTGTTCGAGGATTTAAACTTTGAAGTTTGAATCTTAATCAACTGTAGGAGGTAGGATCAAAGTCACCAATGAATAGTGACCAATTGTACGACATCGCTGTTTATGCATATATATTTTCCCTTTCTACCTCCCCAATGAACATGGATTCATACTTTGAACTGAACATGTTTATACTTCATAGTACAAGACCATTCTAACATACCACGGTTTTTAGAGTTTTTCTGAAAGTATCAACCATGGTTTCCACGGTGTTCTCATTGTGACTTGATTTCCACGAAACAATTTTCCATTCCCGAATGGAGTAGTAGTATTACTAGCATAGTCATTCCCTTCTCATAATCAGACACCTCAATTATAGCATACCTCAAATTCATACAAAGTCATGCAACTACGTAAACGATGCATTACACACATCGTCTAGCTACTACGTCACGACATGCCATCAGACTACCAAAATTTGGCATGTTTTACCTACATGCTACCTATTTAGAAGAACATCCATGGCTGCCCTTGCCCTTCCCGGCACCCTTGACGTCCTTCTCGCCAAAGTAGCGGTAAAAAACGCAGTATGTATTAAGCCGGATCTGCTCATCGCCAGAGTTGTCTGACCCATCACAGCCCTCCTTCTTCTCCTTGGGGGGCAGTCTAGCCATTGCACGGACCGCCGGTTCTACTCTCGGGCGAGGGAGCGCTTGTTCCTCCGTCGCCGCTTCTTAGAATGTGAGCGGATGACTTCTTCCTCTAAGGCAGCGTGCGTCGCCGCATCATTTGCCTCCTCTGTCGCCATGTCGGCAGCAAGTCGGGCCTCAGTGACCCTGATCCTCTCCTTCCCATGGTGGGCACACCGGTCCCGGTAGGATTCATACTCCACCGGACCAGTGATGGGGAAAGATAGATTGGAAGGCTGCTGGGAGGACCACGATGATCTAGCCCTAGAGGATCCGAGCGGCCGATACGTCGACGCAATGGACTCGCTGCAGATAGATCCTACCGTCGGTCGGGCGTTGTCCTACCAGGATTGGCGGAGTGCAATATGCGAACGGCCATTGCCTCCTCCGACCTGCACGGGACGACACCCCAACCAATGAGATCCGTGCTGGTTGGAGTCAGACCCACTACCCGCCATGCTGGAGAAGTCCGGAGATCATCGGACAGGAGTTTGGGTGGTGGAGTGGAGTGGAGTGAAGTGGTTGGGGTTTGGCATGAGGAGCGGATGGGGATGAGTATATGTGGGGTCGGGTGGGCCAGCATGGGCCAGAACCAATGTGACGGATGAAGCCGGGCACGCCCGGGCCTCCCCATATCCACCTCATATTTGGGCTGGATATGTGGCTGGCAGTTAGCTCACGCGTTTGAGGCCGGTTTGAGGCGCCAGTCTGGGCGGATGTTTTTGACCGGTCACTAACTGGGCCGCCCTCCCACGTGTTTGAGGCGGGTTTGGAGTGCCAAACATTCCCATAAATATAAATCGATTGACTTCTAAATGCTAAATCACACTCATTCAAACTTCGAAGCATCAATATCAATGGAAGTTCCACATATGCATGAGTTGAAATAAATTTATCCCAACGACACTCAACGTGGGTGCTCAGAGTTTGCAGCAGTCGGCTGTTTGGAAAGAGAGCTCATCCTTGGCAAGGTACCATGGCCTTGCACGACCAATTCAAGGCACCATGCCAAGTTTTTTGGGTTTTGAACAAGTTTTGGATTTTCTGAAGGTTTCATGGTGAAAAAAGGACGATAAATGACCGGACGTGTCGCAACATGCAAACGATGTCAGAATTCGTTCAATCCTGACCGGACGATAAATGACCGGACGTGTCACAACATGCAAGTTATTACCTATGTTACTTCCACTCTGGGTAGTCTGAGACCCGAACACTCCTATAAATATAAATTGATTTGACTTCCAAATGCTAAATCACACTCATCGAAGCATCAATATCAATGGAAATTCCACATAGGCATGCATTGAATTAAGTTTATTCCTTCCAAAGAACACAGCACAAATACTCCCGAACAATCTCAATTCGCAATCAGTAGATGAATGCATGACACTAAACGTGGGTGATCAGAGTTTGCTGCAGTCGGCTGTTTGGAAAGAGAGCTCATCCTTGCCAAGGTCGTAGAGCAGGTGGATGTTCTGCAACTGGAAGTTGCCGATGATGCTCATGTCGTTGGATGTCTCCATGACCATGCATGACGTGGAACTGTCCAGCGGTACCCAGTAGTTTTCCGGCGGCAGCACCATGTCCGCTCCGCCACTAAAGTGGAGCACCATGGATGGCACTTTGTTTTCCTGCGCCACCGCCACACACAGATCCATCTCGCTGTAGCAGGCGGCGGCACGAGGCTCCCGTTCAGCTGCCTCCGGAGCTCCTCGCGTAGGGGCCCGTATGCCTTCTCGGTCAGAGCCGTAGTGGGGCTGCCGGAGTCGATGATGACACCGCCGCTGGTGCCGTTCTCTTTCAGAGCGAACACAGTCGGTGGGATCGACAACCTTGTTTGTCCCACACTTATCCCGACGAGTGGGACATAGTAGAATGGGTACTCTTTGGGGCCTTGCACGAAAGACATGGACATCACAGGGCTGCCGCTGCTAAGGCTCGCCGAGGCGCCGACGAAAAGGTGGCTGCTGGCGCCGGCAGTGGCGTTGCTGCGGAGGTAGGGGGTGTGGCAGTAAGAGAACTTGCTGGCGCCCGCTTGAGAGACGAGCGACAGGGGGCCGCGGCCAAGCCCTATGAGGCCGGATGCCTCATCGAGGGACCCCGGATAGATCATCAGCGACTCGACGCAGCCGAACGTGAGCCTCGCCGAGCCGTTTTGAAAGGCGAAGACCTCGGTGTCGATGGTCCCACTAGCGTCGCCGGCACCATAGAAGGCCCCGAAATGGCAGCTGCCGTCCCGGCGGCACGAGTGCTCCTGGTTGGCCAGGCACAATGTGTCGTTGCATGACACGGCATGGAAGGTGTCCGACTTGGACGCGTTATAGAGGGGCAGGCCCTGCTTGACGCATTGGTTGCAGGTGGAGCACTGCGTCCAGATGAGGTCGCTGCCGGTGTCGATGAGTGCCTGGGCGCGCTGCGGTGGGCTACCGATAAGGTACTCCGCGATGTACTGGCTGGTGTTCCAGTGGACCGGCACGGTCACGTCGACAAAGGACGCCAGACGCTGCCGGCTGCTGGCCATGGCGCGCTGCACGCGCTCCACCGCGGTGTAGCCGCCCTTGCTATCAACATGGGTGAGCTCCATGTGGAACCCTGCGCTACTACAAGTAACTAGGGTAGCAGCACTGGAGCATAACACAAGAACGATGAGCACCAGGCTTATTTCCATTGTTGTTACCCTTGTTGGTTTGATGCTAGCAACTACCATGTTGTAGCTGAATTTGTAACTTGTGGTCTCCATATATATGCATCTGGATAACATGTGGAAACAAACCAACTGACGGAGGATCGAGGATGATACATCCATAATTTATTACACTAGCTATTATAATCAACTCTTGGGTGCCGGCCTGAACCATGAATGGGATTGGGCGGATTTCCTAACGGCAGAATAGGCATAGGACAGTTGTATAGCATTTTAAAAGTTTCTACCATTATAGATACAGCTAGCTAGCAGCTGTGATTACATTGCTGATCTCTCCAAGTGTCGACCCTTACAAGATGGTTGGATTTTGTCGCCAAATCCTAGTGTTTTTTTTTATTATCATTGATCTCCATGGTTGCTAGTGCATTATTCAGCGCGATAAACCTCCTGATATAACATTACGACTTTACTATTTTATAGAATTTTCCATGGCCTGACTGGCTGGTGTCTGGACTCATACTGATCCACATCAACCCGGCCAAGCCCTTCCCAAGTAAATGTGTCCAATTTGTTATAAGCTCGCAATGAACTATTTTCTATTCATTTTCTCAAATATGCATGAGTGTCCATATCATATATTAAAGAAAAAAAATGTGAAGAGTAGCAGACCAACAAAGAATTAAAGTTTGTCAGGGAGAACATTTACGATCTGTTGAGTTTGTGTCGATTATATATACAACGGGGTTACATTTGGACTTGAGGTGTAATTGGTAGTGGTAAGGGTAAGGGTATGAGTCGTACTAGAGGCAGACACTTGTAACATAGGGGCGATTGTACGATGCCGATACTCTGATGCTGCAACCGGTCACCGGCGTCCTACACCGTGCACCAATGGAAGCTTCAACCAGCCATGGGGATGCTATGACCCACATCGGATGCTGCTGCTGTGGTGGCGCTGGGATGCTACAACCGGCCACTGGCGTGCTACACCGGGCACCAACGAAAGCGGCAACCAGCCAGGGGGATGCTACGACCCGCATCGGGTGATGCCACAATGGCGCTGAAATGCTGAAACCGTCTCTCAGCGTGCTGCAACGGGCACCACCAAGACCTGCAACGAGCCACAAGTGATAGCCAGACCACAATTGTGCCTTACCTTAGTTAGATGCACAAGGAATAAGTCGCATATAGGTGCACAATTGGCAGATCCAAAAAATAATATTAAGATCACCTGTAAAATGAGCCTTAGTAAATTCTCTGTGAGCCGCTCAATTGAAACTCAGTAGCCGAATCTTCTTCCTTCTTGGAACCTTGCAGTACTAAGAAAGAAACACGGTACCAATAGATGTTATCTCCATAGTCAATCAGCCTGACAAGACTCCTGGCTCTGCGAAACGACCCCCGCGTCGCTCAGCTTGGGCGACTCGGGGGAGACAACGCGCGCCGCCAGCAGGCTCCCCCCCTCGCGCTACCTCCCCTCCGCCGCTGCCGCTGGCCTCGCCGGCGATGGTGGCGGGCCCTGCCTCCGAAGGCGGCACGGGGTGAACTCGCGGTGGACACGCGGTGGACGGGTGGCGGCTGCCGTCAATCTCGGGGATGGGGGCGCTGCGTGCGCTCGTGGAGCAGGAAGGCGTCGTGGCGGCGCTGTGCCTCTCGCTGGCGTCTGGTCGCGGCGTTCGTCGGCGCTCCCTGTACAGCGGCGGATCTGGCCGTGGATCTGGCGGGGGTGGTTAGGGTTGGCCTAGTGCGTGCGGCCATGGGCGCAGGGCGCGTGGTCGCCGGAATGGCGTCCTCCCGGCATGGAGATCCCTGCACTGCTGGTGGCTGCTGCATCTTCCCCGGTGGTGCGGTCATCAGATCCGGATTTGGCGCGAGTGGTGGTCCGACCGCTGCCTGACCTTCTACGGTATGGTTGTGTGCGCCTTGGGCAGGTTGGATTCGCTTCGATCCGGCCTGCGGTGGTTTGAATCTGACAATGTGCGGCGGCGGGGTGGCCATGGTTATTTGTGGTGGTGCAGATCAGCTAACCACCTCAATCAACCGGTCTTCGGGAGTGTGTCAGATCAACTTTGGGCGAAAGCCTTGCTCCATCTGGAGCCGGTGGCGGCGATGCCCGTGGGCGCCGCTAACCTCCTTGGAGGCGTCATTCTATTTGTTGTCTGCACCGTCCACGTTGAAACCCCGGGGGAAACCCCTAGTCCAGGTCCTCCTATACGGATGATGGCGGCGCAACCAGCGTCACGGCCCATCTTGAAGGCATCATCTTTGGGGTCAATATGGTTGTCGTGTGGGTGTTGCTTCTTGAAGGAACGTTGGTGGTGGCGGTGGTGGTGCGGCCGGTTGGGGTCGACGGTGGTCTGTGTTGCTACAGCCCTGTTTCCTATGTGTTCGTCTTCGGTGGTGTTCTTTGGTTTCGCCAATGTTGCTGTGCATGTTCAAGTACCTCCCTTGGTGGCCATTGTGGTGCGGTGAGCCTAGTGCTCTTGGTGTCCTTCGGGTTCATCTTTGGTCTCCGATGACGCAAGATGCCTCCCCAACTTGCAAATCGTCCCAGATTCTCATGACGGAGCCCCAAATCAAGGTTCGTGTTATCACTCGTTGGTTGCGGTTGCTCCTGAGTTGTGTCGTGAGGTTAGGTTTGCACACAGGTGCAGTGCATTAGGTTGCTTGCTTAGTCTTGGTATTGTATCCCTCCACGACACCCCACATATACTTGTGCCTCCTGTGTTGTTTGTCCTTCGGTCTGCTAGCTAGGTCGGGCCTTGTCTTGGGCGTCCTTTTTCCTCATCTTTTGTAACTCTATTACTTGTATGGTTTTCGGCCCGGTTTCCCTCATAAACGGGGTCAACTTGTTTAGGTTTTTGACCAAATTTCCCCTATAAACTGGATCAGCCAAAGCTTAAGGGGTGACTCTTGGCTTTGGCAGCTTTTTGGGCAATATATTCAGGTGGGGATCCTCTCATTGGTCCCAGTTCGTGAGGCCAGGGGGCCTGCCGGGCCTCGTGGGGGCATTTGTCCTGGTTCGTCTGGCCCCTTTGGTCCCGGTTGGTGGGACGAACCGGGACCAATGGGCCTCGCTCCTGGCCCACCACCATTGGTCCCAGTTTGTGGCATGAACCGGGACCAAAGGGTGTCCTTTAGTCCCGGTTCTAGCCATGAACCGGGACCAATGTGATGCCTATATATACCCCCTCGCCAGCGAGCAGAGCACTCCACACTGCTCTGTTTTTTCTGGCCGACGAGGGGAGGGCTTTGTGGTGCTCTAGCTCACCTCCTATGCACAAGAGGTGTTCGATGGAATGCCCGAGCCACACTACGTAAGCTTTCTCCTCCCCAAGCTAAACCTTCACGCTCCATTTTCCTCAATGTTTGTCTAGGTTTAATTGTCTGTCACGTCCTGTCCCCGTTTTCACCGCCGTCGATCGCCCACGCCAATCTCATCGCCGGCACCACCGTGGTGAGCTTCTTGTTCTTATCTTCTTTCTGAAAGGAAAAAAAATTCTTACTTGTATGTTTAGATAGATACTTGTATAATTTTCTTACTTTTATTATTGCTTATTATTATAAAGTGCGATGGTGTTGGTATTGGCCCCCGTCGGCCCTCGTCCTGTCTATGATTCGGATGTGGTATGTATTATCTTTTATAACTATCTGGTTCATTTATTGTTTATGACAATTATGTCGACCAACGTGACATAGATTTTATTTATCTAGGAGGTATGTGAACCGGAAATTCCAACTGACCCTATTGTTGAGAGGTTAAACTTAATTGAAGAAGAAAACAATTACTTGAAGGAAAAAATAAAAAAATTGAGGAGGAGAAGATGATATCGGAGTTGCATATTGCGGATGTTGTCGATGATCACAAGATCAAGATGGATGCAATGCGCTTGAAGATTAGAAAGATTAGAAAATATGAAATTCATACCGAGGCTTGATATCATTATGTCGTTGGATCAATTGTTACCTTGGTTGCGATTATGATCGCATTTGTTTTGGCATTGAAATGAGTTACATAGTTTCAATGTATGATTTAATTAGATGCTCCGGGGAGATATATGTTGTTCAATGAGAACTATGTATGTACTTTGGTTTTAATGTGATGATGAACTTCTATTAATTTGGTCACTTAATTATCTATTCATGATGATCTGTAATGGTTTTTGACACACTTAATTATATATAGTGCACGCAGATGGACCGGCAATGGATGTACGGTGACAGACACACCTCCGAGTACATTAAGGGCGTGCATAATTTTCTCGAAGTGGCTGAGGCAAACAGGCAGAATAGTTTTATGTGTTGTCCATGCCCTATATGTGGGAATACGAAGTCTTACTCTGAATCAAAAACACTTCACACCCACCTGCTTTATAAGGGTTTCATGCCACACTATAATGTTTGGACCAAGCATGGAGTAAGAGGGGTTATGATGGAAGACAACAAAGAATAAGAGGATGATGAAAACTATGTGCCCCCTGAATACGGTGATGCTGCAACGGGGGAAGCTATTGAAGATCAAGAGGAACCAGACGATGTACGTGATGATGATCTCCGTCGGGTCATTGTTGATGCAAGGAGACAGTGCGAAAGTGAAAAGGAGAAGCTAAAGTTCGATCGCATGTTAGAGGATCACAAAAAAAGTTTGTACCCCAATTGCGAAGATGGCAGCACAAAGCTCGGTACCATACTGGAATTGCTACAGTGGAAAGCAGAGAATGGTGTGCCTGACAAAGGATTTGAGAAGCTACTGAAAATATTGAAGAAGAAGCTTCCAAAGGATAACGAATTGCCCGATAGTTCGTATGCAACAAAGAAGGTTGTATGCCCTCTAGGATTGGAGGTGCAGAAGATATATGCATGCCCTAATGACTGCATCCTGTACCGCGGTGCGTACGAGGATTTGAACTCATGCTCGGTATGTGGTGCATTGCGGTATAAGATCAGACTGATGTTGATGGCGAGCGCCCCAGGAAGAGGGTTCCTGCCAAGGTGATGTGGTATGCTCCTATAATACCATGGTTGAAATGCCTGTTCAGAAACAAAGAGCATGCCAACTTGATGCGATGGCATAGAGAGGACCATAAGAAAGACGGGAAGTTGAGAGCATCCACTGACGGCTCGCAGTGGAGAAAAATTGAGAGAAAGTAATGGGAGGAGTTTGCAGGTGACGCAAGGAACGTATGGTTTGGTTTAAGCACGTATGGCATTAATCCTTTTGGGGAGCAGAGCAGCAATCACAACACCTGGCCCGTGACTCTATGTATCTATAACCTTCCTCCTTGGCTGTGCATGAAGCGGAAGTTCATTATGATGCCAGTTCTCATTCAAGGCCCTAAGCAACCCGGCAACGACATTGATGTGTACCTAAGGCCATTAGTTGAAGAATTTTTACATCTGTGGATTAAATATGGTGTACGTGTGTGGGATGAGCACAAACAGGAGGAATTTGACCTGCATGTGTTGTTGTTTGTCACTGATACGTCTCCAACGTATCTATAATATTTGATTGCTCCATGCTACTTTATCTACTGTTTTGGACTATATTGGGCTTTATTTTCCTCTTTTATATTATTTTTGGGACTAACCTATTAACTAGAGGCCTAGCCCAGAATTGCTGTTTTTTGCCTATTTCAGTGTTTCGAAGAAACGGAATATGAAACGGAGTCCAAACGGAATAAAACCTTCGGGAACGTGATTTTCTCACCGAACGTGATCCAGGAGACTTGTACCCTACTCCAAGAAGTGCCAGAGGCGGTCACGAGGATGGAGGGCGCCCCCCCCCCCCCCCCGGGCGTGCCCCCCTACCTCGTGGGCCCCCTGACGCTCCACCGACGTACTCCTTCCTCCTACATATACCTATGTATCCCCAAACGATCAGAACAGGAGCCAAAAACCTAATTCCACCGCCGCAACCTTCTGTATCCACGAGATCCCATCTTGGGGCCTGTTCCGGAGCTCCGCCGGAGGGGGCATCCACCATGGAGGGCTTCTAGATCAACACCATAGCCCCTCCGATGAAGTGTTAGTAGTTTACTTCAGACCTTCGGGTCCATAGCTAGTAGCTAGATGGCTTCTTCTCTCTTTTTGGATCTCAATACAATGTTCTCCCGCTCTCTTATGGAGATCTATTCGATGTAATCTTCTTTTTGCGGTGTGTTTGTTGAGACCGATGAATTGTGAGTTTATGATCCTGTATTATCTATGGAAAATATTTGATTCTTCTCTGAATTCTTTTATGTATGATTGAGTTATCTTTGCAAGTCTCTTCGAATTATCCTTTTTGGTTTGGCCAACTAGATTGGTAGTTCTTGCAATAGGAGAAGTGCGTAGCTTTGGGTTCAATCTTGCGGGGTCCTTACCTAGTGACAGAAAGGGTTGCAAGGCACGTATTGTATTGTTGCCATCGAGGATAACAAGATGGGTTTTTATCATATTGCATGAATTTATCCCTCTACATCATGTCATCTTGCTTAAGGCGTTACTCTGTTTTTAACTTAATACTCTAGATGCATGCTGGATAGCGGTCGATGAGTGGAGTAATAGTAGTTGATGCAGGATCGTTTCGATCTACTTGTCTTGGACGTGATGCCTATATACATGATCATTGCCTAGATATACTCATAACTATGCTCAATTCTGTCAATTGCTCAACAGTAATTTGTTCACCCAGCGTAGAGTATCTATGCTCTTGAGAGAAGCCACTAGTGAAACCTATGGCCCCCGGGTCTATTCTCATCATATCAATCTCTATCGCTTTATTTACTTGCTTTAATTTTACTTTGCCTTTTACTTTTTACTTTGCATCTATCTATCAAAAATACCAAAAATATTAGAGAGAATTCCTTATTTGACACTGTGTTAAATTTTGTTTCCCTATTTGACACCGAATAATATTTTCTTCCCTTTATAACACCGAGTCTAAATTTTATGCCCTTTATAACACTTTCGTCTATTTTAAGCCTTAAAGGTGTTAATTGACACATGAAAAGTCCTTTTTACCCCCTATGTGGTATGTGATAAAAAAATTCATAGATGCTAGTACGTGCTACGGCCGGCTTGGTTTGTTGTATGCGGCTAAGTATAGCGAAGTAGCTGCATGTGTGTTGTCCAGCTGGTTCGATTCCTAGCTGCGTGAGCCAACTTCCAAAGAAAATCAATCGAGTGCTTAAGTTAGCTCTTGTGTATGGTGTAACCGCTCTCCTCTCCTTAAATACGTACATTGTACGATAGTATCTAGTCCGTGCTTATTCATACTAGCCAATGCCATGCCAGGCACATGCATGAAGTAATCTCTAGCTAATTAAGTAACGAAGTACACATGAGTCCGGGGTCACAAAGAAGGACGGCGGCCGCTCACATTCCCCGCTGCACAGAACGCGCCCACGCAGCAAGTTGGCTCATGCAGCTAGGAACCGAACCAGCTGGACAGCACACATGCACCTAGTCCGCTATACTTAGCCACATCAGGGGTAAAAAGGTATTTTCCTGTGTCAGTTAACACCTTTAAGGCTTAAAATAGACGAAAGTGTTATAAAGGGTATAAAATTTAGACTTGGTGTTATAAAGGGAAGAAAATATTTTTCGGTGTCAAATAAGGAAGCAAAATTTAACACTGTGTCAAATAAGGTATTCTCTCAAAATATTATCTATCATCTCTATCAGATCTCACCCTCGTAAGTGATCGTGAAGGGATTGACAACCCCTAATCGCGTTGGTTGCGAGTAGCTATCATTTTGTGTAGGTACGAGGGACTTGTGCGTGGTCTCCTACTGGATTGATACCTTGATTCTCAAAAACTGAGGGAAATAGTTACGCTACTTTGCTGCATCATCCTCTCCTCTTCGGGGAAATCCAACGGAGTGCTCAAGAAGTGGCAAGAAGAATTTCTGGCGCTGTTGCCGGGGAGGCTCATGCAAGCAAGTCAACCATACCAAGTACCCATCGCAATCCCTATCTCTCACATTACATTATTTGCCATTTGCCTCTCGTTTTTCTCTCCCCCACTTCACCCTTGCCGTTTTATTCGCCCTCTCTTTCCCAATCTCCTCCTCTCTTTCCCGTTTGCCTTTTTCCCGTTGCCTTTTTGTTTGCTCGTGTGTTAGTTTGCTTGCTTATTGTCATGACTAGTCTCATATCTTCTCCGTTATCTCCCGAAAATGTAGTTCTAAATTTTAAGCAAAGGGAGGGAGAGAATCTAAAAGATGCTTGGTATAGAATTTGCAATGCTCAAAATAGATCTACCAAGAAGCAATCTACTTCAGTTCTTCTTCACAATTTTTACGTAGGTGCTAATCCTTGGTATAGATATGTCCTTGATACCATTACCGGAGGGAACTTTTTGGGTAGCCATACTTTTGATTCTTATAATGCTTTAATAGATATATTTGATTAATGGAACTACGTTTACTTTGGAGCATGTTATGCAAAGGCTTGAAACTATTGAAAATAAAGTTGCTACCATTGAATCAATTGAAAATCTTGATAAAAAGATCCACAATCAAATTACCCAATATGGATCTAAGGTAGGAATGACTTTGAAAAATAATAAAGAAAAAGAACCCATAATTAATGAGAAAATAAATCTAGATTCCACAAGAATCGTTAAACTTGAGGGTATCATTACCAACTTGGGAACCGCTTTTTCTTCCTTTCAAAACACTCCAAGTTCTTCTACTAAAGATACTAAGCTTATTTATGTTCCTAAGAATAAGGGTGAATCATCTAGTAAGGAAACCGCGGATCTTAAATCTATAAGTGTTCATCCCAATCTTTTTACCATCATTAAGGAATCATTTGCTACAGATGAATTTTTTGATCTTTTGCCTTAAAATTTGACAATTACTAGGAAGAAAGAAAATTCTAAAGGAAGTAGATGCCTCATTGAAGAATTTCCTACCAAAGATGGCAATACCTAGATCTATCCTTGCATTTATGCTAGCTAGGGGCGTTAACCGATAGCGCTTGTTGGGAGGCAACCAAATTTTATTTTATGTTTTTTGTTTTTGCTTCTGTTTAGGAATAAATAATCCATCTACCTTCTGTTTGGATGTGGTTTTATGTTTTAATTAGTGCTTGTGCCAAGTAGAACCTATAGGATAACCTACGATGATAGTTGATTTGATTCTGCTGAAAAACAGAAACTTTGCGCGCACGAATATAATTTTGTTAAATCACAGGAACGTGGTTTTGCGTTGATTCTTTTTGCTGCTGTTCAATAAACAAATTGTCCAGGACTTCCTATTTTGGTAGAATTTTTAGAGTTCCAGAAGTTTGCGTTAGTTACATATTGCTACAGAATGTTCTGTTTTTGATAGATTCTGTTTTACATGTGTTGTTTGCTTATTTTGATGAATCTATGGCTAGTAAAATAGTTTATAATCCATAGAGAAGTTGGAATACAGTACGTTTAACACCAATGTAAATAAAGAATGAGTTCATTACAGTACCTTGAAGTAGTTGATAACCCACAAGTATAGGGGATCGCAACAATTTTCGATAAGTAAGAGTGTCGAACCCAACGAGGAGCTAAAGGTAGAATAAATATTCCCTCAAGTTCTATCGACCACCGATACAACTCTACGCATGACGTTTGCTTTACCTAGAACAAGTATGAAACTAGAAGTACTTCGTAGGTGTTTTCAGGTAAGCTTGCAAGAAAGTAAAGAACACAAAAATATAAACTAGGGGCTGTTTAGATAAAGAAGCAACAAAGTGAATATAGCGAGTGTGGAAAAGTGGTGGTAGGAGTTGTGGAATTGTCCCTAAGCAATTAACTATGTTACTAGACCGGTAATCACTATTGCAATTCTATTTGAGGGAGAGGCATAAGCTAACATACTTTCTCTCCTTGGATCATATGTACTTATGATTGGAACTCTAGCAAGCATCCGCAAATACTAAAGATTCATTAAGGTAAAACCCAACCATAGCATTAAAGCATCAAGTCCCCTTTTTTCCCATACGCAAACAACCTACTTACTCGGGTTTGTGCTTCTGTCACTCACGTCACCCACCATAAGCAAATCATAAACATATTGCAAACCCTACGGCGGGAATCCCTCACGCTTGCGCGACACGGAGGGCCCAATAGGGCAGCACCAATAATAAAACATGTAACTCAAACCAATCATAGCAATTCATCAATCACCGATAGGACAACGAAAATCTACTCAGACATCATAGGATGGCAACACATCATTGGAAAATAGTATGAAGCATAAAGCACCATGTTCAAGTAGAGGGTATAGTGGGTTGCGGGAGAGTGGACCTCTGTAGGTAGAAGGGGGAAGGTGATGGAGATGTTGGTGAATATGGAGGAGGTGTTGGTGAAGATTGCGGTGATGATGATGGCCCCCGGCGGCGTTCCAGCGCCACCGAAAGCAAGGGGGAGAGAGCCCCCCTTCTTCTTCTTCTTCTTCTTCTTCCTTGACCTTCTCCCTAGGTGGGAGAAGGGTTTCCCCTCTGGTCCTTGGCTCCCATGGCTTGGGAGGTGCGAGAGCTCCTCCGAGATTGGATCTATCTCTCTATTTCTGTGTTCTATGATTCTACCCCTTCACCGTTTCCTTTATATCTGGAGATCCGTAACTCCGATTGGGGTGAATATTTCGCCCAGATCTTTCTCATAAAATTATCTTTCTTGCGCCAAAAGAAGAGAATAAACCGCCTTACGGGTGGACCACGAGGGTCAGGGGCGCGCCCCCTACCTCGTGACCACCTCGGACACCGTCTCGCATTGATTTTACTTCCCAAAAATCATAAATATTCCAAAAAAATCTCCGTCCGTTTTTATCCCGTTTGGACTTCGTTTGTTATTGGGTTTCTGCGAAACAAAAAACATGCAACAGATAGGAACTGGCACTGGGCACTGGATCAATATGTTAGTCCCAAAAAATAGTATAGAAAGTTGCCAAAAGTATATAAATGTTGAATAATATTGGCATGGAACAATCAAAAATTATAGATACGACGGAGACGTATCAGCATCCCCAAGCTTAATTCCTACTTGTCCTCGAGTAGGTAAATGATAAAAAGAAATAATTTTTGATGTGGAATGCTACCTAGCATAATATTGATCATATGTCTAATCATGGCATGAATATTAAGACACGAGTGATTCAAAGCAATAGTCTATCATTTGACATAAAAACAATAATACTTCAAGCATACCAATAAAGCAATCATGTCTTTTCAAAACAACATGACCAAAGAAAGTTATCCCTACAAAATCATATAGTCTGGCTGTTGCTCTATCTTCATCACACAAAGTATTTAATCATGCACAACCCCTATGACAAGCCAAGCAATTGTTTCATACTTTAATAATCTCAAACTTTTTCAACTTTCACACAATACATGAGCATGAGCCATGGATATAGCACTATAGGTGGAATAGAATATGATGGTGGAGGTTATGTGGAAAAGACAAAAAGGGAGAAAGTCTCACATCAACTAGGCGTATCAACAGGCTATGGAGATGCCCATCAATAGATATCAATGTGAGTGAGTAGGGATTGCCATGCAACGGATGCACTAGAGCTATAAGTGTATGAAAGCTCAAACTGAAACTAAGTGGGTGTGCATCCAACTTGCTTGCTCATGAAGACCTCGGGCATTTGAGGAAGCCCATCATCGGAATATACAAGCCAAGTTCTATAATGAAAATTCCCACTAGTGTATGAAAGTGAAAGCATAGGAGGCTCTCTCTATGAAGAACACGGTGCTACTCTGAAGCACAAGTGTGGTAAAAGGATAGTAACATTGCCCCTTCTCTCTTTTTCTCTCATTTTTTATTTTCTTTTTTTTTGGTGGGCTTCTTTGGCCTCTTTTTTTTATTTGGGCTTCTTTGGCCTCTTTTTTTTGTAAAGTCCGGAGTCTCATTCCGACTTGTGGGGGAATCATTGTCTTCATCATCCTTCCCTCACTGGGGCAATGCTCTAATAATGATGATCATCACACTTCTATTTACTTACAACTCAATATTACAACTCGATATGTAGAACAAAGATATGACTGTTGGGGAACGTTGCAGAAAATTAAAAATTTTCCTACGGCTTCACCAAGATCCATCTATGAGTTCATCTAAGCAACGAGTCATGGGAGAGAGTTTGCATCTACATACCACTTGTAGATCGCGTGCGGAAGCTTGCAAGGTGATGATGGAGTCGTACTCGAACGTGATTCAGATCACCGATGCCAAGTGCTGAACGGACAGCACCTCCGTGTTCAACACACGTACGGGACGAGCGACGTCTCCTCCTTCTTGATCCAGCAAGGGGGAAGGAGAGGTTGAGGAAGACAGCTCCACCGGCAGCACGACGGCGTGGTGATGGTGGAGAAGTAGTACTCCGACAGGGCTTCGCTGAGCACACAACGGAGGAGGAGAGGTGTTGGGGAGGGAGAAGGAGGCAACCAAAGGCCAAGGACTCAAGGTATGAAGTCCCTCCTCTCCCCCACTATATATAGGAGGGCCAAGGGGGGGTGGCCGGCCCTAGGAGATCCAATCTCCTAGGGGGGCGGCGGCCAAGGGGGGTTTCCCTCCCCCCCAAGGCACCTAGGAGGTGCCTTCCCCTCCTAGGACTCTTCCCCCTTGAACCCTAGGCGCATGGGCCTATGTGGGGCTGGTGCCCTTGGCCCATGCAGGCCAAGGCGCACCCCCTACAGCCCATGTGGCCCCCCCGGGGCAGGTGGCCCCACCCGGTGGGCCCCCGGGACCCCTCCGGTGGTCCCGGTACAATACCGATAACCCCGAAACTTGTCCCGATGCTCGAAACAGGACTTCCCATATATAAATCTTTACCTCCGGACCATTCCGGAACTCCTCGTGACGTCCGGGATCTCATTCGGGACTCCGAACAACATTCGGTGGTCACATACTTGACTTCCTACTAACCCTAGCGTCACCGAACCTTAAGTGTGTAGACCCTACGGGTTTGGGAGACACGCAGACATGACCGAGACGACTCTCGGGCAATAACCAACAGCGGGGTCTGGATATCCATGTTGGCTCCCACATGCTCCTCGATGATTTCATCGGTTGAACCACGATGTCGAGGATTCGATCAAACCCTGTATACAATTCCCTTTGTCAATCGGTACGTTACTTGCCCGAGACTCGATCGTCGGTATCCCAATACCTTGTTCAGTCTCGTTACCCGGCAAGTCACTTTACTCGTACCGTAATGCATGATCCCGTGGCCAACACCTTGGTCACATTGAGCTCATTATGATGATGCATTACCGAGTGGGCCCAGAGATACCTCTCCGTCATACGGAGTGACAAATCCCAGTCTCGATCCGTGTCAACCCAACAGATACTTTTGGAGATACCTGTAATGCACCTTTATAGTCACCCAGTAACGTTGTGACGTTTGATACACCCAAGGCACTCCTACGGTAACCGGGAGTTACACGATCTCATGGTCGAAGGAATAGATACTTGACATTGGCAAAGCTTCTAGCAAACGAACTATACGATCTTTTATGCTATGCTTATGATTGGGTCTAGTCCATCACATCATTCTCCTAATGATGTGATCCCGTTATCAACGACATCCTATGTCCATAGTCAGGAAACCATGACTATCTATTGATCATAACGAGCTAGTCAACTAGAGGCTCACTAGGGACTCATTGGGTCTAAGTGTTCACACGTGTATTACGATTTCCGGATAATACAGTTATAGCATGAACAAAAGACAATTATCATGAACATTGAAATATAATAATCCTTTTATTATTGCCTCTAGGGCATATTTCCAACAGTCTCCCACTTGCACTAGAGTCACCAATCTAGTTACATTGTGATGAATCGAACACCCATAGAGTTCTGGTGTTGATCATGTTTTTGCACGCGAGAGAGGTTTAGTCAACGGATCTGCGACATTCAGATCCGTGTGCACTTTGCAAATCTCTATGTCTCCATGTTGAACATTTTCACGGATGGAGTTGAAACGACGCTTGATGTGCCTGGTCTTCTTGTGAAACCTGGGCTCCTTGGCAAGGGCAATAGCTCCAGTGTTGTCACAGAAGAGTTTGATCGGCCCCGACGCATTGGGTATGACTCCTAGGTCGGCGATGAACTCCTTCATCCAAATCGCTTCATGCGCTGCCTCCGAGGCTGCCATGTACTCCGCTTCACACGTAGATCCCGCCACGACGCTCTGCTTGCAGCTGCACCAGCTTACTGCTCCACCATTCAACATATACATGTATCCGGTTTGTGACTTAGAGTCATCCAGATCTGAGTCGAAGCTAGCGTCGACGTAACCCTTTACGACGAGCTCTTCGTCTCCTCCATAAACGAGAAACATGTCCTTTGTCCTTTTCAGGTACTTCAGGATATTCTTGACCGTTGTCCAGTGTTCCTTGCCGGGGTCGGTGACTGAGCCGAGCTCAATCTCACACCTTGTAACATAGGCAAGAACCCCTTCTTGGACTGATCCATTTTGAACCTCTTCAAAATCTTATCAAGGTATGTTCTTTGTGAAAGACCTATGAGGCGTCTCGATCTATCTCTATAGATCTTGATGCCTAATATATAAGCAGCTTCTCCAAGGTCCTTCATTGAAAAACACTTGTTCAAGTAGGCCTTAATGCTGTCCAGGAGTTTCGTATCATTTCCCATCAAGAGTATGTCATCTACATATAATAGGAGAAATGCTACAGAGCTCCCACTCACTTTCTTGTAAACGCAGGCTTCTCCATAAGTCTGCATAAACCCAAACGCTTTGATCATTTCATCAAAGCGAATGTTCCAACTCCGAGATGCTTGCACCAGTCCATAAATGGATCGCTGGAGCTTGCATACTTTGTTAGCGTTCTGAGGAACGACAAAACCTTCCGGCTGCATCATATACAGCTCTTCCTTAAGATGTCCATTAAGGAATGCCGTTTTGACGTCCATCTGCCATATCTCATAATCATAGTATGCGGCAATTGCTAACATGATTCGGACGGACTTAAGCTTCGCTATGGGAGAGAATGTCTCGTCGTAGTCAATCCCTTGAACTTGTCGATAACCCTTAGCGACAAGTCGAGCTTTATAGATGGTAACATTACCATCCGCGTCCGTCTTCTTCTTAAAAATCCATTTATTTTCTATCGCTCGCCGATCATTGGGCAAGTCTGTCAAAGTCCATACTTTGTTTTCATACATGGATTCTATCTCGGATTTCATGGCCTCAAGCCATTTGTTGGAATCCGGGCCCGCCATTGCTTCTTCATAGTTCGAAGGTTCATTGTTGTCTAGCAACATGATTTCCATGACAGGGTTGCCGTACCACTCTGGTGCGGAACGTGTCCTTGTGGACCTTCGAAGTTCAGTAGCAACTAGATCTGAAGTACCTTGATCATCATCAACGTTTTCCTCTTCACTTGATGTGGGCATCACAGGAACGGTTTCCTGCGCTGCACCACTTTCCCGTTCGAGAGGTAGTACTTCATCGAGTTCTACTTTCCTCCCACTTACTTCTTTTGAGAGAAACTCTTTCTCCAGAAAGCATCCGTTCTTTGCAACAAAGATCTTGCCTTCGGATCTTAAGTAGAAGGTATACCCGACAGTTTCCTTAGGGTATCCTACGAATACGCATTTTTCCGACTTGGGTTCGAGCTTTTCAGGTTGAAGTTTCTTGACATAAGCATCGCATCCCCAAACTTTTAGAAACGACAACTTAGGTTTCTTCCCAAACCATAATTCATACGGTGTCGTCTCAACGGATTTAGACGGTGCCCTATTTAAAGTGAATGTAGCTGTCTCTAGAGCGTATCCCCAAAATGATAGCGGTAAATCGGTAAGAGACATCATAGACCGCACCATATCCAATAGAGTGCGATTACGACGTTCGGACACACCGTTTCGCTGAGGTGTTCCAGGCGGCGTGAGTTGTGAAACGATTCCACATTTTCTTAAGTGTGTACCAAATTCGTGACTTAAGTATTCGCCCCCACGATCTGATCGTAGGAACTTTATCTTACGGTCACGTTGATTCTCTACCTCACTCTGAAATTCCTTGAACTTTTCAAAGGTCTCAGACTTGTGTTTCATTAAGTAGACATACCCATATCTACTCAAGTCGTCAGTGAGAGTGAGAACATAACGATATCCTCCGCGAGCCTCAACGCTCATTGGACCGCACACATCGGTATGTATGATTTCCAACAAGTTGGTTGCTCGCTCCATTGTTCCGGAGAACGGAGTCTTGGTCATTTTGTCTAAGAGGCAAGGTTCGCATGTGTCAAATGATTCATAATCAAGAGACTCTAAAAGTCCATCAGCATGGAGCTTCTTCATGCGCTTGACACCAATGTGACCAAGGCGGCAGTGCCACAAGTATGTGGGACTATCGTTATCAACTTTACATCTTTTGGCATCCACACTATGAACATGTGTAATATTACGCTCGAGATTCATCAAGAATAAACCATTGACCATGGGAGCATGACCATAAAACATATCTCTCATATAAATCGAACAACCATTATTCTCAGACTTAAATGAGTAGCCATCTCGTATTAAACGAGATCCAGATACAATGTTCATGCTCAAACTTGGCACTAAATAACAATTATTGAGGTTTAAAACTAATCCCGTAGGTAAATGTAGAGGCAGCGTGCCGACGGCGATCACATCGACCCTGGAACCATTCCCGACGCGCATCGTCACCTCGTCCTTCGCCAGTCTCCGTTTATTCCGCAGCTCCTGCTGTGAGTTACATATGTGAGCAACGGCACCGGTATCAAATACCCAGGAGTTACTTCGAGTACTGGTAAGGTACACATCAATTACATGTATATCAAATATACCTTTGGTGTTGCCGGCCTTCTTATCCGCTAAGTATTTGGGGCAGTTCCGCTTCCAGTGCCCCTTCCCCTTGCAATAAAAGCACTCAGTCTCAGGCTTGGGTCCATTCTTTGACTTCTTCCCGGCAACAGGCTTACCGGGCGCGGCAACATCTTTGCCGTCCTTCTTGAAGTTCTTCTTACCCTTGCCCTTCTTGAACTTAGTGGTCTTATTGACCATCAACACTTGATGTTCTTTCTTGATTTCAGCCTCTGCTGACTTCAGCATCGAGAACACTTCAGGAATGGTCTTTACCATCCCCTGCATGTTGTAGTTCATCACAAAGCTCTTGTAGCTTGGTGGGAGCGACTGGAGGATTCTGTCAATGACCGCCTCATCTGGGAGGTTAATGTTCAACTGGGTCATACGTGCGTGCAACCCAGACATCTTCAGGATGTGTTCACTGACAGAACTGTTCTCCTCCATCTTACAACTATAGAACTTGTCGGAGACATCATATCTCTTGACCCGGGCATGAGCTTGGAAAACTAGTTTCAGCTCTTCGAACATCTCATATGCTCCGTGATGCTCAAAACGCTTTTGGAGCCCCGGTTCTAAGCTGTAAAGCATGCCGCACTGAACGAGGGAGTAATCATCAGCACGAGTTTGGCAAGCGTTCATAACGTCTTGGTTCTCTGGGACGGGAGCGGCACCTAGCGGTCCTTCTAGGACATATTGCTTCCTGGCAGCTATGAGGATGATCCTCAGGTTCCGGACCCAGTCCGTATAGTTGCTGCCATCATCTTTCAGCTTGGTTTTCTCTAGGAACGCGTTGAAGTTCATGTTGACATTAGCGTTGGCCATTGATCTACAAGACATATTTGCAATGGTTTTTAGACTAAGTTCATGATAATAAAGTTCTTAATCAAAATTATGAACTCCCACTTAGATTAGACATCCCTCTAGTCATCTAAGTGTTACACGATCCGAGTCGACTAGCCCGTGTCCGATCATCACGTGAGACGGACTAGTCATCGTCGGTGAACATCTTTATGTTGATCGTATCTTCCATACGACTCGTGTTCGACCTTTCGGTCTTCGTGTTCCGAGGCCATGTCTGCACATGCTAGGCTCGTCAAGTTAACCCTAAGTGTTTTCGCTGTGTAAAACTGTCTTACACCTGTTGTATGTGAACGTAAGGATCCATCACACCCGATCATCACGTGGTGCATAGAAACGACGAACTGTAGCAACGGTGCACAGTTAGGGGAGAACACTTCTTGAAATTTTGTAAGGGATCATCTTATTTACTACCGTCGTCCTAAGTAAACAAGATGCATAAACATAATAAACATCACATGCAATTATATGGTTGTGACATGATATGGCCAATATCATCAAGCTCCATTGATCTCCATCTTCGGGGCTCCATGATCATCTTGTCACCGGCTTGACACCATGATCTCCATCATCATGATCTCCATCATCGTGTCTTCATGAAGTTGTCACGCCAACGACTACTTCTACTTCTATGACTAACGCGTTTAGTAATGAAGTAAAGTAGTTTACATGGCGTTCTTCAATGACACGCAGGTCATACAAAAAATAAAGACAACTCCTATGGCTCCTGCCGGTTGTCATACTCATCGACATGCAAGTCGTGAATCCTATTACAAGAACATGATCTCATACATCACAATTCAACATTCATCACAACTTCTGGCCATATCACATCACATGATCAATCGCTGCAAAAACAAGTTAGACGTCCTCTAGTTGTTGTTGCATCTTTTACGTGGCTGCGATTGGGTTCTAGCAAGAGCGTTTTCTTACCTACGAATCACCACAACGTGATTTTGTCAACTTCTATTTACCCTTCATAAGGGCCCTGTTCATCGATTCCGCTCCAACTAAAGTGGGAGAGACAGACACCCGCCAGCCACCTTATGCAACTAGTGCATGTCAGTCGGTGGAACCGGTCTCACGTAAGCGTACGTGTAAGGTTGGTCCGGGCCGCTTCATCCCACAATACCGTTGAGCAAGAAAAGACTAGTAGAGGCAAGTAAGATGACAAGATCAACGCCCACAACAAATTGTGTTCTACTCGTGCATTAGAGAACTACGCATAGACCTAGCTCATGATGCCACTGTTGGGGAACGTTGCAGAAAATTAAAAATTTTCCTACGGCTTCACCAAGATCCATCTATGAGTTCATCTAAGCAACGAGTCATGGGAGAGAGTTTGCATCTACATACCACTTGTAGATCGCGTGCGGAAGCTTGCAAGGTGATGATGGAGTCGTACTCGAACGTGATTCAGATCACCGATGCCAAGTGCTGAACGGACAGCACCTCCGTGTTCAACACACGTACGGGACGAGCGACGTCTCCTCCTTCTTGATCCAGCAAGGGGGAAGGAGAGGTTGAGGAAGACAGCTCCACCGGCAGCACGACGGCGTGGTGATGGTGGAGAAGTAGTACTCCGACAGGGCTTCCCTGAGCACACAACGGAGGAGGAGAGGTGTTGGGGAGGGAGAAGGAGGCAACCAAAGGCCAAGGACTCAAGGTATGAAGTCCCTCCTCTCCCCCACTATATATAGGAGGGCCAAGGGGGGGTGGCCGGCCCTAGGAGATCCAATCTCCTAGGGGGGCGGCGGCCAAGGGGGGTTTCCCTCCCCCCCAAGGCACCTAGGAGGTGCCTTCCCCTCCTAGGACTCTTCCCCCTTGAACCCTAGGCGCATGGGCCTATGTGGGGCTGGTGCCCTTGGCCCATGCAGGCCAAGGAGCACCCCCTACAGCCCATGTGGCCCCCCCGGGGCAGGTGGCCCCACCCGGTGGGCCCCCGGGACCCCTCCGGTGGTCCCGGTACAATACCGATAACCCCGAAACTTGTCCCGATGCTCGAAACAGGACTTCCCATATATAAATCTTTACCTCCGGACCATTCCGGAACTCCTCGTGACGTCCGGGATCTCATCCGGGACTCCGAAAAACATTCGGTGGTCACATACTTGACTTCCTACTAACCCTAGCGTCACCGAACCTTAAGTGTGTAGACCCTACGGGTTCGGGAGACACGCAGACATGACCGAGACGACTCTCGGGCAATAACCAACAGCGGGGTCTGGATATCCATGTTGGCTCCCACATGCTCCTCGATGATTTCATCGGTTGAACCACGATGTCGAGGATTCGATCAAACCCTGTATACAATTCCCTTTGTCAATCGGTACGTTACTTGCCCGAGACTCGATCGTCGGTATCCCAATACCTTGTTCAGTCTCGTTACCCGGCAAGTCACTTTACTCGTACCGTAATGCATGATCCCGTGGCCAACACCTTGGTCACATTGAGCTCATTATGATGATGCATTACCGAGTGGGCCCAGAGATACCTCTCCGTCATACGGAGTGACAAATCCCAGTCTCGATCCGTGTCAACCCAACAGATACTTTTGGAGATACCTGTAATGCACCTTTATAGTCACCCAGTTACGTTGTGACGTTTGATACACCCAAGGCACTCCTACGGTAACCGGGAGTTACACGATCTCATGGTCGAAGGAATAGATACTTGACATTGGCAAAGCTTCTAGCAAACGAACTATACGATCTTTTATGCTATGCTTATGATTGGGTCTAGTCCATCACATCATTCTCCTAATTATGTGATCCCGTTATCAACGACATCCTATGTCCATAGTCAGGAAACCATGACTATCTATTGATCATAACGAGCTAGTCAACTAGAGGCTCACTAGGGACTCATTGGGTCTAAGTGTTCACACGTGTATTACGATTTCCGGATAATACAGTTATAGCATGAACAAAAGACAATTATCATGAACATTGAAATATAATAATCCTTTTATTATTGCCTCTAGGGCATATTTCCAACAATGACTTTATATGAATGCCTACGGCGGTGTACCGGGATGTGCAATGATCTAGCGTAGCAATGACATCAAAAACAGACAAGCCATGAAAACATTATGCTAGCTATCTTACGATCATGCAAAGCAATATGACAATGAATGCTCAAGTCATGTATATGATGATGATGGAAGTTGCATGGTAATATATCTCGGAATAGCAATGGAAATGCCATGATAGGTAGGTATGGTGGCTGTTTTGAGGAAGGTATATGGTGGGTGTATGGTACCGGCGAAAATTGTGTTAGGAATAAACCACGGGTCGATGTGATGACTGGTGTGTCAGTTGGCGCAGCATCGTTGTGCTCGCCGAGACTCCACGCATGTAGTTGGGCAGCCGGACGTGCAGCAAGCTTTGGGGCATGTAGATGCCCGGTCTTGCGGCCGTTGAGAGGCTGCGCAGGTCTTGAGGAGCCATGCATGTAACCAGCGGTAGTTTGTTAGTGCATGGGCATGTGCATGCATAGTTGGTTAGTTAGGCCGTGGGTTAGTGGCCCGTGTGGCATTCTAGTTAGTTAGTGCGTGGGTGGCCCTGATGTGTGGCCGTGTGCTACATAAGCAGCTAGTAGTCGTCGTGAGGGAGTCGTGGTGAGCCGGTGTAACCGTGATGTAGCCTCTAAATACAAAGGAAAGTGGCCGTTCGTGCGTCCGGCGGCGTTCGTGCGCCGGGATAAATCACGTGTCCTCATGTTCATCCTCCTCCTCCCTTTCTCCTTCGTTGGTTCGAGCCACGACAACGCAGAGAGCGAGGAGAGCAACGACGAGGGACTTGCGGCAACAACAATTGGTATCATGAGCTTGGTGTCTTGGGCGTGCTTGCCGTGCCGGAGGCGTGGTAGCGATGGCGGCGCTCACCGGCGGCTGCGCGTTGGAGCTCCGGGTCATGTGTCGGCCTATGGAGGTGGGTGGCGCTGTGGCTGCCATGGCGGGCGTGTGGCAGAGGCGGCGGGCGGTGACATCGTACGGTGCGGCGACCGCGGAGGCCGCAAAGGCGCTGCGTGCTGGCGCGGCGGCGCAGCACGACATGGCGGCATGGAGGCCGCGGCGGTGCAGGGCAATAAGACGCGGCAGCGAGCCGGGCGCGACCGGTGCGTGTTATGGGTGCGCACTGGACGCGTCGGGCGCGTCGGGACCGCGGGAGTGGACCGCGTCGAGGCGCTGGACCTGGTTGCGCAGATCGCGTACGTGCGCGGGGGAGCGCGGACAGGGAGCGCGGGGACGTGGGGAGTGCGCGCGAAGGGCACGGCGGTCGCGGAGACGAGGAGGTCGCGAAGGACCTGCGTGGTGGCGCAGAGGTCGCGACGGCTCGGGGCGACAACCGTGGAAGGTGCATGACACATAGGCGCAGCATGGCGGCTGCCATGGCAGACGCGGAGGCGGCACACGGTGAGCGCCTGGTGCTGTCGGGCTTGTCGGGCGCGTCGGATGCGCGCGGGACGTGCGGGACACACTGGTGCGGTCGGGCTTGTTGGGCGCGTCGGGTGCGCGCGGGACGTGCAGGACGCAGAGGGACGCCAGGCGTGTGTCGCCGGCGAAGAAGGAGCTCGGCATGTGTCGCCGGAGTCGTGACGGAGAACGCTGCGCCAGGTCGGGTCCACGGGCTGGGTCACGGCCGTGACGACGGCAACGACGCGAGCTGCAACAACTCCGGTGACGGCGAGATAGTGGTTTAGAGGGAGTATGTTAGGAGTAAACCACGGGTCGATGTGATGACTGGTGTGTTAGTCGGCGCAACATCGTTGTGCTCGCCGAGACTCCACGCATGTAGTTGGGCAGCCGGACGTGCAGCAAGCTTTGCGGCGTGTAGAGGCCCGGTCTTGCGGCCGTTGAGAGGCTGCGCAGGTCTTGAGGAGCCATGCATGTAACCAGCAGTAGTTTGTTAGTGCGTGGGCGTGTGCATGCATAGTTGGTTAGTTAGGCCGTGGGTTAGTGGATCGTGTGGCATTCTAGTTAGTTAGTGCGTGGGTGGCCCTGATGTGTGGCCGTGTGCTACATAAGCAGCTAGTAGTCGCCGTGAGGGAGTCAGGGTGAGCCGGTGTAGCCGTAATGTAGCCTCTGAATACAAAGAAAAGTGGCCGTTCGTGCGGCCGGCGGCGTTCGTGCGCCGGGATAAATCACGTGTCCTCGTGTTCATCCTCCTCCTCCCTTTCTCCTTCGTTGGTTCAAGCCACAGCAACGCAGAGAGCGAGGAGAGCAGCGGTGAGGGACTGGCGGCAACAACAAATTGCGCGGCATAAGAGAGGCTAGCAATGGTGGAAGGGTGAGAGTGCGTATAATCCATGGACTCAACATTAATCATAAAGAACTCATATACTTATTGCAAAATCTACAAGCCATTGAAAACAAAGTACTACGCGCATGCTCCTATGGGGATAGATTGGTAGAAAAAGACCATCGCTCGTCCCTGACCGCCACTCATAAGGAAGACAGTCAACAAATAAAATTGTGCTCCAACTTCGTCACAAAGCGGTTCACCATACGTGCATTCTACGGAAATCACAAACCTCAACACAAGTGTCTCTACTAATCCACAGTCACCCACTAGTATAACTCTAATATCACCACCTTTATATCGCAAAACTATTGCAAGGAATCAAACATATCATATTCAGCAATCTACAAGTTTATGTAGGATTTTATGACTAACCATGTGAATGACCAATTCCTGTCATCTCTCTAAATAGATATAAGTGAAACAAGAGAGTTTAATTCTTTCTACAAAAGGTATGCCCATGCTCTAACAAGTATAAGTGAAGAAAAAGAGCATTCTACAAACGGCGGTTTTCTATGTAAAGGGAAACAGGCAATCCAAACTTCAAATGATATAAGTGAAGCACATGAAGCATTCTATAAAGCCATACTCAAAAGATTTAACTGAAATGCAATGAGCATTCTATAAATCAACCAAGGACTATCTCATACCAGCATGGTTCATAAAAGAAAAATAAAAACCTAATTGCAAAAGACGCTCCAAGACATGCACATAATGCATGAACGAAACGAATTCGAAAACATACCGATACTTGTTGAAGAAAGAGGGGATGCCTCCCCAGCATCCCCAAGCTTAGACGCTTGAGTCTCCTTGAATATTTACTTGGGGTGCCTCGGGCATCCCCAAGCTTGAGCTCTTGCCTCTCTTCCTTCTTCTCACATCGAAACATCCTCGATTAGACACTACATCCACACGAAACTTCAACAGAAAACTCGGTAAGATCCGTTAGTATAATAAAGCAAATCACCACTCTAAGTACTGTTGCAAACCAATTCATATTTTGTTTTTGCATTGTGTCTACTGTAATATAACTTTTTCATGGCTTAATCCACTGATATAAATTGATAGATTCATCAAAACAAGCAAACTATGCATCAAAAACAGAATCTGTCAAAAACAGAACAGAATGTAGAAATCTGAACATCCACCATACTTCTGGTACCCCAACAATTCTACCAAAATTAGGAAAATAAACAAGTTGTCTAGCAAGACAGTGCAAAAAGAATCAGAACCATTTGACGTTCCAGTTAAAAATTTAAAATCGTGCACTACAGCCAAAGTTTCTGTCCTGCACCGTACAAACCAACAAGCATTGTAACCATCCTAAAGGCAAACCTTGGCACATTATTTTTATAATACAATGGAATTATACAAGGGGATAATTATTTTTATTGAAAATTTTCTTTAATTAAGATTCACAAAGTTCCCATGGGCATGAACAAAGTTCAAGGACGTCCCCCACTTTCACAATGCTCGTCTCTCTCACTCTCACTTCTCTTTTTGAAAAGTTTTGGGTTCCCCTCTTTATTTTTGTTGTTTTTAAACTATATGAAAGCACTCGACAGAAATAAATGACTCTTTAAAACTTCCGGGTTGTCTCCCTGGCAGGGCTTTCTTTAAAGCCATTAAGCTAGGCATTTTGTGCTCAAATAATGAATCCACCCGGATCCCAAGGTATATCAAAGCCAATTATAATTAACAATGATTTGTAATTTAGCAGTGAGCACAAAGTAACATAAATCATGTAATGACAAAGTCTAACTCTCTTCCTATGCATCGGCATGTCATAAAAGAACAATTCATGCACACACAGTAAAGGCCAATGCATAGTATAAACAGTTTCTTGCAATTTTATCGTGTGGGAAACATAGGTGGAGATATAGTTCCTCTCTCATAATAATTGAAAGTAGGAGCAGCAAGAACATGCATATTACATTCATCAAAATCATCATGTGCAATGGTAAAAGGCAACCCATCAATATAATCCTTAATAAGTGCAAGCTTCTCCGATATAGTCTAGTCGGGAGAATTCAAAAAGATAATGGGACTATCATGCGTGGGTGCAATAGCAACAATTTCATTCATAACATAAGGAACTATAGAAAGTTCATCTCCATAAGCATAATTCTTATTGGCATCTTGGCCACAAGCATAGCAAGCATCATCAAAAAGGGATATTTCAAGAGAATCAACGGGATCATAATAGTCATCATAGCAATCATCCTTCGGTAAGCACGAAGGGGAATTAAACAATGTATGAGTTGAAGAGTTACTATCATTAGAAGGTGGGCACGGGTGATCAATCCGTTCTTCCTCCTTTTGTTCTTCGCTCTCCTCATCATCTTTTTCATCCAATGAGCTCACAATTTCAATTTCTTCTTCCCTAGCTTCCTGCAAAATATTAGTCTCTTCTTGGATAGCGGAGACTTCCTCAATAAATTGTTTAACGTAGGCATTAGAAGCATAATTCTCATAGCAATATTCAAGTATGGCAAAATTTCCAGATTTGTAAAGAGTAGCATCATACTTTTCAATCAAAGAAGCAATTTCAAAGCACCCTTAAAAGCAACAAATTCTTCAATTTTTTGAAGATCATAGTAACTATAAACACCCTTAGCATACGAAGATAAGATACCATTATCAATAAACTCACATTTGTAGGGAAGGTGTTTTTTAGGGTTTTCAGAACAACAAGTAAAATCATATTCCCAAAATAAATTCCAAGCATAGCATTGTAAACGTTGAATTCGACCCCATAAAATTTTCCCCTTTTCAGATATACGGTGTCGCACATAACATGCATGCGCATCTAAAGATTTTCCCTCAACTAAGCTAGTTGGGGTTTCAGCACGAGCACATAATGATCGAAGATGATCCAAGTAATAAGCTTCAGCAGTGTGATAGATTTTGAGTGGTTTTTCAACCATTGGTTCAGCAGGTACAACTATTTTTTTGGTATTTTGCGTTTCCTACCCATAACTAAAGATAGAAAACAACTAAGAACAACAAATAAAAATTACTTAGTGATAAAGCAAACAAGCACACACAATAATATTCACCCCACGCTATTGCTCCCCGACAACGGCGCCAGAAAAAGGTCTTGATAACCCACAAGTATAGGGGATCGCAACAATTTTCGATAAGTAAGAGTGTTGAACCCAATGAGTACCTAAAGGTAGAATAAATATTCCCTCAAGTTCTATCGACCACCGATACAACTCTACGCACGCTTGACGTTTGCTTTACCTAGAACAAGTATGAAACTAGAAGTACTTCGTAGGTGTTTTCGGGTAAGCTTGCAAGAAAGTAAAGAACACGTCAATATAAACTAGGGGCTGTTCAGATAAAGAAGCAACAAAGTCAATATAGCTAGTGTGGAAAAGTGGTGGTAGGAGTTGTGGAATTGTCCCTAAGCAATTGACTATGTTACTAGACAGGTAATCACTATTACAATTCTATTTGAGGGAGAGGCATAAGCTAACATACTTTCTCTTCTTGGATCATATGTACTTATGATTGGAACTCTAGCAAGAATCCGCAAATACTAAAGATTCATTAAGGTAAAACCCAACCAAAGCATTAAAGCATCAAGTCCCCTTTTTCGCATACGCAAACAACCTACTTACTCGGGTCTGTGCTTCTGTCACTCACGCCACCCACCATAAGCAAATCATAAACATATTGCAAACCCTACCGCGGGAATCCCTCACGCTTGCGCGACACGGAGGGCACAATAGGACAGCACCAATAATAAAACATGCAACTCAAACCAATCATAGCAATTCATCAATCACCGATAGGACAACGAAAATCTACTCATACATCATAGGATGACAACACATCATTGGAAAATAATACGAAGCATAAAGCACCATGTTCAAGTAGAGGGTACAGCGGGTTGCGGGAGAGTGGACCGCTGTAGGTAGAAGGGGGAAGGTGATGGAGATGTTGGTGAAGATGGCGGAGGTGTTGGTGAAGATTGCGGTGATGATGATGGCCCCCGGCGGCATTCCGGCACCACCGGAAGCAAGGGGGAGAGAGCCCCCCTTCTTCTTCTTCCTTGACCTTCTCCATGGTTTCCCCTATGGTCCTTGGCTCCCATGGCTTGGGAGGGGCGAGAGCCCCTCCGAGATTGGATCTATCTCTCTGTTGCTGCGTTCTCTGATTCTACCCCTTCACCGTTTCCTTTATATCTGGAGATCCATAACTCCGATTGGGGTGAATCCTTCGCCCAGATCTTTCTCATAAAATTATATTTCTTGCATGAAAAGAAGAGCATCAACCGCCTTACGGGTGGACCACGAGGGTTAGGGGCGCGCCTGGGGGGGGGGGGGGGGGGGTAGGGCGCGCCCCCTACCTCGTGACCACCTCGGACACCGTCTCGCATTGATTTTACTTCCCAAAAATCATAAATATTCCAAACAAACTCCGTCCGTTTTTATCCCGTTTGGACTCTGTTTGATATTCGGTTTATGCAAAACAAAAAACATGCAACAGACAGGAACTGGCACTGGGCACTGGATCAATATGTTAGTCCCAAAAAATTGTATACGAAGTTGCCAAAAGTATATAAATGTTGAATAATATTGACATGGAACAATCAAAAATTATAGATACGACGGAGACGTATCAGTAGTATTTTGTTTTCTTTCTCTAACGGAGCTCACGAGATTTCTGTTGAGTTTTGTGTTGTGAAGTTTTCAAGTTTTGGGTGAATTCTTTT
The DNA here is from genome assembly GCA_963921465.1 of Triticum timopheevii. Lineage (NCBI taxonomy): Eukaryota > Viridiplantae > Streptophyta > Magnoliopsida > Poales > Poaceae > Triticum > Triticum timopheevii. Next base: position 665,370,141 of record OY997266.1, read on the forward strand.
CATGGATTATGGAACAAGGAGTGGCAAGAGCCTAAGCTTGGGGATGCCCATGGCACCCCCAAGATAATCCAAGGAAACCAAAAATTCGAAGCTTGGAGATGCCCCGGAAGGCATCCCCTCTTTCGTCCACTTCCATCCGTAATTTACTTGGAGCTATATTTTTATTCACCACATGATATGTGTTTTGCTTGGAGCGTCTTGTATTATTTGCGTCTTTGCTTGTTAGTTTACCACAATCATCCTTGCTGTACACACTTTTTGAGAGAGCCATATATGAATTGGAATTTGTTAGAATACTCTATGTGCTTCACTTATATCTTTTGAGCTTGATAGTTTTGCCCATAGTGCTTCACTTATATCTTTTGAGCGTGATAATTTTTGCTCTAGTGCTTCACTTATATCTTTTATAGCACGGTGGAGGATTTGTTTTAAAGAAACTATTGATCTCTCATGCTTCACTTAGATTATTATGAGAGTCATTAATAGCATGGTAATTCGCTTAATGTTAATATACTTGGTGTTCAAGATATGTGAAACTTTCTTTTGAGTGCGTTGAATACTAAGATAAGTTTGATGCTAGATAGTTGTTTTGAGATATGAAGATGGTGATATTAGAGTCATGCTAGTTAAGTAGTGGTGAATTCAAAGAATACTTGTGTTGAAGTTTGTGATTCCCGTAGCATGCACGTATGGTGAACCGTTATGTGATGAACTCGGAGGATGATTTATTGATTGATTGTCTTCCTTATGAGTGGCGGTCGGGGATGAGCGATGGTCTTTTCCTACCAATCTATCCCCCTAGGAGCATGCGCGTAATACTTTGCTTTGATAACTTCTAGATTTTTGCAACAAGTATATGAGTTCTTTATGACTAATGTTGAGTCCATGGATTATACGCACTTTTTCCCATCCTTCCACCTTTGCTAGCCTCTCTAATACCGCGCACTTTTCGCCGGTATCATACACCCACCATATACCTTCCTCAAAACAGCCACCATACCTACCTATTATGGCATTTCCATAGCCATTTCGAGATATATTGCCATGCAACTTTCCACCATTACGTTTATTATGACACGCTCCATCATTGTCATATTGCTGGCATGATCATGTAGTTGACATTGTATTTATGGCAAAGCCACCGTTCATAATTCTTTCATACATGTCACTCATGATTCATTGCATATCCCGGTACCCCGCTGGAGGCATTCATATAGAGTCATATTTTGTTCTAAGTATCGAGTTGTAATTGTTCAGTTGTAAGAAAAATAAAAGTGTGATGATCATCATTATTAGAGCATTGTCCCAAGTGAGGAAAGGATGATGGAGACTATGATTCCCCCATAATTCGGGATGAGACTCCGGGCAAAAAAAAAGAGGCCATAAAAAAAAGAGAAAGGCCCAAATTAAAAAATTTGAGAAAAAGAGAGAAGGGACAATGCTAGTGGGAACTTTTCATTATAGAACTTGGCTTGTATATTCCAGTGATGGGCTTCCTCAAAATGCCCTAGGTCTTCGTGAGCAAGCAAGTTGGATGCACACCCACTTAGTTTCTTTTGTAGAGCTTTCATATACTTATAGCTCTAGTGCATCCGTTGCATGGCAATCCCTACTCACTCACATTGATATCTATTGATGGGCATCCCCATAGCCCGTTGATACGCCTAGTTGATGTGAGACTATCTTCCCTCTTTTCGTCTTCTCCACAACCACCCTTCTATTCCACCTATAAGTGCTATATCCATGGCTGACGCTCATGTATTGCGTGAAGATTGAAAAAGTTTTGAGAATGTCATAAGTATGAAACAATTGCTTGGCTTGTCATCGGGGTTGTGCATGATTTAAATATTTTGTGTGGGGAAGATGGAGCATAGCCAGACTATATGATTTTGTAGGGATAACTTTCTTTGGCCACGTTATTTTGAGAAGACATGATTGCTTTGATTAGTATACTTGAAGTACTATTATTTTTATGTCAACACGAACTTTTTTCTTGAATCTTTCGGATCTGAATATTCATATCACAATTAAGAAGATTTACATTGAAATTATGTCAAAGTATCACTCCACATCAAAAATTCTTTTTATCATTTACCTACTCAAGGACGAGCAGGAATTAAGCTTGGGGATGCCTGATACGTCTCCAACGTATCTATAATTTTTCATTGCTCCATGCTACTTTATCTACTGTTTTGGACTATATTGGGCTTTATTTTCCACTTTTATATTATTTTTGGAACTAACCTATTAACCGGCGGCCCAACCCAGAATTGCTATTTTTTTTGCCTATTTCAGTGTTTCGAAGAAACGGAATATCAAACGGAGTCCAAACAGAATAGAACCTTCGGGAAAGTGATTTTCTCACCGAACGTGATCCAGGAGACTTAGACCCTACTCCAAGAAGTGACAGAGGCGGTCACGAGGGTGGAGGGCGCCCCCCTGGGTGCGCCCCCTACCTCGTGGGCCCCCTGACGCTCCACCGACGTACTCCTTCCTCATATATATACCTACGTATCCCCAAGCGATCAGAACAGGAGCCAAAAACCTAATTCCACCGCCGCAACCTTCTGTATCCATGAGATCCCATCTTGGGGCCTGTTCCGGAGCTCCGCCGGAGGGGGCATCCACCACGGAGGGCTTGTACATCAACACCATAGCCCCTCCGATTAAGTGTGAGTAGTTTACTTCAGACCTTCGGGTGCATAGCTAGTAGCTAGATGGCTTCTTCTCTCTTTTTGGATCTCAATACAATGTTCTCCCCCTCTCTTGTGGAGATCTATTCAATGTAATCTTCTTTTTGCGGTGTGTTTGTTGAGACCGATGAATTGTGGGTTTATGATCCAGTATTATCTATGGAAAATATTTGATTCTTCTTTGAATTCTTTTATGTATGATTGAGTTATCTTTGCAAGTCTCTTCGAATTATCCTTTTTGGTTTGGCCAACTAGATTGGTAGTTCTTGCAATGGGAGAAGTGCTTAGCTTTGGGTTCAATCTTGCGGTGTCCTTACCCAGTGACAGAAAGGGTTGCAAGGCACGTATTGTATTGTTCCCATTGAGGATAACAAGATGGGGGTTTTATCATACTGCATGAATTTATCCCTCTACATCATGTCATCTTGCTTAAGGTGTTACTCTGTTTTTAACTTTATACTCTAGATGCATGCTGGATAGCGGTCGATGAGTGGAGTAATAGTAGTAGATGCAAAATCGTTTCGATCTACTTGTCTTGGACGTGATGCCTATATACACGATCATTGCCTAGATATACTCATAAGTATGCTCAATTCTGTCAATTGCTCAACAGTAATTTGTTCACCCACCGTAGAATATCTATGCTCTTGAGAGAAGCCACTAGTGAAACCTATGGCCCCCGGGTCTATTCTCATCATATCAATCTCTATCGCTTTATTTACTTGCTTTGTTTTTACTTTCAATTTTACTTTTTACTTTGCATCTATCTATCAAAAATACCAAAAATATTATCTATCATCTCTATCAGATCTCACCTTCGTAAGTGACCGTGAAGGGATTGACAACCCCTAATCGCGTTGGTTGCAAGTAGCTATCGTTTTGTGTAGGTACGAGGGACTTGTGCGTGGTCTCCTACTGGATTGATACCTTGGTTCTCAAAAACTGAGGGAAATACTTACTCTACTTTGCTGCATCATCCTCTCCTCTTCGGGGAAATCCAACGCAGTGCTCAAGAGGTAGCAGTCACCATCAATGATTAGCCTGCTCTTGGTAACCTTTCAGGACAGACAAACAACAGATACCACGCATGGACGCACTGTTTAGGTGACATCAAAAGTATATACCTGGACAAATGCAGGAAGAATGTGTACCTGGGGCATCGTCGATTCCTTCCAACGAACCATCAATGTCGAAAGAAAGGCAAGCATTTCAAAGGCAAGGTAGATCACCGGAAGAAGCTCGCCATGCGTATCGGTGATCACGTACTTGCTATGGTCAATGATTTAAAAGTAATCTTCAGAAAGCGTCCCGACGGACTATCTGTTCCGAACGATGCTGAGCGACGCGCACCCATGTGGAACAAGAAATCTATATTTTGGGACCTACCCTACTGGAAAGACCTAGAGATCCGCTCTTCAATCGATGTGATGCACATAACGAAGAACCTTTGCGTGAACCTGCTAGGCTTCGTGGGCGTGTATGGGAAGACAAAAGATACACAGGAGGCATGGGAGGACCTACAACGTTTGCACGAAAAAGATGGCTTGCCTCCAAAGCAGTATGAAGGTCCTGCCAGCTACGCTATTGCCAAAGAGTAGAAGGAAATCTTCTTTGAATGCCCGCTTAGTATGAAGGTCCCATATGGCTACTCGTCGAATATAAAGGGAATAATAAATATGGCAGAGAAAAATTTCCACAACCTAAAGTCTCATGGCTGCCACATGATTATGACGCAACTACTTCCGGTTGCATTGAGTGGGCTTATACCGGAAAACGTTCGATTAGCCATTGTGAAGCTATGTTCATTCCTCAATGCAATCTCTCAGAAGGTGATCGATCCAGAAATCCTACCAAGGTTAAGGAGTGATGTGGCGCAATGTCTTGTCAGTTTCGAGCTGGTGTTCCCACCATCCTTCTTCAATATCATGACGCACATCCTAGTTCATCTACTCAGTGAAATTGTCGTTCTGGGCCCTGTATTTCTACACAATATGTTCCCCTTTGAGAGGTTCATGGGAGTCCTAAATAAATATGTACGTAACCGCGCTAGGCCAGAAGGAAGCATCTCCATGGGCCATCAAATAGAGGATGTCATTGGGTTTTGTGTTGACTTCATTCCTGACCTTAAGAAGATAGGTCTCCCTCAATCGCGGTATGAGGGGAGACTGGGTGGAAAAGGCACGCTAGGAGGGGACTCAATAATATGTAGGGACGAGCATTCTTGGTCTCAAGCACACTACACGGTTCTACAGGATTCTACCTTGGTGACCCCGTATGTTGATGAACACAAGGAGATTCTATGCTCGAAACACCCGGACCAGTGTGACGACTGGATTACATGTGACCACATCAGGAGTTTCAGCAGTTGGTTCCAAACACGTCTCAGGAGTGACAACACTGTTTCCGATGACATGTACTCGTTGGCGAGGGAACCATCTTCGACTGTAATGACTTACAAAGGGTACGAGATAAATGGGAATACATTTTACACGATCGCCCTAGATCGAAAGAGAACCAACCAAAACATTGGTGTCCCTTTGGTACAACCAAGAGGGGAAAGGACACATATTATGGTTACATAGTGGACATATGGGAACTTGACTATTGGCATGATATTAAGGTCCCTTTGTTTAAGTGCAAATGGGTCAATCTGTCAGGAGGCGGGGTACAGGTAGACCCATAGTACGAAATGACAATAGTGGATTTGAACAATATGTGGTACACAGACGAACCATTCGTCCGAGACAATGATGTGGCGCATGTTTTCTGTGTGAAGGACATGTCTATCAAACCGAGAAATAGAAAATATAAGGAAGCGGATACATCATACATTGAGCCAAAGCGCCACATAGTTCTTTTAGGAAAAAGAGAGATCGTGGGATTGGAAGGCAAGATAGACATGTCTGTAGATTATGAAAAGTTTCATGAAATTCCTCCCTTCAATGTCAAGGCTGACCCAAGCACCCTGTTAAACGATGAAGATTATCCATGGTTACGGCGCAATAAGCAAAGGACACAAGCGAAGAAAAAGTGAAGACTTTCTATCCACAACTATTATGATGATACCTTTGATCTAGAATATCACTGCAGTTATATGTGAACAAATGAAATCCCTTTGTAACAAATGAGTTTTCGTCCGAAACCCTGATACCTGCAAAGAGATTATCAGTTTTGTACATGAAGTGCATCCAGTTTTTTGTCATAACCCTCTCATCTTTTTAGCACATGCTATGTGGGTGAAATGATGATAACATGCCAACTTTCAACCTTTTCAGAGTTCATTTGTAGTGCTTTTCAATTTAAGGGTCATTTAGCTGAAAGAATGAACTAATAGAAAAAAGAATGAACTAAAAATAATCAATTAAAATATTCTATTATGATCAACTAAAATAAAACTATAATATCCTTCAATAGCAAAAAGAATCAACTAAAAAGCTTTTATAAAACTCCAATAGCAAAAGGAATCAACTAGAAAAACTTTTATAAACCTCTATTATTGTTGAAACTAAAATTAAAATTTATGCAACCAAAATTATCAAAGTGTTTTCTGTTCAAAACATTAAAGCAAAAAGAATTTTCATAAAGAATTTTTTTGTTAGAAACTTTAATTGCAAAAAGAATTATCATAATGAATTTTTTGTTACAAACTAAAATAACAAAATCTGTTTTTGAATATATGATAAAACACAGTAATGTTAAAAAGCAGGAAAAAGAATCACTCAAAAATCTATCTTTATAGTAAAGTTATTCAAAAACTAGTGATTCACACAAATTTAAAAAAAAATCAAATTTAAACTATTCAAACTGGAAAACAAATGGCACTAACAGAAAGTTTATAACTTTTATTACCTAAAAGCAAAAAGAATTTAAAAAATAAAGAAAAAAATAACAGAAAATAAATAATGCAAAAAACAAAACAAAAACTGAAAAAATATAAAAAAATTCCACCTACCGGGCCACCACTGCCTGAATACGACTAGAAACCCAGTTAGTTGGGCCAGGATTCAGACCCGCAGAAGGCCCAGCAGGCCCACAGGCATAGCAGTGTCAGTTTAGGCCCATAGGCCTGTAGTTCAGAGGAGTTCGAGAGGGAAGAGGCAGCGGAGCTTATAAACAGCCACCACCACCAGGTCGTTGTGCAAGGCCATTGGTCCGGGTTGGTGGCACAAACCGGGACTAAAGGATGGCATTGGTCCCGGTTGGTGCCACGAACCAGTACCAATGCCCCCCTTTTGTCCCGGTTGTTGCACCAACCGGGACCAAAGGTCTCCTTTTCCTGCCCTTTAGGCTGCTGGAAATCGACCTTTGGTACCGGTTTGGTGGCACCAACCGGGACTAAAGGGTGGCATTGGTCTCGGTTGGTGCCACCAACTAGGACTAAAGGTGTGCCTATATAAACAACACTTAGTAGTTTTCCATTCACTTTTTCATTCGATCTCTCCTCTCCCCTGATGGTGCTGCGACCACCTCGACACCGCCAGGCTGCCGGACTGTGCAGTCGCCTCCCCGATGCCCTCGTCGCGCGTGCCCCCAAGCCCGCCGCCGACCTCCTAATTGTCACCGAAGCTCGCCCCAGACGCCGTCGCCGCGCCGCGCCCCTGCCCCGACACCGTCGCCGTCGCCGCGCGCGCCGCCCCGTCGTTGTCGCACCGACCACGCCCTGCCCCGACCACACGCCGCTGCCACGTTCGGTCTGACGGGCTACCTCTCTCTTTTTCATATATATAATGTTTTTTCTAGATTATATGTATATGTGTGATTATATGTATGTGTGTATATATGATTATATGTCCTGTTTTTTTCCAGATTTTTTGTTCATATATATGATGATTTGTTTTTTGCATTTTTATAAAAATGTATATATGTATGTATGTTCTCTGTGTATATATGTTCATATATGCAAAAGTTAGATTTTTAGAAAAGTTACATGTATTTAGGAAGAAGGAAGAGAAGGAAGAAGGAAGAAGAAGAAAAGGGTTTATATATGCAAAAGTTACATTTTTTGAAATTTCTTATATATCTAGCTAGGAAGAAGGAAGAAGAAGAAAAACTTTTATATATGCAAAAGTTACATTTTTAGAAAAGTTTTATCTAGGAAGATGGAAGAAGGAAGAACAAGAAAAAGAAGGAGAGGAAAAAGGAAAATAAGAAGAGGATGAAGGAGAAGAAGAAGTGAAGAAGAGGAGTTAAAGAAGAGGAGAAAAAATATGAAGAGGAAGAAGAAGAAGAAGAAAAAAGAGGAGAAGAAGAAAAAAATAGAAAATTTATATTTTTATCTTCTCCTCTATTCCTTGTTCTTCTCCTCTTTTTTTATTCTTCTTTTTCTTCTATTTTTCCTTCTTCTTCTTCTCCTCTATTTTTTCTTCTTCTTCCACTTCTTATCTTTTATTGGGAACGAGGGTGTCGGGAACTAGGGTGTCGGGAACTAGGGTGTCGGAAACTATGGTAGAGACGGTCAAGGGTCGCCGAGGGGTCGAGGGTCATCGAGGGGTCGAGTGTCGAGGGTCGTGAAGGGTCGAGGTTCGTCGAGGGTCGAGGGTCGTCGAGGGGTCGAGGGTTGTCAAGGGGTCGAGGGTCGTCGAGGGTCGAGGATCGCCGAAGGGTCGAGGGTCGTCGATGAAGGAAATATGCCCTAGAGGAAAAAATGAAGTTATTATTTATTTCCTTAATTCATGATATGTTTTTTAGTCATGCTAGAATTGTATTAACCGGAAACTTAGTACATGTGTGAATACATAGACAAAACATATAGTCCCTAGTATGCCTCTACTTGACTAGCTCGTTAATCAAAGATGGTTATGTTTCCTAACCGTAGACATGTGTTGTCGTCTGATCAATGGGATCACATCATTAGGAGAATGATGTGATGGACATGTCCCATCCATTAGCTTAGCATTATGATCGTGTTAGTTTCATTGCTACTGCTTTCTTCATGACTTATACAATTTCCTCAGACTATGAGATTATGCAACTCTCGAATACCAGAGGAACAATTTGTGTGCTACCAAACGTAACAACGTAAATGGGTGATTATAAATGTGCTCTACAGGTGTCTCCAAAGGTGTTTGTTGGGTTGGCATAGATCAAGATTAGGATTTGTCACTCTGTGTTTTGGAGAGGTATCTCTGGGCCCTCTCGGTAATACTCATCACTATAAGCCTTGCAAGCATTGATACTAATGAGTTAGTTGTGGGATGAAGTATTACGGAATGAGTAAAGGGACTTGCCAGTAACGAGACTGAACTAGGTACTGAGATACCGTCAATCGAATCTCGGGCAAATAACATACCGATGACAAAGGGAACTACGTATGTTGTTATGCGGTTTGACCGATAAAGATCTTCGTAGAATATGTAGGAACCAATATGAGCACCTAGGTTCCGCTATTGGTTATTGACTGGAGATGTGTCTTGGTCATGTCTACATAGTTCTCGAACCCGTAGGGTCCGCACGCTTAACGTTCGATGACGATTGGTATTATGAGTTTATGTGATATGATGTACCCAAGATTTTTTGGAGTCCCGGATGTGATCACGGACATGACGAGGAGTCTCAAAATGGTCAAGACATAAATATTGATATATTGGACGACTATACCCGGACACCGGAAGTGTTCCGGAGAAGTTTCGGATAAAACCGGAGTGTGATGTCTACGACACAACCTTCTTCTTGTAGATGTTGTTGGGCCTGCAAGTGCACAGGTTTGTAGAACAGTAGCAAATTTCCCTCAAGTGGATGACCTAAGATTTATCAATCCGTGGGAGGCATAGGATGAAGATGGTCTCTCTCAAACAACCCTGCAACCAAATAACAAAGAGTCTCTTGTGTCCCCAACACACCCAATACAATGGTAAATTGTATAGGTGCACTAGTTCGGCGAAGAGATGGTGATACAAGTACAATATGGATAGTAGATATAGGTTTTTGTAATCTGAAAATATAAAAACAGCAAGGTAACTAATGATAAAAGTGAGCGTAAACGGTAATTCAATGATAGGAAACAAGGCCTAGGGTTCATACTTTCACTAGTGCAAGTTCTCTCAACAATAATAACATAGATAGATCATATAACAAGCCCTCAACATGCAACAAAGAGTCACTCCAAAGCCACTAATAGCGGAGAACAAACGAAGAGATTATGGTAGGGTGCAAAACCACCTCAAAGTTATTCTTTCGGAGAGATCTATTCAAGAGTTCATACTAGAATAACACCTTAAGACACAAATCAACCAAAACCCTAATGTCACCTAGATACTCCATTATCACCTCAAGTATCCGTGGGCATGATTATACGATATGCATCACACAATCTCAAATTCATCCAACCAACACAAAGTACTTCAAAGAGTGCCCCAAAGTTTCTACCGGAGAGTCAAGAAAACGTGTGCCAACCCCTATGCATAGGTTCATGGGCGAAACCCACAAGTTGGTCACCAAAACATACATCAAGTGGCACGTGATATCCCATTGTCACCACAGATAAACACGGCAAGACATACATCAAGTGTTCTCAAATCAAAGACTCAATCCGATAAGATAACTTCAAGAGGGAAACTCAAATCATCACAAGAGAGTAGAGGGGGAGAAACATCATAAGATCCAACTATAATTGAAAAGTTCGCGATACATCAAGATCGTGCCATAGAGAGAACACGAGAGAGAGAGAGAGATCAAACACATAGCTACTGGTACATACCCTCGGCCCCGAGGGTGAACTACTCCCTCCTCGTCATGGATAGCGCCGGGATGATGATGATGGCCACCGGTGATGGGTTCCCCCTCCGGCAGGGTGCCGGAACGGACTCCCGAGAGGTTTTTGGTGGCTTTAGAGGCTTGCGGCGGTGGAACTCCCAATCTATCTTAATATTCGATGTTTTTAGGGTACGCAGGCTTATATAGGCAAAAGAAGTCAGTCGGGAGGTGCTCGAGGGGCCCACGAGACAAGGGGGCACGCCCTATAGGGGGGCGCCCTCCTATCTCGTGGCTGCCTCGAGGATCTTCTGACGTGAACTCCAAGTCTCCAGGATCATATTCTTCCAAAAAAATCACGCTGCCGAAGGTTTCATTCCGTTTGGTCTTTGTTTGATATCCCTTTTCTTCGAAATACTGAAACATGCAATAAAATAGCAATATGGGCTGGGCCTCCGGTTAATAGGTTAGTCCCAAAAGTAATATAAAAGTGTATAATAAAGCCCGTAATCATTCAAAACAGATAATAAAATAGCATGAATGCTTCAGAAATTATAGATACATTGGAGGCGTATCATCATCCCCAAGCTTAATTCCTACTCGTCCTCGAGTAGGTAAATGATAAATAAAGAATTTATGAAGTGTGAATGCTAGAGGTGCACAAGTTTGATCAATGATAATTTCAGTCACCTTTTCTAGCATCATAATATGTCATAACAGTAGTTCATCTCATAAAACTTCTCATGATAAAGTAATAAGCAATTCACATGTCAAAGCATAGACCATAAACTTTCTTGAAAACTAGCAAACTTCATTCTCAGTCGTCAAACAATTGCATTTCATCTTATTTTCAGGGATAGCAAACTCCACGTACTCAACTATCATATAGTCTTCTACAATTGCTAACACTCACGCAATACTAATGGTTATCGAGTTTCAATCGGACACTGAGAAAGATAGGGGCTTATAGTGTTGCCTCCATATATTCACCTTTGGGTGATGTCAACAATAATAGTTCATGCTAACTTACATCCAATTGGATATATATATCAGGATCACCCCAACACAAAAGTGCTTGCCAAAGGATAAAATGAAAAAGGGAAAGGTGAATATCACCTTGACTCTTGCATAAAAGTAAAAGACATAAAGTAAAAGATAGGCCCTTCGCAGAGGGAAGCAGAGGCTGTCATGCGCTTTTAGGGTTGGATGCACAAAATCTTAATGCGAATGAACGCCACTTTATATTGCACTTGCATATGGACCTTTATTATGCAGTCCGTCGCTTTTATTGCTTCCATAACAAGATCGTATAAAGTTATTTTCTTCACACCAAAAGATTATACATATTTAGAGACCAATTTTTATTGCTTGGACCGATGACAACTTACTTGAAGGATCTTACTCAATCCATAGATAGGTATGGTGGACTCTCATGGCAAAACTGGGTTTAAGGATAATTAGAAGGACAAGTAGTATCTCTACTTGGTGCAAGGAATTTTTGCTAGCATGAGGGGGAAAGGCAAGCTCAACATGTTTGAATGATCCATGACAATACACTTTAACTGAGATGTCGAAAAACATAAACCATGATGTTGTCTTCCTTGTCCAACATCAACTCTTTAGCATGTCATACTTAATGAGTGCTCCCAATTATAAAATACTAGTCGTCAACCCGTGCACTTGCACGGGTTAGCACTTCTAATATTAGATGCAATAAAGTTGTTACAAATTAGAAATGTCGGTCAATAATATGAATAAGTTTATATGGGTTAATATTGCTTCGGACTATTTTGTGATTTGATTTTTTGCGTCCAATGGTATGACAGCCTTATCAATATTGTCATTGTGTGATAGAAAACAATATTTTGTAGTATATTCTCATTGCTATAAGCACCATAGATTATTTCAATTTTAAGTTCTTGTCTCAACCAACAAATTCTTAAATAATTTCTTATATTTTTAATATGGATGTCATTTTTTAATATTTTCTATCCACACTGTATACATATCCATATCACATAGATAATCATGTGTTTATATGTGAAATTTTACTTCTTGGCTGATTTCGCTTTGTGCAACGGTTAGCGTTCTGCTATTTGTTCAGTTTTGTCAGGTATGTACGTGGTTTGTAGTATGATCCTTATGTCATAAATGACACACGTATTATCATGCAAAAAAAATGGCATCTTCGTGGCACATGATACATCCAGATTTTCTTGTTACTTCAGTAATTTGTATGTATTTAAAGTTGCTTTAATAGCTAATTTTCTCTTTTTCCTAAGACCAAAATAAAGACATGCATACGTACTATATATGCAGATATGTGTTAGGAATCTGCGCCTTAATACATTATTATGATGGTTGGATCGTAGTCTTCTGGGATTCCATGTAGAGGAACCGAGCCAGATGTTTTTCCTTTTAAAATCGATCGACAATAGATTTTATTTATGGAGTTTCACGGGTCATCGACTGGATTCCGTCTCTTTTCTTCCTTTTATCGGTAGTGGTTTTTCAAGGACGCTATCTTTTCTGTTTAAGGAACGGAAGGATATTATTTTGACAATGTTGGACGTATCACTTGACATTTTTTGGACGGTACCATCTATTTTCGGCAAGTTTTCTTTTTATCGGATATAAATTTGGAATTTAGTGGTCTGATTAGTAAGAAGGCATGAAAGATCCGGCCATATACAGGAGCCATGGTTGCCTAAAAAATGTACAGGAGCCAGTGGATATGTTTTCTCTTTTTTGGACGGAGAGATGATTTTCCTTTTTCTTAGTTGGCAAGAAGAGATTCACGGATGAGCTGTTTGTTATGGAAGGAGGCATTTTTTTTTGGTTTGAGACGGAGACTATCTCCTTTTTAAAGGAATGGATGGATACATTTTTTTATTTCGTTTCATAATAAACTGGGCGTGTCAGATTTTTCTTAGTAGACCATAGAACTCGAGGTTGTCTAAATAAAGTACAGGAGCTCAGGGAGATATTTTCTATTTTTGTAAGGAGCGATGTAGTTCCTTTTTTTTAAACTTGTAATTCTTTTTAGTTGCAGAAGAGTTTCACGGATCCTGTATGACAAAAAACAAAGTCTCGTGGATCCTATAGAGTTACATTATGGAAGGAGTCTATATCATTTGTTTTAAAGGAACAGATTGATTTTTTTTGTTTCCAAACATTGATCGTGTCATATGTCTTTTTCTGACCGCCGGAACCGTCTGTGTTACGCAAGTTTTCTTCTTATCTCGGACGTTAATTTTACAATCTAACGACGTAATTAATTATGATGATGTGGATTAATTAGAAGGCTAGAAAGGTGCCTCCAATTAGTAAATATAAGATATAAGATGTCTAGGATAGTGTATTTATATGTGAAATCACTCTTCCTTAAATATTCTTTCATGAATTGTTCAAATGATCAATACAGCGCTTGCTAACCTTCAATTAATTTACAACCTCTACTTCTTAGATGTGAAGTCATAACTCCCCGTGGGATAAGCAAATGAGACATATATAATTTCAGATTTATGACAATCAACTCATTCAACAATTTACTCATAAGATATAAGTGAAGCACACGAGTAAATGACAAACTACTCCAAAAGGATATCAGTGAAGATCAAAGAGTAGCTAAATAATTATGTATCTATATGAAGAATCTCTCTCATTAAAGAAATTCAGATCTTGGTATTGTATTCAAACAGCAAGCAAAACAAAATAAAATGACATTGCAAGGATAGCACAACACATGTGGAGAAGCAAAAACTTAGGCTCAACTGATACTAACCGATAGTTGTTGAAGAATAAAGGTGGGATGCCTACCGGGGCATCCCCAAGCTTAGATGCTTGAGACTTCTTGAAATATTATCTTGGGGTTCCTTGGGCATCCCCAAGCTTGAACTTGTGTGTCTCCTTAATTCCTCTCATATCATGGTTTTTCTTTTTATCAAAAAGCTTCATCCACACCAAACTCAACAAGAACTCGTGAGATAGGTTAGTATAAACCAATGCAAAACCTTATCATTTTCTACTATAAAAAATCACTAAAATTATTATTTAACATTGCATACTAAATGTCTCTGCATATTTAATACTCCTATCCTCAAATAGAATCATTAAACAAGCAAACATATGCAAACAATGCAAACATAACAGCAATCTGGCAAAACAGTACAGTCTATAAAGAATGCAAGAGTGTCAATACTTCCCTAAATCCAAAAAATATGAAATAAAATTGCCACTGTAGTAAATTTATCAGAGCTCATTATTCAAAAGCTTTCATCATTATATCATTCTCTGACTTTTCTAGGGAATTTTTGCAACAGAGGTAAACTTTCTATTTTCAAACAGCAACATGTATACTAGCAAAATAAGCATGGCAAAGGCTATCCTTGACTTTTTTTATTGAAACTAAGGATGCAAAACATTATTCTAAATAACAGCAAGCAAATACTAACAAAATAAAATGACTCTCCAAGCAAAACACATATTATGTGGTGAATAAAAATATAGCTCCAAGTAAGGTTACCGATGAACGAAGACGAAAGAGGGGATGCCTTCCGGGGCATCCCCAAGCCTAGGCTCTTGGTTGTCCTTGAATATTACCTTGGGGTGCATTGGGCATCCCCAAGCTTAGGCTCTTGCCACTCCTTATTCCATAGTCCATCGATTCCTTACCCAAAACTTGAAAACTCCACAAGACAAAACTCAACAGAAAACTCGTAAGCTCCGTTAGTATAAGAAAATAAAACCGCCACTTAGGTACTGTAATGAACTCATTATAAATTCATATTGGTGTAATATCTACTGTACTCCAACTTATCTATGGTTCATACCTGTCGGTGTCAAAACCGGCGGATCTCGGGTAGGGGGTCCCGAACTGTGCGTCTAGGCGGATGGTAACAGGAGACAAGGGACACGATGTTTTTACCCAGGTTCGGGCCCTCTCGATGGAGGTAAAACCCTACTCCTCCTTGATTGATATTGATGGTATGGGTAGTACAAGGGTGGATCTACCACGAGATCAAGGAGGCTAAACCCTAAAAGCTAGCCTATGGTATGATTGTTGTTGTGTCCTATGGACTAAAACCCTCCGGTTTATATAGACACCGGAGAGGGCTAGGGTTACACAGAGTCGGTTACAATGGTAGGAGATCTACATATCCGTATCGCCAAGCTTGCCTTCCACGCCAAGGAAAGTCCCATCCGGACACGGGACGAAGTCTTCAATCTTGTATCTTCATAGTCTTGGAGTCCGGCCGATTATGATAGTTCGGCTATCCGGACACCCCCTAGTCCAGGACTCCCTCAGTAGCCCCTGAACCAGGCTTCAATGACGATGAGTCCGGCACGCGTATTGTCTTCGGCATTGCAAGGCGGGTTCATCCTCCAAATAATTTATAGAAGATTGTGAACAACAGGATAGTGTCCGGCTCTGTAAAATAGATTTCACATATCACCGTAGAGAGAATAAAATTCACACAAGTTCAATCTGCTGACGTATTTTGTGGCGTGACGTCACACCACAACCAAGCCTTTATTCGAATCGTTTTTATTATACCACCTCAGCACGTTTAGCGAAGCGGTTTCCTTGGCACGTCTTGTCGAAGCAGAGATCGTGTTCCCCTTATTCCGGGATTCCCATCAATACGGACGTGGGTAACCCAACCGCGCCCGTTGCCATGCCCACTCCATCGAAGGTGAGTTCCAAACGGTCACGGGGACGGCTCTTGGTATTCTCCCTCTTTATAATGAGACCAAGGCCCGTTCCTTTTCTTCAATCCTCAATCGAATCCTCCCTTCGCCCGAGTTCCAACACCCAGGGCTCCAGATTCGGGCGCTTCGGACCTTCGACAATGTCCGGCTCCGACCTACAGGGCCGGTGGATGCCCTCCTCCGTCACGGAGGAGGACGTGCTAAAGCTGAGAAACGCCAGGTACTTGACCTACGAGATTTCGCATAGGTTGCCTGCCTAAGGGCAAGTGATTCCTACTCCCGAGCCTGGCGAGAGTGTCGTGTTCGTGTCTCATCCGTCGGGGGTTAGGCTTCCCGATGGATCCCTTCGTGAGGGGGCTCATGTTTAACTATGGGCTCGAATTCCACGACTTGGCTCCGGAGTCCATCCTCCTCATCTCATCATTTATTGTCGTCTGCGAAGCCTTCCTCCGCACTACCCCTCACTTCGGTTTGTGGCTCAAAACCTTCAATGTGTAACCGAAGATGATTGAGGGGCGTCAGGCAGAGTGCGGTGGGGCGGTTATAAGCAAGAGGGCTGATGCTCCATGGCCCGAGGGCTGTTTCCAGGAGGAGCTCGGCTTGTGGCAACAGGAGTGGTTCTATATCACCACTCACAGGGGCAGCAGGCAGAGGCCGCCGCCTGCCTTTCACTTGGGCCCTCCACAACGGCTGACGTCATGGGTCAACAAAGGGCTTGACTGGGGTCCGTCTAAGGACGTACCCCTATTGCAGGGCCGGATTCGAGACCTCCAAGAGAGGGAGGTCAATCTGGTCGTGGTGACGCAGGTTATGTTGATTTGGCGTCTTCTGCCCTGCAAACGTCGCCCCCTCCGCCTGTGGGAATTCAATCCGGAGGGACCACGAGCTCTCCAACACTTCATGGGTACAACACCCGTGGACATGTACAAACTGTTCTTCGGATCACAAGAGATGTGTCCGGACTTAACCGAGGACGCCGACTTAAGCTGCAATCGCCCGGATACTCAAGTAAGTAGCCCTGTGTCTGGACATACCGTCCATTTGTTTATCATGGATTTGCCTTTTAACTAGCTATCCCTTGGACAGGAGTGGATAGCGCAAGCAAAACTGATACGGTGTCCGGCCCCCCTCCCTGAGACCACGCCGGATCCCGTGTTAATCAAAATGTTGGAGGTTGCGCCTTTGGAGGAGGGCGAAGGGGGGAACAGGGAAACTACCACCTCTGCTAAGGAGGCTCGCAACAAGGGGGGAATCAAGAATCCCTCCCTCCAGGGGGAGAAGAGGATCGCTTCCGAAGACCCGGAGGCCAAGTCCTCAAAGCGGGGAAAGAAATCTTCACCGGAGGGTCCTGCGCCAGGACAAGCCCCGGCCGCACTATCTCCAGCGAGTCGTAAGTAGAAAAAGTGGAGTTTTGTAATAAGGGACATCCCTATTTTTATTTTTGAGTATAACCGAAGTTTTTACCTTGTAGTTTGGGTCTCAGCCCTTCTCAGCAGAGCTCATCCTCGGGGGACCTTTGTCCGGAGATGATGGAGAGCGAAACGCCTCCATCTGCCGCCCTGTCAGGCGGGGCGGACGACCCTGAGGTGTCGTCGCGGAGGGTCTCCCCAAATCCGGCGGGGCCAGAGAGTGCGGCACCCACAGGTGTACGGCCGGGGGAGCTGAAGGATTTGCTCGAGAGGGCGTCTATCTCAGAAGATCACCGTACATTAATGAGTATGGTGATTGAGAGGATTTCATCCGCTGAGAGCGGGCTATATGAGGCCGTCAAAAGTTTACTGACGGGGTTTGAGGTACGTAAAAATGACATACCTTTTGACAGTTTTGCACATAGAGTGCGCCCTGTATAGATAGTAGCCCCTGAGACTCGGTACGTTGTCAGAAGTGACAGCGTGCCGACGATCATAATCTCAGTTTTAATATGTCATCATTCCTATTAGGGAGGCGGAGCGTTCGGTGGCCAGCCGGACTGATAGAGTTGCCGAACTGAAGCGGCAGCTGGACGTTGCGGATGCGGACATCGCGCTGGTCAATAGACAACTTGACGAGTCACAAGGTGAGTGGTTTCTCCGCGGTCACCTGGTAAGGGAGCTGATGCCCATGCCTTACAACATGTATGCTTGATGCAGATGGTGCCGCTACTATGGAGGGCCTTCGGACAGAGCTTGCTCGAGCCAAGGAGCAGGCCAGAAGGAGTGATGCGGCTGCCTCGAAGGCGGCCGAAGAGCTAGAAGCCGAAAAGGCTGCTCACTGCCGAAGCAGGGAGGAGATGGCCGGAATGGCCGTAAAGCTGAAGGATGCTACCGACCGCTATGAGGTTCTTGAAAGAGAACGACGAGCGGGGCAAGAGGACCTAAAGAAGGCCACCGCCGAAGCCATGGATGCCCGTTCTGCAATGAGGGCTATAAAGGAGGAGCTGCGTCAGGTCGGAGACATTGCGGATGGAAAGCCCTTCCTGCTGCGTAGGAGGTTCACGGATCGGAAGTATGCTCAGTTGGGCCAGTTGTGGGGTGCGGAGGATCCTTATCTGAATTTGGCGGCGAGTGCGGCGGACGCAGTCGTGCACTTCCGAAGCCAGAAGGATCACGAAATGGAACAACTTTTTTGGTCTCAATTCCATAGTCCGGAGCGTCCACTTCCGTTGACCGATCGGTTGGCTGAGTGGGCTGAGCTGAATAGATTGTCCGAATTTGCCATGACGGATGTGGTGGCTCATCTGTGGCCAGAAAGGCCCAAGCCGAAGAGTTATTTTGGCTTATTGCAGCAATTCCTTGGGGCGGTGCCGCATATCAAGGCGATGAAGCGGTCGGCATGCATAGAGGGTGCATGGATGGCTCTCGCCCGTGTTAAGACATACTGGGCGGAGATGGATGAAGGAAATATGCCCTAGAGGCAATAATAAAGTTATTATTCATTTCCTCATATCATGATAAATGTTTATTATTCATGCTAGAATGGTATTAACCGGAAACATGATACATGTGTGAACACATAGACAAACATATAGTCACTAGTATGCCTCTACTTGACTAGCTCATTAATCAAAGATGGTTATGTTTCCTGACCGTAGACATGTGTTGTCATTTGATTAATGGGATCACATCATTAGGAGAATGATGTGATTGACATGACCCATCCCGTTAGCTTAGCACTTGATCGTTTAGTATTCTGCTATTGCTTTCTTCATGACTTATACATGTTCCTGTAACTATGAGAATTATGCAACTCCCGTTTACCGGAGGAACACTTTGGGTACTACCAAACGTCACAACGTAACTGGGTGATTATAAAGGAGTACTACAGGTGTCTCCAAAGGTACATGTTGAGTTGGCGTATTTCGAGATTAGGTTTTGTCACTCCGATTGTCAGAGAGGTATCTCTGGGCCCTCTCGGTAATACTCATCACTTAAGCCTTGCAAGCATTATAACTAATGAGTTAGTTATGAGATGACGTATTACAGAACGAGTAAAGAGACTTGCCGGTAACGAGATTGAACTAGGTATTGGATACCGACGATCAAATCTCGGGCAAGTAACATACCGATGACAAAGGGAACAACGTATGTTGTTATGCGGTTTAACCGATAAAGATCTTCGTAGAATATGTAGGAACCAATATGGGCATCCAGGTCCCGCTATTGGTTATTGACCGATAATGGTTTTAGGTCATGTCTACATAGTTCTCTAACCCGTAGGGTCCGCACGCTTAACGTTTCGATGATAGTTTTATTATGAGTTTATAAGTTTTCATGTACCGAAGTTTGTTCGGAGTCCTGGATGTGATTACGGACATGACGAGGAGTCTCGGAATGGTCGAGACATAAATATTGATATATTGTAAGCCTATGTTTGGACATCGGAATGGTTCCAGGTGAAATCGGCATTTTACCGGAGTACCGGGAGGTTACCGAAAACCCCCGGGGGGTTAATGGGCCTACATGGGCCAAGAGGGAGAAGAGGGAAGGAGCCGGGAGGGGGACGCGGGCCCCTCCCCCTCCTAGTCCGAATAGGACAAGGGAAGGGGGGCGGCGCCCCCCCCCCCCCCTTTCCTTCCGCTCTTCCTCCTCTTTCCCCCCTTTCTCCTACTCCTACTTGGAAAGAGGGAGTCCTACTCCCGGTGGGAGTAGGAATCCCCCCCTTGGCACGCCCTCTAGGCTGGCCGCCTCCTCCCCCTTGGCTCCTTTATATACGGGGGCAAGGGGGCACCCTAGAACACAAAAGTTGATCTATGGATCGTTCCTTAGCCGTGTGAGGTGCCCCCTTCCACCATATTCAACCTCGGTCATATCGTCGCGGAGTTTAGGCGAAGCCCTGCGCCGGTAGAACATCATCATCGTCACCACGCCGTCGTGCTGACGGAACTCATCTCCGGAGCCTTTGCTGGATCGGAGGGCCGGAGATCGTCATCGAGCTGAACGTGTGCTGAACTCGGAGGTCCCGTACGTTCGGTGCTTGGATTGGTCGGATCGTGAAGACGTACGACTACATCAACCGCGTTGTGCTAACGCTTACGCTTACGGTCTACGAGGGTACATGGACGAACACTCTCCCCTCTCGTTGCTATATCATCACCATGATCTTGCGTGTGCGTAGGAATTTTTTTGAAATTACTACGTTCCCCAACAGTGGCATCCGAGCCTAGGTTTTATGTGTTGATGTTATATGCACAAGTAGAACAAAAGTGAGTTGTGGGCGATACAAGTCATACTGCTTACCAGCATGTCATACTTTGGTTCGGCGGTATTGTGAGATGAAGCGGCCCGGACCGACATTACGCGTACGCTTACGCGAGACTGGTTTCACCGTTACGAGCACTCGTTCTTACTTTAGCTGAATCGAGTGTGGCTACGCCCGGTCCTTGCGAAGGTTAAAACAGCACCAACTTGACGAACTATCGTTGTGGTTTTTGATGCGTAGGTAAGAACGGTTCTTGCTAAGCCCGTAGCAGCCACATAAAATTTGCAACAACAAAGTAGAGGACGTCTAACTTGTTTTTGCAGGGCATGTTGTGATGTGATATGGTCAAGACGTGATGCTATATTTTATTGTATGAGATGATCATGTTTTGTAACCGAAGTTATCAGCAACTGGCAGGAGCCATATGGTTGTCGCTTTATTGTATGAAATGCAAACACCCTGTAATTGCTTTACTTTATCACTAAGCGGTAGCGATAGTCGTAGAAGCAATAGATGGCGTAACGACAACGATGCTACGATGGAGATCAAGGTGTCGCACCGGTGATGATGGTGATCATGACGGTGCTTCGAAGATGGAGATCACAAGCACAAGATGATGATGGCCATATCATATCACTTATATTGATTGCATGTGATGTTTATCCTTTATGCATCTTATCTTGCTTTGATTGACGGTAGCATTTTAAGATGATCTCTCGCTAATTATCAAGAGGTGTTCTCCCTGAGTATGCACCGTTGCGAAAGTTCTTTGTGTTGAGACACCACGTGATGATCGGGTGTGATAGGCTCTACGTTCAAATACAACGGGTGTAAAACAGTTGCAGACGCGGAATACTCAGGTTATACTTGACGAGCCTAGCATATACAGATATGGCCTCGGAACACGGAGACCGAAAGGTCGAGCGTGAATCATATAGTAGATATGATCAACATAGAGATGTTCACCATTGAAACTACTCCACCTCACGTGATGATCGGACATGGTTTAGTTGATTTGGATCACGTGATCACTTAGATGACTAGAGAGATGTCTGTCTAAGTGGGAGTTCTTAAGTAATATGATTAATTGAACTTAAATTTATCATGAACTTAGTACCTGATAGTATTTTGCTTGTCTATGTTTGTTTGTAGATAGATGGCTCGTGCTGTTGCTCCGTTGAATTTTAATGCATTCCTTGAGAAAGAAAAGTTGAAAGATGATGGTAGCAATTACACGGACTGGGTCCGTAACCTGAGGATTATCCTCATTGCTGCACAGAAAAGTTACGTCCTGGAAGCACCGCTGGGTGCCAGGCCTGCTGCTGATGCAACTGACGACGTTAAGAACGTCTGGCAGAGCAAAGTTGATGACTACTCGATAGTTCAGTGTGCCATGCTTTACGGCTTGGAACCGGGTCTTCAACGACGTTTTGAACGTCATGGAGCATATGAGATGTTCCAGGAGTTGAAGTTAATATTTCAAGCAAATGCCCGGATTGAGAGATATGAAGTCTCCAATAAGTTCTATAGCTGCAAGATGGAGGAGAATAGTTCTGTCAGTGAACACATACTCAAAATGTCTGGGTATAATAATCACTTGATTCAACTGGGAGTTAATCTTCCTGATGATAGTGTCATTGACAGAATTCTCCAATCACTGCCACCAAGCTACAAGAGCTTCGTGATGAACTATAATATGCAAGGGATGAACAAGACTATTCCCGAGCTCTTCGCAATGCTAAAAGCTGTGGAGGTAGAAATCAAGAAGGAGCATCAAGTGTTGATGGTCAATAAGACCACTAGTTTCAAGAAGAAGGGCAAAGGGAAGAAGAAGGGGAACTTCAAAAAGAACAGCAAGCAAGTTGCTGCTCAAGAGAAGAAACCCAAGTCTGGACCTAAGCCTGAAACTGAGTGCTTCTACTGCAAGCAGACTGGACACTAGAAGCGGAACTGCCCCAAGTATTTGGCGGATAAGAAGGATGGAAAAGTGAACAAAGGTATATGTGACATACATGTTATTGATGTGTACCTTACTAATGCTCGCAGTAGCACCTGGGTATTTGATACTGGTTCTGTTGCTAATATTTGCAACTCGAAACAGGGACTACGGATTAAGCGAACACTGGCAAAGGACGAGGTGACGATGCGCGTGGGAAATGGTTCCAAAGTCGATGTGATCGCGGTCGGCACGCTACCTCTACATCTACCTTCGGGATTAGTATTAGACCTAAATAATTGTTATTTGGTGCCAGCGTTGAGCATGAACATTATATCTGGATCTTGTTTGATGCGAGATGGTTATTCATTTAAATCAGAGAATAATGGTTGTTCTATTTATATGAGTAATATCTTTTATGGTCATGCACCCCTGAAGAGTGGTCTATTGAATCTCGATAGTAGTGATACACATATTCATAGTGTTGAAACCAAAAGATGCAGAGTTGATAATGATAGTGCAACTTATTTGTGGCACTGCCGTTTAGGTCATATCGGTGTAAAGCGCATGAAGAAACTCCATACTGATGGGCTTTTGGAATCACTTGATTATGAATCACTTGGTACTTGCGAACCGTGCCTTATGGGCAAGATGACTAAAACGCCGTTCTCCGGTACTATGGAGAGAGCAATAGATTTGTTGGAAATCATACATACAGATGTATGTGGTCCAATGAATGTTGAGGCTCGTGGCGGATATCGTTATTTTCTCACCTTCACAGATGATTTAAGCAGATATGGGTATATCTACTTAATGAAACACAAGTCTGAAACATTTGAAAAGTTCAAAGAATTTCAGAGTGAAGTGGAAAATCATCGTAACAAGGAAATAAAGTTCCTACGATCTGATCGTGGAGGAGAATATTTGAGTTACGAGTTTGGTCTACACTTGAAACAATGCGGGATAGTCTCGCAACTCACGCCACCTGGAACACCACAACGAAATGGTGTGTCCGAACGTCGTAATCGTACTTTACTTGATATGGTACGATCTATGATGTCTCTTACTGATCTACAGCTATCATTTTGGGGTTATGCTTTAGAGACGGCCGCATTCACGTTAAATAGGGCACCATCAAAATCCGTTGAGACGACGCCTTATGAACTGTGGTTTTGCAAGAAACCAAAGTTGTCGTTTCATAAAGTTTGGGGCTGCGATGCTTATGTGAAGAAACTTCAACCAGATAAGCTCGAACCCAAATCGGAGAAATGTGTCTTCATAGGATACCCAAAGGAGACTATTGGGTACACCTTCTATCACAGATCTGAGGGCAAGATTTTCGTCGCTAAATTCGGATCCTTTCTAGAGAAGGAGTTTCTCTCGAAAGAAGTGAGTGGGAGGAAAGTAGAACTTGACGAGATAACTGTATCTACTCCCTTATTGGAAAGTAGTTCATCACAAGAACCGGTTCCTGTGACAACTACACCAATCAGTGAGGAAGCTAATGATATTGATCATGAAACTTCAGAACAAGTTTCTACAGAACCTCGTAGGTCTACCAGAGTAAAATCCGCACCAGAGTGGTACGGTAATCCTATTCTGGAAGTCATGTTACTTGACCATGATGAACCTACGAACTATGAGGAAGCGATGATGAGCCCAGATTCCGCAAAATGGCTAGAGGCCATGAAATCTGAGATGGGATCCATGTATGAAAACAAAGTATGGACTTTGGTTGACTTGCCCGATGATCGGCAAGCTATTGAGAATAAATGGATCTTTAAGAAGAAGACTGACGCTGATGGTAATGTAACTGTCTATAAAGCTCGACTTGTTGCGAAAGGTTTTCGACAAGTTCAAGGGGTTGACTACGATGAGACTTTCTCACCCGTAGCGATGCTTAAGTCTGTCCGAATCATGTTAGCTATTGCTGCATTTCATGATTATGAAATTTGGCAAATGGATGTCAAGACTGCATTCTTGAATGGATTTCTAGAAGAAGAGTTGTATATGATGCAGCCGGAAGGTTTTGTTGATCCAAAAGGTGCTAACAAAGTGTGCAAGCTCCAGCGTTCCATTTATGGACTGGTGCAAGCATCTCGGAGTTGTAATAAACGCTTTGATAGTGTGATCAAAGCATATGGTTTTATACAGACTTTTGGAGAAGCCTGTATTTACAAGAAAGTGAGTGGGAGCTCTGTAGCATTTCTAATTTTATATGTAGATGACATATTGTTAATTGGAAATGATATAGAATTTCTGGATAGCATAAAGGGATACTTGAATAAAAGTTTTTCAATAAAAGACCTTGGAGAAGCTGCTTATATATTGGGCATCAAGATCTATGGAGATAGATCAAGACGCTTAATAGGACTTTCACAAAGCACATACCTTGACAAAATTTTGAAAAATTTCAAAATGGATCAGGCAAAGAAAGGATTCTTGCCTATGCTACAAGGTGTGAAGTTGAGTCAAACTCAATGCCCGACCACAGCAGAAGATAGAGAGAAAATGAAAGATGTTCCCTATGCTTCAGCCATAGGCTCTATCATGTATGCAATGCTGTGTACCAGACCTGACGTATGATTAGCAATAAGCCTGGCAGGAAGGTACCAAAGTAATCCAGGAGTGGATCACTGGACAGCGGTCAAGAACATCCTGAAATACCTGAAAAGGACTAAGGTTATGTTTCTCGTATATGGAGGTGACAAAGAGCTAGTCGTAAAAGGTTACGTTGATGCAAGCTCTGACACTGATCCGGATGATTCTAAATCGCAAACCGGATACGTGTTTATATTAAACGGTGGAGCTGTAAGTTGGTGCAGTTCTAAACAAAGAGTCGTGGCGGGATCTACATGTGAAGCGGAGTACATAGCTGCTTCTGAAGCAGCGAATGAAGGAGTCTGGATGAAGGAGTTCATTTCCGATCTAAGTGTCATACCTAGTGCATCGGGACCAATGAAGATCTTCTGTGACAATACTGGTGCAATTGCCTTGGCAAAGGAATCCATATTTCACAAGAGGACCAAGCACATCAAGAGACGCTTCAATTCCATACGGGACCAAGTCCAAGTGGGAGACATAGAGATTTGCAAGATACATACGGATCTGAATGTTGCAGACCCGTTGACTAAGCCTCTCTAACGAGCAAAGCATGACCAGCACCAAGACTCCATGGGTGTTAGAATCATTACTATGTAATCTAGATTATTGACTCTAGTGCAAGTGGGAGACTGAAGGAAATATGCCCTAGAGGCAATAATAAAGTTATTATTTATTTCCTCATATAATGATAAATGTTTATTGTTCATGCTAGAATTGTATTAACCAGAAACATGATACAAGTGTGAATACATAGACAAACATATAGTCACTAGTATGCCTCTACTTGACTAGCTCATTAATCAAAGATGGTTATGTTTCCTGACCATAGACATGTGTTGTCATTTGATTAATGGGATCACATCATTAGGAGAATGATGTGATTGACATGACCCATCCCGTTAGCTTAGCACTTGATCGTTTAGTATTCTGCTATTGCTTTCTTCATGACTTATACATGTTCCTGTAACTATGAGAGTTATGCAACTCCCGATTACCGGAGGAACACTTTGGGTACTACCAAACGTCACAACGTAACTGGGTGATTATAAAGGAGTACTACAGGTGTCTCCAAAGGTACACATTGAGTTGGCGTATTTCGAGATTAGGTTTTGTCACTCCGATTGTCGGAGAGGTATCTCTGGGCCCTCTCGGTAATACTCATCACTTAAGCCTTGCAAGCATTATAACTAATGAGTTAGTTATGAGATGACGTATTACAGAACGAGTAAAGAGACTTGTCGGTAACGAGATTGAACTAGGTATTGGATACCGACGATCAAATCTCGGGCAAGTAACATACCGATGACAAAGGGAACAACGTATGTTGTTATGCGGTTTGACCGATAAAGATCTTCGTAGAATATGTAGGAACCAATATGGGCATCCAGGTCCCGCTATTGGTTATTGACCGAGAATGGTTTTAGGTCATGTCTACATAGTTCTCGAACCCATAGGGTCCGCACGCTTAACGTTTCGATGACAGTTTTATTATGAGTTTATAAGTTTTGATGTACCGAAGTTTGTTCGAAGTCCCGGATGTGATTACGGACATGACGAGGAGTCTCGGAATGGTCGAGACATAAAGATTGATATATTGGAAGCCTATGTTTGGACATCGGAATGGTTCCGAGTGAAATCGGCATTTTACGGAGTACCGGGAGGTTACCGGAACCCCCCGGGGGGTTAATGGGCCTACATGGGCCAAGAGGGAGAAGAGGGAAGTAGCCAGGAGGGGGCCGCGCGCCCCTCCCCCTCCTAGTCCGAATAGGACAAGGGAAGGGGGGCGCCCCCCCCCCCCCCTTTCCTTCCCCTCTTCCTCCTCTTTCCCCCCTTTCTCCTACTCCTACTTGGAAAGAGGGAGTCCTACTCCCGGTGGGAGTAGGACTCCCCCCCTTGGTGCGCCCTCTAGGCCGGCCGCCTCCTCATCCTTGGCTCCTTTATATACGGGGGCAAGGGGGCACCCTAGAACACACAAGTTGATCTACGGATCGTTCCTTAGCCGTGTGCGGTGCCCCCTTCCACCATATTCCACCTCGGTCATATCGTGGCAGAGTTTAGGCGAAGCCCTGTGCCGGTAGAACATCATCATCGTCACCACGCCGTCGTGCTGACGGAACTCATCTCCGGAGCCTTTGCTGGATCGGAGGGCCGGAGATCGTCATCGAGCTGAACGTGTGCTGAACTCGGAGGCCCCGTACGTTCGGTGCTTGGATCGGTCGGATCATGAAGACGTACGACTACATCAACCGCGTTGTGCTAACGCTTCCGCTTACGGTCTACGAGGGTACGTGGACGAATACTCTCCCCTCTCGTTGCTATATCATCACCATGATCTTGCGTGTGCGTAGGAAATTTTTTGAAATTACTACGTTCCCCAACAATGGATGCCACCGATGTTGCATCCCGGGGTTCGGACAAAAGCCGGTTACCCGCCGAGCACTATTTTGGGGAAGTCCTGGAGGGCGCTCGTTTAATAGAGTCGAAGTGCTCGAAAAATGTTATGTTCAAATGATATGTATGATTTGTGAAACCATATTTATAATGTAACGGCTTTTTATACTTGTGCGTTCAAGTATTGAAATATCTCCTGTGCGGCCATTAATGTATATGTATGTATAACCTGAAAGATGGCAGTCTTTGGCTTTAGCCCCCACGCACATGGTGCGGGGGTGTTTGAAAAAGAAAGTGCGTTTTCACACTTAATCCAACATCTTGGTCCTGTGAAGGAGGTGGTAGCGTAGCAAACTAGGCAACCGGACTATAATGCTTTTTCACTTTCACTTAGCCATTGGAGCTCGATGGTAGGGCTACTATATAGCCCCTAGAGGCACCGCGCTCTCCGAACTCGGGGCGCATGTGTGCCTGACCGAGAAGCGGTCCTTCGTCAAAGCGGAGGAATTCTAAACATTCCAGTAGTCGATCGAGTGGTTGACCAGTCTCTCGCTATATCACGACAGTCAGTTTTCGGCTTTCTCTACTGAGGTGCTCGCCCGGCCGAACCGGGGCACAATCGCAGTAGTTCTCCTGGTGCCGCATTAGCCAATGGAGCGGAACGTAAGGCAGCAAAACACAGGAGCCAGGCAAACCCAACATTTGACCAAAGACATGATTCGGAGCTGATGCATATAAGGCCTAACTCGAGACGCCGAACACTCCCTGAGGTATTCGGTCTTTATGATAACGAGCAGAACAATGCCCTAAGCCCCTAATGTCCAGGTACGGGCGAGAACTTCTGACGCGGCCGATGCCAAAACGCCAGCCTCCTCCTCGGTTATGGTAGGAAACCGGGGGATGTGTATCAACAAGAGACAGTAAGAAAGGTTTACGCAGGGTCTTAATCTGAAAAGAATCCTTGCAACGGGTCCCTGCTGCACGTCTGCGCCTGTGTCTCCGTTGTACTGTATCCTGGACGGGTGTAGCATGCTGTTCATCTATAAAAGAGAGGAACTTAGTTTTGGGAAGATATCATGCAAAAAATGTATTTAAAACAAAGTATGATTTAAAAAATGAATAAAGTTGAGCTTTATTGGCTCCCATTGTTCATGCGCGCAGCCCCTTGTAAAGGGGTATGCGGCTAGGAAGCCCCTGGTTTATTTATGCCGGACTCGCCTAACCGTGTCCGGGGTCTGAATAACCTGTTTGTTAGGGGCTTTGATTAGCGTGTGGCTGTCAAGGCAGTCTCACGTTCCTCCGTGGTCGAGAAACACTCGAAGTTACCTTTTAATGAAATGATGCCGCGTGGACCGGGCATTTTAAGTGTAAGAGACGCGTAATGCGGTATTGCGTTAAAGCGGGTGAAAGCTTCGCGTCCCAATAGTACTTGATGGCTACTTTTAAATGGGGCGATATGGAAGATTAGCTTTTCGCGACGGAAGTTGTCGGATGAACCGAACACAACTTCTAGTAGTAAGGAGCCTGTGCAATTGGCGTAAGGGCCTGGGGTCACTCCTTTAAAGGAAGTGCTGCTATGGCAAATTTTGGTAGGGTCTATCCCCATTCTGCGGATTGTGTCCGGATATAGCAGGTTTAAATCGCTGCCGCCATCCATTAGGACTTGAGTGAATTATAGTCCGTCGATTATGGGCTTCAATATCAGAGCAGTCCTTCCTACGTTTTGAGTACTTCTGGTGTAATCCTGATGGTCGAAAGTAATTGGTTTTGACATCCAATTTTGGGACTCCGCTGGGGTGGACCGTACGGTGCGTATTTTAGCAGGTGTCGCACTATTTTTCCTTGCTATCACTTGAAGTGAGTTCACTGTTTTGATTTCTTGTGGGAAAATCTTCTGTTTTCCGGCGCGCTGCTTGTGGGGTTCGTCATCGTCTTCGCTTGGTGTGTCGAGCCCCTTGTGTTCGGCGTTAAGTCGGCCAGACTGCTTGAAGACCCAACAACCTCTGTGGGTATGGTTTGCAGGCTTCCCGGGGGTACTGTGGATTTGACATATCCTATCCAAGATTTTGTTTAGGTTGGATAGCTCGTCACTGTTGTCCTTAAGGGGCAGTGTTTTGTTATTCGGCCGAGAGCTTTTGAACCCGGCGTTGACCGCCGTGCTATTTTCCTTATTCCGGCGCTGATCTTTTCTGCGTCGTGATTTCCCATTTCCATCCCTGACCTCGGATGTACTCGGGTCGCTGGTGCTGCATCTTGCCAGCCAGCTATCTTCCCCCACGCAAAAGTGGGTCATGAGGCTTGTTAGCGCGGCCATTGTTCTTGGTGTTTCCTGGCCGAGGTGTCTGGCGAGCCATTCGTCTCGGCGTTATGTTTAAAGGCTGCTAAGGCTTCGGCGTCCGGACAGTCGACTATTTGGTTCTTTTTGGTGAGGAACCTGTTCCAGAATTTGTGTGCTGACTCTTCGGCCTGTTGAGTTATGTGACATAAATCGTCTGCATCCGGAGGGCGGACATAAGTCCCCTGAAAATTTGCTCTAAACGCATCCTCGAGCTCTTCCCAACTTCCAATGGTATTTTCTGGGGGGCTTTTGAGCCAATGCCGAGCTGGCCCTTTGAGCTTGAGGGGTAGGTATTTTATGGCATGGAGATCGTCTCCTCTAGCCATATGTATCTGTAGGATGTAATCCTCAATCGAGACTCCGGGGTCTGTGGTTCCGTTGTATGCCTCTATGTTTACGGGCTTGAATCCCGCTGGAAATTCATGATCCAGTACCTCATCGGTGAAACATAGTGGGTGTGCGGCGCCCCTGTATTTAGGTGTGCCGTTATCTTCGAACACTCGGTGTGTTGTGTTGCTTCCTGGAGCCTTCTTTTTTGGCCCATAGATGGACCTGACCGGGCCATCCTTTTTGCGAGGATCCTTATGTGGATCGTGTGCCGGCTTGTGTGTGGCGCCGCTTGCCGCTTTTAGCCTGTCATCTGGTCGTCTATCCGGCCAGGCGACCTCTTTGTTTTTTGACTGTGGGGGCTCTATGGCCTCCTCGTCGAATTCGGGCAATAGCTTGCGCTTCGGGTAGCTCTTTGCCTAGTGACTATCGCCGTATTTATCTGCGGTCTTGAGTACTTTGCTCCTTCTCATTCTGAGTACGTCTTCCGCTGTTTTGATCTTCCGCTTCTGCTTCTTCAAACTTCTTGCAGTGGCGACGAGCCTTTTGTGAAGGTTCTTATGCTCCAGTGATGTGTCCGGCGTGAGATCGTCTGGACTGTTGTTTTCGCCGGGGATGGATTGCTCGTCCAGTTCATCCTGTTCGGATGGTTGCTTGGTGGCATGTTCGTCGTCCACTGGTTCACCCTGCTCTACGGCTGGGTCGGTATGGGTGCTGCTGTTGTCGAGGCGGGACTTCGGGCAGCGCTTGCGTCGCCGTTTTGGTTGTTTTTCAGGAGAATTAGCCTTCGCCGCGTCCTGTTGTTCCTCGTTATCGCTTCCTTTTGGTGTATCCAGCATATATACGTCGTGGGTTGAGGTTGCTTTCCAGTGCCCGGTAGGCGCTGGTTCTTGGTCGTCTCCGGCATCGTCGTCCATACCGTCGATGTCTTCGGAGTCGAAGTCTAGCATGTCGGTTAGGTCGTCGACAGTGGCTACGAAGTGGGTGGTGGGTGGGCTTTGAATTTCTTCGTCGTCCGCATCCCAACCGTCCTGACCGTGATCCGGCCGGGGCTCTCCTGATAACGAGAGATACTTTAGCGAATTCAGGATGTCGCCAAAAGGTTAGTGTTGAAAGATGTCCGCAGCGGTGAACTCCATGATCGGCGCCCAATCGGATTCGATCGGTAGGGGCGCGGGAGGTTCGGAGTCCGGCGAGGAGTCCGACACCTCGGAGTCACGAGCTTCACAAGGGACAGGGTCGGTATTCGGCTCCATCGCCGTAGAGGTTGCAGCCCCCGAGGCGGTGTCTAGCCACCCGTCCTCGATCTACGCAGCCAGCTCCGAATTAAGGGTCGGAGCGGACTCATGTGTGGCCTCCAGGGCACTGTCCAGCCGCAGAGCTAAATCATGCCCATCGTGACAATGCGGCGCGCTCGGCTGTGGCTCGAATCCATCGAAGATCAAGTCTCCGCGGATGTCAGCCATGAAGTTCAGACTTCCAAATCTGACCTGACGGCCAGGGGCGTAGCTTTCGATCTGCTCTAGATGGCCGAGCGAATTGGCCCGCAGTGCAAAGCCGCCGAATACGAAGATCTGTCCGGTGAGAAAAGTCTCACCCTGTACTGCGTCGTTGTTGTTGATGATCGAAGGAGCCATCGAGCCTATCGGTGACGACACAGAGGAACTCTCAATGAAAGCACCAATGTCGGTGTCAAAACCGGCGGATCTCGGGTAGGGGGTCCCGATCTATGCGTCTAGGCGGATGGTAACAGGAGACAAGGGACACGATGTTTTTACCCAGGTTCAGGCCCTCTCGATGGAGGTAAAACCCTACTCCTGCTTGATTGATATTGATGATATGGGTAGTACAAGAGTGGATCTACCAGGAGATCAAGGAGGCTAAACCCTAGAAGCTAGCCTATGGTATGATTGTTGTTGTGTCCTACGGACTAAAACCCTCCGGTTTATATAGACACCGGAGAGGGATAGGGTTACACAGAGTCGGTTACAATGGTAGGAGATCTACATATCCGTATCGCCAAGCTTGCCTTCCACGCCAAGGAAAGTCCCATCCGGACACGGGACGAAGTCTTCAATCTTGTATCTTCATAGTCTTGGAGTCCGGCCGATGATGATAGTTTGGCTATCCGGACACCCCCTAATCCAGGACTCCCTCAATACCACTTAATACTAGCCATAGATGCATCAAAATAAGCAAACAACACATAGAAAACAGAATCTGTCAAAAACAGAACAGTCTGTAGTAATCTGTATCAAACATATACTTATGGAACTCTAAAAATCCTACCAAATTAGGAAGTCCTAAGCCATTTGTGTAGCAATCCAGAGAAAAACGAATCAGATCAGAATCACGTTTCTGTGAATTAACAAAACTAATTTACTGGGTGCAAAAGTTTCTGATTTTCAGCAGGATCAACACAACTATCACCGTAAGCTATCCTAAAGGTCTTACTTGGCACTTTATTGAAGCAAAAGCTATAAAACATGATTAATACAATATCATAATCATGTGAACACACAAAAAAATTAAGGATAAATATTGGGTTGTCTCCCAACAAGCGCTTTTCTTTAATGCCTTTCTAGCTAGGCATGATGATGGCAATGATGCTCACATAAAAGATAAGAATTGAAACATAACGGGAGCATCATGAAGCATATGACTAGCACATTTAAGTCTAACCCACTTCCTATGCATAGGGATTTTGTGAGCAAACAACTTATGGGAACAATAATCAACAAGCATAGGAAGGCTAAACAAGCATAACTTCGAAACTTTAAGCACATAGAGAGGAAACTTGACATTATTGCAATTCCTACAGGCATATGTTCCTCCCTCATAATAATTCTCGGTAGCATCATGAATGAATTCAACAATATAACCAGCACCTAAAGCATTCTTTTCACGATCTACAAGTATAGAAAATTTAATACTCTCCACATAAGCAAATTTCTTCTCATGAATAGTAGTGGGAGCATCATAAGAGACTTGAACACTAAAGATTGTTTCCACACTAAAAGAGTAATGTTCAGAAAAAGGGTAATCATAATCATGACAAGATTTGTAAATATAATCATCACTACTTTTTATAGCATAAGTTTCATCACAATAATCATCATAAGTAGCAACTTCGTTCTCATCATAATCGATTGAAACCTCTCCCAAGATAGTGGAATCATCACTAAATAAAGTTGACACTCTTCCAAATCTACTTTCATATTCATCACAATAAGATTCAACATCCTCCAAAATAGTAAAGTTTACACTCTTCCAAACCCACTTTCATCAATATAATCATCATACGTAGGAGGCATGCTATCATCATAACAACTTTGCATATCAAAACTTGGGATGCTAAAAATATCATCTTCATCAAACATAGCATCCCCAAGCTTGGGACAAACATTAATTTCAGCAAATATATTCTCAAATATTCCATCCTCATCAAACATAGCTTTCCCAAGCTTGGGCCCTTTCATATTATAAGCATAATCACTCTCATCGTTAAAAATATGGATAGCACCAATAGTAAAGCAATTATCATCATCACAATGAGTAGTAGGAGCAACATCATTTGGGAGGGATACCTTTCTACCTTTGTTGCTCCTTCTTTTCTTTTCCTTCTTCACATTATGTGTGGGTTCAACCTTCCTCTTTGAGCTCCTTATTAATGAGATTGGTTGAATAGAAAGCTCCTCCTCGTTACCTGATTCATCATAAGAAATAATAGGAGGATATTGGGAAGTCTCTTCCCTTTCATTAGTATTCTCATCATCTTCTATTTGCTTTCTTTTCTTTATGTAATTGGCAATATAAGGATTTTCAATGCAATTCTCCACACAAAACATATAAATCTTTTCTAGATCAATATCAAGGAAATGCTTAAGATTAAATTTTGGAATAGGCTTAGTTAAACGTTTCAACTCTTCGTAACCCAAAAGCAAACTAAGTACATTATAATGTGCAAGGTAAATCAAATCATCACAATTTTTGGACATGATTCGGTCATGAAATAATTTGCATGGGAGATGTAAATGACCACGTTCATTGCAAAGTTCACAAGTACGGCAAAGGAATTTTAAATTTTCAGCACTCACATCTAGCCTTTCTTGAAACCATTTAGTTTCTGAATGCTTATGCCTCTTGCAATATCTATTTTCTCTATTTGGTGTGTCCATGCAAACCAATTCTACTCCACAAAAATCAACATGCTTATAAGAGACATTTTCATCATAACTAGTGCAATCATCATTAGTGCTATGGATATTCAAAGATTTCATACTAACAACGTTGCAATCATGCTCATTATTCAAGGATTTAGTACCAAGCATTCTATAGATTTCTTCTTCTAGCACTTGAGCACAATTTTCCTTTTCATCATTCTCACGAAAGATATTAAAAAGATGAAGCGTAAGAGACAAACTCAACTCCATTTTTTGTAGCTTTCTTTTATAAACTAAACTAGTGATAAAACAAGAAACAAAAAGATTCGATTGCAAGATCTAAAGATATACCTTCAAGCACTCACCTCCCTGGCAAGGGCACCAGAAAAGAGCTTGATGTCTACTACACAACCTTCTTCTTGTAGACGTTGTTGGGCCTGCAAGTGCACAGGTTTGTAGGACAGTAGCAAATTTCCCTCAAGTGGATGACCTAAGGTTTATCAATCTGTGGGAGGCGTAGGATGAAGATGGTCTCTCTCAAACAATTACTCGAGAAGTAAGTTCAATCGATCATTATCGACCATATCGGCAACTTTTTTTCATTTCCTGATATCAAGTAATTGTTTTCTTTGTCTGGCAGGGTTTGGAAAATGTTCACCGCACAAGCTCCGGGACTGTCGGCGGAGCTGCGCTTTAACAAACCGAAAGTAAGTACTACTAGCTAGTTCTGCACATCTCCCGTTGATTCTAGCTAGTTTCATCAATACCATTTAGCATTCTTTCTTATCAGTTTGATTGACATCTATTTTTTGTAAAGTGGTTGTGGCAGGAACCCGGGAATGATTTCTGTGGATACTACATTTGCGACTTCATCCGCCACACGACCTGTGAGCGGGGCTACTCTAAAAAACAATATGAAGTGCATAAGCAATAATGTTCACAATTTTATTTTGTTACCATCATTTGTGTTGAGTTTCATTCATATATATGTATTGACCCCCTTCTTCAAATTAGATGTTTTCAATGCGGGATGTACTCCTACCACAAGATCGCATACGAACAATTCAAGAGGAATTGGCGGGATTCTTTCTTGACCACATCATCGACAAAGACAGAGAGTATCATGTGGAAGTTGAATTCAGATGTTAGGGGATTGTAAGAGATCTTATATTGTATATATGTAGTTAGTAGTGTCGCATAGATATACGAAAACTTGTTGTTCGACCAATCTCTCAGAGAAGGAGAGGTCGATCACTTCTCTGTGTATATGTTTATGACGATCTTCTGTACTTAATGGTTTCCTTCATTTGCTTACTAGCTAGCTAGCGTGTCGAGTCCTCTCTATACGTATAGTAAACTAGTAGAAAAGGGGGCAATGGTCCAGGCAGGGCCAGCCCATTAGTCCCGGTTCAGTCCAGAACCGGGACCAATGGGGGCATTGGACCCGGTTCGTGAGCCCCGGGGGCCGGCCGGGCCACGTGGGCCATTGGTCCCGGTTCGTCTGGACCTTTTGGTCCCGGTTGGAGGGACGAACCGAGACCAATGGTCCTCGCTCCTGGCCCACCACTATTGGTCCCGGTTGGTGGCATGAATCGGGACCAAAGGCTGCCCATTAGTCCCGGTTCATGCCACCAACCGGGACTAAAGGGTTGGTCCTCGTTGCGGCCAGAGTTTAGTCCCACCTCGCCAACCGAAGGGGGCTCACACCGGTTTATAAGCCCCTCCCTCTCTGCCTTGTTGAGCTCCTCTCAAAATGAAAATAGATGCCCTTATACAGGGAATTTGACCAAAATTCATACTGAATTTCTCTGAAGTTAGTAGAAATTTATTATGAATTTAGGTTGAATTCTCTCTATAAGCGCATCTATGCTCATTTTTTTAGTAAAGTTAATCACAACTATTTTTTCTTCTATTTATTTCTGAGTAGTTTTTTATATAGTTTTTTTTTCTTTTCTACTATATTTATTTTTTTCTATTTATTTCTGAGTTGTAATAAGTCATTAAAAATAAGCATCTATGCTCATTTTTTTAGTAAAATTAATCACAACTAGTTTTTATCCTATTTATTTCTGAGTTGTAATAAGTCATTAAAAATAAGCATCTATGCTCATTTTTTTAGGAAAGTTAATCACAACTATTTTTTCTTCTATTTATTTATGAGTAGCTTTTTATATAGTTTTTTTTCTTTTCTGCTATATTTATTTTTTTCTATTTATTTCTGAGTTGTAATAAGTCATTAAAAATAAGCATCTATGTTCATTTTTTAGTAAAGTTAATCACAACTATTTTTTCTTCTATTTATTTCTGAGTTGTAATAAGTCATTAAAAATAAGCATCTATGCTCATTTTTTTTAGTAAAGTTAATCACAACTATTTTTTCTTCTATTTATTTCCGAGTAGCTTTTTCTATAGTTTTTTTTCTTTTCTGCCATATTTATTTTTTTCTATTTTTTTCTGAGTTGTAATAAGTCATTAAAAGTAAGCATCTATGCTCATTTTTTTAGTAAAGTTAATCATAACTATTTTTTCTTCTATTTATTTCTGAGTTGTAATAAGTCATTAAAAATAAGCATCTATGCTCATTTTTTTAGTAAAGTTAATCACAACTATTTTTTCTTCTATTTATTTCTGAGTAGTTTTTTATATAGTTTTCTTTTCTTTTCTGCTATATTTATTTTTTTCTATTTATTTCTGAGTTGTAATAAGTCATTAAAAATAAGCATCTATGCTCATTTTTTTAGTAAAGTTAATCACAACTATTTTTTCTTCTATTTATTTCTGAGTAGCTTTTTATATAGTTTTTTTCTTTTCTGCTATATTTATTTTTTTCTATTTATTTCTGAGTTGTAATAAGTCATTAAAAATAAGCATCTATGCTCATTTTTTAGTAAAGTTAATCACAACTATTTTTTCTTCTATTTATTTCTGAGTAGTTTTTTATATAGTTTTCTTTTCTTTTCTGCTATATTTATTTTTTTCTATTTATTTCTGAGTTGTAATAAGTCATTAAAAATAAGCATGTATGCTCATTTTTTTAGGAAAGTTAATCACAACTATTTTTTCTTCTATTTATTTCTGAGTAGCTTTTTATATAGTTTTTTTTCTTTTCTGCCATATTTATTTTTTTCTATTTTTTTCTGAGTTGTAATAAGTCATTAAAAGTAAGCATCTATGCTCATTTTTTTGGTAAAGTTAATCACAACTATTTTTTCTTCTATTTATTTCTGAGTTGTAATAAGTCATTAAAAATAAGCATCTATGCTCATTTTTTAGTAAAGTTAATCACAACTATTTTTTCTTCTATTTATTTCTGAGTAGTTTTTTATATAGTTTTCTTTTCTTTTCTGCTATATTTATTTTTTTCTATTTATTTCTGAGTTGTAATAAGTCATTAAAAATAAGCATCTATGCTCATTTTTTAGTAAAGTTAATCACAACTATTTTTCTTCTATTTATTTCTGAGTTGTAATAAGTCATTAAAAATAAGCATCTATGCTCATTTTTTTAGGAAAGTTAATCACAACTATTTTTTCTTCTATTTATTTCTGAGTAGCTTTTTATATAGTTTTTTTTCTTTTCTGCTATATTTATTTTTTTCTATTTATTTCTGAGTTGTAATAAGTCATTAAAAATAAGCATCTATGCTCATTTTTTAGTAAAGTTAATCACAACTATTTTTTCTTCTATTTATTTCTGAGTTGTAATAAGTCATTAAAAATAAGCATCTATGCTCATTTTTTTAGTAAAGTTAATCACAACTATTTTTTCTTCTATTTATTTCTGAGTACTTTTTTATATAGTTTTCTTTTCTTTTCTGCTATATTTATTTTTTTCTATTTATTTCTGAGTTGTAATAAGTCATTAAAAATAAGCATCTATGCTCATTTTTTTAGGAAAGTTAATCACAACTATTTTTTCTTCTATTTATTTCTGAGTTGTAATAAGTCATTAAAAATAAGCATCTATGCTCATTTTTTTAGTAAAGTTAATCACAACTATTTTTTCTTCTATTTATTTCTGAGTAGTTTTTTATATAGTTTTCTTTTCTTTTCTGCTATATTTATTTTTTTCTGTTTATTTCTGAGTTGTAATAAGTCATTAAAAATAAGCATCTATGCTCATTTTTTAGTAAAGTTAATCACAACTATTTTTTCTTCTATTTATTTCTGAGTTGTAATAAGTCATTAAAAATAAGCATCTATGCTCATTTTTTTAGGAAAGTTAATCACAACTATTTTTTCTTCTATTTATTTCTGAGTAGCTTTTTATATAGTTTTTTTCTTTTCTGCTATATTTATTTTTTTCTATTTATTTCTGAGTTGTAATAAGTCATTAAAAATAAGCATCTATGCTCATTTTTTAGTAAAGTTAATCACAACTATTTTTTCTTCTATTTATTTCTGAGTTGTAATAAGTCATTAAAAATAAGCATGTATGCTCATTTTTTTTAGTAAAGTTAATCACAACTATTTTTTCTTCTATTTATTTCTGAGTAGTTTTTTATATAGTTTTCTTTTCTTTTCTGCTATATTTAGTTTTTTCTATTTATTTCTGAGTTGTAATAAGTCATTAAAAATAAGCATCTATGCTCATTTTTTTAGTAAAGTTAATCACAACTATTTTTTCTTCTATTTATTTCTGAGTTGTAATAAGTCATTAAAAATAAGCATCTATGCTCATTTTTTTAGTAAAGTTAATCACAACTATTTTTTCTTCTATTTATTTCTGAGTAGTTTTTTATATAGTTTTCTTTTCTTTTCTGCTATATTTATTTTTTTCTATTTATTTCTGAGTTGTAATAAGTCATTAAAAATAAGCATCTATGCTCATTTTTTAGTAAAGTTAATCACAACTATTTTTTCTTCTATTTATTTCTGAGTTGTAATAAGTCATTAAAAATAAGCATCTATGCTCATTTTTTTAGGAAAGTTAATCACAACTATTTTTTCTTCTATTTATTTCTGAGTAGCTTTTTATATAGTTTTTTTTCTTTTCTGCTATATTTATTTTTTTCTATTTTTTTCTGAGTTGTAATAAGTCATTAAAAATAAGCATCTATGCTCATTTTTTAGTAAAGTTAATCACAACTATTTTTTCTTCTATTTATTTCTGAGTTGTAAAAAGTCATTAAAAATAAGCATCTATGCTCATTTTTTTAGTAAAGTTAATCACAACTATTTTTTCTTCTATTTATTTCTGAGTAGTTTTTTATATAGTTTTCTTTTCTTTTCTGCTATATTTATTTTTTTCTATTTATTTTTGAGTTGTAATAAGTCATTAAAAATAAGCATCTATGCTCATTTTTTAGTAAAGTTAATCACAACTATTTTTTCTTCTATTTATTTCTGAGTTGTAATAAGTCATTAAAAATAAGCATCTATGCTCATTTTTTTCGTAAAGTTAATCACAACTATTTTTTCTTCTATTTATTTCTGAGTAGCTTTTTATATAGTTTTTTTTTCTTTTCTACTATATTTATTTTTTTCTATTTATTTCTGAGTTGTAATAAGTCATTAAAAATAAGTATCTATGCTCATTTTTTAGTAAAGTTAATCACAACTAGTTTTTCTTCTATTTATTTCTGAGTTGTAATAAGTCATTAAAAATAAGCATCTATGCTCATTTTTTTAGTAAAGTTAATCACAACTATTTTTTCTTCTATTTATTTCTGAGTTGTAATAAGTCATTAAAAATAAGCATATATGCTCATTTTTTTTAGTAAAGTTAATCACAACTATTTTTTCTTCTATTTATTTCTGAGTAGCTTTTTATATAGTTTTTTTTCTTTTCTGCCATATTTATTTTTTTCTATTTTTTTCTGAGTTGTAAGAAGTCATTAAAAGTAAGCATCTATGCTCATTTTTTTAGTAAAGTTAATCACAACTATTTTTTCTTCTATTTATTTCTGAGTTGTAATAAGTCATTAAAAATAAGCATCTATGCTCATTTTTTTAGTAAAGTTAATCACAACTATTTTTTCTTCTATTTATTTCTGAGTAGTTTTTTATATAGTTTTCTTTTCTTTTCTGCTATATTTATTTTTTTCTATTTATTTCTGAGTTGTAATAAGTCATTAAAAATAAGCATCTATGCTCATTTTTTAGTAAAGTTAATCACAACTATTTTTTCTTCTATTTATTTCTGAGTTGTAATAAGTCATTAAAAATAAGCATGTATGCTCATTTTTTTAGGAAAGTTAATCACAACTATTTTTTCTTCTATTTATTTCTGAGTAGCTTTTTATATAGTTTTTTTTCTTTTCTGCTATATTCATTTTTTTCTATTTATTTCTGAGTTGTAATAAGTCATTAAAAATAAGCATCTATGCTCATTTTTTAGTAAAGTTAATCACAACTATTTTTTCTTCTATTTATTTCTGAGTTGTAATAAGTCAATAAAAGTAAGCATCTATGCTCATTTTTTTAGTAAAGTTAATCACAACTATTTTTTCTTCTATTTATTTCCTTAGTTGTAATAAGTCATTAAAAAGAAGCATCTATGCTCATTTTTTAGTAAAGTTAATCACAACTATTTTTTCTTCTATTTATTTCTGAGTAGTTTTTTATATAGTTTTCTTTTCTTTTCTGCTATATTTATTTTTTTCTATTTTTTTCTGAGTTGTAATAAGTCATTAAAAATAAGCATCTATGCTCATTTTTTAGTAAAGTTAATCACAACTATTTTTTCTTCTATTTATTTCTGAGTTGTAATAAGTCATTAAAAATAAGCATGTATGCTCATTTTTTTAGGAAAGTTAATCACAACTATTTTTTCTTCTATTTATTTCTGAGTAGTTTTTTATATA
This sequence comes from Triticum timopheevii, assembly GCA_963921465.1. NCBI lineage: Eukaryota > Viridiplantae > Streptophyta > Magnoliopsida > Poales > Poaceae > Triticum > Triticum timopheevii. Next base: position 665,411,476 of record OY997266.1, read on the forward strand.
GTTTTCTTTTCTTTTCTGCTATATTTATTTTTTTCTATTTATTTCTGAGTTGTAATAAGTCATTAAAAATAAGCATCTATGCTCATTTTTTAGTAAAGTTAATCACAACTATTTTTTCTTCTATTTATTTCTGAGTTGTAATAAGTCATTAAAAATAAGCGTCTATGCTCATTTTTTTAGTAAAGTTAATCACAACTATTTTTTCTTCTATTTATTTCTGAGTAGCTTTTTATATAGTTTTTTTTTTCTTTTCTGCCATATTTATTTTTTTCTATTTTTTTCTGAGTTGTAATAAGTCATTAAAAGTAAGCATCTATGCTCATTTTTTTAGTAAAGTTAATCACAACTATTTTTTCTTCTATTTATTTCTGAGTTGTAATAAGTCATTAAAAAGAAGCATCTATGCTCATTTTTTAGTAAAGTTAATCACAACTATTTTTTCTTCTATTTATTTTTGAGTAGTTTTTTATATAGTTTTCTTTTCTTTTCTGCTATATTTATTTTTTTCTATTTATTTCTGAGTTGTAATAAGTCATTAAAAATAAGCATCTATGCTCATTTTTTAGTAAAGTTAATCACAACTATTTTTTCTTCTATTTATTTCTGAGTTGTAATAAGTCATTAAAAATAAGCATCTATGCTCATTTTTTTAGGAAAGTTAATCACAACTATTTTTTCTTCTATTTATTTCTGAGTAGTTTTTTATATAGTTTTCTTTTCTTTTCTGCTATATTTATTTTTTTCTATTTATTTCTGAGTTGTAATAAGTCATTAAAAATAAGCATCTATGCTCATTTTTTAGTAAAGTTAATCACAACTATTTTTTCTTCTATTTATTTCTGAGTTGTAATAAGTCATTAAAAATAAGCGTCTATGCTCATTTTTTTAGTAAAGTTAATCACAACTATTTTTTCTTCTATTTATTTCTGAGTAGCTTTTTATATAGTTTTTTTTTTCTTTTCTGCCATATTTATTTTTTTCTATTTTTTCTGAGTTGTAATAAGTCATTAAAAGTAAGCATCTATGCTCATTTTTTTAGTAAAGTTAATCACAACTATTTTTTCTTCTATTTATTTCTGAGTTGTAATAAGTCATTAAAAAGAAGCATCTATGCTCATTTTTTAGTAAAGTTAATCACAACTATTTTTTCTTCTATTTATTTCTGAGTAGTTTTTTATATAGTTTTCTTTTCTTTTCTGCTATATTTATTTTTTTCTATTTATTTCTGAGTTGTAATAAGTCATTAAAAATAAGCATCTATGCTCATTTTTTAGTAAAGTTAATCACAACTATTTTTTCTTCTATTTATTTCTGAGTTGTAATAAGTCATTAAAAATAAGCATCTATGCTCATTTTTTTAGGAAAGTTAATCACAACTATTTTTTCTTCTATTTATTTCTGAGTAGTTTTTTATATAGTTTTCTTTTCTTTTCTGCTATATTTATTTTTTTCTATTTATTTCTGAGTTGTAATAAGTCATTAAAAATAAGCATCTATGCTCATTTTTTAGTAAAGTTAATCACAACTATTTTTTCTTCTATTTATTTCTGAGTTGTAATAAGTCATTAAAAATAAGCATCTATGCTCATTTTTTTAGGAAAGTTAATCACAACTATTTTTTCTTCTATTTATTTCTGAGTAGTTTTTTATATAGTTTTCTTTTCTTTTCTGCTATATTTATTTTTTTCTATTTATTTCTGAGTTGTAATAAGTCATTAAAAATAAGCATCTATGCTCATTTTTTAGTAAAGTTAATCACAACTATTTTTTCTTCTATTTATTTCTGAGTTGTAATAAGTCATTAAAAATAAGCGTCTATGCTCATTTTTTTAGTAAAGTTAATCACAACTATTTTTTCTTCTATTTATTTCTGAGTAGCTTTTTATATAGTTTTTTTTTCTTTTCTGCCATATTTATTTTTTTCTATTTTTTTCTGAGTTGTAGTAAGTCATTAAAAGTAAGCATCTATGCTCATTTTTTTAGTAAAGTTAATCACAACTATTTTTTCTTCTATTTATTTCTGAGTTGTAATAAGTCATTAAAAAGAAGCATCTATGCTCATTTTTTAGTAAAGTTAATCACAACTATTTTTTCTTCTATTTATTTCTGAGTAGTTTTTTATATAGTTTTCTTTTCTTTTCTGCTATATTTATTTTTTTCTATTTATTTCTGAGTTGTAATAAGTCATTAAAAATAAGCATCTATGCTCATTTTTTAGTAAAGTTAATCACAACTATTTTTTCTTCTATTTATTTCTGAGTTGTAATAAGTCATTAAAAATAAGCATCTATGCTCATTTTTTTAGGAAAGTTAATCACAACTATTTTTTCTTCTATTTATTTCTGAGTAGTTTTTTATATAGTTTTCTTTTCTTTTCTGCTATATTTATTTTTTTCTATTTATTTCTGAGTTGTAATAAGTCATTAAAAATAAGCATCTATGCTCATTTTTTAGTAAAGTTAATCACAACTATTTTTTCTTCTATTTATTTCTGAGTTGTAATAAGTCATTAAAAATAAGCGTCTATGCTCATTTTTTTAGTAAAGTTAATCACAACTATTTTTTCTTCTAATTATTTCTAAGTAGCTTTTTATATAGTTTTTTTCTTTTCTGCTATATTTATTTTTTTCTATTTATTTCTGAGTTGTAATAAGTAATTAAAAATAAGCATCTATGCTCATTTTTTAGTAAAGTTAATCACAACTATTTTTTCTTCTATTTATTTCTGAGTTGTAATAAGTCAATAAAAATAAGCATCTATGCTCATTTTTTTAGTAAAGTTAATCACAACTATTTTTTCTTCTATTTATTTCTGAGTAGTTTTTTATATAGTTTTTTTTCCTTTTCTGCTATATTTAATTTTTTCTATTTATTTGTGAGTTGTAATAAGTCAATAAAAATTAAAAAGAGGTGCAATGCTCGTTAATTAGCTTCAAGCCTTTCGAAATAGTGTAAACTGCACTGCACATAGCTCCGTGCAGTCTACCCTAATCCTCAAGGCTTGAAGCTAAGCAACGTGCAAGTGAGCATTGAGCCTCTTCTTCATCGTCTCCGCACTTAGGGCTTATAAACCGCTGTGAGTGCCTCTCGCTTGGCGAGGTGGGACTAATTAAAAACAGCTGCAGAAAGAATCAACTAAAAAACAGCTGCAGAAAATAAATAAGTAATTAGGTGGGTGCATTGGTACCGGTTGGTGGCAACAACCGGGACCAATGCCTCTCTTTAGTCCCGGTTGGTGGCACCAACCGGGACCAATGCCCCTCTTTTGTCCCGGTTGAAGCCACCAACCGGGACCAAAGGTCTTTGTTTCCCGCCCTTTGGGCTGCTGAAAAGAGGCCATTGGTCCTGGTTGGTGGCACCAACCGGGACTAAAGGGTGCATTAGTCCCGGTTTGTGCCACGAACCGGGACCAAAGCCTTTGCCATATAAGTAGCACTTAGGAAAATTTCAGAACCGCGCATTCCCACTTCGATCTCTCCTCCTCCTCTCCCGACGTCGCCGTCCACTGCCGCCCCGACGCCTCGCCGGCCCGCCCCGACTCCGTCGCCGCCCCGCCCCGCCCCGGCGCCGCCATCCCCTGCCGCCCCGGCCCGCGTCGTCGCCGCCCCACCCCGCCCTGACGCTGCCGTCCCCTACCGCCCCGGCCCGCGCCGTTGCCGCCCCGCCCCGGCCGCCCTGACGCCGCCGTCCCCTGCCGCCCCAGTCCGCGCCGTCGCCGCCCCGCCCCGACGCCGCCGTCCCCTCCCGCCCCGGCCCGCGCCGTCGCCGCCCCGTCCCGCCCCGACGCCGCTGTCCCCTGCAGCCCCGGCCCACGCCGCCCCGCCCCGCGCCGCCCCGTCCCGCGCCGTCGCGTCACCGTCGCCGTCGCCGTGAGCAAATTTTTATGATTTTTGTTAGATTTTTTTTGTAGTTCATAGATTTTTTTGTTAGATTAGATGTGTAGTAATTTAAATGTGTAGTTCGTCGTATGTTAATTTAGATTGTGTAATTAATTTGTTCATATTATGTTAGATTTTTTTCTGTTAATAGATTTTTTGGTGATATTATTGTTGAATATGCATGTTTGTATGTTCATATATATGCAAAGATCGAATATGTCAAATTTTTATGATTTTTTTCTGTTCATAGAATTTTTATGATTTTTTTCTGTTGTAATTTTGTTCATAGAATTTTAATGATTTTTTTGTTCATAGTATTTAGAAAAAGGAAAAAAAAGAAGAGAAAGTGTTTAATATAATTAGTTAGAAAAATATTAGTTTATTTTTAGTAAGTACTACTTTATTTTATTTATAGTAAGTGCTTCATATATAGTTGAACTAGCTAGTTGATTTAATAAACTACTTTATTTTACTATATATAGAAGTAGTTTGTTTTTGGTAAGTACTACTTTATTTATTGATAGTAATTGCTTAATAGTTGAACTAGCTAGTTGATTTAATTAATAAAACTACTTTATTTAACTATATATAGATGTAGTTCCCGCATCGACGTCGGCGATGCCTATCCCGCATCCTTGTCGTCGTCGACTCGGCGGTGGAGGCCTACTTGATTAGGGCCATCTTCGGGACTGGGCTCCGTCGGGCTGGTATTGGGAGGTGCTACCTTCCGGGGGACGTAGGTTGGTGAGGAGGCAGCCCGTTGTTGACCCGATCCTTGTTTCGTGGCGGTCGCGTGGGCCAGTGACGGTGCTAAGGCTTCCGGACACCGCGGAGGTGGTACGTCACCGTGTCAGCGAGGAGGACGAGCACGTCCGTCGCTACATGGTTGCATTGGAGGGCAGGTTCGACAATACCTGGCAGGTTCTCCAGGGATCTCACTGGAGTTATGATCCTGTGATGGTTCCTTATCTTTGGGTGTCCACCGTCCGCGACGATACCTGTCGGGCGCTACGGTTCTAGTTGTATTAGTGATGATATATTAGTGATAATGTTCGATGATGTACGGACACCAAGAGATGATGTACTTTTGCTTATAATTATTGAATGCATGCTAATTTGAATACTACTTTATTTTATGATTTGGTTTTGCTTATTTTATGATTTGGTTTTGCTTATTGAATGCTCATATTGGATATGTTCTCCTTCATTCCCGTGTGCTAGACAATTTGTTGTAATAATGCACTCGTGAATGAAAGGAGGAGCTACGTACATCATCGATAGTCAACCGTGATTAATAATAATGATCTAGTTTAATATTTGAATTATGAACATAGGCCGGAATGTCGCACTCGGACGACGAAAACCGCCCGGGGGAGTGCGACTGGTGCCACGACGACCGAGGTATGTGCGCCAGGTTCATTGAGCTGGACGAACATCGGCGCTTCAGCATTAAGCTCGAGGAGACCTTCGATGTTCATACGGTACGCAACGACGACTTTTTCGTTATTAAGCACGACTTCAACTATTTTAACATGTATTTTTCATCTTTTCCAATTCGACTAGCTTATCCCATGCTATGCAAGACGCTACGTCTTGGAGAGGATGGGTTTTGAAGACCATGAAAGTATGGAAACCAAAAATATTATCCTAAGTACCCATCATGGTGTGGATTTTCAAGTAAAGTTGTACAATGCTGAGAGTGTAACCCATTTTGGTTGCAAAAATTGGGAAGCACTTTGCAAGATGTATGGTTTTGATGAGGGTATGCTTGTCACCATGGATCTTGGTGATCCTACAATCGAGCAAGAGAGACCTTCGATTTGGGTCCTTGTGGATACACCTCCAATTCTTCCCCCATGTGAGCTTAACATAGTTATTAAGTAATTTATATTGTTTATTTCAAAATAGTTGACAACTTATTTCCATTTCCGAATTAACTTATCAGGAGAAAAATCATCTGGTCGCATTTTGTACTGATCTTGAGAATTACAATATCTACAATCAAACTCCTCAACATTATGGTCAATACGTGCCACTAGTGCATGTGTTGAAATACGGTAACTACCATGGAGATACCCTGGTAATATTTTTTACTATTACGACATCCGTGCATCTTTTTGCACACTTCTAAAACTAGTGCATCATTGCTAACTACGAAGTTATTACTATGTTTTTCAACAGATAATCCCGAATGATTGTGTGCCTCATCTGATGTATACGCACGGTACCCTTCATGTTTTGAACATACAATTAGGTCTTCCTACGAATCTCAACTGTCCATACCGGGTTTATAAAAGAAGTGGAGACATGACAATCAAAGAATGGAAAAAATGTATGGACAGTCGTAAGGAGCTTCTTGGAAGCAAAAGGCAGCGAAGGGTAAGAATTGGAGACAGGATGATCGCCATTCTTCATAATGGAGAGTCAGGGTCTATATTATTTTATGCTATTTTACCTTAAGCGTGTTTAGGTCCTACCTGATACTGATGACCATGTGCTAAGAACAATTATGTAGGGTTGGGTTCGATGACTGTGAGGATGATGATCGTATGACTTATTATTAATAACGAGTAGAAGTTGTATGATGATGCATGATTAGTAGGACTTGTTATTATATATGATGATGTATGATGCGAGCATGCATGAGTTATTATATCAGCGGGTGAAATGAACATAGCAGCAGCGTTGGTAAACCAAGGACGAAGATATAAGAGATGACACTTCTCTCTATTAGCTAGCTAATAACAACCTAAAAATAACCCCCAAAACACCTAAAGCAGCCACTTTTAAAAAAAAGGAAAACATGGACTTTTGGTCCCGTTTGGTGCCACCAACCGGGACCAAAGGCCCCCCTGACTGGGATCGGCGCACCGGCCACGTGGAGGCACATTTGTCCCGGTTCGTGTTTGAACCGGGACTAAAGGGTGGAGGTATTAGTAACGACCCATTAGTCCCGGTTCATGAACCGGGACTAAAGGCCCTTACGAACCGGGACAAATGCCCCCTTTTCTACTAGTGGTACATAGCATCGTCCAAGCACGGAGATAAGAGAGGACACTTCTCTCTATTAGTTAGCTAACACAATACATGAAACCCCTAAATTAACCCCCACAAAACCCCCAACCCCCCCCCCCCCCCCCCTTTTAGAAAAAAAAACAAAAACCCCAGCCCCGGTTGGTGGCACCAACCTGGAGGAAAGGCCCTCCTGCCTGGGCAAGCCGCAACGGCCACGTGGAGCCCCATCTGTCCCGGTTCGTGGGCGAACCGGGACTAAAGGTGTTGGGCTTTAGTATCGACACTTTAGTCCCTGTTCGGCAATCGGGACAAATGGGCCTTTTGAACCGGGACAAATGGGGCTTTTTCTACTAGTGATGGGTTTAAGGATTCTAAACATTAGAGCTTGGATTGAATCACATTGCATCATCACGAAAAAAATACTCATCGGCTGTTCTTGATTTGTTTGATAAAACAAATGAACACATATCAATCTTGCTGGCGGCGGCGAGACCGGGCCCACCATAGGGGAGGTTGGTCGGGATCAGTCATACTAGGACGCACTATCGTTTCTCTGGCCCACAGACACTGCATCGGCATCGGCGTTCGCCAAACTTGTGTTGGAAGCATTCACCAAACTACTATTGATGTTTCGATTCAATGACAGAAATGGCACGCCGCCCTACCTCCATTCGAGGATCGACTTCTTCTCACTACTCTAGCAGAAAAACATGCAACCTTTTTGTCTCACTCCAACATCTCACACAAATTGCACACATGTAGCTAATAACGGATCGATTGATGGTTTTGAGACAAGCTACTGCGAATTACTAGAATATATACTACTCCAGGACTACATGCTTCTATCTATATGTAGATAGCTCGATTGATACTATAGGAAGGAACATTTACACTTTGCTAGGCAAATGCATACCCCTAGACCATCCCATAGGCATGCACATAGTTATCTATATAATCTATAATATCTAAATAGTTCATCCCCACTATCTTATTTCTCTTGACATGCAGGCTATCCACATCATTATCATCATGCAACCAACCACCTCACTCCACCTCAGCTGTCTAGACACATCCTCAGCGATAGTGCCACATGAGCAACTTTTGCCCATGCATGATGTCAGGTCATGCCTTCCGTTACTAGCATGTAGATTGAGCCTTTTAGTTTCAACTCTGGAACAGCCCATCTTCCCGAGAGAAATCTATCTCTGACGTTTCCCAAGTTCACCATCGTGTGGTGCTTCCTGTGTTCTGCACGCCTTTTCCTCTTCGGCTTCTCTAATCTCCTTCAAATCCCACCACCTCAATGTCCAGTGCGTCCCCTCCCCTTCACGGCACATCTCCCAAGCTTCTCCACCGATCCGCTCCATCCCCTTGGGCTTCTCCTGCAGTTGGAGGCTACAACGCTATACTGCAGCGGTGCAGCCTCATCCAACCTCTGCTGCAAGCACGGACGAGGCACACACTTTGCTCCATATCTGCGAGATGGTATGGCATCAAAGATTCAAAGAACATTGAAAACGGAGCGCGCGCGGTACAAGTCACAGGCATCTACACCACAAGGAGCTCACCGTACATGGCGAGATTACTCCGCAACATGGAGCTCGCTGTAACTCCCTGTCGGATGAATCCCGCATGGCACCAATCACCGGCATGCCGCCTTTGCTATGGTCTACCTGTAAGATGCCTCCCACACCAACACCACCCCCATGTTATTCTGCGTCTTTATCAATGCTGACGCTTTGCCTCCAAGGCAGACTCATGGTACGTATAGCTGGCCAATGTAACAAGGATTCAGGATTGCCTCTTTCTTTCACTTTTACATAATATTTATTCTTTTTTTTTGGTAAAACGTGGACATTACTTGCTCAGATAGCTCAACTACTCCATAGCATCTACGTGTAGATCATCTAATATGGAGTCTGGGCAGGGTCTTTGATTGGTAGTACAAATTACCAAATCTGATTCTCCTCAGACTTTTGGCGAATGACAGAGCAATTTTGCCGGTGACGTGGTTCCATTAAATCATTACAACATCAAAAGATACAAAAGTCATATGCTGCAGCAAATGTGACTTAGAATTTCATTGCAGAAGGGGTTCACATAAAAATAAACTACCGCAATCTTATAAAAGGTCTGTCTTTTTCACAAGTTCCATATATCTTTTCCAACCTCATATACTATCAGTTATGCAATATATTATCTTTTGGAGGAGGCATGTATTTTACTTTCAGGAAATGATATTGGTTCAAGATATCCCCGCCTCCCGCATGGTATCTTTATCATTTACTTGATACCAAATCAGGAATCAACAAATGTTTCGAGATGCTGGAAGCAAGAATAAAGAATTCAAATTCACAAGATGCATGTAGTACGTGTTTTGTGAGCAGACATAGAATTGGTATGGTATGCTCATTTCTATTTGCCTTAATATTTATACACTTGCACATTGTATATGGGTATTGGTAGAAATTGAATTGCAATGGTTTTATGTATTTTCCTTTTAGAAATATATAGAGAAAAAAGATCAAAGAAGTAAAGTTGTTTTTTAATGTATGTGACTGATCAATAAACCTCTTATACCTCAGTGTATGTGTATCTCAAATCTGACAAAAACAATATGGTATATACCACAGACGTCAACAATATATTTTCTTATTTGTTTACACAGAAGTTCATTCACGAATGTCACACATAGGTATGTTCTCTGTATTTGCTTTGCGTTTTCTCCTTACAAATTATCACCTTCGGAGATTTGTTGTGTGTCTGTTTTTGCAAACCTTTCTTCTCCTCTTGATCCTACCTTGGGTTATATTTGACAGGGATGGTCCACGCGTGCACACACGCATACACACATGCTCTAATGAGTAAGTTTCTTGGGTCACGGAGTACAATGAATCAGATTAGTGTTGCATTACCTCCCATTTTGTGCTGTTGTCGGATGTCAGTATTGTCCTACTAAACATGATTTTATGGTTCAAGTGCAGCTCATTATTTGTACCTAATATTTTGTCAAGGACATATCATGTTTAGTACACCGTGACAATCATTCTTATTAGGTTTCAATACTTCACTAATTGTATTCATGCATACATTCCGCAGCAACGCGCGGGGAGTTATCTAGTTATCATAGTGTTGCAACCCAATGCAACATGCAATTTGTTTGTTCTATACGTTGTTTCTCTTTCCTTTATAACTAGGAATGCACAAATACACAACGTGTGGGACTTTTAATGGAAATGGTCAGGCTGCTGCACGGACTTGGACTGGGCCTGATCAATGACTAGATAGGAAAATTTTATTTTGTCCAACATCCCAAAGCATTGAACCAAGGGAGATGACCCAAAAATCAGACCAAGCGTGGCATTAGCACGTGGCCCTGGCCCTACCGTTGCTCAAAGGACTCCTACTTAATATATATTCCTCTCGAAAGTGTCTGATAAATACTAATCACTTAATATTTTTTTCATAGTGTCTGAAAAATACTAACCATGACCATGCATATCCGTAGTGCATGCATGCGTTCTTCATGTGAAGAAAAAGAAAGACCAACAGCTAATAGCAGGCATGAATTGCTTGCGGCATGGTGTGCAGTAATATACGCATGACTACATACATGACTATTAGATGATCAAGCGAGTAGAGCCTTGTGCCTGGTATATATATAGTCCATTGTGAAGTGTCTTCGATCCTTCCTCCAGTAACACTCTGTAGTAGCAAGTTAGCTGGCTATAGATGGATGCATGTTTCCCAGGACTAGTAGCTATTACTTGGTTACTTCCAGTAATTAGCTGGGTAAATATCAAAACTATCAATCCTTCCTAGATCTATCAGTTATTATTAGATACACATGTGCAGTTTTTCTATGTGATGTTGGAGTGAAACAACTAAGCTGAGTGTTCATGCGCTGCTTATGCATGCTTTTGAGAAGCAGGGGGCGTCCTGCAACCGAACGCCCGGGTTACTCAAGAGTTCAGCTGGGTTGTGGCGTAGAATGATTCTTTTTCTTCTTCTCGTCTGTGAGTACACTGTCCACCCCTCATTCTTGTGCTTTTAAACTTCAGAGGGACTGAAGCCGAAAACAAAGTGAAAACTGCAATTGTATACTCCCTTCGGTCCACATCACTTATCGTTGATTTAATAGAATGTTTTACTAAATCAGCGGCAACAAATGTGGAGGGATTAGTGAGTTCAAAAATCATAGTCCTAGATGTACATATTATCATCAGCATCGCTTGCCGCACACAGGTCGTTCAACATCCATATGTTTTTTTGACTGCTTGGCCCCCGTGTCATCCTCCCACGCTACCCGAGAGTGGTTTTTTCTAGCTCAGGCTACATGGCACCTTCTATCTATACCGTTCATTGGCCTCCTGTTCCTTGAGATTTGCGTCAAATCAGTCAAGACCAGATGCAAAAGATGCAGTTGATTACACACATGTCAGAACTTTTGTTATGACTTTGTAAGAGAGAGAGTGAAAAGGAGAGGGATCGGTCTCTTGCGAATAAAAAAAGATAGAGCAATCTCCCTGCATTGCATGCAGCATACAAGAGCAGGTCACATGGGTGAACAGTAACTTGCTAATACGAAAGAGGTGTGAACAGTGTGTCAGCTGAATGCAACACTCTCTCTCTGCAATTGCATGTTCTCTCTCTTAAGCTTTGTGTTGAGTATATTGTGTACGTGTGTAGGGCCCACCTCCTGTTTCCTTGTATAGTTGAGGTTGTGGCCCACCTCTGTTCTTATATATACGTGCCTGGTGCACCGATCAATACATTGAGATTGCACAGCCCATAACTTGTACTTTTACATGGTATCTATCGCAGCATGATCCTAACCCTAGCCGCCGCCGCCGCCGCCGCCGCCGCGCCTCCATGCCGCCCCCGCCGCCGCCGCCTCTTCACGCCGCCGTCACCAGCCGCCGCCTCTTCACGCTGCCGTCACCAGCCGCCGTCGCCGCCGCCCTCCTTCTGGCCGCCGCCGCCGCCCCTAGTCATCGTCGCACCGCCCTCCCCGCCCCGCTTGCCGCCGCCGCCGCCCCCACTGCTTCCGCCTCCCTCCACCCGCGCCGCTCCCCTCCCTCTCCACCCGCGCCGCGCCCTAACCCTCCCTCCCCTCCACCCGCGCCGCGCCCCTCCCTCTCTCCCCGCGCCGCGCCCTACCCCCTCTCTCCCTTAACCCACGCTGCACCCTACCAGCCGAGCCGAACCACCATGAGTTCCTCCTCCTCCACCGTCTCCAACCCGTTCGCCGGTCTCGATGTCACCCTCGTCCGCGACCTCAACATCCATGAGCGCGTCCCGGTCAAGCTTGATCACACCACCGCCTCCTACTCCGCTTGGAAGCGCTATTTTTCGCTTGTGTTCTGTGAGTACCTCCTACACGGCCACGTGGACGGCACCGTGGACTCGGCGCTCATGATCAACGACGAGGAGTGGATGATCCTCGACGCCACCATCATTCGCTGGTTCTACCTCACCATCTCCAGCGACATCTTCCACACCGTGGTGAACGATGAGGACGACGCCTATGCGGTCTGGACCAAGCTCAATGGCCTCTTCACCGACAATCGGCTGCAGCGCAAGGTCCTCCTCTATGGTGAGTTTTACGGGTGCCAGCAACATGACTCGTCCATCGATGATTTTTGCATGCGCCTCAAGAAGCTCGCCGATGAGCTCCGTGATCTGGGGGAAAAGATCGGCGACAAGCTCCTCATCAGCACCCTCTCCGGTGGCCTCAACGAGGACCTCGGGAACGCCGCCTCCAACCTCACCCTCATCCCGGAGCCCACCTTCGCCAAGGTGGTCGCGTACCTCAAGCTGGAGGAGCGCCGGATGCGGGTGGCACGGGCGCGCGCAACCGACACCGCCCTCGTCGCCGGCACCCGCGGGGGTTCGGCCCCGCCACCGCCCCGCCCGACGCCGCCCCAGCCGGCGGCGCCCGCCTTCCCGCCTGGCTTCCCGCCCGCTCCAGCCGCCCCCTTCCCGCCGCCCCAGCCGGCGTCCAATGGGGGGGGGGCGGGGGTCGTCGCGGCGGCCGCCGGGGTGGCCGCAAGCAGGGAGGCGGAGGCGGTGCTCAGGGAGGAGCACCTCGCCAGCAGCAGCCGGCCCCTCAGCCGGCGGCTCCGTGGTACGCCGGCCAGAACCCATGGACCGGCGTCGTCCACGCCTACTCCATGCCGGTTCCTCGGGCCCCCACTCCGGGCCTTCTCGGCACTCGGCCTCCATCACACCAGGCGTACTACGCCGCGCCGCAGCCCTATGCAGCGCCCTACGGGCAGCAGCCACCGCCAGGTGGGCCGCCGCTGCTGCCCCTGACGGCTGCGCCGTCCCTCCTGCCGGCACCGTGGGACCCGGCACTTCTGGCGGCTCTCCACACCACTCCTTCCCCGTCCAGCTACACCGGCGGCGGCGATTGGTACATGGACAGTGGCGCCACCGCTCATATGGCGGCGTATCCCGGTAACCTCCACACTGTCCATCCCGTCCACACCTCAAACCGCATCACCGTCGGTGACGGTTCTTCTCTTCCCATCACCCATATTGGACATACATATTTTCCGTCTAACTCCACTCCTATATCCATGTCTAATATTCTTGTTTCTCCTGACCTTATTAAAAATCTTGTTTCCGTTCGTTCTCTTACACGTGAAAATCCAGTCACTGTTGAATTTGACGAATGCGGTTTTTCTGTTAAGGACGCTCGCACGCGGATGGTGCTCCACCGATGTGACAGCCCTGACGAGCCCTACCCGGTTCACTCCGCCACCTCCGCCACTTCCGCCGCCCCTGTCGCTCTCGCCACCGGAGTGGATCTCTGGCACGCTCGCTTGGGTCATCCTAATCCTGCCACACTTCGCCGCATACTTCGGAGTTTTTCTTTCACGTGTAATAAGAACGAGGATCACTCGTTTCATGCATGTCGCCTTGGCAAACATGCTCGTCTTCCGTTCAGGCCTTCTTCCTTTTTGCATCGTACCCGTTTGAGTTAATTCATAGTGATGTTTGGACATCTCCTGTTGCCAGTAATACGGGCTTTCTTTATTATCTTGTCATTCTTGACGATTTTTCGCATGTTGTGTGGACCTTCCCGTTGCGCCACAAGTCGGATGTTATACCCACCCTTGCCGCTTTCTACTCTTACGTTCTCATGCAGTTTGGTCGACCCATTCTCGCATTGCAGACAGACAACGGGAAGGAGTTTGACAACACCGCTGTTCGTAATCTTCTCGCCACACATGGCACGATTTTTCGTCTCACTTGCCCGTACACCTCGCAGCAGAACGGTCGTGCTGAGCGCATCCTTCGCACTCTTAATGACTGCGTCAGGACTCTTCTCTTTCATGCCAATGTGCCTCCGCGCTTTTGGCCTGACGCTCTAGCCACCGCTTCTCTCCTCATCAACATCCGTCCATGTCGTACTCGCGGGAACTTTACACCTCACCACCTTCTCTTCAGTGCACCTCCCTCTTATGAAGGGCTTCGCATCTTCAGCTGCCTGTGCTACCCTAGCATCGCTGCCACTGCGCCTCATAAGCTCGCACCTCGCTCCGTCGCCTGCATCTTTCTCGGCTACCCACCTAACACTAAGGGCTACTGCTGCTACGATCCCGTCTCGCACCGTGTTTTCACCTTCCAACACGTTTACTTTGATGATACGGTCTTCCCGTTTCAGCAGCAGGTACCCCTTGTCGTCTCGTCGCCGCCAGCCACCGGCGGCCCATCGACGACCTCGTCAGGTGGACGATCACGTCTGGCTCGTGGACCGCCTCCGGGCTTTGGCGGTCCTCGCGCCCTCCTGCCGGCGCCCACCCAACCAGCCTCCTTGGCTGGCTCCGACGGCGCGGCCGGCGCCCCACCTTCACCCGCCGCCCCCGAGTCGGGCGCCGCGGGGTCGGGCGCTGCCGGCTCGGCCGCCTCCTCCGCCACCTCGATGCCGGCCGCCTCGCCGGCCGCGACGCCCGCCGCCTCGCCGGCCGCGACGCCCGCCGCCTCGCCGGTGGCTCCGGTGGCTCCGTTCGGCCCCGTCACCCGCGCTCGCGCCGGCGCTCATTGTCTGAGTCTCCGGTACTCGTGTGACGAGTACGTCCTCGCCGCCTCCGCTGTGGATCCGTCGCCTATTCCTGCGTCCGCTCGCGCCGCCCTCCGTGATCCTCACTGGCTTGCGGCGATGCAGGAAGAGTTCGACACTCTTCAACGGAACCGCACCTGGACCCTGGTTCCCCGGCCTCCAGGCGCCAACGTCATCATTGGCAAGTGGGTCTTTCGCCATAAGACCCGCTCAGACGGTTCACTTGAGCGCTACAAGGCTCGCTGGGTGGTCCGCGGTTTCCGCCAGCGCGCTGGAGTTGACTTCACGGAGACGTTTGCCCCGGTTGTCAAACCGGGCACGATCCGCACCGTCCTCCAGCTCGCCGTCTCCCGCGGCTGGCCTGTTCACTAGATGGATGTCTCCAACGCCTTTCTCCACGGCCATCTTGAGGAGCAGGTGTTTTGTGAGCAACCCACCGGCTTCGTCGACGCTTCACTTCCCGGCCATGTGTGCCTGCTGTCTCGATCTCTTTACGGGCTCAAGCAGGCACCCCCGAGCCTGGTACCAGCGGATCGCCGAGTTTCTTCAGACACTGGGCTTCAGCGTCACTCGCTCGGACGCCTCACTGTTTGTCTATCGCCACGGTGACACGACTGCATATTTGCTGCTTTACGTCGACGACATCATCCTGACGGCCTCCTCCGCAGCCGTTCTTCAGCAGATTACTCTCCGTCTGCGTGATGAGTTTGCTATCAAGGACCTGGGTGCTCTACATTATTTCCTTGGCATTGAGGTCGTTCGGCGTCCGGACGGTTTCTTTCTTCATCAGCAGAAGTATGCACATGAGCTTCTTGAGCGTGCTGGCATGCTCAACTGCCATCCTGTTGCTACTCCTGTGGACACGAAGGCCAAGGTCTCTGCTCTTGAGGGTTCACCAGCGTCGGATGTTCCTTTCTACCGATCTATTGTCGGCGCTCTATAGTACTTGACTCTCACCAGACCGGATCTTCAGTATGCTGTACAGCAGGTGTGTCTCCACATGCACGCCCCTTGTGACTCTCATTGGACTCTCGTGAAGCGGATCCTTCGCTACATCCGCGGCACGATGTCCCTCGGGTTGACACTTACGGCGTCCACTTCTCTGGAGATGGTGGCTTACTCCGATGCAGACTGGACCGGCTGCCCTGATACTCGTCGGTCCACCTCTGGCTACTGCGTCTACCTCGGTCCTTCCCTCGTCTCGTGGTCGTCCAAGCGACAACCCACGGTCTCGCGCTCTAGCGCGGAGGCTGAGTACCGAGCTGTGGCCAACGCTGTCGCCGAGTGCACCTGGCTTCGACAGTTACTTCAGGAGCTACATCACGATGTCTCCCAGGCTACGGTTGTCTACTATGACAACGTCTCTGCGGTGTACCTCTCCGCCAACCCCGTTCATCATCGCCGGACTAAACACATCGAGCTGGACATTCACTTTGTGCGCGAGCAGGTGGCTCTTGGACGCATGCGGGTTCTCCATGTGCCGACCGCTCAGCAGTTCGCCGATGTGATGACGAAGGGACTGCCGACTTATACTTTTGAGGAGTTCCGTTCCAGTCTCTGCGTCACTGGCGCCGCTTTGACTGCGGGGGGTGTTGAGTATATTGTGTACGTGTATATGTGTGTGTAGGGCCCACCTCATGTTTCCTTGTATAGTTGAGGTTGTGGCCCACCTCTGTACTTATATATACGTGCCTGGTGCACCGATCAATACATCGAGATTGCACAGCCCATAACTTGTCCTTCTACACTTTGCATCCAGATTGAAAACAACTCGCCATGCAACACACAACTCTCTCTCTCTCCCCACCTTTGCATGCAACACACAGCCTCTCTTCACATATGCGTCGTACACACACAGCCTCTGGCACGTAGTGCAGATAAAGATTGTGGACTGAGTCAAGACTGTGCTGGTAAGAAAAGAAATGCAACAGTGGGATTCCTGACAATGTTGTCTGCTAATTGTCTGACTGCCTCTAACCATTGCACATATCCCAAGGTGAGCCGATGGTGGTGATAGTAGGTACCGTGTAGCTGGGCTAGGAAAGAACTTTGCGGAAGATGATTCGTCTATATCTCAGCAGGGCTCTACCTCATCTCCAACCTCTCGCCGCAGCCGGTTGGAGCAGCCGAGTAAAGCCCTGTGCGCAGTAGCGGAGCTACAAAGGAAAACCTGGGCGGGCGAAACTAAAAGAAAACACAAAATATTTCAACTCAGCAATTATCGAAGAGCTGTTGCTGAAAAATCTTTCTCAACTTCATCTGTAATTGTATCATCTCTCCTTTTCTCTTGAAAACCAAATTGATTCTGCGTTGATTAGCCTGCCCATGCCAATTATCTAGTACCAAATTAAGGTGTGTATTATCAATTGATTGAATTTCAGAGTGCTACAACCTATAATTTTTATAGGAAAATTAGCACTGACCAATGACCAGGAGATAAGAATTTGAAGGGTGCGCATATAACATGTGCAGCAGCGCTCGTCATCTAGGTTGCTACTCGTCCGGCTGTCCGCAACCGCCCTCAGGCCTCCGCATCGCTCGGTGCTACTACTTGCTGCGACGGTGGCGACCGGCAGCTCAACCTCCGCGGTTCCGCGCCACCTCTCTCAGGCCCTTCCTGCGGTTGTACGTGTGGCTCGTGCCCTAGCGTCGTCTGCTACTTTGCTGGATAGGAAGAGCAATCAAAGGAAAGCATCGAGCAACAGAGGCTGGATGGCAAGAGGAGAATCGTGACGAGGCGAGGCTACATGCAAAAGGCAGCCGTATATCTGTACTACTACTAGCATTTTTACCCCAGGGACTGGGCGGGTCATGACACGCTTTTGCCCTCACGAAGCTCCGCCAGTGCCTGTGTGGCATACGGCGGCGGCAGGGCAAAACACAGGCATTTACGAATCATGGTAATAGAGTCTTTAGTTGGTCTCAATAAAGCTATTGTTTCGATCAGCAACAGAATGTCATGCCTGAAGTCCCTAATGATGGGCATGTTGTGTGTGTTACATGTTGTGTGTTTTATGAAGAAACTTGACAAATTTATCTAGGTAAAATTACTTTGAAAGTGCTGCATGCACAATATTTTAATTGTCCGATGGTAGTACAATACATAATCTAGCGCCCCATAGAGTCGTGCTGTTAATTGATCCATCATTTTTGTCCTCGTCAAGTTTAACCTCTACATGTCCAATCTGATTAGTGATAATTGGCATTTGCTTCGCAGCAAAGCTCGTCAATTTTTATTCTCCCGTTACAACGCACAGGCATATATGTTTGCCAGTCGTAGGTAAAAAAAGATAAAGACAAAGATCAGGTAGAGATTAAACTCGGTTTATTCTTAAGAAAATCTCAGGCAAAAAGAGAAAAACACACACAAGGAAACCATCTTGGATGGGCTGTTTTATCCGAGGATGCATCATTTATTCATGTCCTGCACGCGTCCCTGGCTCGCTCTCACTACTCTTTGTCATGGTGATCGATGGAGTAGAGACACTGCTTGAAGGCCTCGAGGTTGTCGTGGAAGACAGGCACGAAAGCGTCGATGCTGCCGTCCCCGATGTAGGACGGCGCAAGGAAGATAAGCCCTTCCGCCGGGATGTAGGACGGCATGACGTACGTTGGGGTGCCCGTGCCGAAGTCCATGTCGTAGAACTGAAAGGTGAGCCAGCTGTGCACCTCCAAGTCTGGGCACAGCACGTCCCTCATGTTGATCTCGGAGCTCGGCGCAAGTCCTTCCTGCTCGACAAGGCCGGAGGTGGCAAAGTCCACAAACGACCGGAAGTAGGCCGGGTCCGCAACCCTAGCCACCTCGTCGTGGATGAGCTGCGCGGCGTGACTCAGAGGCTGTCCCAGCAGGTCGGACACTCTGGCGCGCGGGAACGCCCAGAGGACTAGGTTGCCGGCATACTCTGCTGGCATGCCGAGGCGGCTGCGGCCGTCCACTGAGATACGCACCGTGGAGATGTCGTCGTGTGAGAGTCCCCGCGCCCGTGTCATGGCGCGCCACAGCTGGGCGAGAATAGTTTCGAATCGGGTAAACGGGCGATCCCGCCCTAGTGAGGTGGTGTCGCGAAGGCCGGCGATCCAGTCCTTGCTAAAGTGCGCCTTGTGTACAACGATCACCTTCTTGTTGCCGGCGGTCGCTGTGGGCGCCGGCGCCGGCGGTGTTGGAAGGTAGTACTCTCGATTGCGGTGGTCGAACTCGAACTCCAACTCGTTGATGCATTGAGAGGTCAGGCGGGGCTGGAATAGGTCGAGGTGGTTGTACTTGTACATGGGCGGGAGGCCCATATTGAGACCCCTGGTGGCACGTCCCCACGCGACGAGGAAGTTGCTGGTGGCGCGCCCGTCGGCGACGGCGTGGTTGCGGGCGAACCCCACCGCGAGGGAGCCGCACCTGAACCGCGTGAGCTGCACCACCACCACCTCCTTGATAGCTTCCTCCTCGAGGTCCGGAAGCAGCTGCAGCAGCTCCGGCTTGGGATTGGGCAGGGCCACATCCACATCCACCATGTCGGCGTCCACGCACGCCTCCACCACACGGGCACCCCGGTCATTGAGCAGCACCACCGGCCCCTCGCCGCGGTTGCGGACCAGCTGCCCCGCCAAGGTGCGGTACTCCGAAAGGGCAACAGCTAGGCCCTTCTCTAGAGCGGCCGCGGTGGGCGCCGGCGCCGGCGCCGCAAAGGCAAAGATCATGGCCATATGCATTTGGTACGTCACCTTGTCAAAGACAGAGAGAGGGATGTACTCGGGGGCGCCGGCGGCCAGCTTGGTGGACGCGGGCTTGACGAGCTTGGAGCTCAGGACGTGGACCTCCATTGCCGGCGGGGACGCTCTGCGTAGCCAAGTACGTACGTGAAGCTCAACTTTGTGCTTATTGCCTTTTTTGTTTTGTTTCTGTCAGCGGATGTGGGCTGCGCCGTATTTAGTATATAGGGGCAGGGGTATGGTCGGTGGGCCGAAATTAACTACAGCCTCTGGACCGTCGGCACCCATACCGACAATGCCATGTTACCTACTATTAATACCAAACAATCTGACCCAAATTAACTAGACCAGTTACACCTGCCATGTGCAAAAACACAATATCATGGAAATCCCTATTTGACGCATTTTGCGTCAAACTGTCAGGGCAATGCACACCCTTCGCCAGTCTCTGGGCAGGCCTTTTTTCCCGTTTTCTGTTTCGACCGACTCCATTGGCGCACACCTATTTCCTCGTTACCCTTTCTTCCTGCGGCTGCTTTATTTTGATTCCTTCTCTCCTTGCTCCTCTCGATTCCCCTTCCTTCCACTCGATTCTTCCCCGTGGTCTTCATTCCTTCCTCCTTCGTGCGTCTTGTTCGCTAGGTGCTCTGGATCTTCATCTTCTCTCGCCTTCCTGCAAGTCTCTCGGATGGAATTAGGGTTAGCTGATTTTGTTCTTTGTTGTTGGTAGATGGTGTTTTAACAACCAAAATCTGAGGAATAACACTTTAATTTTTTGATAACTGGTCGAGGTTCGTCAGATCCGGTGTTCCCCGTTTGTTTTTTATTACAATTTACTAAGTTCCTCAACTGCATTTGTCTCTCCTTTTCTGTTTGTGTTTGCAGGTTCGTTTGAGATCTAACAGATCATGGTTGTTCTAGAGGGATGTAGGTAAATCATTACAGCAAGTACTAGTCAACTATTTTCTGTTCTGGTACTTGACAATTTTGTTCATAACCCTTTGTGTCGATATGTTTTAATATGTTTTGGATACGCCTATAGAAATGAACAAGCATCTCCCTTCAATTGTGTAGTTGCTCTGAATTTTCCATGTATATACTTATGCAGTGGCGATGGTTCTGGTGATACTGTTGTAGTTCTCTTCTAGGTTAGAACCAGAACTTGTACTAGACCTGTTATAGGATTGAAGTTGTGTGGAATTGTTCTACTATTTAGCTCCATTGTTCTACAGCTTAGTCTTGGTGCTCACTAGATTTCTTTTCTACTATTTCTTTTCTACCATGCTATTGTCACTAGTAGAAAAGGGGGCAATGGTCCAGGAAGGGCCAGCCCATTAGTCCCGGTTCAGTCCAGAACCAGGACCAATGGGGACATTGGACCCGGTTCGTGAGCCCCGGGGGCCGGCCGGGCCACGTGGGCCATTGGTCCCGGTTCGTCTGGACCTTTTGGTCCCGGTTGGTGGGACGAACCGGGACCAATGGTCCTCGCTCCTGGCCCACCACTATTGGTCCCGGTTGGAGGCATGAACCGGGACCAAAGGCTGCCCATTAGTCCCGGTTCAGGCCACCAACCGGGACTAAAGGGTTGGTCCTCGTTGCGGCCAGAGTTTAGTCCCACCTCGCCAACTGAAGGGGGCTCACACCGGTTTATAAGCCCCTCCCTCTCTTGCCTTGTTGAGCTTCTCTCAAAATGAAAATAGATGCCCTTATACAGGGAATTTGACCTAAATTCATACTGAATTTCTCTGAAGTTAGTAGAAATTTATTATGAATTTAGGTTGAATTTCCTCTATAAGCGCATCTATGCTCATTTTTTTAGTAAGTTAATCACAACTATTTTTTCTTCTATTTATTTCCGAGTAGTTTTTTATATAGTTTTTTTTCTTTTCTGCTATATTTATTTTTTCTTTTTATTTCTGAGTTGTAATAAGTCATTAAAAATATGCATCTATGCTCATTTTTTTAGTAAAGTTAATCACAACTATTTTTTCTTCTATTTATTTCTGAGTTGTAATAAGTCATTAAAAATAAGCATCTATGCTCATTTTTTTAGTAAAGTTAATCACAACTATTTTTTCTTCTACTTATTTCTGAGTAGTTTTTTATATAGTTTTTTTTCTTTTTTGCTATATTTATTTTTTTCTTTTTATTTCTAAGTTGCAATAAGTCATTAAAAATAAGCATCTATGCTCATTTTTTTAGTAAAGTTAATCACAACTATTTTTTCTTCTATTTATTTCTGAGTTGTAATAAGTCATTAAAAATAAGCATCTATGCTCATTTTTTAGTAAAGTTAATCACAACTATTTTTTCTTCTATTTATTTTTGAGTAGTTTTTTATATAGTTTTTTTTTCTTTTCTGCTATATTTAATTTTTTCTTTTTATTTGTAAGTTGTAATAAGTCATTAAAAATAAGCATCTACGCTCATTTTTTAATAAAGTTAATCACAACTATTTTTTCTTCTATTTATTTCTGAGTTGTAATAAGTCATTAAAAATAAACATCTATGCTCTTTTTTTATTAAAGTTAATCACAACTATTTTTTCTTCTATTTATTTCTGAATTGTAATAAGTCATTAAAAATAAGCATCTATGCACCAAAGGCTCCGAATTAACTTATCAGGAGAAAAATCATCTGGTCGCATTTTGTACTGATCTTGAGAATTACAATATCTACAATCAAACTCCTCAACATTATGCTCAATACGTGCCACTAGTGCACGTGTTGAACTATGGTAACTAACATGGAGATACCCTGGTAAGATTTTTTACTATTACGACATCCGTGCATCTTTTTGCACACTTCTAAAACTAGTACATCATTGCTAACTACGAAGTTATTACTATGTTTTTCAACAGATAATACCGAATGATTGTGTGCCTCATCTGATGTATACGCACGGTACCCTTCATGTTTTGAACATACAACCAGGTCTTCCTACGAATCTCAACTGTCCATACCGGGTTTCTAAAAGAAGTGGAGACATGACAATCAAAGAATGGAAACAATGTATGGACAGTCGTAAGGAGCTTCTTGGAAGCAAAAGGCAGCGAAGGGAAAGAATTGGAGACAGGATGATCGCCATTCTTCATAATGGAGAGTCAGGGTCTATATTGTTTTATGCTATTTTACCTTAAGGGTGTTTAGGTCCTACCTGATACTGATGATCATGTGCTAAGAACAATTATGTAGGGTTGGGTTCGATGACAATGAGGATGATGATCATATGCCTTATTATTAATAACAAGTAGAAGTTGTATGATTATGCATGATTAGTAGGACTTGTTATTATATATGATGATGTATGATGCGAGCATGCATGAGTTATTATATCAGTGGGTGAAATGAACATAGCAGCAGCGTTGGTAAACCAAGGACAAAGATATAAGAGAGGACACTTCTCTCTATTACCTAGCTAATAACAACCTAAAAATAACCCCAAAACCCCTAAAGCAGCCACTTTTTTTAAAAAAAAAGAAAAACATGGACTTTTGGTCCCGGTTGTTGCCTCCAACTGGGACCAAAGGCCCCCCTGACTGGGCTCGGCGCACCAGCCACGTGGAGGCACATCTGTCTCGGTTCGTGTTTGAACCGGGACTAAAGGATGGAGGTATTAGTAGCGACCCATTAGTCCCGGTTCATGAACCGGGACTAAAGGCCCTTACGAACCAGGACAAATGCCCCCTTTTCTACTAGTGTGTTAGCAATGCTCTTGACCTCCACTCTTTGCCGAAGACGGCCACTCTATATATCGCCAGTGAACAACACCACTCAAGAGTCCTGTTTCTGTGCTATGCATGAGCTAGCTGCTACTGTAAACAAATCCATTGAATCTCGCTTGGTTTTTCCAGTAAATGCTCATAGATACAGGAGGTTTCTTCTCTTGAAAATGTTGAGTAACCTAGTATTCATTTCAAAATTATTTTGTTTCCATGCAAATCATATAATTTTCTAGTTCACAAATAGTCATAACCCCTTTTAATGTGGTTATCTTCACAATACATTCTACTCTGCTTTGGAATGTCCAGTTAATTAATTTGAAGCACCTCCTGGTTTGTTTGGCAGCTTAATTAGCATCTACCAGTCTAATGTGCAAGTTTTGTGATGTCAATTTAACTACGTGTGCACACTATTTTGCTAACAGTAGCTACTTGCTTCCCTGGAAAAACACTAGCTAGTTGCTTGCTGATGTGATTTTCCTCCACTATTTCTGTACCGGATTCTTCATAGACCTTGTTACATTTTTTGTTACAAACTAATTCTGCGCTTACTCGAGTGTTTTTCTGTCCAACGATTTTAGGAAATCACTCCTCAATCTCGGCAGTTTGTGTTCAGAAAGGACAGGAGTAGTTACAAGTAGATGATTGTGTTCATTTGTACTTCCATTTCTATCTCATCAATGTATACGTCAGAAAGCATTCAGCTGTCTAGTTCATATAACAGAATTTGTACCCTGTATGCATGTGTTCCAAAGATTGCGTTTTTCTTTTTCTTGTTGTTTTCCTATGTATCTCACACCACAATATTGCATCAGAAATAGAGAAGTTATTCTGAACCATATATTAAGGAAGTTCCTGTTTGTGTGTTGTCTTTGTACTATATTCGAATCACTATGTATGTATTTGAGCACGAATAGATTGTTGATTCAGCTTCTAATAATAATTTCGTCCAAAAATGATTTAAGTATGAATATAACATTTTTTGGATCCAATTTTTTAAAAAAATTAGAACAAAATCTGAATCCTAAAAACTTTTTTGAATATCTCAAATAATTTTTAAATTTCAAGAACATTTTTTAAATGTCTTGAGCAGTTTCTCAAATCTTAGAAAATAATTTCAGTTCCAAGAACAGTTTTTTTATATGAAGGGCAATTTTTCAAATCCAATAATAATATTCTCAATCCTAGAACTTTTTTAAATCATAGATCATTTCAATCAAAGAATATTTTTTCAAACTTATAACATAATTTTGATTCGAAGAACATTTTTAAACATCTTGAACATTTATCGAATGATAAAACATGATTTTGATTCCTAGAATGTCTTTTTCAAACAAAACACATTATTTGAATTCCAAGAATGTTTTGTAAATCTTAGGACATATGTTAAATTCCGACATCATTTCTGAACCTTAGAACATTTATTTTAATCTTGAAAAAATGAATCCTAGAATTTTTTTTGAATCTTAGAACAAAAGTTGTATCCTAGAACCTGTTTTGAATGCATTGAATAATTTTTTAACTCCAAAAACATTTTTAATGTCTTGACCATTTATCGAATCTTTTTTTAGGTGAACATCTATCGGATCTTAGAACATAATTTCAGTTCCAAGAACAATTTTTTAATACCAAGAACAAAGTGTTGAATACCAAGAAGATTTTTTGAATTCCAAGAACATTTTTTGTACCCTAGATTATTTTTGCCCAGCAAAACACACCTATCCGGACCCATCGAGTTCACCTAGACACTGCCACTGCAAAACCATAACAAATCGGATCCACCGATATGGATCTTGGTCTCACCGAGATGGCCTTGCAAACTCTGTGTAATGGTCTGCAATTATTTCGGTCTCACTGAGTGTTCAATCAGTCCCACTGAGGTGGCTTGCCAACTTTCTGGTGCCCTATTGCTTCAATTTGGTCCTACCGAGTTGATGCAATCGGTGCCACCGAAACAAGGTTTGCCCTTGCCATTGCACATCGATCAGTCCGTCCGGGTTGTCCCTAGTCGGTCCCATCGAGATCTCTAATGTTCATATCTTTTGTACAGATCGGTGCCACCGATATTTCTGATCAGTGCCACCTAGTTGTGCGAAAAGTGTGTAACGATTGGATTTTTGAGTGGAGGCTATATATACCCCACCATCCCCTCTTCCTTAGTGGAGAGAGCCATCAGATCGTGCCTGCACTTCAACTACTCATTTTTTGATAGAGAACCACCTAATCATGTGTTGAGATCATGAGTTTCCACTCCTACCATTTAAACATTGATTTCTAGCCTTCCCCAAGTTGCTTTCCACTCAAATCCTTGTCCCACCATAGCCAAGTCTATGAGAGAGAGTTGAGCGTTCGGGAGACTAACATTTGAAGCACTAGAGCAAGGAGTTCGCTTGCGTCGAGGCCATGACGGAGCTGGGGAGGGCGGGTATGGATCATGTGCTTGACGATGAGCACGCCTGTACCCATACCTTACATACATAGGAGCTCCCTATATCTAAAGCAAGCGCCAAATAATGCTTTCCCGCCACGCAAACCCCCACTAGCAAAGTTTCAGTAGCTAGACGGCCACGTCGGCAAGGGCGGTATTTCCAATTTTAGGACCTTTCAACCATTTTGTAAAGGTTCTATAAGGTTCTGCACCGGATTTCCTTGAATTTTTTTGCATTTTTTTCTTTTCCTACTTTTTATTCATCTTTATTTTTCCTTTTTTTGTTTCCTTTTTTTCTTTTGTATTGTTCATGAATATTTTAATATTCCTGAACACTATTCTAAAACTAATGAAGAATACATTAATCCAATATATATTCTAAAACTAAGGGAAAATTCATCCTACCACCCGGTGGTACTTACCCCACATGTCTCATATACTAGCTTGTGGTACTATATACACTATTTTATTATCTTAAATATGTTCGTATACTATATCTACTATATTTCAAAACAAGTTACATGAAAAAATTGCATATGAGCCCATAGTTTTTGTTATATTTGTGAAATACGTACATATTTGTATGTAAAAAAGAGCATACTCAAAAAATGGTACATACTACCTAAAAATTTATATATATACTACGTAATCATTGTTATATACTACATACTACACGTACAAACTCTCGGTTTCGACAAATACTACATACAAAATGCAAATGGTTGTAACTACCACTGCTTGTAGGAAACATTATATATATATATATATATATATATATATATATATATATATATATATATATATATATATCAAGAACACTTTTGTAAATCAATATCTTTTATTGCATATTTTGAACATATATTCCAATTCGTGACTATTTTTTTTATTGAATTCAAGATTATTGTCTTAGATTCATGGCTTTTGCAAACTTCATGAAATTTTTGATTCAAATTACATGAAATTGTGAACACTTTTACATACTCATATTTTGCTCAAATTAATGAACCTTTTTTAATTAATGAACATTTTTTTAAAATTCATGATTTTTTTTGAATTAACAAGCATTTTTTAAATCTGCTACTCCCTCAAATCCGTATTAATTGAAGATGACTTAGTACAACTTTACTGAAATTGTACTAAATCAATGTCAATTATATTGATCAGAGGGAGTAACATTTTTCCATACTCTTGAATATTTTTACAGTTTTATTTTTTTCAAAATGTTAACTTATACATGCAGTTTCTCAATAAATAATAAAAGCCACTAGGAACAACGCAGCAGGAAAACTGGTTGAAATTACTGGCTGACCTCATAAGAAAATCTTTGCGAGCTGGAACAAGAATCTTAAGAATGGGCCAGCCCACCAGCACACGATGAGCGTTATAGTGCCAATTCCCCACAAGAGGCACGAAATAGGAGCTCCCGAAGAAAATACTGCAATAGAAGAAAAGCTTAAAGCAATAACACAACCAACCATGGTGCCAGTTTCGTCAGCAGTTATTACCTTAATTACTCAACTCGTTCACAATGGAAATACAGTAATTAAAGGATGCGATTATGAGCGCAAATCCCTTTCTCTCACATTGGATGTCTTCATTGCCCATGCATTCATATGGAGGGAGAACTAATTCTAAGTCGACTAGGAACTAGCAAAACTATTTTTTTTTTCTTTTGAGGATTTTGTTAGAGCCTGTAGTGATGATTACCGCATACTACAATGCACATTAGTTTTTTTGCAAAAGTCAAACTTCACAAACTTTGATCAGGTTTATAAAGAAAGTTATCTTTATATTTACAATAAGAAATATATACCACATTAAACTGTATTCAAGATGCATCTAATGGTATTGTTTTGATATTCTAGATGTTAATGACTTTTTTGTTAACTTGGTCAAAATTTGCAAATTTTAACGTTAATAAAAATTAATACGCAGTACTAAATTTTAGGATCGAGGGGCTTCCCACGTGCTTTCTGCAGCAATAGAATGCGCCCTCGGGCGTTTATTCTTGCTCAGTCCAAAATAAATTTATTGTTATCCTGCCATGTGCCTCAGCAAGACCATGAAGTTGAGATGGAAACTAGGAATATATTGTTACGAATACACTGATCTTACATACATTTCATTCATGCTTGACTGAGAATCATAGTGAAATGGAAACACGATATGTACTGTGTGTCTAGAGGTGCGGGTGCAACAAAACATCTGAGGCTGAAGAAGGAAGCCAGTCCATTGCAACGCTCGCCAGGATGCTAGAGACCTTTCAATTAGGCTACCACTAGTCGTCAACCCGTGCCACTGCACGGGCTAGCAATTTTTAATATTGCACTCGCTACTGCACGAAAAACAATATGTTATTCATTGAGTTTTTGTTAGTATTGTTTTTTCTAAAGTCTCGTAAAAACAGAAATACATAGTATTTAAGCTAATATATTACTATTTTACTGCAACATATTTAATATATATATATATATATATATATATATATATATATATATATATATGGACAAATGTTTCCTACAAGCAGTGGTAGTTACCACCACTTGCGTTTTGTATGTTGTATGTAGTATCTGTCGAAACCGAGAGTATGTACGTGTAGTATGTAGTATATAACAATGTTTAGGTAGTATATATACTAATTTTTAGGTAGTATGTATCATATTTTGAGTATGCTCTTTTTTACGTACAAATATGTACGTATTTCACAAATATAACAAAAACTATGGACTCCTATGCAATTTTTTCATGTAACTTGTTTTGAAATATCTTAGATATAGTGTACGAACATATTTAAAATAATAAAATATTATATATAATACCGCATGTTAGTATATGAGATATGTGGGGTAACTACCACCGGGTGGTAGGATGGATTTTCCCTATATATATATATATATATATATATATATATATATATATAAAGCTGTTTTTAAATTAATAAAAAATTGGTGACAGTATACATATATTTTAACGCTTCTTAGTTTAGCAAGTAATAAATATATATGAGGATGTGTTTTCTTGTTAACATTATTGTACATATATTATCTATGATTCTTCTCAGTACCGGTTAATATTTGCATATTTACTCCATCATTCGACATGCATATGTGTGGTTACCATATTCCATTTTAACAAATTTAGTCGGTTGCATAAACTAACCTTGCAGAATGGGTTTCTGATGCACATGCACAGTTTAGCAAATTTAATTTTTGTTAAATATAACCTAGGATTTTTTATTATGATATTAATGACATAGATTTTGAAAAAACATTGACAATGTTCTTTTTCCATTTTCAGTAATCTATGTGTTGTCCCAAACAATTTTGGAAGTATAGTGTGGGTGATTTATCGACGGGGTTTATTTTTTCATTGTGGTTGTGCGCTTGGCGATTTATGGGTGAGCAAAAAATTGTTCACGTACCTAGATATATGCACCACACATTGAAATATTGTACACAGATTTTTAGCACAGAGGACAACGTGTGTCTGTGACACTGAGCCATGATATTTATTTTTCTATCAGCTCCATGCATGCACCTGGTACGTTTCTGGAAAGAAAAAATTTAGTTTGTTTTTCTTCATCTCTTTTTACAACCTAAACGTTTCTTTCCGTCTGTTTAAAAAAACCCAGGCGTTTCTTCTATTGAAACATGTCTGGACTCTTGGGTGTTTTTTTTCCTTCATCCTAGACGTTGTAACATATTAGGACTCTTTACCCTTGTGGCGTGAGGGGGTTCCTTAATCCTGGACGTTGTATTTCTCAAAAAAAATCATCGACGTTGTAACTTGTATGTGCTCTTGGGCCTTTTATGTGAGGTGGTAGTATTTTCTATCTGGTTTAATCCTAGACGCATAGTTACGGTCTAATGGTTATTTTAAGTTAGTTTTTGAGGATCAACGTGGAGGCTCGTATGGTGCTTCCAATTAGTAAATATAAGATAACATGGAGAAAGAACGACAGTGAAAAGGGGCAGCATGACCATGTGCAGGTGAGAAGATATGAATTTTAGGCAGGATACATGGTTGGTATTCATTTGTTCATGGGCCCACTTTTTAGAACAATGCACGCCGGGGTTCAATCAGATTGGTCCCAACATCCCAACCACTATATGATTGGCTAGGTGAGTGAGCTGTTCAAGCCTTCATAAATCACATCGTAAGAAACAAAGACGTCCCAGCTACTGTAGGTACAGATCAAATAGACAACAAGGACAAACACCAGTGTCAGGAAAGGACCGATGACCGACCATAGGGGTCAATTACACCACACGAGAGTCATACTGACAACTTAATTGTATTTAATAGTGATTTGATCCTTTCATGTAATGCATCTGTTATGGCCCATGACTTATGCGCTCGATGGTTCTGCAATTAGGGGATGCTTATAGTCCAAAACAATATCAAGGTATGTCTATTTATTATCTACCACTAGATGGGTGGCTCTTTGTTTTCTAATCTTTGATTTTACTAAGATTTTCAAAATGTCCAAAATTTTCTTAAAGAAAACATTGGTCCTGCTCCAGTCAATTTAAAAGGGAACTTTAGTTTCAAGGTTCGGTTGCTTGTTAAGTATGAAGTTTATGTTCCTGCTTTCTGTCACTGGAACTGTTAGAGTTGTGTCGAATGTAGTGCACAAGGTAGGTTACAATTGGATTGGGAGTTGTATTATGTTTAGATAGTATATGGAGTCGTGTCCTAGTTGCACACTTGTATCCAATGACTCTTATATAATGAGGGGCTAGCCACACGATGTAACATATGCCAACATAATAGCACATGCACCTGGGGTAGCCAGCAACGTGTGTCGGCACCCGTGCGGCCGGAGTGCGGTATTCTAGCGTTGTCATAGGGAGGAGAGCCCGTAGTCAGGCCCCGGGGATGTAGTCGTATCCGTGAACCACGTTAACAAAATCTCGGTGTCGTGCCCGTGTGATTGCTTGAACCTCGGTAGATCGACTGCGAGCCATAGATTAATTCTAAACAGTGGTTTCAAAGAAGAAGAAGCCGGTGATTTTGGCAACGGTGACTTAGGAGCATGATGCTGATGGTGTCCTACAATAGTTACCATTATTTAAGGTCACATGGTGACCTTTACCCTTGAATATCTAGTCAAACCAACTATAATCTCATGATCACCCCGTGATTACCTCAAGATCATCAACGTCTTTTTGCCAAATTCTTACCCCGTCAGTCATTCTGAGATGAGTTCTTCCATCATTAAAACAAGTCATCCCATCATCGGTGTTGAACAGATAGTGAGACTAAGTACGAGTTGTTTCCAATACCGTGGACTCGCCTATTCCTATAGATTATTACACTCTGCAAGGGTCTCGCACTTTACCCAGACCATGGACCTCCGTCCAACAAAACTTGTCTATCTTATGACACTTTTACTGTATCATCGACATGCCCTTGGGTCATACGTTGGGTGTCCTGTTGCGTCACTGTTGGACATGTGCCACCTCGTGGCTAATACTGTCCCCATCGGGACCCAGTACCATATAGACTAAACCAGGCTCACAGGATTATTGCCGCCTACGTGATCAGGGTAGCATAGATGCATGACCTTCCCTCTTTGGTCATACCGATAAGAGTGCTCATGGTAGCCCGAGTCAGCCCCCCCCCCCCCCCCCCCCATAAAGGCAAATGCGGTTTCACTGTGAAGCTCGGTTCAATGGCACTTCATCAAAGAATGAAGGAATTTATCCCCATGTGACTTCTCAGTTACTCCAATATCATTGCGATTCAAGTCTTAACAGTATCCAACTAGTAGTCCAATGGATAATATGATCAGGCTACTGCTACCAACTTGATAATTAAGACATAATCACGTAGTAATCATGGACAGTGATCTACTAACCTAATGGCATTTTGGTATCATCAAGCTTGCAAAATACTAGTCCTATTTAATCATGTTATCAACCTGGTAGTAACACATCCCAACCATGAGCAAATCATTTCTATATAATTCTAATTATGGAAAAATTATCATATTAAACCATGGCATTGTAATGCAATGATGCAAATGATAGCTCTGGCTTGCCTTGCTCCAAGGGAGTTTGCAAATACTACTGGTCTTCACCAAATATTTAAATCATTCTGAAAAACATTTTTGATTGTATTTATACATATCAGGGAGAGCGTTTTTCTCTGTCGAGAAATTCTAGACAGTAGAGAAAAATATATCTTTTTTCCTGCAAATAAAGAAGCTTAAAGAAAAACAATGCAAAAAAACCCCCAAAAAATTTGGAATTGTGGTTTAAAAGTAATGTGCGACCAATATTCGGTCGAAATTTTGGTTTAGATTGAATTGAAACAAAAATCTAGAAAATCCTTGGGGTGGCCACGTAGACGGTGTAAACTCAATTTACGCCAGTTTACGCCTCCACTTGGATAAAGCTTTGGGAGAGAGAAGAGTCATGCACAGGTGGGGCCCTTGTCACTTTTAAACATAGAGAGATGGAATAGAGGTGGGCGAGCGTACCGGTGGCCGTTCGCTGGTGTAGAAGCAACGACGGAGGTGGGAGAGGGCGGGTATGGATCGTGAGACGACGAACACGCTTGTACCCAGAGCTGATGTACATAGGAGCAAAGTTTCGGAAGCTGGCCGGCCCATGTAGGCAAGGGCCAGTATTTCCAATTTTAGGACCTGTCAACCATTTTTCTAAAGGTTATAGAAGGTTCTACATCGGATTTTCTTGAATTGTTTTGCATTTTTTCTTGAGGTTTTTTCTATTTTTTATTTTTCTATTTTTTGGTTCATCTTTATTTTTCCTTTTTTTGTTTTCGTTCTTTTTTGCATTCTTTAGTTCATGAATATTTTAAAATTCCTGAACACTACTATAATATTTGTGAAAAGTATATTAAATCCAATATATATATATAAATAATAAATAATAAAATCATGAACATTTTTGCAAATCAATATCTTTATTGCATATTTTAAACATATTTTCCAATTCGTGACCATTATTTTATGAAATTCGAAATTATTGTCTTAGATTCATGGGTTTTGCAAACTTCATAAAAAAATTATTCAAATTTTGTAAACATTTTGAAAACTATTACATTTCGATATTGTTTCTCAAATTAATGAACATTTTTAATAGATTCATGATTTTTTTCTAAATTGGCAAGCATTTTTAGATCTCTTACTCCCTCAAATCCATATTAATTAATGATGCCTTAGTGCAACATTACAGAAATTATACTAAAGCAATGTCAACTAATATCTATCGGAAGGAGTAATATTTTTCCATATCCTTAAATATTTTTACAATTTTATTTTTTAACAAAATGTAAATTTATACATGCATTTTTTGGATAAATAAAAGCAACTAGGAACAACGCAACAGGAAAACTGGCTGAAATAACAGGCTGGCCCCATAAAAACGATCCTTGCAAGTTGGAAAAAGAAGCTTAAGAATGGGCCAGCCCACCCGCACCAGATGCGTGTTATAGCGCCAATTCCCCACAAGAGGCAGGGAATAGGAGCTCCCAAAGAAAATACTGCAATAGCAGAAAAGCTCCAACAAGCAATAACACAACCAACCATGGTGACAGTTTCGTCCGTAATTATTACCTCAATTATAGAGCCCGTTCAGAATGGAAATCCAGTAATTAAAGGATGCGATTATGAGCGCAAATCCCACTCTCACACATCAGATGTCTTCGTCGTCCCGCACGTCGGTAATATGCACCATGCATTCAAATGGAGGGAGTAACTAATTCAACTAGCAAAACTGTTTTTTTTCTTTTGAGGATTTCGTTAGAGCCTCTAGTAACGATGACCGCATAATACAGTGCACATTCGTTTTTCTGGCAAAAGTCAAACTTCACAAACTTTGATCAGGTTAATAATGAAATATATACCACATTAAAATGTATTCATGATGCATTTAATGGTTGTTATTTGATATTCTAGATGTTAATGAATTTTTTTGTTAACTCGACCGAAGTTTGCAAATTTTAACGTTAAGAAAAATTTAACATGCACTACTAAATTTTATGATGGAGGGCATAGAAAGACTAGGGTCTTCTCACTCTCAGTCCTGGGGCTGGCCCAGCTACTGCTGCTGATGCAATAGAATACGCCCTCGGGCGTTTATTCTTTGTCAGTCCAAAATATATAGATTGTTATCCTGCCATGTGCCTCTGCAAGACCAGGAAGTTGAAATGGAAACTAGGAATATATTGTTATGAATACATTGAGTTTACGTACATTTCATTCATGCTTCGACTGAGAATCATTGTGAAATGGAAACACGATTTGTACTATGTGTCCAGATGGATGCCAGTCCATCGCAGTGCTCGCCAAGAGGCTAGAGACCTTTCAATCAGGCTACCATGGAGAGAGAACGACAATGAGAAGGGGCAGCACGACCATGTGCAGGTGAGAAGATAGGATTTTTAGGAAGGATACATGGTTGGTATCCATTCTTTCGTGGGCCGACTTTTTGCAGTAATGAGCATCGGGTTCAAACGGATTGGTCCCAACATCCCACCCACTATATGATTGGCCACGTGAGTGAGCTGTCCAAGGCTTCTTAAATCACATCCTACCATACAGAGACATCCCACCTACTGTAGGTACTTACGAAAATGACAACAAGGACAAACAACAGCGTCAAGAAAGGACCGATGACCGACAATAGGGGTCAATTCCACCAAACAAGAGTGACACCGACAACTTAATTGTCTCTAATAGTGATTTGCCCAAAGTCCAAGAGATTATGAAAAGATATAAAAGAGGCCCAGGAGTATTATGGGAATGATTCAGAATTTTGGAGAAATCTTGAAAAAAAAGTTGTCAAGGAATGACGAAAAGTCAGAAAAATTTACCTAAACTCATAGAAAAATAAGGACAAGTCCAAAAAAAATTAAATATTTTGTGGAGGCCTATTTTCCAACCCTTTGGCGGAAACACCTCTTCCACTCAGCTTCATTCCCAACCTGGTTTACTCTAGTAAATTTAACATTTATATTCTCAATTGAAATAAACTCGTTAACAAAATCTCGGTATCATGCGCGTGTGATTTCTTGATCCTCGCTAGATCGACTAGGAGCCTCGGATTAATTCTAAGAAGTGGTATCAAAGCAGAAGACGGTGGTGATTTTGGCAACAATGACTTTGGAGGGCGATGTTGATGGTTGCCTACAATAGGTACCATCGTTTAAGGTCAGATGGACATCCTTACCCTTGAATATCTAGTCAAAACAACTAATCTCATGATCACCCTGTGATTACCTCAAAATCATCAATGTCTTTCTGACAAATTCTTACCTTGTCAATCATTCTGAGATGAGTTCATCCTTCATTACACAAGTTATCCCATCACCGGTGTTGATCAGACAGTAAGACTTAGTAAGAACTGTGTCCATTACCGTGGACTCGGCTATGCGAATAGATTCTTACACTCTGCAAGGGTCTCGCACTTTACCCACACCATGGACCTTCGTCCAACAAAGTTTGGTCAAAATTCTAGTTTCGATTGAACTAAAACGAAAATCCAGAGAATCCCTAGGGCGGACACGTCGAAGGCGTTAACTCAGTTTACGCCTCCACTTGCATAACGCTTCGGGCGAGAGTAGACTCACTCACAGGTGGGGCCCTCTGTCAGTTTTAAACAGAGAGAGAGGGAACAGAGGATGGTGACCATAGCGGTGGTCGTTCGCCGGCGTCGAGGCCACGACAGAGATGGGAGAGGTCGGGTATTGATCATGCACTTGACGACAAGCACGCATGTACCCGTAGCTGACATACAAAGGAGCTCCCTATACCAGACGCAACCGCCAAATAATTCTTTCCCGCTACGCAAACCCCCACTAGCATAGTTTCCGAAGCTGGCTGACCCACGTAGGCAAGGGAGAGTATTTCCAATTTTAGGACCTTTCAATCATTTTCGTAAAGGTTCTAGAAGGTTCTGCACCGCATTTTCTTGAATATTTTTGCATTTTTTCTTGAGTTTTTTTTTCGATTTTTTGGTTCATCTATATTTTTTGTTTTTTGTTTTCGTTATTTTTTCCTTTGTTTAGTTCATGAATATTTTAAAATTCCAGAACATTATTCTAAAATCAATGGAAAAATATTAAAATCCATTATATATATATATATATATATGTATGTATAAGTAATAAAAATTAAAATCATGAACATTTTTGTAAATCAATATCTTTTATTGCATGTTTTGAACTTATTTTTCAATACGCGACCATTTTTTTTATCAAATTCAAGATTATTGTCTTAGATTCATGGGTTTTGCAAATTTCATGAAATTCTTTATTCTAATTTTAAAAAATTGTGAACACTTTTTACATTTTCATAGCTTCTATTATATTATAAAAACGATAGAAAATGAACGGTGAAGATTAATAATTATTCTATAGTTAAAGATGTATGGACGGCAGAGATTGATTAGCGTATCTATTGGCTGCAATTCACGTGCTTGGGTCAATTAGAGATGTACACAGAGTTGGTTTCATGTACGCCAAGCAATATGTTTGACTTTTTCTAGAAAAGGGCCAATGTTTAACATGGCATATGCACGTGTAAAAGTAGGAAACATCACGTGTTGTTGCTTTCTCTGCGTTTAGCCATGCATGAATACTTGTACATCACGGGTAACCTACGACACCTGTGCCTTTGGCCATATATAAATCGTTTCCGCGCGTGCGTCTTTTGCTAGAAGATCTATTGCATCAAGCCAGCTAGCTTTGTACGTACAGATCGTTACTTTGTACGTACGGCGAGCTGGTTCCGTCAAATAATCAGGCCAGTTTTTAGGGATCGGGATAGGCCAACAAGAAGAAGCACATGTTCACCTATACCCATGAAAGCGCGGAAGGTACGCCATGTCGGCCGGCGACCATAATGGCAGCAGCAACCAAGGAAAGCAGCACCGTTGAGTGGATCTGTAGATGCCGGTGCTCCCATGACGGGAGGCTTCTAATGAGTACAACAAGTTCCTCGAGCGGTGTTTGCGGCACAATCAAAAGCCCGCTGCAGTCAGAAATCTCCGCCATTACATTTACAGGTTGTGCGGCACGTACGGATACATAAGGTTGATCGGTGACTTTCAAACAACTACAGAAGCACCCATGGAAGGATGTGCAACAGCAAACATACATGCACAAATCTTGCAAAATAAACAGGCATGCTTACACCAAGCCCGTCAAGTTGACCTGGGGATGGCAGCAACCCCTCTAAGGCCCACCATAGATAGACGACCAACACCGTCTCGCAAGAACAAACAAAGTTCAACACGAATCCACACGGCTATATCGGTCTATTGAGGCTGCAGGAAGGTCTACGACAAGTCTGTATGGCAATATCGGTCTACCAAGTAGTAACTGGTCTATAAGTCAGACAATGTATAAGACCGGTTTGATATGGCCATGAAGGTGTTGAAATAGATGGTGATCCCAATTCGGCAAACACGGATGCAAGCGTGACAGATGGTAGAAGGGGTACATGATTTTTTCAATCCTCGGTGCCACGGCAGTTTGCATTAGTTCGCCTCTGATTATTTCCTTACGTGCACCGATTTGAGTTCAGAGTTCAAGGCGATAACAAAATATGTACAAACCGAAAGCAAAATCGATCAAATCAATTCAAATAGATTATGCCACCTCCTATTTGATGAAATCATGCACGTTAAACAGGTTTTAGATGCATTATACGAAGATATAGTGATTAGTTTCCTGTAACAACTCATCCATAGGATGACATAAATGATAGATGCACCATGTTAGAATGTTTGGATGTATCGATCTGTAACAATCATAAAAAAATGGAACACCCCACAAAACATAGTAAATATGGTCCGATAACAAAAATTAAAATGTGCACCCAGCATGGTGAGTTTGGATGTTAAGACAGAAGAAAGAATGAAACATGCATGATTACCTTGAATAAGCTTTGAAGGGAATGAGTCAGATAGAATATTGAAGTTAAATATTATCAGTACATAAAACTAAGCATCATAGAAGATGAGCATCCCTCGATGCATATGTTGGTTGGCACCATTAATCAATAAAGGTAACTAAGAATGTGGCCGATGGTTTATATGGGTGGAAGAAAATATCTTTACATATGAGCCTTTCAAGTTTAGATTGTATTCTTGGAAGGGAATGGCTCCAAAACCTATTAAGCAATGACACGAAATGAGGGACAAGGAGTGTACCAAAGACGAAAAACACCAAGATTGGCATGAATGCTCATCTATGGTTTTATATCGGTCATACAACATCACATGCCAATTAATTTATTTAACAACCTAATGCTTGCATGTTTCATTGGGATATTCAGTGTTGCTATAATGACCTACAAACGGTGGAGAATTTAATCGTACAAATGGTTAGTAAGAGGCCAAATAATTAGGAAAGGAACAAAAACCAAATGGTTAATAATCTAGTCACGCAAATGCACGGGTAGCCTGGCTTATTAAAAATAAAAGCAATAGCAAATTTAGCAAAGTTAGCAAAATTTTGAGCAAGTTAGCTATGTATGAACCCTAGGAGCAAGTTTGTAACTATTTTTGTCATTTTTGTGTATTTAAGTACAAGCATGCTTTTGCTTGAATGATATATGTCATTGATGTTATACGTTGGTTTTGCAATGTTGGTTGAATGTCGATAAATATCCGAGTGGCCTATGTTTTGCTGGAATGTTGATTCATTTCCATTCCGGCAAATTTCAGGCGCTCCATATGTCCACTTTTTAGCAAAGGTCATGCTCGTGCTAGAAACTAGGACATATGGAGTACCCGGGCTTTGCCGAAAGGGGATGAATCAACATTCCGACCAAATATAGGCCCCTTTTCTCTTCATTATATCTTTTATTTACAATTGTTGAATAGGAAACATGTCTACCGACGCCGAAGTCGTGGGTGGTTCTGCTCGCCTCGCAGGCCCCAGCAAGGCAGCAAATCACTATTTCGATTACCGGGAAGAACACTAGATGGGGTTGCATGGTGGTGGCGGTGGCCCCAACCCCGACACCGACGCCGACACTGGCACCAGCAGTAGCACCGACACCGACACCACCCCCGAGACCGGCAACGATGTTGTCTTTGCCAGTAAAGCACCGACGAAGAAGAGGACACGAAGACCAAACGGGCTTGGCATCGGACAAATTGTGGTCATGGAGATGCACCCCAGGAAGTTAGAGAGAACGACGCTGGAGGAAGCGCCCTCGTGCTGGGGCAATCAACTTGTATGCATCCTCAGGGAAACCCCAACATCAACGATGAGAGGTTGAAGCAGATACCACTTATGGAGCACATGCTCCTAAAGAATTTGCACAATAGGTTCCTGTTCCCCGGTCGGGATGTAGGCAAATTTAAAGAGCCATGGGACGACATCGCCATGACAAAGATAAACGACAAGGCGATGGTGATGTTCAACAATGACTTGTCCTCCTGGAAAGTTCGGGTGAAAAAAGCGATTGCGAAGAATGAACCGTGGTCCAAGATTCATGTTGATAATCTGACAATAACGGCAGAGGACTTTGCAAAATTCAAGGAGAATTGCGGTAAAGAAGAAGTAAAGGCAAAGTCGGTGAAAATGAAGGCGCTCCAGGCCAGGAACACGCCTCCCCACCACCTCGGAAGCAGTGGTTACGAGGGGAAGAGGCACATATGGGCCAAGGAGGACGCCAAACGGGAAAGTCTCGGAATCCCAGACCCCTTGGCCAAGTTCACCGACCCGCTGGAGCATGACTGGATCAGGGCCCGGTACAAGTGGGATAAAGTCCGAAAGTTCTTTTACACTGACCCGAACACGAGGGAGTTCATGAGACTTCTGGTAATTTTTATATTACCACATTATCATATTAGCTTCCAATCAATTCGACTGCAAGTTTTGTCACTTTAGTAAACCATCCACATTCCTTTTGCAGAAAGAGCAGCACCAAAAGGCAGCCGAAAGCGATGAGTCGTCACAGTTGTCGGCGAGGCCCAAGTGGGACACCCCATTCAACCGGGCCCTAAACATACTAAAAAAGGTCCTGGTGGACAAGCCGCCATCCTATGGACATGTGCACAGTGTCGGAGATGGCGCCTCGTGGAAGACGTGCTACGCCGAGGAGCCAGATGAAAGAAGGAAGAGACGGTTGGTCGTCACTCAGCAGAGCATCAACGAGAAGGTCACGATTACGGTCAATAAGACCAAAGCTGAGACAAAAGAAGAGTTGCTCGGGGTAGTCAGTGGGTTGGTCACTAACGCGGTGGCCAGCTTGATTCCGACAATTTTCGATTGGTCGAAGAGCAATCCAAATGCATGGCCAGAGGACTTTCCTCTTCCCAGCTTTGTCGGGAGCAATTCGGCGAACACCACAACACCAACACCTGCCCAAGGAACCGCAAAAGATCCCCTTCGTGTTCAGAGCAGCCCGACCACCGTCTCTGGCATTCTCGGCGGGCCTTCATCGCTGGCTGAGCTCGACGCCCACACGGTAATTACGTGGCATACCCTTTTCACTAGCATGACTATAGTCTTTCGTTTCAGTTGCCTTTCAGATGTTTGACATCGCAGATATGTCTCCTTCATAGGCCGACGACACCCCGTGCACCCTACTCTATGACATCAAGGGCCAAAAGGTGGTTGTGGGATAGGCAACGATCGTGAAGCCGAAGGACGGCATGTTCCACAACCGAGAGATGCCCGATGTCGTCTTCAAGGTTAACGTGGCCAGTGTCTTAGCGGGCTTCGAGGATTTGCCTCCTCCAGTACCAGTCGATGACGACAACGAGACCCCTAAGATGATTGGCGCATGCAAGAGCTGGTTCTTGCCTTGGCTGAAGTCTCTTCTTTGTCTTGAGGTGCCCAGTATCATGCCAACGCCACCTTCTCAAGAAGGTATGAACACCACCCCACCTACCAAATTACACGCACATGTTGTGGCGGATGGTAGAGTACGATGCGAGGGAGAGCCTCCATTAGTGCCAGATCATGTCGCCCCCGCTGTCGAAGAAGAAAATGCTAATGATGACATGGAGGATGATGATGATGACCCAGACAAGTATTTCAATACCGCATATGGTGATGACCCAGACAAGGCTCAAGCTATGAGCGTCGACATGATGACTTGATGCTGCCTGATTTGTCGGAGCCTGAACGTCCTAAGGCGGAATGCAAAAAGTCTCTCTTCAAGCCATCCTCGCAGGAGACGCCTCCAGATGCCGCCTCTACCTAGCAACCCCCTGAGGCCCTTCTACTGATTAGCCCGACGACACTGGGGGTGGTGGTTAGGGAAGGTATGGTGGGCTCACTACCTCCACCCGCCAAGAAGCAAAGGAAGAGACCGCGCGCCCAGGAAAGGACCTAAAGGCGCCATAGGTGCTTCAAGCAGCCAGCCACCTCTGAAGCCCCGGGTGGTAGACAGAATACCTGTCGAAGGTAAGACGCGTTTCCATGTCGTCGGCGAGCAGATCCTACCAGCCAAAGCACTAGATCACATACTGAACAATGATCTAAAGAGACACCATGAAGATGTGCTAGCCAGAGAGAAAAACCTCCTTATCGCAAAAGAACCAGGATACCCGCTTTACGCGGCTCAGGTGCCGGCTGGGAAGTTGTACGTCGAGACCTGGCCCGTGAATTAGTTCATCCTGCGATTTGACTACATCTATGACATGTTCCACATGACCAAGCTGGATTTCCAGTTCATCCTCATGTATGCGCTATATCTCAACTACTTCATCGGGATCGAGAACATAAAATATATCTGTGTCGCGGACCCGTACTATATGCATGAGAGCTTCTTGGCAGTTTGCAAAGAACATAAGGACAAGGAAGCAATTCCCCTGCCTTATCATCCCTAGTAAGTCATCTGCGCATATCCTTTCGTACGTGTTAATCATTCCTTTGGAGGCTAATTTGACGTGTACTTAATTTGCGCAGTGGGGGCGGCGCCGTCCTCATCGTTCTGTACCCGGAATACTCCCATGCTATGTACTTGTACTCATCAAAGAACCTCAAGAAAAAGGATTACACGCACGTAAAGAGTGTTCTCGATAGTGCCTTTTAACCTTCAACCTGTCTGGTGGATATATCAAGGTGAAAAGGCACAGGAAGTACGGGCTGGTTTTCCGCCATAAGACCGACTTCTGTTGCATCCAGCAACCGCACACCAGTAGGGATGATGGATTCTACCTAATGCATCACCTGATGGAGTACTGAAGGGATAATCGCCTTCGCATGTCAGCTACTACCGAAGAATCCAAGATTGTCAGCTGGGCCACAAGCATAGGAAAAACACCGAATCATCGAATCTGAGCTGAGTTTTTTCACGTACAGTGTGAACTTGCCCAAGTGATCATGAAGCAAGTCCTTGAACCAACGGGGATGTTCTACCATGGGCCAATCACGCGGGTTGATGTCCGAGCACTGCCAGTCGCTCAGCGTCTGGACTTGAAGCCTTTCACGAAGCTCGGGTGCTTCGTCCCTGACTATGAAGATTGGAACACCGAGATGGAGGACTGATTGTCAATGACAATGTGATGTAACTAAACCATGGTCCTGAACTAGCGTGCCTTATCACTACTGTCTTTCTATGGCAAAACTTTGAAATTATGCACGACGAAACTATGTGATGTAACTAAACTGTGGTCGTGAACTAGCGTAGATTGCTCTAGTTAATTAGTTTGGGTATGAGGAACTTCGTCATTTATGTTTACTATTGGTTGCTTTTATTTTGCTAATCATGCCTCTTTGTTTTCTTAAGTACATTATGTTGCATATTATCGTTCAATTCATCAACTCACTATGCAGGTACATAGATCATAGATGGCGAAGGACTACTACGTCGTGTATGTTGGGAGGGTTCCAGGAGTCTACGACCATCGGCCAGCGGCTCAGGCCTAGATGCACGGGTACCCGGGTGCTAGCCTCAGAGGGTTCGACACCAGAGCCGAAGCAGAAAGTAGTTACTTGAGGTGGACACTCAAGCATGAGCAGGGGCGGACCGCCGGTACTACATAGTCTCGCTCTTGCTCATGCTGATCTCTCTTCTCTTCTACATCATGGTTTAGATAGAGATGATGAAACTTGTGTGTGTGCCATGACCATGCAGTTGCACTTATTCGAGACATGAAATGATCGCACTTGTGTATTGCTATTTTCTAGATGTGATGATATTTGTGTTGAATGATGATGATGATGATGATGGTATGACGAGACTACTGTATGTCTATGATATGTGAGAATAGTGAATATTTAGTATGATGTGATGAAACTATTGTATATAGCATGTATAAATACATCACAAATACGTAGAGGGTGCAAATCTGTGAAAGCAGGAATATTAGCAGTAGCGCTGGAAAATACTTACCGGTAGCGCTAGCTTAGCAGCTGCACATCATCTGAACAAGTGCTATAGATATTTATCAGTAGCGCTGGTCCGGGAAGTGCTACTGCTAACAATACTTACCAGTAGCGCTGCCCATACTAGCGCTACTACTGGGGTTTAGCTGTAGCGCGATAGCTATAGTGCT
Source organism: Triticum timopheevii (assembly GCA_963921465.1). Lineage (NCBI taxonomy): Eukaryota > Viridiplantae > Streptophyta > Magnoliopsida > Poales > Poaceae > Triticum > Triticum timopheevii. The sequence goes on from OY997266.1 coordinate 665,454,783, forward strand.
GGACCCAGCGCTACTGCTATAAATATTTCAAGCGCTACTACTAGGGTTTTCCCTAGTAGTGAAGTGAGGGGGCCCATGTGGGGACCACAACCCACCAGGGTGCTCCTGGGGGTCCTGGCGCGCCCAGGTGGGTTGTGCCCATCTGGTGCACCTCCCTCTAATACTATTTGCACCAGAAATTCAGAAATATTCAGAAAAAATCGTATCAGATTTTTAGAGCATTCCGAGTAATTCTATTTTTGGGTCATTTTTTATTGCACGGAAAACTCAGAAAACAGACAAAACATGGCATTTTTATTTATTTAACTAATTAAAACAGAAAACAAAAGGTAGGGACAGAAGGTAGTGCTCACTAAATTCATCAACTTCATACCTCTCAAAAATGATCCATTAATAAGGTTGATCAAGTCTTATTAACAACCAGTTTCGATTAATATGAAACCGAAGAACTTTCGTAAATCACTAAGTTATCTCAATGGGGATATGAATGTCCCCAACAATAAGCATTTCACATTTCTTTTTGACTATTGGTAGAGGTAGTTGAAAATTTCCAATAGTGATTGTTGGAGATTTTTCAGTAACATTAATACCATTCACTTGGAATTATTTCTTCAGAAAGTGCACCGTATGCTCATTACCATTGATATGAAAAGTGACCTTGCTTTTATTGCAACCAATAACAGCCCCAGTAGTATTCAAGAAGGGTCTACAAAGGATAATCGACATGTTGTCGTCCTCGGGCATCTCAAGACTCAAGTATAACAAAGTCAGTCAAAATAGTAACATTAGCAACAACAACGGGCACATCCTCACAACTACCGATAGGTATGGAAGTTGATTTGTCAGGCATTTGCAAAGATATTTCAGTAGGTGTGAGTTTATTCAAATCAAGTCTTTTATATAAAGAGAAAGGCATAACACTAACACCAGCTCCCAAATCACATAAAGCAGTTTTCACATAGTTTCTTTTGATGGAGCAAGGTATAGTTGGTATTCCCGGATCTCTGAGTTTTTTAGGTACTCCATCTTTAAAAGTGTAATTAGCAAGCATAGTGGAGATTTCAGCTTCCGATATTTTTCTCTTATTGGTGATGATGTCTTTCATATACTTTGCATAAGGAGGCATTTTCAAGATATCAGTTAAGCGAGTTCGCAGAAAAACCGGCCTCAACATTTCAGCAAAGCGTTCAAATTCTTCATCATCTTTCTTTTAGTTGACTTAGGTGCAAAGGGCATAGGCATTTGAACCCATGTTTCTCTTTCCTTTCCATGCTTTCTATCAACAAAGTCTCTTTTATCATATCTTTTATTCTTAGGTTGTGGGTTATCAAGATCAACAGCTGGTTCTATCTCAACATCATTATCTGGTTCTTTATCATTTGGTTGACTGTCTTCATGAACCTCATCATTATCTTTTTCATTACCCGAAGGTGAGTGTTCATTACCAGATTGAGTTTTAGCATTAGAGATAGAATCTTCATTATCACTGTTAGGAGGTTTTTCTATTTCAGGTTCACTAGAGGCAGGCAAAGTCCTATCATTTCTCTTCTTCCTTTTCTTTTTAGAAGAACTAGGTGAAGTGGTATTGTTCCTTTGTGAATGTTGTTCAATTCTCCTTGGGTGTCCCTCAGGATAAAGTGGTTCCTGAGTCATGTTACCTCTTCTAGTTGCTACTCTAACAGCAAAGTCACTTATATTATTGTTCATTTCATCAAGTAACTCTCTTTGAGATTTAGCAACTTGTTCTAATTGAGTTTGAACCATAGAGGCATGCTTTCCTACACCTCTAACATCATTTGAGATTCTAAATAACAAGTCACTTAAGCGAGCAATCATATCAGAGTTGCATTTCAATTGTTTCATAACATTTGCATTGAAGTGATCTTGCTTTCTAATGTAATTATCAAACTGATAAACGCATTGACTAGGATGTTTGTTACGAGGATCATCACTATCATTGAATTTCATTAAAGATTTTACCTCTACCACGTTAGGTGGTGGTGGTGCTTCAAGATCATGTATTTCTTCGAAAGGTAGTAAATTTTTAACATCCTCGGCCTTAATACCTTTTTCCTTCATAGATTTCTTTGCCTCTTGCATATCTTCATGACTGAGATACAAGATACCCCTCTTCTTCGGAGTGGGTTTAATAGGTGTTTCAGGAGGAGTCCAATCATCATAATTTTTCAATACGTATTCAACAATTCCTCAGCTTGCCCAATAGTTCGTTCCTTGAAAACACAACCAACACAACTATCTAGGAAATGCCTAGAAGCATTGGTTAGTCCATTATAGAAGATATCAAGTATTTCATTTTTCTTAAGAGGATGATCAGGAAAATCATTAAGCAATTGGAGAAGCCTCCCCCAAGCTTGTGGGAGACTCTTCTTCAATTTGCACAAAGTTAAATATTTCGTACAAGGCAGCTTGTTTCTTATGAGCAAGGAAATATTTTTCATAGAAGTAATAAATCATATCCTGGGGAGTACGCACACAAACAGGAGCAAGAGTATTGTACCACGTTTTAGCATCACCCTTTAATGAGAACGGAAATAACTTGAGAATACACTACTAGGGAAAAGCCTAGCAGCAGCGAGGATTTTAGGCCTATCAGTAGCGCGAGCTGGAGCGCTACTGGTACGGCGCTACAGCTAAAGGTTAGTAGTAGCGTTCCTCAACCCACGCTACTGCTAAATCGACTTAGTAGTAGCGCTTTCCCAGAGAAGCGCTACTGGTAATTAGTTGTAGCACTTCTCCCTGCCCATGCTACTACTATTATTTCATATTTTATTTCTTTTTTTATTTCGTGTTGTATTCATACACCTTTACACAAGTTTTCATACAACAGGAATTTAGAGATTGTTTTTACATCATAATGAGCTGTGACATCACGGGGTGAAAGAACCGTGGACTAGTTTCAAGTGGATGTCCATCCACTTGTAACTAATCCACGGTTCTTTCACCCAATGATATAATAAATATCATCATCATCATCATATAATTAACAACTTATCATCATAATACATCATTGTCATATAACACCTCCTCAAGATCATCGTTTTCATCAATGAGACATCACATAGCAAATTGGTCACTAGTCGTAATCACAAGTACTCCTCATCATCAACTCTAACACATTGTACCACATAATAAACATATTGTACCTCATAAGACCTACTACATTCTCTTAGGACCTACTATATTCTGTAAGGTAAAATAGCAAAAACCAAGACAACCCTGACTCTCCATTATGCAGAATGGAGATTATCCTGTTTCCTGTTCTTGCCTTTCGCTTAATGTTACTTCCAAGAACCTCCTTGCGAATGTCCAAACATTTTTTCAATTCTATGATTAGACGGTTCTTTCACCCAATGACATAATAAATATCATCATCATCATCATATAATTAACAACTTATCATCATAATACATCATTGTCATATAACACCTCCTCAAGATCATCGTTTTCATCAATGAGACATCACATAGCAAATTGGTCACTAGTCGTAATCACAAGTACTCCTCATCATCAACTCTAACACATTGTACCACATAATAAACATATTGTACCTCATAAGACCTACTACATTCTCTTAGGACCTACTATATTCTGTAAGGTAAAATAGCAAAAACCAAGAAAACCCTGACTCTCCATTATGGAGAATGGAGATTATCCTGTCTCCTGTTCTTGCCTTTCGCTTAATGTTACTTCCAAGAACCTCCCTGCGAATGTCCAAACATTTTTTCAATTCTATGATTAGCATGTGTTCACCGGTTTTAGAAATCCGATATGCATAGGTGAGCTCCCTGGTGTCCTACAGAACAACTCGTGCACTGCGCGTCGCCTCTGGTGCATGGGGAAACCCTATCCTCGCCGCCAGCCGCCCCTCCCCGCTCCTCCCCCGCTTCGCCGCCGCCGGAGGGGACACCGGCGAACCCCGCGTGGTCCCCAGGGAAGGTGGCAGCGGGGCGTCCTCGTCGTTCTCGCGTAGATCTCGCGGCGGCCAATGGCCATCTCGCGGCGGCCGGTGGCACGCGGCGGAGTTCCGTTGGTGGCTGGCGCCTGCTGCATGTGGGGCAGCGTCCCTCACGGTGGTGGGGCTTCCCCTGAACGGCGCTTGATGGTGTCCATGTGGCGGTGCGCGGGTGGACCGGATCTGGGCTTCCGGTCTGCATCCTCACCGGGGCAGTGCTTGTCGTTGCCCTCGGTCATGAGGCGTGGTCCGGGATGGGCCTAGCGCCGGTGGTGCTGGCCTGGACGCATGCTGGCAGCGCCCAACTTCATCTCGCGTCGTCTCGCTGGCCAATGGTGGTGGTCATCTTCTTCGTCTGAGATGGCCGGCCAGAGGCTTGGTGATCGGATCTCGGGATCCATTATCTAGTCTCGGCTACGAGTTGGGGAAACATGGTCACTACAAGAAATATGTCAGCTTGTGACCACCACTATTGGTCACTAAATGGTCACAAATTTCCATTTATGACCTTTTTGTGACCAAAAACATAAGGTCAAAAGCTGGCCGTTGTAAACTGACTATAGCGACCTTTCTTCTGGAATGGTCGTAAATGTTTATGACCAAAATATTCCTACTGTGGCGTTTTGGTCACTAGCAACCTCCCCAGGCCACGTAGGCATCCAGCGTGGCAAGCTGAAGTGGCACAAGATTCAGCCCGGTCCAATTCGGTTCTCTACATGGGCCTAGCCCAACAATTCGGCCTATTTATGATTTTTTTTCCTAGATGTTTTTGGGCCTTTTCTATCATGGGCCTTTACCTTTCCACAGAGTTTGTTTCCTTTTTGTTTCTATTTTCGAGGCCTTCTTATAGTACTTCTGAATAGCTTTTTAGCCCAGGTTATTTTGGGCCATGGCATCTTAATAGTAGAGTATATTTGGGCCGTGGCCACTATCAGGTCCAGTAAGAACATTTTTTCTGGAGAATTTAATGTTCAAGTAAAATGTACACAAGACATTACAGGGAAATAGCACATACAACAGCACATAAATTTTTGTTTCACTCCTACTACAGCTCACTACAACATAGACAGTACATGACACTTCATCCTTCAATTTTTTGCAAGGTACAGGGAAATAGTACATAGACGAGTACATCTCTCGGAAGCAAAATACACCACCACACGCCATGGTGCGCCATCTTACTCGATCTGGCTTCAAGGAACTAGCAGCGCTGCTTGCTCCTTTGGCCCAGAGCTCCTTGCTGTAGAGGATGGCTGAAACTTGGATGCGGAGCTCCCTGCACATGACATATTGTGTCAATGCTTGCAGCAACAGAAAGAACTCACATACCAGCAACAGAAAGAACTTGCACAGTAATGTATCAACCACCAAATAGTATGAAGCAAAAACAAACAAGAGGGGGAGGAGTTTATACCTGATCTTCTTGAGCCTCTCCTTAAGCAAATGAGGTGTTGGCAGCGGCGCCTTCTTCTTCTTCTCCATCTCGCTTGTAGGATCCTAGAGCACAGACAAAAACAAAGTGATGAAAGCGGGTTAAAGGTAGGTATCGGCTACAAAAACAGACAGTATGTAATTATCCATAGCAGTGCTGCAGAAGAGGCAATTTTTTTATCAAAGTACAGGTTGCAGCAAAAGAAATTGGCAAGCCTGTTTATATCAGTAAATATAAATGCAGCAGCACATGGGCATGGCAATGCTGCACTAGTAGTACTTGATGCTATTTGCATCACAAAGTAAACACAGAGAAGTTAAAACCAAAAAACCCACGAAAAAATGCTACTGCTCGCCGAACTACGGAAGCGGATTTTGGTTTACAAATATGCATTACGTACGTGTGTGCTGCTTCTTTACTCCCTGTGCTGCATGCCTAATGATATGCAGCAATAAGCCCTGCTTGTATCATCACGATTTAGCCATGATACAGTCCAGAGGAGTCCATAATATATGTTGCAGCCTAAAAAACTGCAATGCAATGGACCATCTGAAACCCTACAGCATGTGTTTAGTTCCAAGAATACTATTTTCAGGAACAGTTGACCAACCCAGTTACGTTGTAGTTGGTTACACCTAGCTAGACAAATTAAAATGAGAAGATACACAGACCTCTATTAGCAACAAAAGGGTCTTGAGAACCAAGGAACATATTGTTCAGATGCAAACTAGACCCATCCAGATGCAAGTGATTGATCCCTAATATATTGCCGAGTGCCAGTTCAAACAGAAAGGGTAACATTTGTATCCATGGATTCAGGTTAAGAAATATGCAGGGCTTGTCTCACCTTTTTGGAGTAATCATCCTTGGAGAGAGGAGGGCGGTGTGAATAGTGTCGATCAAGGTATCGTTGTGCTCTAGGAAGAGTGTACTCTTTGTGGAAAGCAGGCGCTGGCAGAGGCACCTTCTTCATCTCCATCTCGCCTGTAGGCTGTTGCATCCTAGAGCACGACGAAACAATGTAATAAATAAAAGCGGGTAAAGGCAAGTTGTGGCTGAAGAAACAAACAGTAGCACTAGTGCAGAAAAGAGAATGCCGCTTTTGTTGTGGTGCAGGTTGCAGCAACAGAAATTGTCTAAGCCCTTTAATCAAACAAATTGCACAGGCTTGTTCAATTTTTAATTTTTATAGCTTGAACACTGCTCCAGAACACTGCAAGTTAAGTGAAACATGGTGTTCCAGCAAGAAAACTTGATACTGCTCCTCCATGTAATAAATTAAAAAATGAAAAGTGTGCTCTGTTCATGCTCAAACTGTAAAAGGAGTCCCAGCCCAATCTCGTATCGCACCAAAATCAATTGATATTGTTATACTACTACCTGATTCCAACCCGGAAAAATACACCATTGCAATCATAATTGTTGTGCAACCGCACACATGCATGCTGGCCTAACAAGTTTGCAACGAATACTCCCTCCATCCGGAATCACTTGTCGCTCAAACAGATGTATGTTGCACTAAAATAGTGCTGGATACATCCGTTTGAGTAACAAGTAATTTCGGACAGAGGGAGCATTAAACTGAAGCAAGTGCACTAGTATGTAAGTCCGCATCTTACTGTGTTACTTCCGCGGACACGTTGATACTTTACTTGAAAAAAATTCTTAGCCAGTTCATATGAGCGGTATTGAATCTCAACTAGCAGCCAATTTCCACCAAAACAACACACTGGACGCATCAGGGAACCGGCCAAACTGAAATGAATATAGGGGAGAGAGGCGAGGTAAATCACCTTGGTAGCAGGGTGGGCTTGATGGTGTGGTGATTGTTGGGCATGACCTTGATGGGCAGCAGCGGCGTGTCCTTGACAGGTGCAGCACAGTGGCGATGGGAGCAAAGCAAACTTCCTGCAGAGACCACACGATCAGATCGGGAGATGAAGAAACAAATCGAGCATAAGAAGATAAGGGAGGGGAGGGACGAACAAGGCTATATCTCCATGGTTTGGGCGCGAGCGGCTGCTCCATGGAGGGAGTCGCTGCTGGGCGGGAGGGGATGGTCGAAGGGGCGACTTCTCCAGCCAGATGGGCGGCGCCGCGGAGGAGGCTAACCCTCCTCTTCAGATCCGAGGCGGAGCTTCTGCTGGTGGCATCCATGGCCTTCCCTGTGAAACAGAGAGGCCGCAAGGTGACGGAGAGGGAAGGGAAAAGTAGAGGAGGAGGAGGAGGGGATGGGGACGAGACGAACCTCGCCAAGGACGTCGGGGAAGAGACAGCATCCGCGGCGGTGGCTAGGGTTAGCCGCTTGCTGGTGGGTGGGTCGGGCGAGGAGCACCAAATCTAGTCGGTGGAGACGGTGCAGCGGCCACAGGAGAGCCCGGTGGAACTGCTCGATCCGGATGGGGAGAGGAGCTACTCGATCCAGATGGGGAGAGGTGTTTGTGTCCCGGATCTCATGGGAGGAGGGGCTATGCGCCCCCCTGATCCCGGATCCATAGCCGGTGACGGGTGTAGGTCTGCTGGGTACCGTCGAATCCCGCCTTAGGTCGCCGGGATTGGGCGTAGGAGCTGGCGGTGGGAAGTTGGATCTGGAGTGGGAAGAGGGGAGAGGATCTGAGGTGGGGAGGGGAGGTGTGTCGAAGGTGGGAGGCGGCGTGGGGACTGGTGGGTGGCGGAGGTGGGTGGCGGCGAGGGGATGGGTGGAAGCGGTGGAAGGGGATCGGCAGTGTTGGGCAGAATCGATGGGGGCGGCGGCGCACGGAGGAGGGCGCGGCTAGGGTTTGGACGAGGGACGAGAGCTGCGCTGATTCGGGAGGGGGATGAGAGGGATGAGGGGTAGAGGGGGTGGGGGAAGAGGGCTGCCGTCAGATCCAGGCCTATCCAACGATGGTCGGGCATGATCCGCGTGCGGTGCTCGTGGACCAATCAGAATGCAATAAAGGCCTTGATGATTTTATGACCATATAAATAGGTCGTAAATGATTAAAAATAAGTTCTTTTGCAGGAGAAAAGCATTTTTCGTTGTTGAAGTATAAAAAATAGCTTTGTTGTGACGAACCTACCAACTCTATGTATTAGACCAAATTTTATGTATAATTGACCAAATGATTTTATGCAAAATGCTTTTGATCCACGAAAAGTTCATTTATCATTTTTTCGAGTGCCCAAAATGAGTTTTTTTTGTGAAGGACCTATCATATATTTGTTGTAAAATTGGACCTAATCAATTTTATAAAATACTAGGCCATATATAATGCACAATTGACCAAATGGTTGGGTGTCAAAAAATTTGATCCACCTCTGGTGAAAAAGATAAATTCCCGCCAATTCAGCTGGAAGCAGGTCAAATTTGAACTGTAGCTACCTCGTAGTTTGCTCTTTATTTTTTCCAAAAATCATTTCTAGGTAAATAAGTATCTATTTAATCAGAGAAACACCAAAAAAATTACAAGATTCAACCACTAGCTAGGAACGGTCATTCCCGGCGTTTTGACCGCATTATGAAACGGGCATAAAAAATTCAAACAAAAATCAAAAAATTGGAAAACCTCCGCATTGTTCATTATATGTGACCAAGTTTCCAGGAAAAATAATAAACTTATAATACGATAACCATTTTAAAAGTGTTCTCAGAAATGAGCTATCATGTGTGAAGATTCATGGCTTTCAAGCCAAATGATCAATCTTATGGCCACATTCATGGCATAGTTTGTTCAAATGACCTCATATCATGCACAAGGGTGCATCTTGGAATGACAAACAATGTTGCCTAAGGAAGTTTTCATTTTATTTGGACGAAAAATTCATTTTCCATTTTTTCGAGGGCCCAAAATGAGTTTTTTTGTGAAGGATCTACCATATGTTTGTTGCAAAATTGGACCTAATCAATTTTCTAAAATACTAGGCCATATATAATGCACAATTGACAAAATATTTGGGTGTCAAAAGTTCTGATCCACCTCTGGTGAAAAAGACAAATTCCTGCTGATTCAGCTGGAAGCGGGTCAAATTTGAACTGCAGGTACCTCATAGTTTGCTATTTATTTTTTCCGAAAATCATTTATAGGTACACAAGTATCTATTTAATCATAGAAACACCAAAAATATTCCAAGATTCAACCACTAGCTAGGAACGGTCAAGCCCTCTGTTTTGACCGCATTTTGAAACGGGCATAAAAAATTCAAAAAGAAAATCAAAAAATTGGAAAACCTTCGCATTGTGTCATTATATGTGACCAAGTTTCCAGGAAAAATAATAAACTTGTAATACGGTAACTATTTTTAAAAAGTGTTCTCAGAAATGAGCTATCAAGTGTGAAGATTCATGGCTTTCAAGCCAAATGATCAATCTTATGGCCACATTCATGGCATAGTTTGTTCAAATGATCTAACATTGTGCACAAGGGTGCATCTTGGAATTCCAAACAATGTTGCCTAAGGAAGTTTTCATTTTCTTTGCACGGAAAATTCATTTTTCATTTTCCGAGTGCCCGAAAGGAGGTGTTTTTTGTTAAGGAACTACCAAATAATTGTTGCAAAGATGGAACAAATCAATTTTATAAAATACTAGGCCATATATAATGCACAATTGACAAAATGGTTGGGTGAAAAAAGTTTTGATCCACCTCTGATGAAAAAGACAAATTGTCGTCGATTCAGCTGGAAACGGGTCAAATTTGAACTGTAGCTGCCTCATAGTTTGCTCTTTATTTTTTCCAAAAATCATTTCTAGGTACATAAGTATCTATTTAATCATAGAAACACCAAAAAAATTCCAAGATTCAACCACTAGCTAGGAACGGTCAAGTCCACCGTTTTGACCGCATTTTGAAACGGGCATAAAAAATTCAAAAAAAATCAAAAAATTGGAAAACATTCGCATTGTGTCATTATATGTGACCAAGTTTCCAGGAAAAATAATAAACTTGTAATACGGTATTATTTTAAAAAAGTGTTCTTAGAAATGAGCTATCAAGTGAGAAGATTCATGGCTTTCAAGCCAAATGATCAATCTTATGGCCACATTCGTGGCATAGTTTGTTCAAATGATCTCATATTGTGCACAAGGGTGCATATTGGAATAGCAAACAATGTTGCCTAAGGAAGTTTTCATTTTCGTTGGACGAAAAAACCATTTTCCATTTTTCGAGTGCCCGAAAGGAGGTTTTTTTGTGAAGGAACTACCAAATAATTGTTGCAAAATTGGACCAAATCATTTTTATAAAATACTAGGCCATATTTAATGCACAATTGACAAAATGGTCTAGTGTAAAAAAATTTGATCCACCTCTTGTGAAAAAGACAAATTTCTTCCGATTCAGTTGGAAGCGGGTCAAATTTGGACTGCAGCTGCCTCATAGTTTGCTATTTATTTTTTCCAAAAATCATTTCTAGTTACATAAGGAACTATTTAATCATAAATACATGGTTTGGTGGCGATACGTCGAGGTTTGGGCGGTGGCCGAGGGCCCCAACTCTAGAGCGCGTAAACTCGCATGCCTGCCGCATGGTCACCGCGTGACCATGGCGTTGCCATGTGTTCTTGGCGGCCTAGGCATGTCTAGTGGGTTGGGCACTCCCCAGGTTTGTGCTAGGAAGAAAATTACAACATAAGATTCTCACGAGGAGACCAATCGATGCTCAAACATGAATTAGCAGCCAAGCGTTTGATTAGCGGTACGGGAAATGTACATGGCTAATGGGCGTGAGTTTTGGCTGAGGATGATTAGTTACTAAGAAGACCGTTTTCACAAATTTTCAGCTCAAAAGGAGGAGCCTAGGTGGTACTTGCTTTGCAAACCACCACACTGGACATAAATACGAATGTTGAAGCTTGGCTCAAAATAACGAATGGATTGAGCTGGCATTTGGTGGAGGATGGTTATTTGGGCATAGGAAAGCACTGTAGAAAATGGATACTATTTGGACATGCCAAAGTGGTACTTCCTTCACAAACTGTTACTCTGAACAGAATAGGAAAATGAATATTTTTGAATTATTTTTGAACTAGTCAAGGAAGGTTTTTACATATTTGACGAAGATATGACCCAAAGAATTTATGAGATTTTTTTGGGAATTTTGGGAATGACAGAAATACAAGTTGCTTCACAACCTAGGGCATAAACTGCCACATGGACATGACACATAGGCAAAACTGATGAGGTGTGCCTAGTCATAGCAACCCACCACAATTTACAAGGCTATGACCATCTATATTGGTCGTTAACAACTAGAAATAAGGCAGCGGACTAGCGTTGTTAGCTTTATGACCATTTCATGTAAGGAAATTATGACCTTTCTGACCAAAATGGTCGCAATAGTTTAGGGTTTGGAGCCCCTCGAACAGCTTTTGACCAATTGGTCTCAAATGGTCATAAATCTATGACCAATTCTTCCAGGGTCACTGACAGAAGGTCATAAGTTGACATATTTCTTGTAGTGGGTTGCCGGTGAAAACCGAGCCGTTGGCAGGCGATGGCGGCATTCTACGCCATTACCTTGATGGAGGCATCGTCATGTAACTACTTTCGACCCACTCGTGCTGCTCTGGGGGAAACCCTAGGATCTAGTGTTCCAGATCGGATGATGTTGCGGTGTCGTTTCTCTCTTGGGAGCATCGTTTGTGGAGCAGTGCTGGAAGTCAAAGGCAGCAGGTGGAGCGGCTTCGTCGTGCACGGAGCTTCGGTGGAGATGTAAAGTCATGCCTGACCGACAGGTGCTACGCTTTTTCAAGCCTGGTCGGCAAGTGCTATGCACGACAGATTCCCCAAAGACTTCAAGCTGTGTCGGCTTGTGGTACTTGGCAGCATGGTGCTGAGGTGTATCAATGGCGACCACGACATGCTCAGTTGTTTGCGCGGAGGGAGGAGGTGTCGTTGGGCGCCGTGGTGGCGTCAACGATAGATAGACCGATCAAGGTTGATGCATCAGTATAGTTCTGAAGATGGAGCGGTGGCAGTTGGCGGGGGTCATCCTCCTTTTCTAAAAAAACCAGGTGAGCTCCCTAGATTGACCTGGCTGTATGTTCAGAACTGCAAGGCGACCATTCGGATACATCAGCTGAGGCACACAATCCATCTGTAGTTTCTGTTGAAAAACATAGTAATAACTTCGTAGTTAGCACTGATGTACTAGTTTTAGAAGTATGCAAAAGATGCACGGATGTCGTAATAGTAAAATATCTTACCAGGGTATCTCCATAGAAGTTACCATGGTTCAACACGTGCACTAGTGGCACGTATTCACCATAATTTTGAGGAGTTTGATAATAGGTATTGTAATTCTCAAGATAAGTACAAAATGCGATCAGATGACTTTTCTCCTTATAAGTAAATTCAGAGCCATCAGTGTAGTGAGTTTTGTCTACCATCTTCCACACATTCTTTGAAGAATCAAAATAAGCTGTCAGTGGAAATAAGTTGTCAACTATTTTTAAATAAACAATATAAATTAGTTAATACCTACGTTTGAGAAACTCACATTGCGGTAGAATTGGAAGCGTATCAACAAGGACCCAAATGTCCATATTGTCTTGCTCGATGTCAGGATCACCAAGATCCATGGTGAAAGTCATACCCTCATAAAAACCATACGTTTTGCAAAGTTCTTCCCAATTTTGGCAACCAAAATGTGTTACACTCTGAGAATTGTACAGATTTACTTCAAAATCCATATCATGATGGGTCCTTAGGTGACTTTCTTTGTTTCAAAATTTTCATGGTCTTCAAAATCCATCCTCTCCAAGACATAGCGTCTTGCATGGCATGGGATAAGCTAGTCGAATTGTAAAAGATGAACATTAGACGTTGAAATAGTTGAAGTCATGCTTAATTACGAAAAAAACACTTGTCGTTGTTGCGTGCCGTTTCAACATCGAAGGTCTCCTCGAGCTTAATGCTGATGCGCCGATCTTCGTCCAGCTGAAGGAACCTGTCGCACAAACCTCGATCGTCGTGGCACCAGTTGCACTCCCCCGGGAGACTGTCTTCGTCCGAGTACGACATTTCCTACGTTCATAATTCAAAGATTAAACTTGTACAATTAAATATATGTACTAAAAAACATAAATTAGATCATTATTTTTCAAGAAAATCGAGGCCACTCGATACTTCCTACATGTTCTAGCACAAGTCATGCCAGAATTCACGGAAAAAATCCGGCATGACCTTTGCTAAAAAAGGACATATCGAGCGCCTGAAATTTGGCGGAACGGAAATTAATCAACACTCCGGCAAAACATAGGCCACTCGGAGGTGTAACCTGAACCTGACCGGCCACTTCGGCAACCACATATCCTATTTGAGCAACACAAGATATACATGGAGATTTGGCTGGTCTCACCTCGAGGCCGGAGGGGGTCGGTGACGGGGACGACGGCGGGGATGATGGAGGGGCTCCTTGATTTCTACAAAAGCAAAAACCCTATAAGTTATCACTAATATATCCCAGATAATTGCTTAAACTAAAAAAAATAACAACAAATATGACATGTTCAACTAGTTCTATTAATTCAACTAGTTCTTACTAAATATAAACTTACTACAAATAGAAAAGCCTAGTTCTTTCTAAAAATAAAGTAGTTCAACTAGTTATATTAATTATCTTACTAAAAATACATTAGTTCTATTAATTCAACTAGTTCAACTAGTTTATTAATTTACTTACTAAACTAGTTCAACTAAAACTAAACTAGTTCAACTAGTTTATTAATTTACTTACTAATTATTTTAAACACTTACTAAAATCAGTAAAAATAAACTACATTATACAATAGTAAAAAACATCTACTATTAACCATACTGCCCTAGTTAACTAGTACCATCACTACTACAAATTAACATCTACTACTACTAAAAATGATTATCTATGAACCCTAAATTAACATTTACTACTACTAAAAAACATCTAGTACTAACTAAGCAGAGAGAAAGGGGGTGGGGGTCGGGTAAGGGGCTTACAAAGAGGGGAGGTGCTCGGCGACGGAGAGGTAGGGGCGGCGAGGGCGGGCTCGGGATCGGGAGGCGGCAGTGCTGGGCGGGCTCGGGCGGCGGCGGTGAGGTTGAGGGCGGCGGCGGTGAGGTCGAGGGCGGCGACGGTAAGGTCGAGAGCGGCGGCAGTGAGGTTTAGGGCGGCCTCGGGCGGCGGCGGTGAGGGCAGGCTCGGGCAGCAGCGACAGAGGAGTAGGGGAACAGGGGGGAATGGAGGACTTAGCAAAATTTTTGGCCCGCGGGTGGTTAAGTCGAAGTAGGAGTAGCGCACTTTAGTAAACGCGCTATAGCTAATGTAGCAATAGCGCGTTTTACGTAAAAACGCTACTGATAAGTCTAAACTTAATTAGGTGCAATACTTAGCAGCAGCGAGTTTTGAAGAAAAACGCTGCTACTACGTACTTTAGCAGCAGCGCGTCCAGGAAAGGGCGCTACTACTATATCTAGCCTGGAGGCAATGCCGTGGCAATTATAGTAGAAGCGCTTGTTTCATCTAGCGCTACTGCTACTTCGTTATTAGTAGCAAGATTTCGTCAAGATCGCTACTGCTAATTAGCAGTAGCGTTTGTTTTTAAACCGCGCTGCTGGTAAGAATCGGTGTATAAGGTTTTCCCTAGTAGTGATATAGTAATAGCAAATCTTCTCATCATGAGCAAAAAGGTTAGCTATATCATTCTACTTAGTAAAATGCGCCACAACAGTTTCAGTTTCATAACCATGGAAAGGATCAGATTCAACCAAAGTAATTAACTCTGGGTCAATAGAGAATTCATAATCCTTATCATCAATAACAATAGGCGAAGTAGCAAACTCAGGATCATATTTAGTTTTAGCATTCAGAGATCTTTCTTTATACTTGCATAATAATTTCTCTAGATCATCTCTATCCTTACTAGCAAGAATATCTCTAGTTGCCTCCTCACTCATAGTATAATATTCTAGTACCTTTGGAAATTCATATCTAGGAGGACTAGTTCTAGTGGGTGTTTCAAGATTTTCAGTTTCAAGTTCATCATCAGATTCAACAATATCATGTTGTCTTACACTAGCAATTTGTTCATCAAGAAATTCACCTAATGGCACATCATCATCAAGAAAGGTACTGGCATCATCATGAGTAGCATTCATAGCAGAAGTAGCATCATCAATAACTTGCGACTTATCAAAATTAATAGGATGTTATGGTATTGCAAGTTTACTAAACAGAAGGTGAATCTAAAGCAGGTGAATCTAAACCAGTCAAACCAATGGATTTTGTAGTAACTTTTCTTCCGGCCCCATTGGGCAATCAACACGCACGTAGGCCACATTTAGAGATAGCCACTCAGGCAACTCGAAAAGGGGGACGCGGCTGCGAAAGCAAGTGGGGTTGTCTTGCGGCGATGCAACAGCGGGGAGACTCGGGGGCTCGAGGCACAGTAGTAGCCGAAGTGGGCAACTCAACGAGGCAGTGGCGACTTGACACGGAACATCTCAAGGGTGGCGGGTCACAGCAGCAGACGGCGATCCGAAGTGATGGTGGCTCAAGGCCAGCGGTGATTTGGATGGGTGCCGGTCGTGCAAGGCCACGGCCGCAGCAGAGGAGGGCCTGCGAGTAAGCCGGCGAGAAGCAGGTTGGAGGCAAGGGTGGATCAAAATGGGCCGGCGGGAGTGGCTCAACACGGCGACAGCTCAACACAGCGATGGCGGCTTGACGCAGAGTCGACGGCAATTTCAAGTGATACTGAGATGAAGTCGTGTAGGTTGCGCGGCTTGACAGCGACTGATACGTCTCCAGCGTATCTATAATTTTTTATTGTTCCATGCTATTATATTACCCATTTTGGATGTTCATGGGCTTTACTTTACACTTTTATATCATTCTTGGGACTAACCTACTAACCGGAGGCCCAGCTCGAATTGCTATTTTTTTTGCCTATTTCAGTGTTTCGAAGAAAAGGAATATCAAATGGAGTCCAAATGGAATGAAACATTCGAGAGCAATCTTTTCAGAACAAACACAATCTAGGAGACTTGGAGTGGACGTCAAGCCGTAAACGAGGCGGCCACGAGGGTGCCCGACACGCCCCCTAGGTGTGGGCGCGCCCCCTACCCTCGTGGGCCCCTCATTGCTCCACCGACGTACTTTCTTCGCCTATATATACTCCCGTACCCTGAAAACATCGAAGGGCACCACGAAAACCTAATTACACCGCCGCAACCTTCTCTATCCGTGAGATCCCATCTTGGAGCCTTCGTCGGCGCTCCACCAGAGGGGGAATCGACCATGGAGGGTCTCTACATCATCTCCAAGGCCTCTCCGATGATTTGCGAGTAGTTTATCACAGACCTTCGGGTCCATAGTTATTAGCTAGATGGCTTCTTCTCTCTCTTTGAATCGCAATACCAAGTTATCCTCGATCTTCTTGGAGATCTGTTTGATGTAACTCTTTTTGTGGTGTGTTTGTCGAGATCCGATGAATTGTGGGTTTATGATCAAGTTTATCCACGAGAAATATTTGATTAAGTTATCTTTGCAAGTCTCTTTGAATTATCAGTTTGGTTTGGCCTGCTAGATTGATCTTTCTTGCAATGGGAGAAGTGCTTAGCTTTGGGTTCAATCTTGCTGTGTCCTTTCCCAGTGACAGCAGGGGTAGCAAGGCACATATTGTATTGTTGCCATCGAGGATAAAAATATGTGGTTTATGTCATATTGCATGAGTTTTTCCCTCTACATCATGTCATCTTTCTTAATGCGTTACTCTGTTCTTATGAACTTAATACTCTAGATGCAGGCAGGAGTCGGTCGATGTGTGGAGTAATAATAGTAGATGCAGAATAATTTTGATCTACTTGTTGCGGATGTGATGCCTATATACATGATCATGCCTAGATAATCTCATAACTATGCACTTTTCTATCAATTGCTCGACAGTAATTTGTTCACCCACCGTAATACTTATGCTATCTTGGAGAAGCCACTAGTGAAACCTATGGCCCCCGGGTCTATCTTTTATCATATAAGTTTTCCATCTACTTTTATTTGCATCTTTTACTTTCTAAACTATATCATAAAAATACTAAAAATATTTATCTTATCTTATTATCTCTATCAGATCTCACTTTCACATGTTACCGTGAAGGGATTGACAACCCCTTTATCGCGTTGGTTGCGAGATTCTTGTTTGTTTGTGTAGGTGCGTGGGACTTTTGAGGAGCCTCCTACTGGATTGATACCTTTGTTGGAAATATGCCCTAGAGGCAATAATAAATTAGTTATTATTACTATATTTCCTTGTTCATGATAATCGTTTATTATCCATGCTATAATTGTATTGATAGGAAACTCAGATACATGTGTGGATACATAGACAACACCATGTCCCTAGTAAGCCTCTAATTGACTAGCTCGTTGATCAATAGATGGTTACGGTTTCCTGACCATCGACATTGGATGTCGTTGATAACGGGATCACATCATTAGGAGAATGATGTGATGGACAAGACCCAATCCTAAGCCTAGCACAAAGATCGTAGTTCGTATGCTAAAGCTTTTCTAATGTCAAGTATCATCTCCTTAGACCATGAGATTGTGCAACTCCCGGATACCGTAGGAATGCTTTGGGTGTACCAAACGTCACAATGTAACTGGGTGGCTATAAAGGTGCACTACAGGTATCTCCAAAAGTGTCTGTTGGGTTGGCACGAATCGAGACTGGGATTTGTTACTCCGGTAAACGGAGAGGTATCTCTGGGCCCACTCGGTAGGACATCATCATAATGTGCACAATGTGACCAAGGGGTTGATCACGGGATGATGTGTTACGGAACGAGTAAAGAGACTTGCCGGTAACAAGATTGAACAAGGTATCGGTATACCGATGATAGAATCTCGGGCAAGTACTATACCGCTAGACAAAGGGAATTGTATACGGGATCGATTGAGTCCTTGACATCATGATTCATCCGATGAGATCATCGTGGAACATGTGGGAGCCAACATGGGTATCCAGATCCCGCTGTTGGTGATTGGCCGGAGAACGTCTTGGTCATGTCTGCATGGTTCCCGAACCCGTAGGGTCTAAGGTTCGATGACGCTAGGGTTATAAAGGAAGTTTGTATGTGGTTACCGAATGTTGTTCGGAATCCCGTACGCCACGAGGAGTTCCGGAATGGTCCGGAGTTAAAGATTTATATATGGGAAGTCCTGTTTTGGTCACCGGAAAAGTTTCAAGTTTTATCGGTAACGTACCCGGACCACCGGGAGGGTCCTGGGGGTCCACCAAGTGGGGCCACCATCCCCAGAGGGCTGCATGGGCCAAGTGTGGGAGGGGACCAGCCCCAGGTGGGCTGGTGCGCCCCCCCACAAGGGCCCAAGGTGCCTAGGGTTTGGGGGAGGGGGCGCACCCACCTAACTTGGGGGGCAAGTTTCCCCTCCCCCCCCCCCTTGGCCGCACCCTAGATGGGATTGGGCTGGCCGCTGCCCCTAGGAGTGGAACCCCAGGTGGGGGCACAGCCCTCCCTCTCCCCCTATATATACTTGAGGGTTTTGGGGCTGCCAACATATGAGTTTCACCTCTCCCTGGCGCAGCCCTACCTCTCTCCCTCCTCCTCTCCCGCGGTTCTTGGCGAAGCCCTACTGGATCACCACGCTCCTCCACCACTACCACGTCGTTGTGCTGCTGCTGGATGGAGTCTTCCTCAACCTCTCCCTCTCTCCTTGCTGGATCAAGGCATGGGAGACGTCACCGGGATGTACGTGTGTTGAACGCGGAGGTGCCGTCCGTTCGACACAAGGATCTCCGGTGATTTGGATCAAGACGAGTACGACTCCTTCAACCCCGTTCTCTTGAACGCTTCTGCTTAGCGATCTACAAGGGTATGTAGATGCACTCTCCTTCCCCTCGTTGCTGGTTTCTCCATAGATAGATATTTGTGACACGTAGGAAAAATTTGAATTTCTGCTACGTTCCCCAACAATGGCATCATGAGCTAGGTCTATTGCGTAGATTCTTTGCACGAGTAGAACACAAAGTAGTTGTGGGCGTTGATGTTGTTCAATATGCTTACCGTTACTAGTCCAATCTTGATTCGGCGGCATCGTGGGATGAAGCAGCCCGGACCGACCTTACACGTACTCTTATGTGAGACAGGTTCCACCGATTGACATGCACTTGTTGCATAAGGTGGCTAGCGGGTGCCAGTCTCTCCCACTTTAGTCAGATCGGATTCGATGAAAAGGGTCCTTATGAAGGGTAAATAGCAATTGACATATTACGTTGTGGTTTTTGCGTAGGTAAGAAACGTTCTTGCTAGAAACCCATAGCAGCCACGTAAAACATGCAAACAACAATTAGAGGACGTCTAACTTGTTTTTGCAGGGTATGCTATGTGATGTGATATTGGCAAGAAGAATGTGATGAATGATATGTGATGTATGAGATTGATCATGTTCTTGTAATAGGAATCACGACTTGCATGTCGATGAGTATGACAACCGGCAGGAGCCATAGGAGTTTTCTTTATTTATCGTATGACCTGCGTGTCATTGAACAATGCCATGTAATTACTTTACTTTATTGCTAACCGGTAGCCATAGTAGTAGAAGTAATAAGTTGGCGAGACAACTGTCGGGGAGGCTACTGACCCACGAACACCTATGGGGCCGGCGGACCGGGCCCCTTTCGGTTCGGCGGGGGGCGGAGATCGCACGAAGAGCGGATCGAGGCGAAGCACACGAGCGATTTACCCAGCTTCGGAGCTCTCCGGAGAGATAATACTCCTACTGCTGCATGTCTGATTGCATTGAGTTCTTGCTCGGGAGCGGTGAGTGCTACAGTACACACCAGCTGCTAACGAGACCGAGCGTGAGTGTTTTTCTGGTGTCCAACCCCCCTCTACGTTGCGCATGGGCCTCCTTTTATATGCTCAAGGGGTCACCGACAGGTGGCAACGTAGACAAGGGCAAAAATGGAAAGGGTGTTGCGGTTGGTACAACTACTTGTACAGTGTATCATACCTAACCCTGACGGCAGGGGACAAAGGCATTAAATGCCCGTCTGCGTCGCCCAAACAGTGCAAAAAGGGACCGTTAGGGGCGCCACCGCTTGCCACGATGGCAATCTTGTCAGCGTCGCTTGCCACCTCGCACCGCTGGCTGCACAGCCTCTTGCCACGCGCACCTAGAAAGGTCCCAGGGCGACACGTTGGTGGTTGTGCTGGAGCGCGGGTACAGAGTGGTAGCTTGCCGCGGCAAGCGCCTTGCCGCGGTCGTCGTCTTGTCACGTCCAGAAGCTTGTCGCTCACCGGGCCTCGCCAGGACGCATGGCGCGTCGCGGCAAGTTCCTTGAGATGCGTCGGTTGGCCTTCCCGGCAAGCTCCTCTTGCCGGGGCCTTGTCTCCTTGGCTTGAATACTTTGTTCTTGAATGGCTCCAAAGGAACCACGGAGGACCTTGGCGGTCACCCAGCTAGCCTTGCCGCGGGGTGCTGCGACTGCCCGTGCACAACTTCGGGATACTAGGGTACCCCTACTCTAGTACACCGACAGGAGCCCCCGGGCCTGGGCCACACACGATGCCGAGCGCTGTTGGGCCAGGCCCAAAACAGGGCACGGGCACACGCGGCCTGGGTTACGCCATATCTCACTCCGTATCCATCGCGCCCTCCCCTAATGGCACGCGTCGGATGCGGCGTCGTGGGAGAGATCGTGGGTGTTGCCGCAGCCATCGACAGGGAGCTGGCGCAGCTGGGGATGGAGGATTTCGGGTATCCCTCTGATGAGCACCTCCAACCCAGCGCCAAGCTCAGCTTGTTCTTCAAAGGCGTGGCGACGGCCCTCCAGCGACTCCGAGAGAAGATCCCAAAGCAGCTGGCCGACAAGTCGCGCAAGATCTGTGTGGGAGCTCTTAAAAAGGTGTTGGTGAAGGTGGCCTTCCGCAACCCCGGCCTCAACCTCGCCAACGTCCTCAGGACCTTGCCGCCGGAAGCTGATCTGGAAGCGCTCAAGAACCTTGTCGCACCCATTGTGGACAAGGTGAGCGGAATCAAGAGGGTTGAGGACGATCCCGTAGATTGGGCCGCCAGTTTTCTCCTTTTCTTGTCGTTGCTGGTCATGTTATGAGAACAATCTGTTAGAGCTGCGACAAGCTATCTTGTAATATAACTCTATCTTGGGTATCGATTGCTATGTTAGTTCCTTTACTTGATTCCTTCCTTTGTATGTTTTTGCCCTACGCTTTTAGGGAACTTGTCGGCTGCGGGACGTCAGCAGCCTGCTGGCGGTGCCGCCACCGACAAGAAACCTTGTCGCAACTAGTCGCAGCTCACTTAAGTTGTTGAGCGGACTCGAAACAAAGTAAGGGCGCAACTAGCTACGACTTGGTTCCTCCGCGCACAGGTTTTCCATACAAAGCACGGTCATTCGAGGAAGATAACTTAAAAATTTTAAAACTGATTGCTCAAACTTTGGCAACTTAGCTTTTCTGTCGTTTGCGTCCCGGTAAGGCGAAAATTTCTTGAACGACGCCTGGTCCACACCAGTATCTCCTCCTTCCCCCCCGGCAAACTTGTGGGCGTGGGAACCTTCCTCTCTTTGAGAAAGAGAAAGAAGAGAAAATAAAGATATGGAGCCTTACGGCTCGTTATTGCTTACCGGGGGTAGGTGCTGCACAAAGTGTCAGATAACACATGCAAAAAATAGAAAGCATGAAATTGACAAGATGTGCGGAGCACATGAGCTTTACTTATGCACGGGGTCTGCGCCCCGCTTTGTACAAAGGATTACATGCAACAGCGGCAAGACTTGTACAAAAGGTGGTTGCCGGAACAGGTTTTGGCAACCGCGCCCTACGGGTAAAACTTACGAAGATGCTCAATGTTCCAGGAGTTGCTCACTGGAAAGCCATCTTCGGTCTCAAGGCGGACTGCGCCAGGCCTAGTGACTCGTTTCACCCGGTAAGGGCCTTCCCACTTCGGCGTCAACTTGTTGGAATTCTTGGCGGACTGAACGCGCCGAAGAACAAGGTCGCCTTCCTCGAGACTTCTGGCATTAACTTTGCGGCTATGGTAGCGGCGCAAAGCTTGCTGGTATCGAGCAGCTTGTACAGCGGCCTAAAGATGATCCTCCTCAAGGAGCAGCGCGTCATCTTGTCGCAGCTGCTCTTGCTCAAGCTCATCATAAGCAAGCACTCGAGGTGACCCATATACGAGTTCCATGGGGAGAACTGCCTCTGCTCCATATACTAGAGCGAAAGGTGTCTGGCCAGTGGCTCGATTTGGCGTCGTCCTGATCGACCAAAGAACCACCGGCAGCTCCTCAATCCAGTTCTTTCCGCACTTGCGCAGCCTATCGAAAGTACTGGTCTTGAGCCCGCGCAGCACTTCAGCATTTGCCCTCTCCGCTTGACCGTTGCTTCTCAGATGAGCAACAGAAGCGAAGCAGACCTTGGCGCCAAGATCTTGGACGTACTGCATGAAGGTGCGGCTCGTGAATTGCGTGCTGTTGTCGGTGATGATCCTGTTAGGGATCCCGAAACGGCAAACAATTGACCTGAAGAACTTGACTGCTGACTGTGCTGTCACCTTCCTCACTGCTTCCACTTCCGGCCACTTTGTGAACTTGTCGATTGCAACGTATAAGTACTCAAAGCCCCCGACAGCTCGGGGAAAGGGGCCAAGGATGTCGAGCCCCCAGACCGAAAATGGCCAGGATAAAGGGATTGTTTGGAGAGCTTGAGCTGGCTGGTGTATCTGCTTGGAATGGAACTGGCACGCTTCACACTTGGTTACTTGTGCAGTTGCATCCTGGAGGGCTGTCGGCCAGAAGAAACCTTGCCAAAATGCTTTGCCGGCAAGTGCTCTTGCGCCAATGTGGTGGCCACATATGCGTCCATGTATCTCTGCCAACAGCTTTTGTCCGTCTTCCCGGTGAATACACTTCAATTTCACACCGTTGAGCCTTCTTCTGTATAGTGTGTTGTCGACAAACTGGTACATACTTGACTGCCGGGCTACTCCTTCCTCTTCTTCTTGCTCTTCGGGAAGTTCTTCTGTCTGAAGGAAACGGATAATCTGTTGTGCCCATGCTGGAGCTTGCGGCTCGACAACAAGGACTAAAGGCACATCTGCTGCTGTGGGAACATCCGCTTCTACGGCGAGAACCTGCGGTTCAGCCGGAGCTTGACGTTCCCCGGCAAGCTTGCCGGAGCAAAACTGGTCGGGAGCGTCTGCTTCAACGGAACAAACCCTAGGGCTTGCCGGAGAAGACTGCTCCTCAGCACCGTTGATGTTGATCTTGTCTGCCGTTGGAGGGTAATCCAAGAGCAGTTGAGCTCGTGCCAAAGCTTCTGCTGGAGTGGTGGGTGGCAGTGGCGAACGGTGCACTACTAGAAAAACCGCTACTAATGGCGCACCTAATTTGGCCATTAATGGCGCATCACTGGTGCGCCATTACTAGCACGCCATTAGTAATTTTTACTAATGGCGCACCACTGGTGCGCCATTAGTATCTGGTATACTAATGGCGCACCACTGGTGCGCCATTAGTATAGGCCACGGTGCGCCATTAGTATGCCTCCCAGGGGCCATGTATACCCAGGTGCTTTGGCATACTAATGGCGCACGACAACGGGATGCGCCATTAGTAACTTCGGCATACTAATGGCGCACTGTTTAGTGATGCGCCATTAGTGATGCGCCATTTTGAATCTAGATCTGGATCGTGATTTTTTGCCCATTTTTTGCTCGTTTTTTTGCTTGTTTTTTGGCACGACATTATTTCAAATTTTGTTCCTGTTTTTGGATCTTGTACGTTCTTTTGCCGTGGTCTTTTGCCGGAGAGGAGTTCGCCGGAGAGGAGGAGGAGGAGGAGGTCACCGGAGAGGCGCTCGCCTACATCGCCGGAGAGGAGGAGGAGGAGCTCACCGGAGAGGAGGGAGGAGGAGCTCACCGGAGAGAAGGGAGGAGGAGCTCACCAGAGAGGAGGGAGAAGAAACCGTGAGGGGAGGGGAGGGGAGGGGAGAAGGGAGGAGGAGGTCGCCGGAGAGGAGGAGGAGGTCACTGGAGAGGAGAAGTATGGTGGAGGAGAGAAGGGAAGATGGAGTGGAGGAGAGGAGGAGATGGAGTGTAGGAGAGGTGGAATGAAGAGACAAGGAGGAGAGGACCACGACCAGCCATATATACTTTTTTTTATTTTTTTGATTTATTTTGAATTTTGAAGGCAGGAAGATACTAATGGCGCACCATGGGCAGGTGCGCCATTAGTAATTTTTTTTAATTTTTTTGACTTATTTTGAATTTTGAAGGAGGGAAGATACTAATGGCGCACCATGGGCAGGTGCGCCATTAGTAACTTTTTTTTATTTTTTTGACTTATTTTGAATTTTGAAGGCGGGAAGATAGTAATGGTTGTAACTTTTCGAGTAGATGATTTTTCATATAAAAAACTTTTTCATCCGAGTTAGTATGCAAAAGTTATGCCCATTTTTACAAATTCTCGCGAGATTTTGCAAATGAAGTCAAAATTCATATTTGCAAATTTTCCCAATAACTAGGCCACATATCACATGGGAAACTTATTTTCTTTTATTTTTTTGACATTTTTATCATTTTCTTTTATTTTTTTTAAAACTGAAAAGGCGATGCACAGGGGGGGTGCATTCGGTGGAAGTGGTGGCCAAGTTACTAATGGCGCACCGTGGCACGGTGCGCCATTACTAGTTCAACTAGTATTACTAGTTCAACTAGTAATGGCGCACCACTCCCACGGTGCGCCATTAGTAGTTTTGAAATAAATTCAAAAAAAAAGTTTTAAATTTTTTTTTCTAATGGCGCACCGTGGATGTGGTGCGCCATTACTAGTTCAACTAACTAGTAATGGCGCACCGCTCCCACGGTGCGCCATTAGTAGTTTTGAACAAAATTTTAAAAAAAATATTTTTACTAATGGCGCACCGTGGATGTGGTGCGCCATTAGTATTTGGACACTAATGGCGTACCAACACATGGTGCGCCAATAGTATATAGTAATGGCACACCACATGTCTGGTGCGCCATTAGTGTCAATTCCATCTATAGCCCTTTTCCTAGTAGTGGTGCGAGGAGCGGGATATGCTCGGACTTCTAACTATGTTAGAAGGAGCAGTATCCCGTCCGGGCGACCGTGTCTTGCTCGTGCCAGCATGTTGGCGTGCATGCTGGTCTTGAGCATCCCGAGATCCACCAGCTCGATCTTGGTCCAACGAACATATGGCACCGCGAGTACCA
Organism: Triticum timopheevii; assembly: GCA_963921465.1. NCBI lineage: Eukaryota > Viridiplantae > Streptophyta > Magnoliopsida > Poales > Poaceae > Triticum > Triticum timopheevii. Next base: position 665,480,417 of record OY997266.1, read on the forward strand.
TGAAGCTGTCGGTCCCGCACCTCCTGAGATGGGCGCGGTGCATGTACGGACGCCAAGGTCTGCGCAGCCTTGTCCTTGGACTTGGCAGCATCGTGAGCTCCCTCATCGACGCCCGTTCTTCCGCCGGCGTCTACCCCACCATCCATTTGCTCCGGTGGTGGTGGGATCGACGCGGATGGAGCAGCCACCTCCGAAGCCTTCTTCTTCGGTGGCATGTCGATGAAGAAGATGAAGAAGATGAAGATCTAGCTCGTGTGAACGCCGGATCAGGTTCACACAGCCTCGACGCCCCCTACCTGGCGCGCCATAGATATCGGGGAGGCTACTGACCCACGAACACCTATGGGGCCGGCGGACTGGGCCCCTTTCGGTTCGGCGGGGGGCGAAGATCGCACAAAGAGCGGATCGAGGCGAAGCACACGAGCGATTTACCCAGCTTCGGAGCTCTCGGAGAGATAATACCCCTACTGCTGCATGTCTGATTGCATTGAGTTCTTGCTTGGGAGCGCTGAGTGCTACAGTACACACCAGCTGCAAATGAGACCGAGCGTGAGTGTTTTTCTGGTGTCCAACCCCCCTCTATGTTGCGCATGGGCCTCCTTTTATATGCTCAAGGGGTCACCGACAGGTGGCAACGTAGACAAGGTCAAAAATGGAAAGGGTGTTGCGGTTGGTACAACTACTTGTACAGTGTATCATACCTAACCCTGACGGCAGGGGACAAAGGCATTAAATGCCCGTCTGCGTCGCCCAAACAGTGCAAAAAGGGACCGTCAGGGGCGCCACCGCTTGCCACGATGGCAATCTTGTCAGCGTCGCTTGCCACCTCGCACCGCTGGCTGCACAGCCTCTAGCCACGCGCACCTGGAAATGTCCCAGGGCGACACATTGGTGGTTGTGCTGGAGCGCGGGTACAGAGTGGTAGCTTGCCGCGGCAAGCGCCTTGCCGCGGTCGTCGTCTTGTCGCGTCCGGAAGCTTGTCACTCACCGGGCCTCACCAGGACGCGTGGCGCGTCGTGGCAAGTTCCTTGAGATGCCTCGGTTGGCCTTCCCGGCAAGCTCCTCTTGCCGGGGCCTTGTCTCCTTGGCTTGAATACTTTGTTCTTGAATGGCTTCAAAGGAACCACGGAGGACCTTGGCGGTCACCCGGCAAGCCTTGCCGCGGGGTGCTGCGACTGCCCGTGCACAAGTTCGGGATACTAGGGTACCCCTACTCTAGTACACCGACAACAACTTCATGGAGACACGATGATGGAGATCATGATGATGGAGATCACGGTGTCATGCCGGTGACGATGATGATCATGGAGCCCCGAAGATGGAGATCAAAAGGAGCAAAATGATATTGGCCATATCATGTCACTTTTTGATTGCATGTGATGTTTATCATGTTTATGCATCTTATTTGCTTAGAACGACGATAGTAAACAAGATGATCCCTCATTAAAATTTCAAGAAAGTGTTCCCCCCTAACTGTGCACCGTTGTGGAAGTTCGTCGTTTCGAAGCACCACGTGATGATCGGGTGTGATAGATTCTTACGTTCACATACAACGGGTGTAAGCCAGATTTACACACGCGAAACACTTAGGTTGACTTGACGAGCCTAGCATGTACAGACATGGCCTCGGAACACAAGAGACCAAAAGGTCGAGCATGAGTCGTATAGTAGATATGATCAACATGAAGATGTTCACCGATGATGACTAGTCCATCTCACGTGATTATCGGACACGGCCTAGTTGACTCGGATCATGTAATCACTTAGATGACTAGAGGGATGTCTATCTGAGTGGGAGTTCACAAGATGAACTTAATTATCCTGAGCATAGTCAAAAGATCTTTGCAAATTATGTCGTAAGCTCGCGCTTTAGTTCCACTGTTTAGATATGTTCCTAGAGAAAACATAGTTGAAAATTGACAGTAGCGATTATGCGGACAGTAGAAAGCTTATGTCCTTAATGCACCGCTCAGTGTGCTGAACCCCAAACATCGTTTGTGGATGTTGCGAACATCGGACATACACATTTTGATAACTACGTGATAGTTCAGTTAAACGGTTTAGAGTTGAGGCACCAAAGACATTTTCGAAACGTCGCGGAACATATGAGATGTTTTCGAGGGCTAAAATTGGGATTTCAGGCTCGTGCCCATGTCAAGAGGTATAAGACCTCCGACAATTTTCTTAGCCTGCAAACTAAGGGAGAAAAGCTCAATCGTTGAGCTTGTGCTCAGATTGTCTGAGTGCAACAATCACTTGAATCGAGTGGGAGTTGATCTTCCAGATGGGATAGTGATGTTTCTCCAAAGTCATTGCCACCAAGCTGCTAGAGCTTCGTGATGAACTATAACATATCAGGGATATATATGATGATCCTTGAGGTATTCACGATGTTTGACACCGCGAAAGTAGAAATCAAGAAGGAGCATCAATTGTTGATGGTTGGTGAAACCACTAGTTTCAAGAAGGGCAAGGGCAAGAAGGGATACTTCATGAAACGACAAATCAGCTGCTGCTCCAGTGAAGAAACCCAAGGTTGAACCCAAACCCAAGACTAAGTGATTCTGTGATAAGGGGAATAGTCACTAGAGCGGAATTACCCTAGATACTTGGTAGAAGAGAAGGCTGGCAAGGTCGATAGAAGTATATTGGATATACATTATGTTAATGTGTACTTTACTAGTACTCCTAGTAGCACCAGGGTATTAGATACCGGTTCGGTTGCTAAGTGTTAGTAACTCGAAATAAAAGAGCTACAGTATAAACGGAGAGTAGCTAAAGGTGAGCTGACAATATGTGTTGGAAGTACTTCCAAGTTTGATGTGATCAAACATCGCACGCTCCCTCTACCATCAAGATTAGTATTAAACCTGAATAATTGTCATCTGATGTTTGCGTTGAGCATAGACATGATTGGATTATGTCTATCGCAATGCGGTTATTCATTTAAGGAGAATAATGGTTACTCTGTTTATTTGGATAATACCTTCAATGGTCTTGCACCTGAAACGAATGGTTTATTGAATCTCGATCGTAGTGATACACATTTTCATGCCCAAAGATATAAATGATAGTACCACTTACTTGTGGCACTGCCATGTAAGTCATATTGGTATAAAACGCATGAAGAAGCTCCATGTTGATGGATCTTTGGACTCACTTGTTTTTGAAAAGTTTGAGACATGCGAACCACGTCTATTGGTGTATACGCATGAAGAAACTCCATGCAGATGGATCATTTGGACTCACTTGATTTTGAATCACTTGAGATATGCAAATCATACCACATGGGCAAGATGACTGAGAAGCCTCGTTTTCAGTAAGATGGAACAAGATAGCAACTTGTTGGAAGTAACGCATTTTTGATGTGTGCAGTCCAATGAGTGCTGAGGCATGCAGTGAATATCGTTATGTTCTTACTTCACAGATGATTCGAGTAGATGTTGAGTATATTTACTTGATGAAACCCAAGTCTGAATTATTGAATGGTTCAAGTAATTTTAGAGTGAAGTTGAAGATCATCGTGACAAGAGGATAAAATGTCTATGATATGATCATAGAGATGAGTATCTGAGTTACGAGCTTTGGCACGCAATTAAGACATTGTGGAAATTGTTTCACAATTAATACCGCCTAGAACGCCACAGTGTGATGGTGTGTCCGAACATCATAGTTGCACCCTATTGATATGGTGCGTACCATGATGTCTCTTATCGAATTACCACTATCGTTCATGGGTTAGGCATTAGAGACAACCGCACTCACTTTAAGAGGGCACCACGTAGTTCCGTTGAGACGACACCGTTTGAACTGTGGTTTGGAGAAACCTAAGTTGTCGTTTCTTAAAAGTTTGGGGCTGCGACGCTTATGTGAAAAAGTTTCAGGTAGATAAGCTCGAACCCAAAATGGATAAATACATCTTCATAGGATACCCAAAATGGTTGGGTATACCTCCTATCTCTGATCCGGAAGCAAAAGTAATTGTTTCTAAAAACGGGTCCTTTCTCGAGGAAAGGTTTCTCTCGAAAGAATTGAGTGGGAGGATAGTGGAGACTTGATGAAGTTATTGAACTGTCACTTCAACTAGTGTGTATCAGGGCACAGGAAGTTGTTCCTGTGGCGCCTACACCAATTAAAGTAGAAGCTTATGATAGTGATCATGAAGTTTTAGATCAGGTCACTAACGTACCTCGTAGGGTGACAAGGATGCGTACTACTTCAGAGTGGTACGCAATCCTGTCTTAGAGGTCATGTTGCTAGACAACAATGAACCTACGAGCTATGGAGAAGCGATGGTAGGCCCGGATTCCGACGAATGGCTCGAGGCCATAAAATCCGAGGAAGGATCCATGACTTTGGAAGAAATACTTGATGGTCGTAAGGCCGTTGGGTACAGATGGATTTTAAAAGGAAGACAGACAATGATGGTAAGAATCACCATTAAGAAAGCTCGACTTGTCGTTAAGATGTTTTCCGACAAGTTCAAGGAGTTGACTACGGTGAGGCTTTCTCACTCGTAGCGATGCTAAGAGTCTGTTGGAAATGGATTAGCAGTTACTGCATTATTTATGAAGTCTTGCAGATAGAATGTCAAAACATTGTTTCCTCGATAGTTTTCTTGAGGAAAGGTTGTATGTGATACAACCAGAAGGTTTTGACAATCCTGAAGAACGCTAACAAATATGCAGAACTCCAGCAATCCTTCTAAGGACTGGAGTAAGCATCTTGGAGTTGGAATGTACGCTTTGATGAGATGATCAAAGATTTTGGGTTTATACAAAAGTTTATGAGAAACTTGTATTTCCAAAGAAGTGAGTGGGAGCGCTATAGAATTTCTGATGAGTATATGTTGTTGACATATTGTTGATCAGAAATGATATAGAATTTCTAAAAAGCATATAGGGTTATTTGAAAAGTATTTTTCAAGGGAAAACCTGCATTAAGCTACTTGAACATTGAGCATCAAGATCTATGAGGATAGATCAAAACCAGTTAATGGTACTTTCAAATGAGCATATACCTTGACATGATCTTGAAGGTGTTCAAGATGGATCAGTCAAAGAAGGAGTTCTTGCCTAAGATGTAAGGTACGAAGTTAAGACTTAAATCTCGACCACGGCAGAATAGAGAGTAAGGACGAAGGTTGTCCCCTATGCTTCAGACGTAGGCTCTATAGTATGCTTTGCTATGTACCGCACCGAAAGTGTGCCTTGCCATGAGTCAGTCGGGGTACAAGAATGATCCAGGAATGGATCATTGGACAGCGGTCAAAATTGTCCTTGGAGTAAATAAGGACATGTTTCTCGATTATGGAGGTGATAAAGAGTTCGGCGTAAAGGGTTACGTCTATGCGAGCTTTAACACCTATCCGAGTGACTTTGAGTAGCAAACCGGATACGTATAGTGGAGCGACCATTTGGAATATCTCCAAGTGGAGCGTGGAAGCAGCATTTACAATATGACCTAGAGATTTGCAAAGTACATACGGATCTGAATGTTGCAGACACGTTGACTAAAACCTCTCTTACAAACAAAACATGATCAAACCCCAGAACTCATTGAGTCTTAATCACATAATGATGTGAACTAGTTTAGTGACACTAGTAAACTCTTGGGTGTTGGTCACATGACGATGTGACCTGTGAGTGTTAATCACATGGCGATTTGAACTAGATTATTGACTCTAGTGCAAGTGGGAGACTATTGGAAATATGCCCTAGAGGCAATAATAAATTAGTTATTATTATTATATTTCCTTGTTCATGATAATCATTTATTATCCATGCTATAATTGTATTGATAGGAAACTCAGATACATGTGTGGATACATAGACAACACCATGACCCTAGTAAGCCTCTAATTGACTAGCTCGTTGATCAATACATGGTTACGGTTTCCTGACCATGGACATTGGATGTCGTTGATAACAGGATCACATCATTGGGAGAATGATGTGATGGACAAGACCCAATCCTAAGCCTAGCAGAAAGATCGTAGTTCGTATGCTAAGGCTTTTCTAATGTCAAGTATCATTTCCTTAGACCATGAGATTGTGCAACTCCCGGATACCGTAGGAATGCTTTGGGTGTACCAAACGTCACAACGTAACTGGGTGGCTATAAAGGTGCACTACAGGTATCTCCAAAAGTGTCTGTAGGGTTGGCACGAATCGAGACTGGGATTTGTCACTCCGGTAAATGGAGAGGTATCTCTAGGCCCACTCGGTAGGACATCATCATAATGTGCACAATGTGACCAAGGGTTTGATCACGGGATGATGTGTTATGGAACGAGTAAAGAGACTTGCCGGTAACGAGATTGAACAAGGTATCGGTATACCGACGATCGAATCTCGGGCAAGTACTATACCGCTAGACAAAGGGAATTGTATACGGGATCGATTGAGTCCTTGACATCGTGGTTCATACGATGAGATCATCGTCAAACATGTGGGAGCCAACATGGGTATCCAGATCCCGCTGTTGGTTATTGGCCGGAGAACGTCTCTGTCATGTCTGCATGGTTCCCGAACCCGTAGGGTCTACACACTTAAGGTTCGATGACGCTAGGGTTATAAAGGAAGTTTGTATGTGGTTACCGAATGTTGTTCGGAGTCCCGGATGAGATCCCGTACGCTACGAGGAGTTCTGGAATGGTCCGTAGGTAAAGATTTATATATGGGAAGTCTTGTTTTGGTCACCGGAAAAGTTTCGGGTTTTATCGGTAACGTACCGGGACCACCGGGAGGGTCCCGGGGGTCCACCAAGTGGAGCCACCATCCCCAGAGTGCTGCATGGGCCAGGTGTGGGAGTGGACCAGCCCTAGGTGGGCTGGTGCGCCCCCCCACAAGGGCCCAAGGCGCCTAGGGTTTGGGGGAGGGCCGCACCCACCTAACTTGGGGGGCAAGTTTCCCCTCTCCCCCCCCTTGGCCGCACCCTAGATGGGTTTGGGCTGGACGCCACCCCTAGGGGTGGAACCCTAGGTGGGGGCGCAGCCCTCCCTCTCCCCCTATATATACTTGAGGGTTTTGGGGCTGCCAACATATGAGTTTCACCTCTCCCTGGCGCAGCCCTACCTCTCTCCCTCCTCCTCTCCCGCGGTTCTTGGCGAAGCCCTGCTGGATCACCACGCTCCTCCACCACCACCACGCCATTGTGCTGCTGCTGGATGGAGTCTTCCTCAACCTCTCCCTCTCTCCTTGCTGGATCAAGGCATGGGAGACGACACAGGGCTATACGTGTGTTGAACGTGGAGGTGCCGTCCGTTCGACACTAGAATCTCTGGTGATTTGGATCACGACGAGTACAACTCCTTCAACCCCGTTCTCTTGAACGCTTCCGCTTAGCGATCTACAAGGGTATGTAGATGCACTCTCCTTCCCCTCATTGCTGGTTTCTCCATAGATAGATCTTGGTGACACGTAGGAAAATTTTGAATTTCTGCTACGTTCCCCAACAACCTTGGTTCTCAAAAACTGAGGGAAATACTTACGCTAGTTTGCTGCATCAGCCTTTCCTCTTCAAGGGAAAAACCAACGCATGCTCAAGAGGTAGCATCGACCGCAACAGATTAGAGTCCAAAACAAGAGGAAAAGTGTTAGGAAAATTAAATACGTTGGAGACGTGTCAGTGCTGAGTAATAGTAGTAGATGCAGGCAGTAGTCGGTCTACTTGTCTTGGACGTGATGCCTATATACATGATCATTGTTTTGGATATCGTCATAATTATTCGCCCTTCTATCAATTGCCCAACAGTAACTTGTTTACCCACTATATGCTATTTTTTGAGAGAAGCCACTAGTGAAACCCCAGGTCTACTTTCCATCATCTATTTGCAAGATCTATTTTGATGTTCGTAGTTCCAATTTATTTTCTCTTTTATTTTAAAATCTATATTATCAAAAAACCCAAAATGCCTTCTACATTTTATTTACCTCTATCAATTAATCTTTATCATATTATTTTGCCAACGAGGGATTGACAACCTCTACACGCGTTTGGTTGCGAGGATTTGTTGTTTGTGTGCAGGTAGTGCTTAGATAGTCTTGTGGATCGTCCTACTAGTTCGATACCCGGGTTTCATAACTAAGGGAAAAGCTTGTCGTCGTTGTGCTAAATCACACTTTAATCTTGGAGGGAAAAACCAACGCAACACCCCGTAAGCAAGAGTTTTCTCACGCCGTAGCCGGGGAAGATCAATTCAAGATATATCAGGTTCCCACACATAAACTATATATCATCTCCTTGCAATTAAATTATTTGCCATTGGCCTCTTGTTTTCCTCTCCCTCATATCACAAACATATTTGCCTTCTTTCCATTTGTCGTTTTCTTGCCGGATCACTTGTTTGCTTGCGTTCTTGTTTGTGTAGTCAAGATGAATGAAGAAAACACTAAGTTGTCTGATTTCTCCAATACCAATAATAAATATTTTATTAGCTCTCCGAGTGCTCCTCCCTCCACTAGTGCTGAGTCTTATGATGTTAATGCCACTTTGTTGAATCTTGTTATGGAAGAGCAATTTTCTGCTAATCCTAATGAGGATGTTGCATCCCATTTAAACACTTCCGTAGAATTGTGAAATGCAAAATAAGAAAGATGTGGACAATGATATTTTTAAGTTGAAACTATTTCTGTTCTCTTTGTGTGATCGTGCTAAAATTTGGTTTTCTTCTTTGCCACGCAATAGTATGGATTTTTGGAACAAGTGTAAGATGCTTTTATCAGAAAGTATTTTCCTCCTGTGGAAATTATTTCTCTTAGAAATAAGATTATGAATTTTAAACAACTTGAGCATGAGCATGTTGCCCAACCTTGGGAAAGGATGAAATTGATATTAAGAAATTATCGAACTCATTGTTTGAATTTGTGGATGATCATATTTATGCGGTATTGAATTTTGTTTCTAGAAATCTTTTAGATTCCGCCGTGGGTGGTTATTTTATGGAAAATACTTTGGGTGATGCTAGCTACTAAATTGCTTGATAATATTATGTCTAGTTATTCACAATGGCATACTGAAAGAGCTCGTACTAGTAAAAAGGTGAATTCTATTGAAGAACTTGATGTTTTGAGTTATAAAGTTGATGCTCTTACAAAATTGGTTGCTAGTAAACATGCTCCTATTGATCCTAATGATGTGCCTTTGTCTACTTTGATTGAGTAAAATAATGATCACGTAGATGTGAATTTGTCTCGTGAAACAACTTTAATAATAATGCTTGTAGATGCAATTTTAATCCTAGGCCATATGTTGGAAGTTATTCAAATAATTATGGTAATTCCTATGGTAATTCTCATAATAATAACTAGTAGGATGACCCGCGCATTTGCACGGCTAGATTTCCTATGAGTTTTTTATACCTATATTTGCATGAGATGCTGAGATTGGCATGCCAAATTATGGAAAAATTTATAGTCAAATACACAACATGGAAAATGATTTATCATCGTTCTATATTCAGTAAAGTCATTTTCTGACATGGAAAATGTTTTTAATTTAACTACTAACATGTGTTGTTGTTTTATTTTGTATATCATTCAAAATAAAAAATATTACAGTCAATACATATATCATGAGGACATGCATATTTGTTGTTTTATTGTGTATATTAAGTTGTTTGTAAAAGATTTTGTATGTGACAACAAAAACCATAACACCGAGTCATGCCAATCTACAGAGATTATGTTTGGGTTCTTTTTATATTTCCCCTTTTCATGTTCATCTATTCAATTAGGTATCGGTCTTCTATGCCCAAAAAAAATAAACTTTCCAACCAAGTGAAATATAAATAAAAGTTCATATGTATTACTCCAAAAATTCTAAAACAGGCTCACCTTGAAATTTTGGTCATATAGTTGTATTTGACCTAGGAACTAAATAGTACACCTTCCCGGGAAAAAAGTGAATAATACACCTATGCGGTAGTGCTTTGTTTAAAATATTCGGGTGCTTTTTTTCTATTTAATACTGGCACGTGTACAACCCTATTAAAAGTAGGAATATAATTCCACTCTAAGAAAAGGATAGCGTGTGTAAAATGTACGTCTTCTGGCCGTTAATTTTTCCTTCCTCTGTCATCCATATCCTTTCTATAATAATGTTATGTGGTACGAATTATAAAAGGACATACAACATAGTGTATTATTGATTTGGCATGGATGGTTTTATCATCTCACTAACCATGTCTTTTTGATAGGCTTTTAGATAGCTTATTGCTCGTGCCGGTAACAGGCTAACCTTGTTTATTCTTGCTTTGTGAGCCGATTGATTTGTCACGTGCGAACTTGGCAATGGCTTATGTGGCGTAGAGGCGTACACAGTATGCAAATATGCCACAACCTCTAGAAGTATGGTTTTTGATGTCATCAGGTACGAAAAAAACTACTAATTGGACTTCAATTGGAATCCACTTGTGCTTGCATCGAATAGGTTGAGCTATGAACTCCTCGCATATATGGACTCCTTTTCATATGGATTCCTTTCGATTAGACGCTGGCCTTGCCTAGGTAGACATATGTGGACTTTGTTTGCCTATCGCTAGCGAAGGTTGGGCAGCGTACGGACTCTAGTATCCTTTTTCTTATGTGCGTCCAAAGACGTACCTGTGTACTCTGCTTGCCTATCGCTCAGCGTTTTTTTGGAGGTTCCTATCGCTCGACGTTGCCAGGTTGAGGTCAACTGTTCTCTTTTGTTTTTCTTTTTTGAGTGAAGAGGTCAAGTAATCTCTGTCGTTGATTTATCATAACTCTATATTTCAAATAGTCAGCGTTCGTTTTCTATAGTTTTAATAATATAATAGATAGATAAAGGTATGCCCACTGATCTTGAGAATGATATTAAGGAATTTATCAATGCGCAAAAGGCTTTCAACACTATGATAGAGGAAAAGTTGAATAAGATTGATGATATGTCTAGAAGCATTGATATAATTTTGCATGATGTAGAAAAAATCTCAAGAATTAAATTTTTCCTAAGGTTGATATTAATGAATCAATTAAAGCTTTATATGTTTCCACACATGAAAGTAAGAAAAGAACACTATGCTTAGAGCTAGAAGGGAATTTTTAGAAAGAGCATTTCCCGACTGTTTTCATAAAATGATGAAGAGATTAAAATGATTGGTGTTTCTTCTATTGATTCCTTGTTTAGTAATGTTAAAATTAATGATGAGGGAACAGAAGTAGAGTCAACTTTGAATAGAAGGCGTTCCCATGATTTGGAGGGTGAAAATCTCGTTGAAAAATTGATAAAAGAGGGATTGAAGAGGTCAAAACTTTAGCTAGTGATGTACCCACCTTTTCGGATTACAAAGACATTAATTTCGATAGTTGCTCTTTTATTGAGTGTATTTGTATGTTGCAATCCATGATAAATTCACCCAATGCCTATGAACAAAATAATGCTTTCACTAAACATATTTTAGAAGTGGTAATAAAATCTTTAGAAGAAAAGTTAGAATTAGAAATTTCAATTCCTATTAAATTATATGATGAATGGGAACCCAACTTTAAGATCAAGATTAAAACATTTGAGTGCTATGCTTTATGTGATTTGGGTGCTAGTGTTTCCACAATTCTGAAATCTCTTTGTGATGTGCTTGGTCTTACAAATATTGAAGAATGTTCTCTCAACTTGCACTTGGCGGATTCTACTATTAAAAAGCCTACGAGAAGAATTAATGATGTTCTTATTCTCAAACTAGAAATTATGTGCCCATAATTTTATGGTTCTTGATATTGATTGCAATCCGTCTTGTCCAATAATTCTTGGTAGACCATTTTTACGTACTATAGGAGTCGTGATTGATATGAAAGAAGGGAATAATAAATTTTAGTTTCCACTAAGAAAGGGTATGTAACACTTCCCTAGACCTAAGATTAAATTACCATATGAATCAATCATGAGGGCAACCTATGGATCAACCACTAAGGATGACAATACTAGAATCTATGCTTTATGTCTAGCTAGGGGCGTAAAACGATAGCGCTTGTTGAGAGGCAACCCAATGAATAAAATTTATTTTCACTTTTTTTATGTTCTAGAGTGTTTGCACAATTATGCTACTATTATGATTGTGTTTTTCATGTTTTAATTTTTGTTCCAAGTAAATCCTTTAGGATCATGTTGGGTGATAGTTGCTTTGATCTTGTTGGAGAACAGAAACTTTTGTGTACATTAGATGAATTTTAAAAAATCACAAAAGAGACTAAAGTGTTTAAATTGCTTTACACAAGATTTCTATAAAAATTGGCTACGTTGTCTTATGTTTCAGAATTTTTCGAGTTACAGAAGTATGAATAAAATTCTAGTCTTTACAGACTGTTTTGTTTTTGACAGATTCTGATTTTCTTTGTGTCGTGTGCCTATTTTGATGAATCTATGAATTGTATCAGGGGGTATAAGCCATGGTAAATTTAGAATACAGTATTTATAATGCGAAAAGAAAATTGGAATGGGGTTTTCAACAGTAATGAAAACAAAGACATGTTTTCTTATACTAACGGATCTCACGAAGGTTTTGTTGGGCTTTGTGTGATTGAAGTTTTCAAGTTTTGGGTGAGATCACGATGGATGAAGGAATAGGGAGTGACAAAAGCCTAAGCTTGGGGATGCTCCATGGCACCCCAAGGTGATATCCAAAGAGTACCAAGCAACCAAGCTTGGGGATGCCCCGGAAGGCATCCCCTCGTTCTTCTAACGACCAATGGTAATTTTACTTGGAGCTATATTTTTATTCGTCACATATCATGAGTTTTGCTTGGAGCATATTGTACTATCTGAGTGTTTGCTTGCTTTGCTTATTAGTTTGTCATAATAATCCTTGCTGGACACATGTATTTGAGAGAGCCAAATTATGTTATGATTTGTTAGAGTCGCTCTTTATGCTTCACTTCAATTTTTTAGAGCCATGGAATTGCTCTAGTGCTTCACTTATATTTTTTTTGAGCACGGTGGTGCTGTTATTTTGAGGAAATATGCTCTCATGCTTCACATATATTATTTTGAGAGTTAGTAGTAATTTTCAAGAAATCGTCTCTTGCTTAACTTATATTATTTTCAGAGTTGAAAATTTTAAAGAAACTTGTGCTCTTGTTCTTCACTTATATTTGTTTGAGAGCTTGTTATTTGCAATGGTAATTTGGTTTAAATGAAATTAGTACCAAAGTGATAGATATCCAGGGGTGATATAATAAAAACTTTCATGACGATCATTGGATGTTAAACTTGATTCTTTGCAACAGTTTTGCGATATGAAGATAGTGATATGTGAGTTATGTTGATGAGTAATTATGCTTTAGTAAGAATATTGGTGTTAAGGTTTGTGATTCCCTATGCACGCACATGAATTGAATAATTATGCTATGAAATTACATAATACTTGTGTTGTATTATTCGGTGTTAGTTATGTTTAATGTTCGCTTATGATGGTTTTCTTTCTGTGGTTGGGCACTTCTCAATCTATTTGCTAGCCTTCACTTGTACTAAGCGTGAATGCTGCTTGTGCATCCAAATCCTAAATCTAAAGTTGTGCCAAATGAGTCCACCATACCTACCTATATGCGGTATTGCAGTGCCATTCTAAGTAAATTTGTATGTGCCAACTCTAATATTCAAAATAAGCTTTTGTTTTGTGTGCCCGTACCGCTCATGCAGCGGTGAGGGGTGGCCCGTATCTTCCATGTTAAATAGGTTATTCTTAAGATGAGTGTTTATTCACTTGTCATTGCATGAGAGTATGGCGGTAATAGGGATGCCCAGTCCCGAAATGCAAAGAAAATTTATTTTATGTTGTCAATTAATAAATTCCTTGGAAAGTGCTGGTATGGACGGTACCCTGGATGCGGCTAGCAATGGAGTGTGAAAGAATACTGGAAAAAGGAACAAACTTTATTATAAGTTTGGGGACCGCCTATATTTTTTTAGCATGGAAGATGTTGGGAACTCTTAGTCGTTTTCGTTGACAACAAAAGCATGCCACCCAAAATATTTTATCTCTCAATTTTTTGCTTTCAGCTCTGCCACCGCTACAAATATCTGCTTCCCTCTGCGAATGGACTATCTATCTATTTACTTTATGCAATTTTTATTTTTTATTTGAGTCTCCGTCTTCTTTTATAAAGAACCAACTACAGAACACTGTTATCATACTTGAGCATTGGATGTAGCTAATATTTGGGTGTGTTGCATGAATGGATCAATGATGGAGCATGATGGGCTAGGGATAGCATTCTTTAGCTTTGATATTTTGAAAGACTTGGTTGCTTGTTGATATGCTTGAGTATTGAAGTTTTCATATCAAATTATAGAATATTGCTTTGAATCATCTACAAGTCCATATATATGTCCATGCTAAATAAAGAGAAGAATATGATGAACATGTGAGGTAGCATTCCACATCAAAAATTCTGTTTTTATCATTTACCTACTCGAGGACGAGCAGGAATTAATGTTGGGGATGTTGATACGTCTCCAACGTATCTATAATTTTTGATTGTTCTACGTTGTTATATTATCATTCTTGGATGTTTTACAATCTTTTTATAGCAACTATATATCTTTTTTTTGGACTAACCAATTGACATAGTGCCCAGTGCCAGTTGTTGTTTTTGCTCTTTTTTTTCCTCCGCAGAAAATCAATATCAGATGAAGTCCAAATGCCACAAAACTTTCTAGAGAATTTTTTTGGACCAGAAGGAAACGTGTGAACCAAGGAAGCTCACCAGGGGAGGCCCAGGTGTCCCACTAGGCACCAGGGCATGCCCTGGGCACCTGGCGCGCCCTGGTGGGTAGTGGGGGCCTCGGGAACCTCCTCCAACGCCTCTTGACTCTATAAATACCCATGTATTCCAGAAACCCTAGAGGAGTCGACGAAATATTGTTTTAGCTGCCGCAAGTTCTAGAATCCACGATATCCTATCTAGAGACCATTTCGGCACCCTGCCGGTGGGGAACACGGTCACCGAAGGGTTCATCATCCTCATTGGTGCTCCTTCGATGATGCGTGAGTAGTTCATATCAGATCTACGGGTCCATATGCAGTAGCTAGATGGCTTTCTCTCTTGTTTTGATTCTCAATACAATGGTCTCTCGGAGATCTATTTGATGTAACTTTTTCTTTTGCGGTGTGTTTGTTGCGATCCGATGAACTATGAGTTTATGATCAGATCTATGAAATTATATCCATTCTTGATTATTATAGCCTCATATTTCTTCTCCAATATTTGGGATTTGTTTGGCCAAATTGATCTTTTTATCTTGCAATGGGAAGAGGTGCTTTGTGATTGGTTCATTCTTGTGGTGCTCAATCCCAGTGACGGAAAGAAACATGACACGCATGTATAGTTGCTATTAATGATAAAACGATGGGGTCTATTCCTACATGAATAGATCTTGTCTACATCATGTCATCTTCTTAAAGCATTACAACATTTCTCCATGAACTTAATACGCTAGATGCATGTTGGATAGCGGTCGATGTGTGGAGTAATAGTAGTAGATGCAGCCAGGAGTCGGTCTACTTGTCATAGACGTGATGCCTATATACATGATCATTGTTTTGGATATCATCATAATTATTCGCCATTCTATCCATTGCCCAACAGTAATTTGTTTACCCACCATATGCTATTTTCTCGAGAGAAGCCATTAGTGAAACCTACGGCCCCCGGGTCTATTATCCATAATCTATTTGCAAGATCTATTTTGCTATTTGCTTTTCCAATTTATTTATCTCTTATTTTCAGATCTATATTATCAAAAACAAGATACCTTGCTGCGTCTTATATACCATTACTTTATTTGCATCTATCAATCTAACTTTTTATCATATTATTTTGCCTACGAGGGATTGACAACCTCTGCACGCGTTGGGTTGCGAGAATTTGTTGTTTGTGTGCAGGTTCTGCATACATAGTCTTGTGGATCTTCCTACTAGTTCGATACCTTGGTTTCATAAGCAATGGAAAAGCTTGCTGTCGCCGTGCTACATCACCATCTTGGAGGGAAAAACCAACGCAACACCGCGTAAGCAGCTCACTAGGGACACGGTATTTGTTAATGTGTCCACACATGTATTTAAGTTTCTGGTCAATACAATTCCAGCATGAATAATAAACCTTTATCATGAATAGGGAAATATAATAATAACATGTCACATCCCTAGCTTCTGGTAATGCCTGGTGTTTGCATCTTGCTGGCATCATGTTTAAATTTCAAATTAACTTGAAATGGGGGATGTTCAAACCCTAGCATCAAAAGGAATTCACTAGGTTCAACCAAAATATTTCCATTGAATCCAAATTGCCTTCTAAAATGTTCATCATTTTTGGAAAATGATGGAGACAATAACCAGTGGTGACGCATATTTTTCCATGACAGCTTAGATTTTTGAATCAATTCATATCGTATTTGAATTGGGGCTATTAATTCCTATAAAATATTTACTTGCACCAGTAATTCTGAATTTTGGTGAGGGGTTTTGGAATAATTGAAGGAAATATGCCCTAGAGGCAATAATAAAGTTATTATTTATTTCCTTATTTCATGATAAATGTTTATTATTCATGCTAGAATTGTATTAACCGGAAACATAATACATGTGTGAATACATAGACAAACATAGTGTCACTAGTATGCCTCTACTTGACTAGCTCGTTTATCAGAGATGGTTATGTTTCCTAGCCATGGACAAAAGAGTTGTCATTTGATTAACGGGATTACATCATTAGGAGAATGATGTGATTGACATGACCCATTCCGTTAGCTTAGCACTTGATCGTTTAGTATGTTGCTATTGCTTTCTTCATGACTTATACATGTTCCTGTAACTATGAGATTATGCAACTCCCATTTACCGGAGGAACACTTTGGGTACTACCAAACGTCACAACGTAACTGGGTGATTATAAAGGAGTACTACAGGTGTCTCCGAAGGTACATGTTGAGTTGGCGTATTTCGAGATTAGGTTTTGTTACTCCGATTGTCGGAGAGGTATCTCTGGGCCCTCTCGGTAATGCACATCATTATAAGCCTTGCAAGCAATGTGACCAATGAGTTGGTTACGGGATGATGCATTACAGAACGAGTAAAGAGACTTGCCGGTGACGAGATTGAACTAGGTATTGGATACCGACGATCGAATCTCGGGCAAGTAACATACCAATGACAAAGGGAACAACGTATGTTGTTATGCGGTTTGACCGATAAAGATCTTCGTAGAATATGTAGGAGTCAATATCGGCATCCAGGTCCCGCTATTGGTTATTGACCGAGAATAGTTCTAGGTCATGTCTACATAGTTCTCGAACCCGTACGGTCCGCACGCTTAAGGTTTCGATGACAGTTATATTATGAGTTTATGAGTTTTGATGTACCGAAGGAGTTCGGAGTCCCGGATGAGATCGGGGAGATGACGAGGAGTCTCGAAACGGTCGAGACGTAAAGATCGATATATTGGACGACTATATTCAGAGTTCGGAAAGGTTCCGAGTGATTCGGGTATTTTTCGGAGTACCGGAGAGTTACGGGAATTCGCCGGGGAGAAGTATTGGGCCTTATTGGGCCCTGCGGGAAAGAGAGAGGGGCTGCCTAGGGCAGGCCGCGCGCCCCCCCATGGCCTAGTCCGAATTGGACTAGGGGGAGGGGCCGCACCCCCTCCTTCCTTCCCTTCTCTCTTCCCCTTCCTAGTCTCCTACTCCTACTACA
Organism: Triticum timopheevii; assembly: GCA_963921465.1. NCBI lineage: Eukaryota > Viridiplantae > Streptophyta > Magnoliopsida > Poales > Poaceae > Triticum > Triticum timopheevii. Next base: position 665,498,124 of record OY997266.1, read on the forward strand.
TGGAAGGACTCCTAGTTGGACTAGGAAAGGGGGAATCCTACTCCCGGTGGGAGTAGGACTCCCCATGGCGCGCCCCTCCTAGGGACGGCCTCCTCCTCCCTCCCTCCTTTATATACGGGGGCAGGGGGCACCCCATAGACACACAAGTTGATCTACGGATCGTTCCTTAGCCGTGTGCGGTGCCCCCCTCCACCATATTCCACCTCGGTCATATCGTCGCGAAGCTTAGGCGAAGCCCTGCGCCGGTAGAACATCAAGATCGTCACCACGCCATCGTGCTGACGGAACTCTCCCTCGACACTCGGCTGGATTGGAGTTCGAGAGACGTCATCGAGCTGAACGTGTGCTGAACTCGGAGGCTCCGTACGTTCGGTGCTTGGATCGGTCAATCGTGAAGACGTACGACTACATCAACCGTGTTGTGCTAATGCTTCCACTTACGGTCTACGAGGGTAGGTGGACATACACTCTCCCCTCTCATTGCTATATCATCACCATGATCTTGCGTGTGCGTAGGAAATTTTTTGAAATTACTACGTTCCCCAACAATAATCCCTTAGATCCTACAAAAACTATCAGAAGGAAATAAATTGTTAGTGTATTTACTAAATCAGAAACAAATTATAGTAAAGAAAAATAGAAACAAAACAAGAAAGGAGAGAAACTTACCTAGGTCTTACCTGGCGGCCCAGCAAGCCGGCCTAGCCGACTGGCCTTGCCATTCGTCCCTCTCCTCTCACCAGGAGGACAGGGGCACGCACCTGAGACATGCCGGCGCACGCCAGGCAAGCACCAACCAGCCTACATGCCAATCGGCGCTCTAAGGGTGCCAGACAACCCCCCGGGCCCTCTCACCTCTTCTCCGTGTTCATCCTCTCCCCTGCTACTCTCCCTCTCGCTTCGCACCTCATACCCACCGTGCCCCTCGAGAGCATCCGAGCTGTCCCCGGGCTCCGTCGCGACATACTTGTCCTCTCCACCGAGCCAAGCAATGCAATCCGGACCATATCATCGTCAGCGATGTCGTCTTCACCGTCGGCTGCCCGAGATTGTCGTTGTCGTTCCGGCCACGCCAGGCGTCCCCCAAGCTTGCTGGCAGTGCCTACGGATTCGCTATGAGCTCCACCGCATTTCCCCTCTCTTCTCGTCACTTTTCCCGTGTCGTAGCCCTCCTAGCCATCGCGCCCGAACCTCGCCGTCGCCGTCCATGCTGCCAATGAGGCTAGAGCTCGAAGTTGTCGCTCCGGAGTACGTCACCATCTTCCATACATCACCAGGGTGCCGTAGAGCCCCTTGGCAGGCCTCCCCATGCCTTGAAGCCCTGTGCTCGCTCAAGGCAAGCTCTGGCCGCCTCCGTGGGTTCCGTTCTGGCGAGCCCTGGCATCCCCGCAGCCTCCCACATACCCCACAAGATGCGGTGGATCACGAGCTACATCTCGCTGCCCTCAGCCACCGCCCCCGTCGCCGGAAACGCGCACTCGGCCGCGACCAGAGGTCGCCGACGACGACTCCACCGGCCTGAGCCACTGACCAATGGCCCCCACCGGTCAGGTACCTAATTAGTGTTAATCCACACCCTGTGACACTGACGGTGGGCCCCAGCACCCACTAACCATTTAATTAGACTAAATAACCCTTGTTAAACCTTGTGTCACTGACGTGTGGAGCCTACATGTGAGGTTTGACCTGGTCATTGTTATTAACTTGCTGATGTCAGCATGACACAGTAAATAATTTTCTGGGTTTAATTTAATTCAGGAAATCCTAGAAATTTGTAAAACTTCAAAAATTCATAAGAATTCATAAGTACCTTAGATGGAAATAATTCATATATGAAACATTATCAAAAAATTTCAATCTATCCATCTGCACCATTTTCATGCATGACCAACGAAACTCTAGCTACTAACTATAGGAAACACATAAATGTCATTTTAAAGGGTTTAATATAGAGTTGCATTTGAACCCTTGGTTCAAATGAAATTTATCCAAACTGAATACCAAATGCATTAGCACAAACCACATCAGATCTTCATGCCACGTTCATGCACCATATTGTTGCATATTCTTGTGTATAGATTCCTGGCACCGTCATTCTCGATAGGTCCTGCTTCGTAGACCGTTCTAGAGTGCCTGTCAAAGGAGCAGTGCCCCCCCCCATTGATCTACCAGGCAAGCGAACCCCCTTGAGCATTCCGATACAACCCCACTATCTTGCTTCTACTCTTTTTATTGCGTTAGTACAACAACGATTCAACTACTACTTTATGCTGCGGTAGTTCAACCCATTCCTCTACATGACCTGTCTTTGCCACAGTAAATAGTTGAAACCCACTAGCATGTGTAGGAGTTGCTTGAGCCATGTTGTGTTCCTACCATGCCATGCCTTCTATTGCTTAGAGTTGTGTCAGGTCTGATTCATTGGGAATGAATTGGATTACTATGATATGTTCTGATGCTGAAAGTTAAGTGTGTGAACATGATTTGGTAAGGGTAGCAGTGAGAGGCCATGTAGGAGGACATGGTGGGTTGTCTCACTGGAACCGTCCGTAAGAACTGAGTTTTGTGTATATTATCCAAGACTTGGCCCCTCTCGGCTTATTAACCGACTTGATCTCTGTCCAGGAGTTGCAACTAGCTTCTGGTATTTGTAGGTAGTGTTACTTCTCTACCATGTGGTACCCGGCAGGGTAGACTTTGGACAGACTAGGCACAGTGGCACGGTGTACCAAGTGGCACACGAATGGTGGTCTTGGAAACCCTGCTCACATCATTTGGGCCGTGATGGAAACTTTGGTCGGACTTCCCTTGCGGGTTCGACCTCAGATAGGCGATAAACCTGGACTAGAGTCTTGTGCGGTTAGTGAGGTCATGGCCGACCCCCTCGCTAGGCTTCTGCTTGAAGGTTGCCGAGATACATGACATGTACATGGTGTTAAGTGGCGAGAGTGTGTGTGAAATACACACCTGCATAATTAACATGATATATTCGAACAACCGCGTCCTCGGTTATGGACTTCTTGGATACTTATATGGTACATAGAACACTTGAAGTGGATACTCTAAAATGCTCAAGACAAGTGGGAATGCTATGGATGGCCTTCTTGTAGGGAGACAGGAATGAATCCATAGTAGTGTATTGATGCGGTGATTAGTGGACTCGTGTGCGCTTTCTCACCTCAAAGGATTTACTAATAGTCGTAGTTCACGAAAGCCACTGAGTCAAACCTGGCTTGCTGCAGCTAAACCCCACATCGCCTTCTTAATACTAACGCATACTCAGACATGTTATGCTTCTATTGCTTGTATGCTTTGTATGCTCGATCATGTGACCCTTGTTTGCAATATAATGCTATGTTGGCTCTTCTGGGCCTTTTATCTACATGAGTTGTTGAGTTATGTGGTGATGCCATGTTGTATAACACGTACTTGCATGTTATGTGTACGTGTAATGTGTATTGCTATGTTTGGGGTTCGGCACTTAGTTGTTTGTCTTTGGTTGCCTTTCTTATGGGGAAATGCTCCCTAGTGCTTCCACTGAGCCATAGTAGTTCGCTACTGCTCCGGAACACTGGGATTAGTCGGCATGTATCCTTCTTTGATCATGCGTCTTTCCCTTCAGGGAAATGTCACGCGTTGTCCCTTTAAGACCTTGTAGCTTGCTATAACTTGGGTTCATACGTTGATGACCGACATGTTCATTCCTGGGTTACCTACGCCTGTCCCTGTACGACTGTGCCACCTTGGTTCACGGCTATCCATGTCGACCCGGGTTCTTTGTCATATGGATGCTAGCTACATAATCATATACATGAGCCAAAAGGTGCAAACGGGTCCCGGCCAGGTAAGGTGTCAGCCGTAGGAACACCATGCATGAGTCTGCAAGGTGATATGATGTGATACATGCTAGGTCAGTGTGACTTAGAGTATATGGTGGGTTGTCTCACTGGAACCATCCTTAAGAACTGAGTTCTCTGTATGTTGTCCAAGACTAGCAACTACCACACTTTGGGTTCTGGTAACTCGGCCCCGCTCGACTTATTAACCGACTTGATCTCTGTCCAGGAGTTGCAACTAGTTTCTGGTGTTTGTAGGTAGTGCTATTTTTCTACCAAGTGGTACCCGGCAGGTTGGACTTGGGACAGACTAGGCATAGTGGCACGGTATACCAAGTGGCACCCGAAGGGTGGGCTTGGGAACCCTACTCACATTGTTTGGGGTTGTGATGGAAACTTCTGCCGGTCTTCCCTTGCGGGTTCGACCTTAGATAGGCGATAAACCTGGACTAGAGTCTTGTGTGGTTAGTCAGGTCATGGCCGACTCCCTCGCCAGGCTTCCTTTTGAAGGTTGCCGAGATACATGACATGTACATGGCGGTAAGTCGCGAAAGCGTGTGTGAAGAAGTACACCCCTGCAGGGTTAACATGATCTATTCGACTAGTCACGTCACCAGTTATGGACTACTTGGATACTTATATGGTACATAGACAACTTGAAGTGGATAATCTAAAATGCTCAAGATAAGTGTGACTGCTATGGATGGACTTCTCGTAGGGAGACATGAATGAATCCATAGTAGTGTATTGATGTGGTGATTAGTGGACTCGTTTGTGTTTTCTCACCTCAAAGGATTTACTAATAGTCGTAGTTCAGGATAGCCACTGAGTCAAAGCTGGCTTGCTGCAGCTAAACCCCACATTGCCTTCTTGATACTAATGCATGTATGATAGGATATGTAAGTCTTGATGAGTATCTTTGTACTCACATTTGCTTAATTTATGTTTTGCAGAGGAGACCTCGGTCTCACTAGTAGTTCTGCATGGACTTCGACGAATAGCTTGTTACCTCAGCTACGATCTTGTACCCTTGGGAGGGTCTTGTAGATAGTCAGGCTTCTTAGTATTTTCATTTGTAGTTGTCTGTACTAAGACATGTTATGCTTCCGTTGCTTGTATGCTATGTATGCTGGGTCATGTGACCCTTGTTTGTAATATAATGCTATGTTGGCTCTTATGGGCCTTTGATCTATATGAGTTGTTGGGTTATGTTGTGATGCCATGTCGTACAACACATACTTGCATGTTATGCGTATGTGTAACGTGTATTGCTATGTGTGGGGTTCCACACTTAGGTGTTTGCCTTTGGTAGCCTTTCTTATGGGGAAATGCTCCCTAGTGCTTCCACTGAGCCATAGTAGTTCGCTACTGCTCTGAAACACTGGGATTGGCCAGCATGTATCCTTCATTGATCATGTGTTTGTCCACATATAATGAGAGTTTTCTTAGAAAATATTAAGCCACGACTTACATAACTAGCTCGTGCTGTTGCATGGGTCGACGACTAGTTACATGATAGACATGTTATGTAGCATTTCACGTCAAAAAATATGTTTTGATCATTTACCTACTCGAGAACGAGTAGGAATTAAGCTTAGGGATGCTTGATAAGTCTCCAACTTATCTACAATTTATTATTGTTCCGTGCTATTATAGTATCAATCTTGGATGTTTTATATGCAATTATATATCATTTTTGGGACTAACATATTAACCTAGTGCCCAGTGCCGATTGTTTTCTATTTGCTTGTTTTTAATTATCAAAAAATCAATACCAAACGGAGTCCAAACACTGCAAAACTTTTTGACTATTTTTTCTGGACCCAGACCCGGGGGGGGGGGGGGGGGGGGGGGGAGCTTGTGGGCTCTTTGTGGCCCATCTTGACCTAATTCCAGATGTATAAATTCTCAAATATTCAAAGTATACCACAGAGCTAGCCGAAACACTTTTTCGGCTGCCGCTAGTTTCTGTTCTATAAATAAACCATCTAGAGGCCTTTTCCGGAACTTTGCCAGAGGGGGAAATCGATCATGGAGATCTTCTACATCAATCTTGCTGCCCTTCCGATGATGTGTGAGTAATTTACCTCAGACTTACGGGTCCATAGCTAGTAGCTATATGGCTTCTTTTCTCCCTTTGATCTTCAATACAATGTTCTCATCGATATGCTTCGAGTTCTATTTATCGTTGATGGTTATATGCATGATGTATCACAGTAATTTTACCAACGGACAGTCGAGAAAGAGGTTTTGTATACTTTTAGCCTGGTCACAAAAGCAACAACGAGAGATACCTACCCAGTTATGCTTACCAAATTATCTTTCGTCAAGATCACTCCCTTATGGACAAACGACATGAAGATTTTAATTGTAAGTGAAACTTTAATCTTCCAGTTATTTAGGGATCTCGGAACTGGCCCAGTATCAATTAAATCCATGTACATAGACTTCACTGAGAAACTACACTGGTTGGCCTGCTTAGTTTGTTAGTAATAGTTAGCGATGGATCGACACAAAACAATGTTGTTCATGCATGCCTACGTGTTATCTCTGCCTCTCTCTATATCTATAAATATAGTGTATGTAGCTAGCCTGAAACAGGTCACAAGCAAATCAACCTCCATCGTGATAACGTACAAGCAGAAGCACATCATGGGAGCTACCACCGGCACCACCGTACGGATCGTTTCCGGGCGCATGGTCCAGCCGCCAAGCGGTGGCGGTGGCACGCCATCGGAAGACATCCACCTCACGCCCTGGGACCTTCGTCTCCTCACCATATACTACATACAGATGGGTATCGTCCTGCCCAAGCCTCCTGTCGGCGGCAAGAGCTTGGTTGACGCCCTGGCCTCCTCCTTGGCGCGCACCCTCGTCCGGTACTACCACTTTGCCGGCCGACTGGCCGTCGAGGAGCTCGGCGATGGGACTGTCACCGTCTCTCTGCGATGCACCGGGGAAGGCGCCGACCTCGTCCACGCGGAGGCGCCCGGCGTGGCCGTGGCGGACCTGGTGGGCTCGGTGCACACCTCGTCGCCCGTGGACTCTGCCTTCTTCTCGCTGAGCGGCGTGCTTAACGGGGACGCCGCTATCCAGTCACTCCCTGTGCTGTCTGCGCAGGTGACTGAGCTGGCGGACGGCGTCTTCATCACGGTGTCCATGAACCACTCTGTGGGCGATGGCACAAACTTCTGGGACTTGTTCAACACATGGTCGGAGATCCACCGAGGAGGCGATGTTAACAACAGGACGCCATTACTGCACGGGAGGTGGTTCGTGGAGACGAGTCCTGTGCCGATCCCCTTGCCGTTGAACAAACTGCAACACGTCCTCCAGCGGTTCCACCTCCCGCCGGTGCGAGAGGCCTTCTTCACCTTCTCAGCTGCGAGCGTGAAGAAGCTCAAGGCGAGGGCGAACGAGGAGATGGCCACCAACGCCATCTCGTCGCTGCAGGCTCTGCTGGCGCACCTTTGGCGGGCAGTGTGCCGGGCCCGGCGCATTCCAAAGGGGCAGGAGACCTTCTACGTCCTCGTCATCGGCTGCCGGGGGCGCGTGCACGGCATCGCGCCAGGCTACGTGGGCAGCGCCCTGGTGGTCGGAAGGGCGGTTTGTGCTGCCGGCGAGGTCGAAGAAAAGGGGCTGGGCTGGACGGCCTGGCAGCTGAACCGCACCGTGGCATCCTTCGACGAGGCCACGTTGAGGGAGTTCCTAGACCGCTGGGTCCGGGAACCCACGTTCCCCTACTCCAAGGACCTGTCGGCACGGGGCGGGCTGGAGATGAGCAATTCGCCTCTGTTCGACGTCTTCGGGAACGACTTCGGGTGGGGGAGGCCCCTGGGCGTCCGGAGTGGCTTCGGCGCCGACGACAAGTCGGACGGGAAGGCCACGGTGTTCGAGGGGCCGGAGGGGGAAGGAAGCATGTCGCTGGAGGTGTGCTTGGCGCCGGACGTGCTGGAGAGGCTGCTCGCCGACCACGAGTTCATGGACGCGGTCACCCTTCCACTTCCTGCGTGATCACTCTTCTTCTGCGGCGGCAACCACTGTTTTTTCCCCAATAAGTCACTCTTCTTCAGTGGCAACTCCTGTATTTTTTTTTTCAATAATGTCATCAGTGCCGCGTGCGGGGGCTCAACCATGTGTTCAGAGTTTTTTTTTCAATAATAAGTCGCTCTTCTGTTTCAAAGAAAAATTCTTAAATAAGTGTTTTTTTTTGCTTCGCCTTTTGGTTTATACCACCATAGAACAATATTGATTTATATGCCACAAGGTGAAGAAAAATCCCCTATTTTGGAGCAAAAATCCCATTATGCCTCCCCTCCTAGCGCATTCTATATAAGTCGGGAAGAGCACGTTGGGTTGAGGGTTGAACTCTCTTACATTGTACATACCTACGCCGAAGAGTAAGAACACCATACATGTTTAGGGTATTAACTCCACCATTCAGGGCCTGAACTTGTATAATTCCTTGTGCTCACTCCCATCCATAATAATCGATAGGTACGATTGACTCTACATTCACACCCCCATAGTACTGTCAGGATTATATCCTGGACATGGTGGTCGGAATCGAATGGATGGCGGCGGCGTTATGGCGACCATTTCGGGTGCGTATGGAAGGCTACTTCGGGCGTTCTTCAAAATGCATTGAGGATGGAGAACGGTTGAGGGAGGCGTGAGAAAGGATCTGTAAGGCTCGTCAGGTTTGTGAGGAAGGATGGACGCAAGGCGTTGGCAGCCTTGCACAGGTGCAGTATGGAAGATGACCCTGTGGTTTTCTTTTCATTTATGTATTCTAGTTTAGGTTTAGTTATTTTCTATTTCTTTTCATTTATGCATTCTAGTTTAGGTTTAATAACAAACATAGATTCATCTATCTTAGAAAAATAATCAGGCTATTCTCATACATTGGTTTGCTTAGTTAGGTCTTACTATTATTTCAAGTAATAAATAAGCTGTCTAATGCACTTTATTTTAATAATGCATCATAGGATATATAAATTCCCCAAAAATTAATAAAGCTTAAGTTTCATATAAGGGAGGAAGTTCTATTATCCTCACTCTTTTTGTGGAGTGAGTTTAAATGGAAATTGTTTTATCAATAATTCAAAAATCCAAATTAAGATCAAGGAGTTTGCAAAATGCACATGCCTATCTACAACATTCCTGATGTTACAAACCTACTGCCCTTAAAAAGAATCTCGACCACAAGATTTTGGGAGAGAAAAGATGCAAGTTATTTGCTCTCTAATATTCTTCTCGCTCCCGGGTTGCCTCATCTTTAGTATGATGACTCACTTCCACATTGCATAGCCTGATAGTCTTGGTGCGAGTGACACAGTCTGCTGGCACGAGAACTTTGATAGGCTGCTCTACGTATGTAAGGTCCTCCTCCACTTGACGGCATCAAAAGGAACAATATCGCTCAAAGGGGTGTTTGCGGACGGGCTCGGCCTTATGTGTTTTTTCATGCAACAACGCTAGTGACAAGTTACAGCATTACAGCCTTAAAAGAGGGGTGGCGAGAAGAGACGGTGGTGGGGAAGGAAATTGAGGAGGCATTCCAGTCTAGAATCACAACTGACGGTGGTGGTGCGCCCAACCGCCCAGCCACTATCACGTTGTCACGCGCTGGATGCACCCATTGGAACACATTTTTCCTTTTTTTGCAACCAATTTTCGGTATTTTTGGATTTTTTTTCTGTTTTTGGACGTTACTTGTTTATTATTATTAGGTTGTCTGAAAACAAAATCCGGTTTTTTGCCTTTTCCCTGTGTTAAGAAACATTTTTAATAACTGAAATCCACAAAAGAAGCAGAAAACTTCAACGAAGTGAGAGTGCCCCTTGCAAAAGGAACCCCTTTATTAGTGATTTTATTTTTCTCCCATCTGTGATTAATATACTTACCATGGCTAGTCATTAGGCTATCTTGAGTTGAGGACTATGTGTTTGTCCTGTCCAGCTTGATTTAGGCCGTGCTTGGATTGGGTGTAATTTAACATGGGTGTATCCATTTCACAAGTGTATCTTACCGAATTAGACTGACTTACGGCAGGAAACAAAACAGACGTCTAGGGCGTGTATTTTCTTTTAAAAAAAACTCGACACAAGGGGAGAAAATCCAAAGGCATTGTATTGTAAGGTCAAGAAAGGCCCCGAACGCTGGCTTGCGCAGCGCAAGTAAACGTAGCGAACACGATGGCTTGCACAATACAAGTATACGCACCGAGGGGCTTTTTTTGTGAGAAATCTGAACCATGGTTTGTAGCCCTTGTTGGAAACGGAAGTTTAGCAATGCTTCACGATGGATTGATCGGTGCATACCGCATGTATATATGGAGTACAAGGTGGGCCACAACCTCAACTATACAATGACTAGGAGGTGGGCCGGGCTATACAATATACATGCACAAACCATATATTCAACACCCCCCGGGCAGTCGAAGCGTCGCCGGAGATGCAAAGACTGGACCTGAACTCCTCGAAGACAGAAGTAGGCAGTCCTTTCGTCATGACATCGGCGAACTGCTGCGCCGTCTGGACCTGGAGGACCCGGATGGGCCCAAGAGCCACCTGCTCACGAATGAAGTGTATGTCGAGCTCAATATGCTTCGTTCGACGATGGTGGACCGGGTTGGCGGAGAGGTACACGGCGGAGACGTTGTCGCAGTAGACGAGTGTGGCCTTGTGAACATCACAAAGCAACTCCTGGAGCAGCGGACGAAGCCAAGAGCATTCAGCTACGGCGTTCGCCACTGCCCGATAATCAGCCTCGGCACTCGAGCGGGAGACGGTGGGCTGTCGCTTGGAGGACAAAGAGATCAGGGACGGCCCAAGGTAGACACAGTACCCCGAGGTGGAGCGTTGTGTGTCCGGGCAGCCGGCCCAGTCCGCATCAGAGTAGGCGACGAGGTCGGTGGAGGCAGAGGCCGTCAGCGTAAGTCCCAGGGACTGGGTGCCGCTTATGTATCGGAGGATACGCTTCACCAGAGTCCAGTGAGAGTCGCGCGGAGCATGCATGTGAAGACAAACCTGTTGAACAACATACTACAAGTTGGGGCGTGTCAGGGTCAGGTTCTACAAAGCGCCTACAAGGGAGCGGTAGAAGGCCGCATCAGATGCGGGAGTGCTACCTCTTGAGCACTGCGTTGGATTTCCCCGAAGAGGAGAGGATGATCCAGCAAAGTAGCGTAAGTATTTCCCTCAGTTTTTGAGAACCAAGGTATCAATCCAGTAGGAGACCACGCACAAGTCCCTCGTACCTACACAAAACGATAGCAACTCGCAACCAACGCGATTAGGGGTTGTCAATCCCTTCACGGCAACTTACGATAGTGAGATCTGATAGACATGATAAATAATATTTTTTGTATTTTTGATAGATAGATGCAAAGTAAAAAGTAAAAGGCAAAGTAAAATAAAAGCAAGTAAATAAAGTGATAGAGATTGATATGATGAGAATAGACCCGGGGGCCATAGGTTTCACTAGTGGCTTCTCTCAAGAGCATAAGTATTCTACGGTGGGTGAACAAATTACTATTGAGCAATTGACAAAATTGAGCATAGTTATGAGTATATCTAGGCAATGATCATGTATATAGGCATCACGTCCAAAACAAGTAGATCGAAACGATTCTGCATCTACTACTATTACTCCACTCATCGACCGCTATCTAACATGCATCTAGAGTATTAAGAAAAAAATAGAGTAACGCCTTAAGCAAAATGACATGATGTAGAGGGATAAATTCATGCAATATGATAAAAACCCCATCTTGTTATCCTCGATGGCAACAATACAATACGTGCCTTGCAACCCTTTCTGTCACTGGGTAAGGACACCACAAGATTGAAACCAAAGCTAAGCACTTCTCCCATTGCAAGAACTACCAATTTAGTTGGCCAAACCAAAAAGGATAATTCGAAGAGACTTGAAAAGATAACTCAATCTTACATAAAAGAATTCAAAGAAGAATCAAATATTTTCCATACATAATACTGGATCATAAACCCACAATTCATCGGTCTCAATAAACACACCGCAAAAATAAGATTACATCGAATAGATCTCCACAAGAGAGGGGAGAACTTTGTATTGAGATCCAAAAAGAGAGAAGAAGCCATCTAGCTACTAGCTATGGACCCGAAGGTCTGAAGTAAACTACTCACACTTCATCGGAGGGGCTATGATGTTGGTGTAGAAGCCCTCCGTGGTGGATGCCCCCTCCGGCGGAGCTCCGGAAGAGGCCCAAGATGGGATCTCGTGGATACAGAAGGTTGTAGTGGTGGAATTAGGTTTTTGGCTCCTCATCTGATCGTACGGGGATATGTAGGTATATATAGGAGGAAGGAGTACATCGGTGGAGCGTCAGGGGGGCCACAAGGTAGGGGGCGCGCCCAGGGGGGCGCGCCCTCCACCCTCGTGACCGCCTCTGGCACTTTTGCGAGTAGGGTCCAAGTCTCCTGGATCACGTTCGGTTGGAAAATCACGTTCCCGAAGGTTTCATTCCGTTTGGACTCCGTTTGATATTACGTTTCTTCGAAACACTGAAATAGGCAAAAAAACAACAATTCTGGGCTGGGCCTCCGGTTAATAGGTTAGTCCCAAAAGTAATATAAAAGTGGAAAATAAAGCCAGTCCAAAACAGTAGATAAAGTAACATGGAGCAATCAAAAATTATAGATACGTTGGAGACGTATCAGGCATCCCCAAGCTTAATTCCCGCTTGTCCTCGAGTAGGTAAATGATAAAAAAGAAATTTTTGATGCGGAGTGATACTTTGGCATAATTTCAATGTAAATCTTCTTAATTGTGATATGAATATTCAGATCCGAAAGATTCAAGACAAAAGTTCATATTGACATAAAAAATAATAATACTTCAAGCATACTAATCAAAGCAATCATGTCTTCTCAAAATAACATGGACAAAGAAAGTTATCCCTACAAAATCATATAGTCTGGCTATGCTCCATCTTCCCCACACAAAATATTTAAATCATGCACAACCCCAACGACAAGCCAAGCAATTGTTTCATACTTATGACATTCTCAAAACTTTTTCAATCTTCACGCAATATATGAGCGTGAGCCATGGATATAGCACTATGTGGAATAGAAGGGTGGTTGTGGAGAAGACAAAAAGAGGGAAGATAGTCTCACATCAACTAGGCGTATCAACGGGCTATGGAGATGCCCATCAATACATATCAATGTGAGTGAGTACGGATTGCCATGCAACGGATGCACTAGAGCTATAAGTATATGAAAGCTCTTCAAAAGAAACTAAGTGGGTGTGCATCCAACTCGCTTGCTCACGAAGACCTAGGGCATTTTGAGGAAGCCCATCATTGGAATATACAAGCCAAGTTATATAATGAAAAATTCCCACTAGTATATGAAGGTGACAAAATGAGAGACTCTCTATCATGAAGATCTTGGTGCTACTTTGAAGCACAAGTGTGGTAAAAGGATAGTAGCATTGTCCCTTCTCTCTTTTTCTCTCATTTTTTTATTTGGGCCTTTCTCTTTCTTTTTTTTGGCCTCTTTTCTTTCTCTTTTTTTTCGTCCGGAGTCTCATCCTGACTTATGGGGGAACCATAGTCTCCATCATCCTTTCCTCACTTGGGACAATGCTCTAATAATGATGATCATCACACTTTTATTTTTCTTACAACTCAACAATTACAACTCTATATGAATGCCTCCGGCGGTGTACCGGGATATGCAATGAACCATGAGTGACATGTATGAAAGAATTATGAACAGTGGCTTTGCCACAAATACGATGTCAACTACATGATCATGCTAGCAATATGACAATGATGGAGCGTGTCATAATAACTGAAATGGTGAAAGTTGCATGGCAATATATCTCGGAATGGCTATGGAAATGCCATGATAGGTAGGTATGGTGGCTGTTTTGAGTAAGGTATATGGTGGGTGTATGATACCGGCGAAAAGTGCGCGGTATTAGAGAGGCTAGCAAAGGCGGAAGGATGGGAAAAAGTGCGTATAATCCATGGACTCAACATTAGTCATAAAGAACTCATATACTTGTTGCAAAAATCTAGAAGTTATCAAAGCAAAGTATTACGCGCATGCTCCTAGGGGGATAGATTGGTAGGAAAAGACCATCGCTCGTCCCCGACCGCCATTCATAAGGAAGACAATCAATAAATAAATCATGCTCCGAGTTCATCACATAACGGTTCACCATACGTGCATGCTGCGGGAATCACAAACTTCAACACAAGTATTCTTTGAATTCATAACTACTCAACTAGCATGACTCTAATATCACCATCTTCATGTCTCAAAACAATTATCAAGCATCAAACTTATCTTAGTATTCAACGCACTCAAAAGAAAGGTTCACATATCTTGAACACCAAGTATATTAACATTAAGCGAATTACCATGCTATTAATGACTCTCAAAATAATCTAAGTGAAGCATGAGAGACCAATAGTTTCTTTAAAACAAATCCACCACCGTGCTCTAAAAGATATAAGTGAAGCACTAGAGCAAAAATTATCACGCTCAAAAGATATAAGTGAAGCACTATGAGCAAAACTATCAAGCTCAAAAGATATAAGTGAAGCACATAGAGTATTCTAACAAATTCCAATTCATGTATGGCTCTCTCAAAAAGTGTGTACAGCAAGGATGATTGTGGTAGACTAACAAGAAAAGACACAAATAATACAAGACGCTCCAAGCAAAACACATATCATGTTGGTGAATAAAAATATAGCTCCAAGTAAATTACCGATGGAAGTGGACGAAAGAGGGGATGCCTTCCGGGGCATCCCCAAGCTTTGACTTTTTGGTGTCCTTGGATTACCTTGGGGGTTCCATGGGCATCCCCAAGCTCAGGCTCTTGCCACTCCTTGTTCCATAATCCATCAAAGAATTCACCCAAAACTTGAAAACTTCACAACACAAAACTCAACAGAAATCTCGTGAGCTCAGTTAGAGAAAAAAAACAAAAGACTACTTCAAGATACTGTAATGAACTAATTATTTATTTATATTGGTGTTACACCTACTGTATTCCAACTTCTCTATGGTTTATAAACTATTTTACTAGCCATAGATTCATCAAAATAAGCAAACAACACACGAAAAACAGAATCTGTCAAAAATAGAACAGTCTGTAGCAATCTGTAACTAACGCAAACTTCTGGAACTATAAAAAATCTACAAAATTAGGAAGTCCTGGAAACTTTATTTATTGAACATAAGCAAAAAGAATCAACGCAAAAGCACGTTCCTGTGATTTATCATAACTAAATACGTGCGCGCAAAGTTTCTGTCTTTCAGCAGAATCAAATCAACTATCATCATAGGTTATCCTATAGGTTCTACTTGGAACAAACACTAATTAAAACATAAAACCACATCCAAACAGAAGGTAGATGGATTATTTATTCCTAAACATAAGCAAAAACAAAAAACACAAAATAAAATTGGGTTGCCTCCCAACAAGCGCTATCGTTTAACGCCCCTAGCTAGGCATAAAAGCAAGGATAGATCTAGGTATTGCCATCTTTGGTAGGCAATCCATAATTGGCTCTCATGATCGATTCATATGGTAATTTTATTTTCTTTCTAGGGAAGTATTCCATACCCTTCTTCAAGGGAAATTGGAATCTAATATTCCCTTCCATCATATCAATAATTGCACCAATCGTTCTAAGGAAAGGTCTACCAAGAATAATGTGGCATGAAGGATTGCAATCTATATCAAGAACGATAAAATCTACGGGCACATAATTCCTATTTGCAACAATAATAACATCATTAATTCTTCCCATAGGCTTTTTAATAGTGGAATCCGCAAGATGCAAGTTTAGAGAGCAATCATCAAAATCTCACGGAAATCTAGCAAATCACATAAAATTTTGGGAATAGTAGAGACACTAGCACCCAAATCACACAGAGCATGAAACTCATAATCTTTAATTTTAATTTTTGTAGTAGGTTCCCACTCATCATAGAGTTTTCTAGGGATAGAAACTTTCAACTCAAGTTTTTCTTCATAAGATTGCATCAAGGCATCAATAATGTGTTCGGTAAAGGCCTTATTTTGACTATAAGCATGAGGAGAATCTAGCACGGATTGCAACAAGGAAATACAACCAATCAAAGAGCAATTTTCATAATTAAATTCCTTGAGATCCAAAATAGTGGGTTTAGCAACATCACGGTTTTTATTTATTTCAATCCCACTATCATCAAATTCATCATCAAGATCTAGAAACTCCGAATTCTTAGAACGCCTTCTAGGTAAAGGAAGATCATATTCAGATTCATCAAGATTCATATTGTAAAACAAAGATTTAATGGAGGACACATCAATAACTTTTAGATCTTCATCTTGATTTTCATAGGAATTGGAAGAACACGCTTTAATAAAGGCATCTTTGAAAGCACGCATCCTAGCGGTTCTTTCCTTGCACTCATCAATGGAAATTCTCATGGCTTTGAGAGACTCATTGATATCATGCTTACGAGGAATAGATCTAAGCTTTAAAGAATCAATTTCAAGAGAAATTCTATCAACGTTCCAAGCCAAATCATCAACTTTAAGCAATTTCTCTTCAAGCAAAGCATTAAAATTCTTTTGTGAATTCATAAACTCTTTAACACTACTCTCAAATTCAGAGGGCATCTTATTAAAATTTCCATAAGAGTTGTTGTAGGAATTTCCATAATTATTAGAAGGATTACTATGATAAGGCCTAGGATTAAAATTCCCTCTATAAGCGTTGTTTCCGAAACTATTCCTACCAACAAAATTCACATCCATAGATTCATTATTATTCTCAAGAAAAGTAGATAAAGGCATATCATTGGGATCAAGAGGAGTATTTTTAGGAGCAAACATCTTCATAAGTTCATCCATCTTTTCACTCAAAACATTGATTTCTTCTATAGCATGCACTTTTTTACTAGAAGATCTTTCGGTGTGCCATTGAGAATAATTAGCCATAATATTATCAAGCAATTTGGTAGCACCCCCTAACGTAATTTCCATAAAAGTGCCTCTCGCGGCCGAATCTAAAAGATTTCTAGAAGCAAAATTCAATCCGGCATAAAAAATTTGTATGATCATCCATAAATTCAAACCATGAGTAGGGCAATTGCGAAGCACCAATTTCATTCTTTCCCAAGATTGAGCAACAGGCTCATGATCAAGTTGTTTAAAATTCATGATGTCGTTCCTAAGAGTGATAATCTTAGCGGGAGGAAAATACTTAGAGATAAAAGCATCTTTGCACTTGTTCCAAGAATCAATACTATTTTTAGGCAAAGATGAAAACCAAACTTTTGCACGATCTCTAAGTGAAAACGGAAATAACTTCAATTTGACAATATTGTTATCTGTATCTTTCTTATTTTGCATATCACACAAATCAACAAAATTGTTTAGATGAGTAGCGGCATCTTCACTAGGAAGGCCGGCGAATTGATCTTTCATAACAAGATTCAACAAAGCGGTATTGATTTCACAAGACTCATCATTATTAAGAGGAGCAATCGAAGAAATAAGGAAATCATTATTATTGGTATTCGAGAAATCACACAATTTGGTATTATCTTGCGCCATGGCAACAAGTAATCCAACACACAAGAAAACAGAAAGGCAACGGGAAAAAGGCAAACGGGAAAGAGAAGAGGAGATTGGGAAAGAGAGGGCGAATAAAACAGCAAGGGTGAAGTGGGGGAGAGGAAAACGAGAGGCAAATGGCAAATAATGTAATGCGAGAGATAGGGATTGCGATGGGTACTTGGTATAGTTGACTTGCTTGCATGAGCCTCCCAGGCAACGGCGCGAGAAATTCTTCTTACTACCTCTTGAGCACTATGTTGGATTTTCCCGAAGAGGATAGGATGATGCAGCAAAGTAGCGTAAGTATTTCCCTCAGTTTTTGAGAACCAAGGTATCAATCCAGTAGGAGACCACGCACAAGTCCCTCGTACCTACACAAAACGATAGCAACTCGCAACCAACGCGATTAGGGGTTGTCAATCCCTTCACGGTCACTTACGATCGTGAGATCTGATAGAGATGATAAATAATATTTTGGGTGTTTTTGATAGATAGATGCAAAGTAAAAAGTAAAAGGCAAAGTAAAACAAAGCAAGTAAATAAAGTGATAGAGATTGATATGATGAGAATAGACCCGGGGGGCATAGGTTTCACTAGTGGCTTCTCTCAAGAGCATAAGTATTCTACGGTGGGTGAACAAATTACTGTTGAGCAATTGACAGAATTGAGCATAGTTATGAGTATATCTAGGCAATGATCATGTATATAGGCATAACGTCCAAAACAAGTAGATCGAAATGATTCTGCATCTACTACTATTACTCCACTCATCGACCGCTATCCAGCATGCATCTAGAGTATCAAGTAAAAAATAGAGTAACGCCTTAAGCAAGATGACATGATGTAGAGGGATAAATTCATGCAATATGATAAAAAAAACCATCTTGTTATCCTTGATGGCAACAATACAATACGTGCCGTGCAACCCTTTCTGTCACTGGGTAAGGACACCGCAAGATTGAACCCAAAGCTAAGCACTTCTCCCATTGTAAGAACTACCAATCTAGTTGGCCAAACCAAAAAGGATAATTCGAAGAGACTTGCAAAGATAACTCAATAATACATAAAAGAATTCAGAGAAGAATCAAATATTTTCCATAGATAATACTGGATCATAAACCCACAAATCATCGGTCTCAACAAACACACCGCAAAAATAAGATTACATCGAATAGATCTCCACAAGAGAGGGGAGAACTTTGTATTGAGATCCAAAAAGAGAGAAGAAGCCATCTAGCTACTAGCTATGGACCCGAAGGTCTGAAGTAAACTACTCACACTTCATCGGAGGGGCTATGGTGTTGGTGTAGAAGCCCTCCGTGGTGGATGCCCCCTCCGGCGGAGCTCCGGAAGAGGCCCAAGATGGGATCTCGTGGATACAGAAGGTTGCGGCGGTGGAATTAGGTTTTTGGCTCCTCATGTGATCGTACGGGGATACGTAGGTATATATAGGAGGAAGGAGTATGTCGGTGGAGCGTCAGGGGGCCCACGAGGTAGGGGGGCGCATCTTCGAGTACGGTCCAAGTCTCCTAGATCATGTTCGGTTGGAAAATTACGTTCCCGAAGGTTTCATTCCGTTTGGACTCCGTTTGATATTCCGTTTCTTCGAAACACTGAAATAGGCAAAAAAACAGCAATTCTGGGCTGGGCCTCTGTTAATAGGTTAGTCCCAAAAGTAATATAAAAGTGGAAAATAAAGCCCTCCAAAACAGTAGATAAAGTAGCATGGAGCAATCAAAAATTATAGATATGTTGGAGACGTATCAGGGAGAACCCTCCAAAGCGGAAACCTTGGCCTTGATGCCGACGGGTATGGGAGCAGGCTTGTAGTTAAGCATGCCAGCTTGATCGAGAAGCTCATGGGCGTAGCGTTGCTGGTGCAGGAAGAACCCATCAGGCCGTCGAACCACCTCAATGCCAAGGAAGTAATGCAGGAGACCCAGGCCCTTCAGGGCAAACTCATCGCGAAGATGAGCAGTGAGCCGCTGGAGGAGCGCGAGAGTGGATGCCGCCAGAATGATGTCATCGACGTACAACAGCAAGTAGGCCATGTCAACTCCGTGATGGTACACGAAGAGGGACGCATCGGAGCGAGTCGATGTAAATCCGAGCGTCTGCAGGAAGGCGGCGATGCGCTGGTACTAGGCCCGATGTGCCTGCTTCAACCCGTAAAGATAGCGGGAGAGCAAGCACACATGATCTGGATGTGTGGCATCGACGAAGCCATTGGGCTGCTCACAGAACACCTGCTCAGCTAGGTGGTCGTGCAAGAAGGCGTTGGACACGTCCAACCGATGCACAGGCCAAGCTTGGGATACAGCTAGCTGGAGCACGGCGTAGATCATGCCCGGTTTAACAACCGAGGCAAATGTGTCGGTGAAGTCCACACCCGCACGTTGCCGAAAGCCCCGAACCACCTAGCAAGCTTTATAGCCCTGGAGAGTGCCATCCGGACGAGTCTTGTGCCTAAAGACCCACTTGCCCGTGATGATGTTGGCACGGGGCGGCCGAGGGACGAGCTGCCAGGTACGATTCCACTGAAGCGCGTCGAACTCTTCTTGCATCGCAGCGAGCCAATAAGGATCCCGAAGGGCGGCTCGAGCTGACGACGGGAGAGGGGACGGCTCAGAGACGGAAGCAGCGAGAAGGTACTCATCGCTGGTGTACCGCGTGCTCGGGCAGAAGGTGCCAGCCCAAGAGAGAGTCATCGGGCGGGGCAGCTGGTCCGGGTGGAGACGGGTGATGACGAAGAAGAGCCAGCCTCCTCCGAGGCCGCGGACGAGGCCGCCGTGGGCGAGGCGGCGGGTGAGCCGACGGCGTGGTCTGGGACAGGGATGCCAAGGGCATCGCGGACGCCGAGGGAGGTGCGGCCCCTAAGGAAGCCAACCGGGGAGAGACTCGACCCGTGGCGGGGGGGCACCCTCAAAGCTGGAGGCGGCCCAAGAGAAGCACGCGAGCGGCCGTCACTGGGAGCGGCCAAAGCTGCAACATCCGAAGGTACCTGCTGAAATGGAAACACCATCTCATCAAAGTAAACGTGTCGTGAAGTGATCACCCGATGTGAGATAGGATCATAGCAGCGGTAGCCTTTGGTGTTGGGGGGATAGCCGAGAAATATGCAGGCCACGGACCGAGGTGCGAGCTTATGAGGAGCAGTGGAAGCGATGCTAGGGTAGCACAGGCAACCGAAGATGCGGAGCTCAGCATAGGAGGGTGGCGTGCCAAACAGGAGGTGATGAGGTCCAAAATTCCCGCGAGTGGGGCAAGGACGAATGTTAATGAGTAGTGACGCTGTGGCGAGCGCGTCGGGCCAATAACGTGGTGGTGCGTTGGCGTGAAACAGGAGGGTGCGGACGCAGTCATTAAGAGTGCGAAGCAAACGCTCAGCGCGGCCGTTTTGTTCCGAAGTGAACGGGCAAGTGAGACAAAAGATCGTGTTGTGTGTGGCGAGAAGGTTGTGGATCGCAAGGTTATCAAACTCCTTCCCGTTGTCTGTTTGCAATGCATGAATGGGACGTCCAAACTGCGTGGAGACATAGGAGTAGAAAGCGGTGAGAGTAGCAACAGAGTCTGACTTTCGCCGCAACGGGAAGGTCCACACATAGTGCGAAAAATCATCAAGTATGACAAGATAATAAAGATAGCCCATTTTACTTGCAACAGGAGAGGTCCAAACATCAAAATGAATTAACCCAAACGGGTATGATGCAACATGCGAGGAAGTGCTAAAAGGAAGACGAACATGTTTGCCGAGACGACAAGCATGACAAGTGTGATCATCGATCTTATTACACGTGAATGAAAAACTCCGAAGAATATGACAGAGGGTGGTGGTGTTGGGATGACCGAGACGAGCATGCCAAAGGTCCACTGGCAGAAAGCGCCATGGGTGTAGCAACGGAGGAGGTGGATGAGTGGGCCGGGTAGAGCTCGTCGGGGTTGTCACATCGGTGGAGCACCATCCGGGTATGGGCATCCTTAACAGAAAAGCCAGACATGTCAAATTCAGCGGTAACAGGATATTCACTTGTAAGAGAACGAACGGAAACAAGATTTTTAATGATGTCAAGAGAGACAAGTACGTTAGAAAGATATAATGGCATGGAGTTAGAAGGAAAAGCAGCATGGCCGACATGAGTAATAGGCATGGAAGAACCGTCACCCACGGTAATGCGAGCAGCGGTGTGAACGGGGTGAGCAGCAAGAAGGTTACCGGGGTTGGCGGCCATGTGAGCCGTGGCTCCAGTGTCCATATACCAGTCGCCACCACCAGTGTACTGCTGCGGCGTGGGGGCGGTGTGGAGGGCCGCTAGGAGTGCGGGGTCCCAAGGCGCCGGCGGGAGGGCTGGGGCTGACGGCACCAGCTGAGGCGGCGGCGCCACGAACCCACTGACTGAAGGCAGCCCAGAGGCTGCAGAGGGGCCGTAGATCGGCACGGGAGGGTACAGCTGAGGGGCCGCGTGAAGCACCTCATGAGAGGCCGGGCGGGTGCCGAAGAATCCCGGGACGGGGGCGCGCGGTACAGGCATGGAGTACGCATGCATGACCCCGGTCCAAGGGTTCTAGCCGGCCTGCCAGGGCGTCGGTGGGAGCTGCTGCTGCTGTTGGCGCGACGCGTGATAACCCACAAGTATAGGGGATCGCAATAGCTTTCGAGGGTAGAGTAT
The DNA here is from genome assembly GCA_963921465.1 of Triticum timopheevii. NCBI lineage: Eukaryota > Viridiplantae > Streptophyta > Magnoliopsida > Poales > Poaceae > Triticum > Triticum timopheevii. Next base: position 665,520,244 of record OY997266.1, read on the forward strand.
TCAACCCAAATTTATTGATTCGACACAAGGGGAGGCAAAGAATATTCTTGAGTATTAGCAGTTGAGTTGTCAATTCAACCACACCTGGATAACTTAGTATCTGCAGCAAAGTATTTAGTAGCAAAGTAGTATGATAATAATAGTAATGGTAGCAAAAGTAAAGATAAATGTTTTGGGGTTTTTGTAGTAGTTGTAGCAGTAGCAACGGAAAAGTAAATAAGTGAAGAACAATATATGAAAAGCTCGGAGGCATTGGATCAGTGATGGATAATTATGCCGGATGAGATTCCTCATGCAATAGTTGTAACATAGGGTGATATAGAACTAGCTCCAGTTCGTCAATGTAATGTAGGCATGTATTCCGTAAATAGTCATACGTGCTTATGGAAAAGAACTTGCATGACATCTTTTGTCCTACCCTCCCGTGTTCAGCGGGGTCCTTACGGAAACTAAGGGATATTAAGGCCTCCTTTTAATAGAGAACCAAAACAAAGCATTAGCACATAGTGAATACATGAACTCCTCAAACTACGGTCATCACCGAGAAGTATCCCGATTATTGTCACTTCGGGATTGTCGAATCATAACACATAATAGGTGACTATAGACTTGCAAGATAGGATCAAGAACACACATATATTCATGAAAACATAATAGGTTCAGATCTGAAATCATGGCACTAGGGCCCTAGTGACAAGCATTAAGCATAGCAAAGTCATAGCAACATCAATCTCAGAACATAGTGGATACTAGGGATCAAACCCTAACAAAGTTAACTTAATTACATGGTAAATCGCATCCAACCCATCACCGTCCAGCAAGCCTACGATGGAATTACTCACGCACGGCGGTGAGCATCATGAAATTGGTGATGGAGGATGGTTGATGATGACGATAGCGGCGAATCCCCCTCTTCGGAGCCCCGAACGGACTCCAGATCAGCCCTCATGAGAGAGATTAGGGCTTGGCGGCGGCTCCGTGTTGTGAAACGCGATGAAACTTTCTCCTTGATTTTTTTCTCCCCGAGACGGAATATATGGAGTTGGAGTTGAGGTCGGGAGGTGTCCAGGGGGCCCACAAGATAGGAGGGCGCGCCCTAGGGGGGGCGCGCCCCCCTGTCTCGTGGACAGCCCGTGGGCCCCTTGGCCTTGATTCTTTCACCAAAAACTCTTACTAATTCTGAAAAGTGCCTCCGTGGATTACCAGGACATTCCGAGAACTTTTCTTTTCTACACATAAAACAACATCATGGCAGTTCTGCTGAAAACAGCGTCAGTCCGGGTTAGTTTCATTCAAATCATGCAAGTTAGAGTCCAAAACAAGGGCAAAAGTGTTTGGAAAAGTAGATACGTTGGAGACGTATCAACTCCCCCAAGGTTAAACATTTGCTTGTCCTCAAGCAATTCAGGCTATAAACTGAAAGTGATAAAGAAAAACTTTTACAAACTCTGTTTGCTCTTGTTGTTGTAACATGAAAAGCCAACATTCAAGTTTCAGCAAATATTATGAACTAACCATACTAACAATAACACACAGGTCTCACAATTACACATATCAATAACATAATCATCTAACGAGCTATAATAATAAAACTCGGATGACAACACTTTCTCAAAATAATCATAACATGATATAACAAAATGGTATCTCGCTAGCCCTTTCTAAGACCGCAAAACATAAATGCAGAGCACCTTTAAAGATCAAGGACTGACTAAACATTGTAATTCATGGTAAAAGAGATCCAGTCAAGTCATACCCAATATAAATCAATAATCATGAATGCAAACGAAAGTGTGCTCTCTAGCGGGTGCTTTATAATAAGAAGGGTGATGAGTCAACATAAAAGTAAATAGATAGGCCCTTCGCAGAGGGAAGCAGGGATTTGTAGAGGTGCCAGAGCTCGATTTAAAATACAGATTAATAACATTTTGAGCGGCATACTTTTGCCGTCAACGCAACAACTATGAGACGGCTGTATCTTCCATACTACATGCATTATAGGCAGTTCCCAAACAGAATGGTAAAGGTTTATACCCCCTCAACCACCAACAAGCATCAATCCATGGCTTTCTCAAAACAACGAGTGCCTCCAACATACAACAGCCCTGGGGGAGTTTTGTTTAATTATTTTTATTTGCTTTGATCTTTTTGGATCATGGGATTGGGCATCCCGGTTACTGGCCCTTTCTCGTGAATGAGGAGCGGAGTCCACTCCTCTTGAGAATAACCCACCTAGCATGGAAGATATAGGCAGCCCTAGTTGAAACATGAGCTGCTCGAGCATACAAAACAGAATTTCATTTGAAGGTTTGGAGTTTGACACATACAAATTTACTTGGAAAGGCAGGTAAATACCGCATATAGGAAGGTATAGTGGACTCATATGGACCAACTTTGGGGTTTAAGGAGTTTGGATGCGCAAGCAGTATTCCCGCTTAGTACAGGTGAAGGCTAGCAAAAGACTGGGGAGGGACCAACTGAGAGAGCAACAACAGTCGTAAACATGCATTAAAATTAATTTACACCGAGTACAAGTAAGAGTAGGGTATAATCTACCATGAACATAAATATCGTGAAGGCTATGTTGATTTGATTCAACTACATGCGTGAACATGTGCCAAGTCTAGTCACTCAATTCATTTAAAGGAGGATACCATCCCATCATACCACATCATAATCATTCTAATAGCATGTTGGCACGCAAGGTAAACCATTATAACTCTTAGCTAATCAAGCATGGCACAAGCAACTATAATCTCTAAATGTCATTGCAAATATGTTTACTTCATAATAGCTGACTCGGGAACGATGAATCGTCATATTTACAAAAACAAGAGAGGTCGAGTTCATACCAGCTTTTCTCATCCCAATAAATCAATCATATATCGTCATTATTGCATTTCACTTGCACGACCGAACGATGTGTATAATAATAAGATTGTACGTGCATTGGACTAAGCTGGAATCTGCAAGCATTCAACTCAAGAGAGAAGACAAGTAATATGGGCTCTAAGTTAAATAAACAATCATGCATATAAGAGCCACTAAGCATTTTCAATATAGTCTTCTCGACCCCCAAAGAAAGAAAAGAAAATAAAACTATTTACACGAGAAAGCTCCCAACAAGTAAAAGAAGAACGAGAAATCTTTTTGGTTTTTTTTCATTTTAATTTCTACTAAAAGAAAGGAAGTTAAACTAACTAATTTTGGTTTTTCTTAAGGTTTAACAAACACACAAGAAGAAAGCTAGAAAAAGAAATTTAAACTAACATGGATAATACAATGAAAGAGTATGAGCACCGACGACTAGTGTGTGAACATGAATGTAAAGTCGGTGAGAAATACGTACTCCCTCAAGCTTAGGCTTTTGACCTAAGTTGGTCTAATACTAGTGACCGCCTGGCTGATATCCATAAGTGAAACTGGGGTAGTACTGAGATGAAGAGGCGACCCCCTCCTGAGCAGCAGCGTGTTGGTGAGCTGCGGTGTTGGTGAGCTGCCTCCATTCCCCTCTCATATTCAATGGCGTCTTCCCTGGTGACAACTTATCTTCCTTTTGTCTGATAATCAAAAAGTTAGGGAGCAGGAAGAGTAACAGGGACGAAGTTGCGTCTGTTAAAGGTTAGTCGATAATGGAGGAATTATTCATTCCTCTCAAGAAAATGATGATCAAACATAGCTTCTTTATCCAAATAAACAGGAGGTACAATCATATCCCCCTCTCGTGGAGCTATATTAAGAAAATTAGCCACACGGGTTGCATAAATTCCTCCAAAGAAATCTCCCCTTCTATTATTATTATGCAACCTACATGCAACTATTGCCCCCAAGTTATAACCTCTATAACTTGAAACCGCACTCTTGAGGACACAAAGATCAGGGGCACACATGTGACATACTTCGTCCTTCCTGTTAATGCATCTAGCAATAAAGAGAGCAAAGTAATGTATAGCAGGAAAATGAATGCTCCCTATGGTAGCTTGTGTTACGTCCCTAGATTCTCCCACAGTAATACTAGCAAGAAAATCTCTAACTTCATATTTGGGAGGATCATTAATATTACCCCACTGCGGGAGTTTGCAAGCAGTTGTGAAATCTTCTAAATCCATGGTGTGAGATGTATCATAAATATCAAACATAACACTAGGGGAATTACGCGAAGAAATATATTCGAACCTCCGCACAAAGGAATCAGTTAATTGATAATATTGGGGACACTTATCTTGTAAGAAGTCCTCAAGCTCAGCATTACGCACATACGCGTCAAATTCCCCCTTGAAGCCTGCTTCAACCATAAAATCATCGGATGGCCACTCGCAAGCCCGTACATTTGTGTCCCTTGGCAAATTAACATCTTGTTCACGTATAGAAATCCTTGCCCTTTCTTTGCCGAGGAACCACCTTGGTACATTCTTCTAAGCATATTTCTTTTTCTGAAAATTTCTGAAATTTTAGTAACTTCAAAATAAAAGTGAATAAAACTAAACAAGATTGATAGCAACTACTCCTACAAGTGCCTAGAGCCTATATCATGCATTGGAATTGCTTGGGACCTCAAAATTTTAACATGCAAGCTCAAGAACATGGTCACCTATGCAGCAAAAATTTGCAATGAATAAAGCACTAGAACAAAAACTATTTGGACCAATGGAGGAGTCACATACCAAGCAACAATCTCCCAAAGCAGTTTCGCGAATGGAGCTTTGAGCTAAGAGATCGAAAATCGCAGCAAAACAAGCAAGAACTCGGGTTTGAGCTGGATGGGGATTTTTTGGGTAGAAGATGAAGTGTGTGGGTGCTGGCATAAGTGGAGGAGACCCCACCAGGGGCCCACGAGACAGGGGCGCGCCCTACAGGGGGGCGCGCCCTCCTCTCTCGTGGCCTGGTGCTTGCCCCTTTTGCAGTGTTTTCAGTGCCTAAAATCCTCAAATATTCCAGAAAAAATCATACTAAATTTGTAGGGCATTTGGAGCACTTTTATCTTTGGACTATTTTTTAATGCACGAATAATTCAGAAAACAGACTGATGATACTATTTTTGCTTTATTTAATCTAAATAACAGAAAGTAAAAAGAGGGTACAGAAGGTTGTGCCTTCTAGTTTCATCCATCTCGTGATCATCAAAATGAACCCACTAACAAGGTTGATCAAGTCTTATTAACAAACTCCTTCCGAATAACACGGAACCGGAGAAATTTCGAATAACACTAAGTTACCTCAATGGGGATATGAAAATCCCCAACAATAAGAATATCATACTTTTTCTTGACAGTAGGGAGAGGAAATTCAAAACCTCCAAAAATGATAGTTGGAACTTTTTCAATAGAATTGATGCTCTGAACTTGAGATTGTTTCCTCGGAAAGTGTACTGTATTCTCATTACCATTAACATGAAAAGTGACATTGCCTTTGTTGCAATCAATAACAGCCCCTGCAGTATTAAGAAAAGGTCTACCAAGGATAATAGACATACTATCGTCCTCAGGAATATCCAGAATAACGAAGTCTATTAAGATGGTGACATTTGCAACCACAACAGGCACATCCTCACAAATACCGACAGGTATAGCAGTTGATTTATCGGCCATTTGCAAAGATATTTCAGTAGGTGTCAACTTATTCAATTCAAGTCTACGATATAAAGAGAGGGGCATAACACTAACACCGGCTCCAAGATCACATAAAGCAGTTCTAACATAATTTCTTTTAATGGAGCATGGTATAGTTGGTACACCCGGATCTCCAAGTTTCATTGGTATTCCACCATTAAAAGTGTAATTAGCAAGCATGGTGGAAATTTCGGCTTCCGGTATCTTTCTTTTATTTGTGATGATATCCTTAATATACTTAGTATAAGGAATACTTTTAGCATATCAGTTAAGAGCATACGTAAGAAAATAGGTCTAATCATTTCAGCAAAGCGCTCGAAATCCTCATCATCCATTGACTTGGATGGTTTAGGAGGGAAGGGCATGGGTTTATGAACCCATGGTTCTCTTTCTTTACCGTGCTTCCTAGCAACAAAATCTCTCTTATCATAACGTTGATTCTTTGATTGTGGGTTATCAAGATCAACAGGAGGTTCAATCTCTACATCATTGTCTTTGCTAGGTTGAGCATCAACATGAACATTATCATTAACATAATCACTAGGTTCATGTTCATCACCTAATTGAGTTTCAGCATCAGAAATAGAAATATCATTGGGATTCTCAGGTGTGTCTATAGTAGGTTCATTAGAAGCATGCAAAGTCCTATCATTTTTCTTCTTCTTCTTTTTAGAAAAACTAGGTGCCTCTAAATTATTTCTCTGAGAATCTTGCTTGATTCTCTTAGGGTGGCCTTCAGGATACAAAGGTTCCTGAGTCATTCTACCAGTTCTAGTAGCCACTCTAACAGCAAGGTCATTTTTATTATTTAATTCATCAAGCAAATCATTTTGAGCTTTGAGTACTTGCTCAGCTTGAGTAGCAACCATAGAAGCATATTTGCTAACGCGGTGAAGTTCATCTTTAACTCTAGCCAGATTATCACCTACGCGTCCTATCTTGAAAGCATTATTCTTTAACTCTCTACCAACATAAGCACTAAAACTTTCTTGTCTAGCCATAAAGTCATCAAATTCATCTAAGCATGGGCTATGAAATTTAGTAGAGGGTACTTCAACTTTGTCATATCTATAGAGTGAATTTACCTATACTACCTGTGTCGGGTTATCAAGACAATGTGGTTCTTCAGGCGGTAAATTAAGACCATGTATTTCTTCAATAGGAGGTAAATTCTTAACATCTTCAGCTTTAATACCTTTTTATTTCATTGATTTCTTTGCCTCTTGCATATCTTCAGGACTGAGAAATAAAACACCTCTCTTCTTCGGAGTGGGTTTAGGAATATGCTCAGGAGTTGGCTCAATTGGTTCAGGAATTACTTCAGGAACTGGCTTAGGAAGAGTCCAATTATTTTCATTTGTCAACATAGTATTCAATAGTATTTCAGCTTCGTCGACTGTTCTTTCCCTGAAAACATAACCAGCACAACTATCCAAGTAATCCTTGGAAGCATCGGTTAGTCCATTATAAAAGATATCAAGTATTTCATTTTTCTTGGGTGGATGATCAGGCAAAGCATTAAGTAACCGGAGAAGCCTCCCCCAAGCTTGTGGGAGACTCTCTTCTTTGATTTGCACAAAATTATATATTTCCCGCAAGGCAGCTTGTTTCTTATGAGCATGAAAATATTTAGCAGAGAAGTAATAAATCATATCCTGGGGACTACGCACACAACCAGGAGCAAGAGAATTATACCAAGTCTTAGCATCGCCCTTTAATGAGAACGGGAATATCTTAAGGATATATAAATAGCGAGACTTCTCATCATCAGTAAATAGGGTGGCTATATCATTCAAATTGGTAAGATGTGCCACAACAGTTTCAGATTCAAGGCCATAAAAAGGATCAGATTCAACTAAAGTAATAATATCAGGATCAACAGAGAATTCATAATCCTTATCAGTAACACAGATAGGTGAAGTAGCAAAAGCAGGATCGGGTTTCATTCTAGCATTAAGAGACTGTTGCTTCCATTTAGCTAATAATTTCTTAAGATCATTTCTATCATTGCAAGCAAGAATTTCCATAGCAGTTGTTTCATGCATAACATAATCCTAAGGAACAACAGGTAAAACATAATCATTGGGGGGACCTTCATCATCACTATCATCAATAATAGGTTCTTCAATATTTTCATTCCCCCCAAATCTAGCAAGTTGTTCATCTAAAAATTCACCTAATGGCAAAGTAGTATCACACACAGAAGTAATTTCATCATGCATAGTAGAAGTGGCATCATCAATAACATGCGACATATCAAAATTCATAGCAGTAGCAGGTTTAGGTGTCGCAAGCTTACTTATAACGGAAGGAGAATCTAGTGCAGAGCTAGATGGCAGTTCCTTACCTCCCCTCGTAGTTGAGGGCAAAATAGTAGTTCGATTGTCTTTCAAGTTCTTCATAGTGATCAACAGATATAAATCCCAAGTGACACAGAGAATAGAGCTATGCTCCCCGGCAACGGCGCCAGAAATTAGTCTTGATAACCCACAAGTATAGGGGATCGCAACAACTTTTGAGGGTAGAGTATTCAACCCAAATTTATTGATTCGACACAAGGGGAGCCAAAGAATATTCTTGAGTATTAGCAGTTGAGTTGTCAATTCAACCACACCTGGATAACTTAGTATCTGCAGCAAAGTGTTTAGTAGCAAAGTAGTATGATAATAATAGTAACGGTAGCAAAAGTAAAGATAAATGTTTTGTGGTTTTTGTAGTAGTTGTAACAGTAGCAACGGAAAAGTAAATAAGCGAAGAACAATATATGAAAAGCTCGTAGGCATTGGATCAGTGATGGATAATTATGCCGGATGCGATTCCTCATGCAATAGTTATAACATAGGGTGATATAGAACTAGCTCCAGTTCGTCAATGTAATGTAGGCATGTATTCCGTAAATAGTCATACGTGCTTATGGAAAAGAACTTGCATGACATCTTTTGTCCTACCCTCCCGTGGTCAGCGGGATCCTTACGGAAACTAAGGGATATTAAGGCCTCCTTTTAATAGAGAACCGGAACAAAGCATTAGCACATAGTGAATACATGAACTCCTCAAACTACGGTCATCACCGAGAAGTATCCTGATTATTGTCACTTCGGGGTTGTCGGATCACAACACATAATAGGTGACTATAGACTTGCAAAATAGGATCAAGAACACACATATATTCATGAAAACATAATAGGTTCAGATCTGAAATCATGGCACTAGGGCCCTAGTGACAAGCATTAAGCATAGCAAAGTCATAGCAACATCAATCTCAAAACATAGTGGATACTAGGGATCAAACCCTAACAAAGCTAACTTAATTACATGGTAAATCTCATCCAACCCATCACCGTCCAGCAAGCTTAAGATGGAATTACTCACGCATGGCGGTGAGCATCATGAAATTGGTGATGGAGGATGGTTGATGATGACGACGGCGACGAATCCCCCTCTCCGGAGCCCCGAACGGACTCCAGATCAGCCCTCCCGAGAGAGATTAGGGCTTGGCGGCGGCTCCGTGTCGTGAAACACGATGAAACTTTCTCCTTGATTTTTTTCTCCCCGAGACGGTATATATGGAGTTGGAGTTGAGGTCAGGAGGTGTCCAGGGGGCCCACGAGATAGGAGGGCGCGCCCTAGGGGGGGCGCGCCCCCCTGACTCGTGGACAGCCCGTGGGCCCCCTGGCCTTGATTCTTTCGCCAAAAATTCTTATTAATTCTGAAAAGTCCCTTCGTGGATTGCCAGGACATTCCGAGAACTTTTCTTTTCTACACATAAAACAATATCATGGCAGTTCTACTGAAAACAACGTCAGTCCGGGTTAGTTTCATTCAAATCATGCAAGTTAGAGTACAAAACAAGGGCAAAAGTGTTTGGAAAAGTAGATACGTTGGAGACGTATCAGCGCCCCGCCGTGTGCAGCCGGCTGCTGCTGCTGCTGTTTGCGGCCGCCTCGGCCACGGCGGCCCCCGCGGCGCTGCTGCTCGGCGGGGGGCTGCGGAGGGGCCGGCGGCGGCTGCGGTATGGGAACCCGGGCAGCGGCAGCGCCTGGAAGGGGCCCGAGGCGGGCCTCGGCCGGGCTGTGGGCGGCGCACCGCCGCGGGTACCGGCGGCGAGGGCAGTGTGGGTGGCCCGGGTGCATGACATCCGCTTCCTCCTCTCCTCCAACTTCAGGTACACAACGATCTTGGGGAACGTCGGGTTGGTGATGAGAGGGATGTTGGAGGCGGCGTTCCCGAAGTCGTCGTTCAAGCCGGCGATGAGGGTGCTGAGGAGGAGCTCATCGGAGACCGTCTCACCAAGGTCACGGAGCTCATCAACAAGCTTCTTGAGGCGCATGCAGTAATCGTCAACAGACGAGTCGAGCTACTGGCACCCAAAAAACTCGCCGTGCAAGAAAACCTTGCGTTGGAGCGCGTTGTCGATGAAGAGGCCGTTGAGCTTGGTCCAAACGACGTGAGCATCATCGTCGGCGGAGACCACTGTGTGGAAGAGGTCCTTCGAGATGGTGGTGTAGAACCAACGGATGAGAGTGGCGTCGATGGCCATCCACTCCTCATTGCCCTCCATGAAGCGGGAATCCATGGAGCCATCAATGAGATCCTGGATGTTATACTCACGGAACACATGGGAGAAGTACGTCTTCCATGCATAGTAGGTGGAGGTGAGATGGTCGAGGACGACGGGAACCCGAGCGAGGATGTTGAGATCGCGGATGGCGACGGGGTCGGGACCTTCGAACGGGTTGGTCTGGCGGCTGCAGGTGGTGCCTAAGGAACCGGGGGAGGCCATGAGGAGACGGGGTGGCGGCGTCACGCGGGAGAGCGGCGCGGCTGAGGGTGGCGGCGCGGCCGTAGGGCGGCGCAGCGGGGTGGGGGCGGAAGCGTGGGCGGCGGCGACACACGGGGGCGGCGGTCGCGGCGGCGTGGGAACGCGGCGGCGATGGCGGCGGGTGGTGGTGGCAGCGGCGATGCGATCTTGGCGGCGGCGGCGGCGGCGATGGGTTAGGGTTAGGATCGTAGGTATGATACCATGTTGGAAAACGAAAGTTTGGCAATGCTTCACGATGGATTGATCGGTGCATAGCGCACATATATTTGGAATATAAGGTGGGTCACAATCTCAACTATACAATGACTAGGAGGTGGGCCGGGCTATACAATATACATGCACAAACCATATATTCAACAGCCCTAATCCAGGAGGCCTTTACCACCGTCCTAGACGCGTGCATTTTTTATAGGTGTATCTGAAGTAAACACGATAATCCAAGCATAGCGGGCCACAGTTTTTTTCATGTTACAAAAATGGATCGCATGTGTGGTCATGCGTGTTTGATCGAGCTTACGGAGACTTATTCAGAAAGCACGTCTTCCTTCTTACGGGAACACTTATGGTATGGCAAAGACATCAACAAGCAGGGAAATTGCCTGGTGAAATGGGATAAGGTTTGTCTACCAAAAAAGCAGGGGGTTTGGGTGTTCTTGACCCTAGAATGCAAAACAAGGCCATCTTGGCTAAATTCCTCTATAAATTCTTTAATAAGCAGGATATTCCATGGGTTAAGTTGATATGGAACAACTACTACAACAATGGAGAATTACCAAGTTTCCCTACCAGAGTGGGGTCATTTTGGTGGAGGGAATGTTGTTCTATCATGGAGAAATTTAAAGAAATGACAAATTGCACTGGCGGGCAAGGTAATACTATCATGCTATGGACTGAAAAGTGGTGTTCCCAATCATTGAAAACCATGATGGCACAACTAGCATCATATGCTAAAAAACTCAGCATTACCCTTCAGGAGGCGAGCAATCTTGATTATGATAGTTTCTATGAGATGTTTCACTTGCCAATGTCTAGTATTGCTGTTCAACAGAGCATTCAATTAAGAGGACTTATCAACGACAGAGCCAACCAAGAGCAACCTGATATTTGGAACTTTTATTGGGGAGGTACCAAATACTCCAACAAAAGAATATATCTGGAATATATTGGCAAACCTATAGATGCACCACAACCTTTCCAATGGATATGGAAATCATGCACACTTCCTAAACAGAAGTTCTTCTTCTGGTTACTACTATAGGACAGGCTGAATACTAGAGATCTCCTAACCAGGAAGAGTTTCAACATCCAATCCACCTCTTGTGTTCTGTGTGATGATGAACCCAATACTAGAGATCTCTTCTTCAGTTGTGATTTCAGCCAAAACTTCTGGATGAACATTGGTTTCCAATGGAATACTGATTATGATCCCCTAGAAATGATGTTGGAAGGCAGAAGGATCGATAACATCATGTGCTTCAAAGAATGTTTGATTGCAGGATGTTGGAGTTTATGGAAGCACATGAATGGTATTATATTTGATCATGTTTGATGGATTTTTGTACGCACTAAGATTATATTATTTGTATGAGCCGTGGTGGACCGGCATGCAAATAAATATGAGCGTATATATGAGGAAAATATAACTTTGATTTATAGCAATGCCACCCAATGACGTGTGGGTCCCACGTGCTAGTAAATTCCAAGAAAGAGACTATATCAAATATTATACTCTATTTGTAGAGTTCATCGTGTACACTACAGTGGTGCAAAAAGATTAAAGTTTAATTCTTGAATCTGAAAGAAATAATCATTAAAGAAGGATGGACATGAACGTACAAAGCTAGCCAGATTTGCGATCGGCAGTGCACTTTACATGGCCTCGTGCAGTCTCCAACTATCGACTTAATTAAGAAATTAATTAGTACTTTTGGCCGGTTGCGTAAACACGTGATAGACAAGAGCCATATTGCGACGTTGCCGGTGATTTACTTGGGAGCAGCAGTAATCTGTTTAGATACGATTTTGCATGACTAAATCATGTACGTAGACGCCAAGTCTGCTGGAGATAATATCCTGCCAGTTTAAACTCATACGGCTTCAACTAACCAACGTGATTGAAGCCACGGCCAGCGTCTATATAAAGCAGGGCCAGCCCTTGTTCAGATGGAGGCACGCAGAAAAAGGCACAAGGCCCCCGTCCTTGGCAACTCACGCACACATCCATCCATACATCAACCACGCACGCACAAAGCAAGGCCGGCCCTTGGCAACACGGCCAAACATCCACCACGGAGGCACGCCAGAAGGAGGAGGGACGCACAAAGGGAGCCACCACACCCATCCATCCATCACGCACGCACAAGGGCCTCCGTCCTTGGGAACTCACGCACACATCCATCCATACATCAACCACGCACGTAGAAAACACATCCACGCCGACAGGCTCTACGCGCATCAGCCAAAGCTCTCGCCCTCAAGCACGCCGCCAACTCCACGCCTCTTTTTTCCCCTTCTCAATCTTCACCGTAAAAGTTTCGTCGACCGCGGGCGACGCCGAAGCTTCATCAACATGCTGATCTTTGCCAAAACCGTTGGCCTTGATGGTAAGTTATAAGATCTGATCGCATCAATGAGCTTTGTGTGATGGAAGAAGAATGATGTCTACTTGGCTATTCCATAAATCTTTATCATGGCACGACCGCCTCACCAAAGTCGACCATGTAAAAATATACAATCATGGCACGGCCGCCTCATCAAAGTCGCCCATGTAAACTATACAACCATGGCACGACCGCCTCATCAACGTCGCCCATGCGGAAATTTACATCCATGGCACGACCGCCTCATCAAAGTCGTCCATGTAAAAAATATACAACCATGGCACGGCCGCCTCATCAAAGTCGCCCATGTAAAATATACAACCATGGCACGGCCGCCTCACCAACGTCGCCCATGCGGAGTAGATGAAAATCCTCACAAAAATACATCGTCGATTGCTTCATCTATATCGGCGGTGTGCAACCCCTGATTCTTAAAATAAAGGAGAAAAGGCATGCTCTATCAATGATCTATCTCAAATCTGTGGCCTAATCTCCATGAGGTTATGGTCAAATTCATCATACCCATCTCATGTCTAGTGCCGACAAGGCTAGACAAAATCATGTCCAAGTGCCAACACGGCCAGGTTATTATGTTCCATTAACATGTCACAATCCCAAACGGGATCGGACACTTCGTTGCTGGGCACCGACGAGGCGAAAGCAACATACACATATCCATGTTCGATGAATTCTTGGGTACATGACTGGGCACCGACAAGGCAAAGGTCACCGTCTTCATCAACAAATTCCGTTCTAAATACCGACATGGCAATGGCGTATCGTGACTGGGTTCAGGCAAAACAAAGTCACCCGCACCTACGCATCACCACCATCTACATCTTTTCTCCAAACATCACACATGCTTCATGGATGAGAGAATTTCACGACGACGACCGCGCGCAGCTTAATCGGAGGTTTTCTGTAAGCTTGACCTGCAGATGTAATTAACCGGACGCTTTGCAAAAGCACCGGGAATCAGCGGACTACACGCAATCTTTCCAAGTCAGATACTCCTTAAGCATAGTCGCAGAAGGCAAAAATAGGCAAACTCCAATGGGAGCATGTAACATTCATGTATTTGTAGTCGTACGACGATGAATAAAATACAGAGTTCCCATAATTTATTTCCGCGTTTGTCATGTATTTTTGTTTTCGAAACAGATCACAAAGAAAGAAACATGGCATATTGCATTAACACCTTCAAAGAACACTTTCGCATGATCATCAACAAAGCAAAACCGAGTTTGAAGGAAGGAATGCAAAGCTGGTTGGACTACTTGTAGATCTCTCATTTCCACTTCTTGATCTTTGTTCAGTCGATGTAACTTTATCCTTATTAATGAAAATCAGAGTTATAGGGGATTTTTTCCCCACTGTGTTTGCTCAAAAAAAAAAAATACGGGGACACTCACGGTTGGGTACTAGTACGTGACATGAACTTGTACAGATCAACTTGTTTTGACCAAAATGAAAATTTGTGGTATATGTTAGGCCCCACAAGAAAAAAGTTGTACGTGAGTAAAAAAAATGGCGAATGAGTTGTACGTGAGTATTTCTCTTGGCACGGCCAACTTCAATACAATTATGCAGTTTAGTTAGAGGTAAATTGTCCTAACTTGAAATTTGGGTCAGTGGATTGTTTTTGGAAGAAAGCGAGGCGGCTCATGGGAGAGTGAAGCGAGGCCAGAGACGCAGCTGGATGTGTCGCGTAAGAACGAGCCGCCGCTCGATGTGTCGAGTTCGGAGGTTGACGAGTGAGCGTGCAGGCTTGCCCGAAAAAACAAAGCTTGCGATTCCCTGTCTAGAAGGATGGCCGAGGGCGGCGGCAAGGGCAAACACAACGTGTTAGCATTAATCTTGCCATGATGTATATGAATATTTAGTTTTCTTTTAAGTTCCATATTAAGTTTTGAGTTTGCATGTAGTCTAGATAGTCTGTATGTGTGACCCATGTGCTCGCCGAGTCTCGACAAGATGTGTCCGTCTTTCGAAACAGGCTTTCGCCCCGCTTTATAGATAAAGCACCAACCACAAAAGTACACGGCCGAACGATACAAGATGGTGAGGTAGCCTTTTTACAAAGCCGATCCTAAGATATCCAGCGGACACAGAGGCACGCGGCAATGCTACCAGCTACAAGCACCGGAAGCACCAACCACCCCCACGCTACAACCTAACAAACCTAAGCTCCACGACAACGCCCCAAGAGGGAAGACGGTGCAGAGCGTCGCCGCTGTCGAGTCCAAACGGACAAAGGCCTTCACCCGGAGCCCGGGCACGACGAGAAGAACCACAACGACGTCTTCAAGAAGAGAACGGCATCCACGGGTGTCGTCGTCGTTGGCGCCATCATGGCACGGAGCTTTCGCCCGGCAACTCACTCATGCCCCTAAGAGGCCGCCAAGAGGAGCGCGGCGAAGCCAGCACCCCAGATCCGGATCAGGACGCCACCCCACCAGAGAAAGGGCACGTCCGAGCTACCCATTGCCACCCCTCCCGTTGTCCACACAACCCGGGAGAGGAGCCACCACCACCACAATGATGCCTGCCGAAAAGCAACCATGTGGCTCGCCATCCGGGGCCTCCGCCCCGGCGTCCCTGTCGCGAGATACCATGCACCGCCCACATCAAAACGCACACAACCACGGTAGGAGGAGCGACGATAGTCCATCAGCTCCTAGCCCGGCATCAGTCCCGGTGTCTGGGCAGGCGCCTTCGCAGTAGGAGGCACCCATACATGCGTCCCCAGCCTGTGCCAGGTGGACAGGGGGAACACGACTCTAAGACTACCGATGGCCACCGGCAAACCAGCCCCTGACCAGGCGAGTTCACACGACGCCATGTCCATGGCCAGCGGCATTGGTCCGCAAAACGACCGCAAGTCTAACCACCACCATCGAGCACCCCGCCGCCATACGACACTGGCCACCGCCGAAGCCGCCGTGGTCGCCACGCCGACGAGTGCACTACCCAGGCCGTCCGTAGACACCTGAACCCGACAGATCGACCACCCACGAGCCGGCACCACCTCGTCGGAGTCCCTACCATGCCAGAACGCAGCAGCAGATGCCGACCCGTGCCGTCGCAACCCTCGTCGCGAGAGACGGCCGCCCAGCAAATCTGGCCGAAGCCCCCCGCCACCACAGCACCCCCGCACACGCATCCGACACCACCCACGTCGCCTGAAGCCTGGCGAAGCACGCCGATGCCCTCCAGCACCCGCTTGCCGCCACGCCACGCCGCACAGCGCTCGCGCCGCGCCCCGACCAGAGGAAGCCCCCCGCCGCGCCGGCCTCCACTCGCGGGGAAAAAGAAAGGCCCCGCCGCCTCTGGATTCGGATGGGCTTTGCCCAGCCGATCCCTGTGGCGACGGCGGGAGAAGGGAGGCGGGAGGCGGGGGACCGGCGGCGGCTGGCTAGGGTTCCCCCCGGTCGCCGCGCGGGGGCGACCCGAGAGGGAAGGGGCCAAGACAAGATGTGTCCGTTGCCGAGTGTGGTCATGGTTGTAGAAACGGCAGCTCAAGAATCGGATCAACGTGCGTGTGAAGAGGCTGCGTGAGTTGCAATCCGCTTCGTGCGTGTCAAGAGGCTGAGGTTGCGTCCAGGTCATTTGGATCCTAGGCATACGTCCAGATTGTTAGTGGTTAGTTTACTACTGTACTAGATGCATGCAACTCTGTTAGCCGCGTATGTGAAAGTGGTGGCCGGGTCATGTGTTAGTGACCGGTGTGGTGTGCACGAGTTAGAAGCGGAACTTGTGGCCTTCCGGCCGTGTGTGTGTGCAGTGGCGGAGCTTGGACCAAATCTTTAGAGGGGCAATGGGCTAAGGATCGAGAAGCAAAACTATGAGGTTTAGCCTGTTTTTACTGAACATAGGGCAAAAAAACTAATGAGTAGTGGGTAATTTTTCCTTTGACAGGGTGGGCAAACTAGTGCTGGATTAACGAGTTGCTTGGCTCTTTATCATTAATCTTGTTAATATTAACCAACGAAAATGTTTGTTCAGCTCGGTTTGTTGTGGGCTCGTTATGCTCATGATTGTTCACAAGTGCTCGTTAAGGTAATAAACAACATAGAAGAATTCTATGATTCCATAAAAATTCATAATGAAATAAATTACACAAGGACATAAAGTAATAGAAAACACAGAAGAATCTCATGATCCCATAAAAAAATCACAACGACATAAATTTAACAAGGATGTTTGGTTCCTAGCGGACTCTAGGGTCTCCTAGCGTCTAGCTCCTAGGTCTAGGATAAGTGCCGAAGTGGGCTAGCGTGTTGGGCCCTAGGCTGGGCTAACTAGCAGCTTTTTTGGTAGTGGGCTGATTTGAACTAAGAGTCTCCTGTCAAACTTTTGAAAATTAGCGAGCTAAACGAGTTAGCTCGTGAAACTCGTTCGCTCGCTCGTTTAACTCGTTAATCTTAATGAGCAAAAAACATTGCTTGGCTTCGTTCATTAACTAATGACCACGAGCCGAAAGGAGCCGAACTATCGAGCACTCATTATGCTCGCGAGCTTCGAGCTTTTCGTCCAGCCCTAGGGCCAACGCCCTAGTTGCCCTCCGAAAAGGAATTTTTCAGATCAGAGTACATGCCACCGGGTGTCAATGATACGGTAAGTGTCCTCATTCCAAAAGTCGCTGACCCAGCTCGCCATACTGATTCCAGACCCATTAGTTTATGCAATGTTATCTACATGATTGTGGCCAAATGTTTGGTGAACAGACACCGTCCTCTCCTTGTTGAGATCATATCCCCTATCAGAGTGCTTGTACTCTAGGTCGTCTGATCACAGATAATGTGTTGCTCGCCTTTTGAATACCTCCATTATATTCAGCATGAAAAAAATCCACAGAATAGTTATTGTGCTTATAACTAGACTTGTCAAAGGCCTATGACCTGGTGGATTGAGATTTCTTGTAGCAAGCGGTGGAAAAGTTAGGCTTCGCTCATTAGTGGGTACGATGGATAAAGACATGTGTTACCTCGGTGGGATATTCTGTTAAATTTAATGGAGCCATCTTTGATCCTTTTGCACCGACTCGTGGGCTTCGGCAAGGTGATTACCTGTCCCCTTTTTGATTCCTATTATTGCTGATGGTATCTCCGCCTTAATCAGACAAGGGGTGTAGTCACCTCTCCAACCAGTGGAAATTTGCAGTCGAGCTTCAGAGGTGTCACACCCCCTCTTCGCCGATGACACCCTCCTTTTCTTCAAAGTTAATTCAGCCCAAGTGCAGTATATTAAGGGTGTCATAAACCACAATGCAAGAGCCATGGGACAATTAATAAATCCCCACAAATGCTCTATTCAGTTTGGAGATAATTGCCCAATTGAGAAGCAAACCGAAGTCAGGTAAGAGTTACAAGTGCAAAGCTCACCATTTGAAGGGAAGTACCTTGGGCTGCCCACTCTCGATGGCTGCACGAATAAAGGAAAATTTCAGATGCAGCAAGAGAGCTTAATGAAATGTATCACTGCGTGGGTGACACTCTTTCCAGACAGGCAAGGAAACAATGATTAAGTCCATGGCACAACTATATAATCGGGGTTTTGTAACTGCCATATTCAGTCTGTGATGATCTATCTAGACTTCTGCGGAACTTTTGGTGGGGCTCCAAACATGGGAAAAGGAAGGCGCACTGGCTTGCTTGGGACAAAATGCTCAAACCGAAAGCGAAAGGAGGAATTGGGTTCCGAGCCTTCCGATTGTTTAATCAAGCTCTGGTTGCGTGGCAAGCCTGACGTCTCCTCACCAAACCGGATTCTCAAGGCAAAGTATTATCCTAACGACAACCTCGAGGACACTCGTTTTACAGGTAACACTTCACGAACATCTCACTGCATCTAACATAGCCTCGGCCTGCTCAAGAAGGGGCTTCTGTGGCAGGTCGACAGTGGTGAGAACATCCGCATTTGGAGGGATCGTAGGCTACCACGGCCGACGTCCTATCGGCATATCTCTGTGCATGGGACTTTGCCGGCTACGGAGG
Source organism: Triticum timopheevii (assembly GCA_963921465.1). NCBI lineage: Eukaryota > Viridiplantae > Streptophyta > Magnoliopsida > Poales > Poaceae > Triticum > Triticum timopheevii. The sequence goes on from OY997266.1 coordinate 665,539,271, forward strand.
GTAGCTGACTTACTGGACGATGGCATGGGGATGTACTCTGCCAATAATTTCGGTCGATGGGCATGGACCGCATCTTGACGATAAAGCCCAGCCCGCATCAGCTTGACAATGTCCTCAATTGGCCCCATGAAACTCCGTGGCCTCTTGATTGTAAGGAGTGCGTACAAGCTTGCCTTGGAGGAAAAAACTCACACCAATGCGTGCGCCACGAGCAGGGAACCGGACGACACGTGTGCCGTCTAGAAGGCAGTGTTGGTTTGTCGTGGTATGCTCATGGTAGATGTCATGGGTAGGCTTATCGAACGTGGTTGGGGCCAAAGGACGTCGGTGGGTTCCGGAGGTGATATTGTGGACAAGCCGCGTGTGACACTCGATGTACCCAGGCTCTCCATGGGACATGACACCTCTAGTCCTACCAGATCTATTAGATGGATCACAAGAGGGCTACAATCGTTCTCCTTGATCTTTGTTGGGTGGAGGAGGAACAAGAGCTAGCTCTCCACTTCTCTTTGTGTGTGTGTGACAAACGGGTGGAGTGACAGAAGAGTCGACCCTCTGCATGAAGGGCTCCTCGGGGATCTTATAGGCCTACCCCCAATGTACAAGGGTAAATCTACATGGGCGCGGAGCGTTGACATCTGTGTCTTCTCCTTCTCGTGGTGCCCATCACCTGTGGGGCTCACTGTTAGGGCACCACTATTGCACGTCGCCACCACATCACGGTGCGGCTGGAACAGCTCTAAGCCGTGCGGACGCCGGTGGCCTGGGTTAGCGTGGCGACACGCACTGTTGCCATGCCTTCGGCGGTGGGTGGTGAGGCTGGTCTTGTTTCCATGCCCACCGGTTGCGAGGGAGCGGTCTTCTCGCGCGGCTGGATCGGCGGGCGCCTCCCTCTTGCGGTGCCGCTTGCGCCATGCAGCCCGCGCCTCCGTCTCGAGCGTCCATGACCGAACCGGCGCGAACAAGGGCACACGCACCCAACGATACCCATGGACGCTCTCGGGAGGTTGAATGGATTGGGTGGCGATGGGGCGGCGTACCTGGAGTGGGGCGGAGCAGGCGGCGCTCCGATCGGTGTTGTGCGCCGGACGGGAGGGCTCGACAACGTCTCCCGCACTGCGACAATGGGCGAAGGGCGACGGCGCATCTCCTGAGCTCCCACCGCAGTTGCAACCCTGATCTAGACGGGAGCTGCGTAGAGCAATGCGGAGAGCGACCGCATCGACGTCGCTCTCGTCGCCATTGGAACCTGAGCTAATGTGGTAGTCCGCTATGGATCGGAGTGGGAAGAGGAGAGGACAGATCGGGAAGAGGAGAGGACGGATTGGGAAGAGGAGAGGACGGAGAAAGTAGAGTGGACTGAGGTCTAGGGTTCATCGGAGAGGAAATACATGGGTCCGGGTGGACCGGGCTAATGTGGTGGGCGTGCCCGGGCCGCCCCATATTTGGGCTGGATATAGGGGGTACCGATCAGCCCGGGCGTTTGCGGCCCGTTTGAGGCGCCCAGCTGGGTCACATTTTCGTGATCGGTCAGTGACCGGGCGGGCTGCCCGACCATTTGATGCCAGTTTAGGTCTGTAGATGCTCTAAGTGTTAAAATATTTATGATGATGTGGATTGATGTGGTGCTTAGAAAAAAATATAGCGTGCTTCGTATATACCCCTTCTATTTTGATATTTAATGTGTATTAGTTTCGAAAAGTCCAACGTGTGTGTCTTTGACCAAGTTTTCAGAAAAATATCAATATCTTCAATATCAAATTTATATTATTTATGCCATCATGAAAATTACTTTTCATATCTTATCTGTTACATATTAATAGGAGATATTTATATTATCTTCCATAATCTAATCCTGGTAAAATATACAATCGTTCAACTTAAATGAAACTGATGCACCTTATATTTGGGAATGGTGGGAGTAAACAAACAGAATAATAGATAGATAATCCATCTGTCTCATAATATAAGAACGTTTTTAACATTACGCAAGCGTCAAAAACGATTTTATATTTTGCGATGGAGGGAGTAGTACATAATAGATAGGACTTTGCTACACCTACGCGCAAATCCTTACAGGATTGTTCTTGCAGACTGACTAGTGAAACGATGGTTGGAGATTAATAGGAGGTGGGTTCCACAAAAATGCTAGAAGGACGAAACTTTACAGGCTCTTACAGGCTCATTTCATCTAATTATGCCTGCCCCCACTGAATTTCAGAGGATGGGCTATCCCACCAACTAACACCTAATCACTGGGTGCCAAGTTGCACCCCTTTGTAAAATCTCCGTAAAATTACGTACAAGTAGATTTACTCGTGGGGTCCATTGGTGAGCAGCAGAGGGACGGGCGGGATTCCATAAGTGTATCATTTCTCTATAGATATATAGAAAGATTATCTTACAATATATGAGTAAATAACAAATACTATATAATTCTAGAACAATAATTTAGGGGCGGTTTATTTTTGAATAATGATACATTTACGTAACTTTCCATCTCAAACTAATCTGCCTCCCACCCCCCCCCCCCCCCCCAACGGACGAGACTTGCCTGCTCCCTTCCCGTGCTCCCATCCGTGCTCCCACGTACGTGGCTTGATTTGATTTAAAAAAAAATAAGGTCCGGCCCCACCCCCTGAAAGTCAGGGGGGAGATGATTAGATTAGAAAAGAAAATGAGAAAATGACAGCCGTAGGATGAAGTGGGAGTACGGATGGGAGCATGGGAAGGGAGCAGGCAAGCCGGATCCCTCCCCCCCCCCCCCCCCCCCCCCCCAACACCCTAATTCATCCGGGGTGGGCCCCAAACATTAATCTCGATCCAATAAAACACATCCATATTAGCCTTTACATAAAAAGCTCACGTAAGTGTTCGTGGGTGTAGCATTACTCTTTATTTTTTGAGGGGAAACGATCGAAATCAGTCTGCTGATCCGATTCGTTTTGATGGGATGGACCACGTGAAGGGCAAGCAGATGAGACGGGAAACTTGCCCAAACACCATCTTGACGATCGACTCATCTTTTCCATCTAGTCCTCCTTGGTGCTTCCATGAAGAGGCGGCATGATCTTCCACGATGAGGTACGGCATGGTGGTAAGCCCGGTGTGCACTGCCTCCCCCACCATTCCCCACACCCCTATCTCTACGGCCCGCCTCTGGATGACGCCCACAATGTCCTGCCTGACATTGTACCTCATGGTGCTGATGAGCTCCTCGGTCGTCGGGCCCAGCTCAGCTGTGGCGATTTGGAAGCCGGTGGCAGCGGCGGTGCTTTTCTCGACCCGCACTATGCTCGGGCCACCGAACAGGTTGTGCTTGTTAGAAAGGGCTTCCTGGTATGCGCCGGAAAGTAGCACGGCGAGGTAGTAGCAGCCACCACGCTCAGGGTCAGGGTCTAGCGGCAGCGGGTGAAGCGGGAGCGTCTCGGCGTTTCCTATGAACTTGTCGATCTTGCCGTCGCTGTCGCAGGTTAGGTCGATGAGTGTGCTCATTCGGGTAGGCTCCTCATTGAGCCGGCTCACAGGCATCATCGGGAAGCGCCATTTGATGCCCCACACGTCAGGAAGCAGCGAGAAGACGGAGAGGTTCATGTGGTAGTTGTAGATGGTGTTGGCGTCGCCGGTGATCCTTTTGGAGAGCTTCTTGGCCAGCTTGTACGCCTCGATCCCGTGCTTCTGGAGGTCCATGACTACTGTCGACGTCGGCAAATTGGAAGCAGAGTAGTGATGCTGGATCTTGGTGCGCAGCTGCTCCAGGGTGTCCTCGTCGTCGTCGTCCTTGGGCTCGGGGATCGCTGAGAGCGATTCGAGGATGATCATGGAGTGGTGCGACACCATGGCCTGGCCGCTCTCGGTGCACAGCACAGGCTGCGAGACCATGGCCTTGTCGCACGTGGTCCGCACTGCCTGCACAATGCTGGACGCGTACTCCTCCAGCCCGTACGCCACGGAAATGTCGGAGTCGGCTGACCGGGTGCCGTCGTAGTCGATGCCGAGCCCCCCGCCACAGTCTAGAGTGGTCATCTCCGCCGCGTCATATTTGTTCACCAGGGTGCAGTAGATGTCGGCGGCCTCCGTGGCCGCTTTGGCCACTAGCTCCGTGGTCGGGATCATGGAGCCCACATGGAAGTGCAGCAGCTTGAGCCAGTGCAGCTTGTTGAGACTTGAGACCCTTGAGCTTCTTGGCCACCTCGTAGATCCTGTCCGCTGTTAGCATAATCTTGATTATAGATTAATGGGAAACGTTTATAATCGGCGGACCGGCCGAAGCTTCGGCCGGTCACGCCGCTCGCCCGCTCAGCATCCACCCGATGCTAGTAGGACCCACCACCGTTGTATCGCTATCCCCTTTTATCTCTCGCGCAAATCGCTCTGAACCTACTCATTCTTCTTGGCTAACAGCTTGCCTCCCTCCTCCCTGTATCGCTCCAAACCTGCCCAGCAGCTCGCCGGTGATGCAGCCGCGCACCACCTCGCATACAACCATCACCGTCAGGTGAGGTCCTCGACGTCGCGATGAACAGGAGACTGTGGGCTACGTGCTCGATGGCCAGCGAGCTAGGACGCGGCGAATCGAGCGAGTTCGGCACGAGTAGGCGGACAGCCGCCTCACCATGGCGACGACCTGGCCATGGGGCACACCACACACTCGCCGCCCTCACCTGTAGCGGTCACGTGCGCCAGCGTGTTCGTGCTGCAAACGGCCACGGGGAAGCTAGAACCATGGTTTCGGCGAGCTGCAACCGGCGACGAGAAGAGCTGCGACGGGACGGGCGGCGTGCGACGGCGCGCCGAGAATGCTGGAACCGGCAAAAATATTTGCTGGAACCGTCGGCGCGGCGTGTTACAACTGGAGAGTCCAAAGCTACAACCAACCTCCCTGCCCCGGCAAAAGCTGGAACCAGCTACCCAAAAAGCTTCAACCATCAGCGCGTTTTGCTACAACGGAGGCGGCAACCCCCGGGTCATGGGATGCGGTGACAAACACCACAACAACTGCGGCACGCGGAGGAGCTGGATCCAGCCATTTATTTTGCTACAATGGGCACCTAATTTTGCTGGAACCATAGATAGCGCGAGCCGAGCGTCAGCACGGCGGAGCTACATCCAGTGTCCCAAGATGCTACTACCCGCATCAAGTTTTGCTGGAACCGCAAAAATGTCCTCCATCGGTGATGCAACAAGGGGGTTGCACCGGCGAGGCACAGCGGCTGCCACCATGGGAGAGGGCGCGGCGAGGGAGGCACGTTTTTGCTACGAGTGTGTTTTTTTTTTTTTGACGCGGCGGCGACTCGAGGGGCCAGCAGTGCGGCGCGGCGACTCGAGGGGCCAGCAGTGCGGTGAGTCAGGCGAGCAGCGATGGTGGATCGAAGTGCCGCAAGTCCGGGCAAGCGACGGCGGTGGATGGAAGTGCTTCATCGGCGGTGTGCTTCGAGCTCGCTGGTTGCGTGGTATGGGCACGGTGAGCGCTAGCTATGCGGGGGTATGTGCGAGTAGCGTGGGAGAAACAGAGTTAGGAGGAAGACGAGAGAGAGGGTCACGGGCTGCCGAGCTGGCTCATCCAACGACTGTCGAGCATCGAATCGAAGGGTTGCGCTTGGACCGGCCCAAATTTGGGCCGGTCGACCGGCGCAGAGTAGTCGCCTTAATTAATTAGGTTTTCATGTATTAGTTGTGTATATGCATTGTCCTGATGCATGCACGTACAGGTTGTACTAGTAGCTAGCGTAGCAGTCCTAGACGGAGTCTAATTAGGCTTGGAGTAGTAATGTGAGTACTAGCTGAGTTAATTAGGTGAGTCCTGCACGTGTGGTGATTGAGTCCTACTAGGAGGTCGTGTCCGAGTAGGATTGGGTGGTTTAGGTCGGCTGCTCCATGTATATAAATACATGAGGCCTGCGTGAGTTTATTGTATCGAGTCAAGAAAAGGAGAAAATAAAAAGAGGGAAAAGAGAGGCACGACACGTGTCTTTGCCAAAAGTTTTCGTGTGCGCGTTTCTGTCGTGATTTGATGTGATCGATCCTGTGGGAGAATTCTAACAATTGGTATCTAGAGCAAGGTTCAGGAGTCGATTGCTTGCCCCGGGGTTGCGACCCGACTAGCGCCTCGGGGCAGGCGATGAAGTCGCTGGGTAGTGGAGCGACAAGGACTAGGCAATCGTGGTTCGACGGAGCGACAAGGAAGGAGGCGGCAGGTTGTCGTCGGGAAGACGGTGGAAGGAGATCCTTGATGGGAGAGGTGGTGCCAAGGTGCGGCGCTGGAGCTCATCAAGATCATCGTCTGGGGGAGTCAGGTGAGTCAAGGAGTCGTGTGAGTTTGCACGGTCAGTTGTCGTTTTGTCAGTGAGTCGTCGTCGTGTCCAAGTGCTCGTCTTGGTGATGATTCGTTGGAGTGGAAGCGGTGTGCACGGTGTTCCGTGAGTCATGTCCATGTCCTCGTGGAGCGTCCTGGTTGCGGTCAGTGTTGATTCGGTGTGATGCCGAAGGCGGACGATGGTAGACGAAGCCATCGTAAAGCGAGGAGGTGTGCGAGTAGTGAAGAGTGGATCTACTGCAAGCAAGTACAAGGAGTATGGTGCGAACCGAGTGCAAGGCGGCGGCCAAGCAATGGCGGTGGCACAACATTGTAGAGCAAGAAGGTTCTGCATGTTTCCATGCGGGTCATACTTAGTGTATGGATATGACAGTTGAAGATCAAGCTCGGCATGTAGTGGGACAATGACCAATTAAGTTGAACGACGTGAAGACTGATGATGCGTCCAGTCTTGCATGTTGCACGCGTAGATGCGATCGTGTGGGCCGGTTGTCTAGATCATGCATCGGAGTTTGGATCGACATGTCGCGAATCAACAACGAGTCAAGACCAGAGCGACTACATGGAGATGACAAGTCAAGATTAGGAAAAGATTGTTAATATAATCTTGATTAGTTAATAGGTTTAAGCTAATCACGGTCAGTGTGAGCCCGCATGTGAGTCAAGTAGTAGTCGGCTTAGGAGATTACGAGTCCAGGTTGGCAGTCTTGGATGTGTCCGTGCGCCTAGCTTTTGGAGTCCGAAAGCAATACGTGTAGGTTCAGGTTTAATAGTCGGATCAGGTTTGAGTTTGCCTGAGTCTTGGTTGAACGTGTATATATACACGGGCAGGCCATGGATATTGTGACACCGAGTTGAGAAAAAGAGAATCAAAGGGCATGATAAGAGCCCTTGGCTATCAGTTTACGTGTGCGCGTGTTCGTCCTGATTTGATGTGATCGGTCCTGCGGGTGAAGCTCCAACATCCGCAGGCAGGCCGAACTTGCCGTGCTTGCCGGCCGTGGACCCGTAGTGGCCTGGTATCTTGGTGAGCAGCTTGGCGCGCACGCTGATGACCGGCTCCACTCCGAGCTTGCTGCTCTGGTGGATGATGATGTCCAGCTCCTCCTCCATGTCCAGCACCATGATAGCATTCAGGCCTATGGCACGCGCCGACAGCGCCAGCCTCACGTACTCGGCGTCCTTGTACCCATTGCAAACCAGGAAGGCTCTGGAATCTGCTTCCTTAGCGAGGAGGCAGCTCATTGCGATGAGCAACTCCGGCTTGGAGCCCGCCTCCAGCCCGTAGCTGTAAGCATGGCCGAAGCAAACCAAGTCGTGGACGATGGCCCTGTTTTGGTTCACCTTCACCGGGAACACACCCTGGTATGTATTAGTGTACCCGGTGCGGCTGATGGCCGTGTGGAATGCGGCGTGGAGAGCGTCGAGGCGGTGCTTGAGCACGTTGGGGAAGCGGAGGATCATCGGAAACTGGATGTCCTTCCTCTTTTGCTTTGTAGCTTGAATGACGTGCAGCACGTCCATCTCCTGCCCTGCCTTGGTCTCGTGCCCATCCGCCTTCACACACAGGTTGCCTTCCATGTTCACTGTGAAGTAGGGTGCGCCCCACCCCTGGATGTTGTACAATCCACCATAGTTAACCTTGTTGCTACCCATGCCCATAATTGATCCATCCATGTATTCTGTCCGTCTGCTCAAATAAATCAACCAAGCCATAAGATAGAAAGAATTTCGCGTTTCTGGAATAACCCACCATATGTAGTACGAAATGAGAAAATAGAACCTTACTCCCGAAGCTAATAGAGGAGGAGACTTGGCTGCAATTTGATTGTGTGTGGATCGTTCCTTCAGCCGTTATATATATATAGAAGAAGAAGAAGAATGAGGAGGAGAAGGAGGAGGATGTGCAAAGAACAAAATGACATGTTTGCCCTCCATATTATAACTGTACGTACTACACAACGAAATGGACAACTTATTAGTAACCAACCGTGTGGTCCCTAGAGCTATCAGAGCAAGTACAATAGAGTTGAGTCAGCGGGCTATAAAGAATAAACTAGTATATTTCCGCTTAGTTGGAGGAAAGATAAGAGGAGAGAGAAGGTAAGCGGGCTCTTCGTGAAGAGCCAGCTCTAACACGTGCTCCTAGGCACTTTGTGAGAATGAAAGATGGGCCACATAATAAAAAAATAGTACACTCTTTTGATCTACTATTGTACATGTTGACTATAAGATGGGCTGTAGATGACATGGCACTGGCTTATAGCCAGCAGCTAGCTATACTATTAACCATGCTCTCAGACCAACTACCATATGTTCCCCAGACTTGATAGCCAAACAAAAGCTGGTACCTAAAATAAGTGAATTATATGGTATCGTAATGACTTCCGCATTTACTTTTCAGCCTTTTTTAGCACCACCGTACTATCTACTAGTATGTGCAAAGACTGCATTTACACTTACTCTTGAAATTGATACAAACAGGATATAATGACGGATTTTACAGCAGAGTCTTATTATATTATCATTTTCCGAAACGAGAGTCTTAGTATATCACTGCTTTGCAGTGCCGGCCCTGAGATTTTAGGGGACCGGGGCGAGTCTAAAACCCGGGGCCATTAATGTAGTTGTCATAAAAATAAAAATTAATATGCATATATATGAAATATTAGTGATAAGACTTAAATGTATCCAAAACGAGTATATATATCATATAATTTTGTACATATTACCCAAAAAATTCCCAATCTATCAGGTGCTAAGGATCTCTGATTTTTGCTAATGGCATAATTGAAGATCTTACAGTAGAAGCAAACAAAACTTTGACGGCACCTTTTGAATAAATTCCTGCTAATGCTAGACTTGAAGTTCTTACGTCAGAAGCAAAAAACTTTACCGACATCTTCTGAATAAGCAAGTCATTTTGTATTATGTTCCTCCCCATTGCTTAATATTCTATGATAATGGGCATGTGAAAAACATCTTCCTGCGTCGTCTACATGGTATGCCATTTTTTGTCCTCTCTCATAGATCCTTTCTCAACTTCACGGGATCTCCGATCACATAGAGTGGGTTACCACTATGGACAACTCATGCGGTGGGTCTCAAACCCATCTCCATCGATGCATTATCTATCACATTACGTGATAGACCCTTTGTGAAGGGATCTGCCAAGTTTTTCGACGTTTGGATATAATCCAACGTAATAACTCCGGAGTTCCTCAGTTTCCTGACAGATTTTAATCTCCTCTTCACATGCCTTGAGGACTTCATATTGTCCTTAGAACTGTTTATCTTGACGATCATAGTTTGATTATCACAGTTCATCAGGATAGGGGGTATTGGTTTTTCAACCATAGGTAAGTCCATCAATAGCTCACGAAGCCACTCTACTTCAACAGTGGCAGTGTCTAATGCTGTGAGTTCTGCTTCCATAGTTGACCTCATTAAGATGGTCTGCTTGCAAGACTTCCAGGAAACAGCGCCACCACCAAGTGTAAAAACATAACCACTTGTGGCCTTAATCTCATCAGCATCAGATATCCAGTTCGAGTCACTATAACCCTCCAGTACCCTTGGATACCCGGTGTAGTGAATCCCATAGCTCGCAGTGCCCTTCAAGTAGCGCATAACTCTCTCAAGCGCACGCCAATGATCATCTTCCGGTTTTGACACAAACCGACTCAGCTTGCTCACAGCAAAAGAGATGTCAGGCCTCGTGGCACTCGCCAAATATATAAGCGAGCCAATAATCTGAGAATACCTCAGTTGATCTCTAGCAATCCGTCGATTCTTTCGAAGCAACACACTAGCATCATATGGAGTTGGAGAAGGCGTGCAGTCGCTATACCCAAAACGACTCAAGACCTTTTCCACGTAGTGAGACTGAAGCAGTGTGATCCCACCATTCTCATCTCTCAACAGCTTGATCTTTAAGATACCATCAGCTACTCCTAGATCCTTCATCTCAAAACAGCAAGATACGAAATCCTTAACCTTGTTGATTAAATCAAGTTTGGTTCCAAAGATCAATATGTCGTCGACATACAGACAAAGAATAACTCCTTCGCCCCCACCATGGTGATAGTACACACACTTGTCACCATCATTTACTACAAAGCCGGCAGCAGTTAATTTTCTTTCGAACTTCTCATGCCACTCCTTAGGAGCTTGTTTAAGGCCATATAAAGACTTCAATAACTTGCACACCTTTCCTTCTTGACCAGGTACTACAAAACCATCTGGTTGATCCATGTAAATTTCCTCCTTCAACTCTCCATTGAGGAAAGCCGTCTTAACGTCCATTTGATGAACGAGAAGACCATGTGAGGCAGCAAATGATAGTAGCACCCGAATTGTGGGCAGTCTAGCCACGGGTGAGTAAGTATCAAAGAAGTCTTCACCTTCTTTCTGGGTATAACCCTTAGCCACAAGCCGTGCCTTGTACTTTTCAATCGTACCATCAGGTCTAAGCTTCTTCTTGAACACCCACTTACATCCTACAGGTTTGCACCCATAAGGACGGTCAGTGATCTCCTAGGTTCCGTTAGCTAAGATGGAATCCATCTCGCTACGAACAGCTTCTTTCCAGTAGTCAGCATCAGGAGATGCATAGGCTTCTGAAATAGTCCTGGGCGTGTCATCCACAAGGTACACAATGAAATCATCACCAAAGGACTTTGCAGTCCTCTGTCTCTTACTCCTTATAGGAGTTTCATTGTCACCCTCAACAAGATTCTCAACGTGTTCCATCGCAATGGTGGGTTCAGGAATTACAATGAGTTCCTCACTAGATGGAATAGGTATCTCCTGATTTGATGAACTTGACATATCCTTCATAGGAAATATGTCCTCGAAGAAAGTTGCATCATTAGACTCCATAATCGTACCAACATGCATGTCGGATACCTCAGATTTTATTATCAAAAATCCATAGCCAATGCTATGAAAAGCATAGCCCAGAAGAACACAATCCACGGTTTTTGGTCCAAGCTTGTGCTTCTTGGGAATTGGTATATTGACTTTCGCCAAATAACCCCAAGAACGTAGGTAAGAGAGTTTCAACCTTTTCCTTTCCCATTCCTCAAATGGAGTCATTGTCTTATGCTTTGTGGGAACTCGTTTTAGGACATGACACGCGGTCATTAGCGCCTCCCCCCACCATTCCTTGGAAAGACCCGATGTGTCTAACATGGCGTTAACCAAATCAGTTAGAGTTCGGTTCTTTCTTTCGGCCACCCCATTCGACTGAGGTGAGTAGGGAGGCGTCCTCTCATGGATTATACCATGTTCCGCACAAAACAGATCAAATTCATTGGAAAAATACTCTCCACCACGATCGGACCTAAGCCGTTTAATTTTTCGATCAAGTTGGTCCTCTACCTCAGCTTTATAGTTTTTGAAGAAAGTTAAAGCCTCATCTTTTGATTTCAGAAGATACACATAACAATATCTAGCGGAGTCATCAATCAACGTCATGAAATATCTCTTTCCACATTTTGTCAACACGCCATTCATCTCACAAAGATCAGAATGTATAAGCTCTAGTGGCGCCAAGTCTCTTGCCTCTGCAGTCTTATGGGACTTGCGAGGTTGTTTAGCTTGCACACATACTTGGCACTTAGAGCCTTTGACCGTAGAGATTTTCGGAATTAAATTCATATTGGCTAGCCGCGTCATGCAACCAAAGTTAATATGACAAAGTCGTGAATGCCAAATATCCAACTCATTATTGTGGCAAACATTATTAATAACTTTAGTGCAAATATCTGACAAAGATAGGCAGAACAAGCCTCCGCACTCCTAGCCTTTTCCAACAAATTGTCCACACTTGGAAATTACAACTTTACTGGACTCAAAAACCAACTTAAAGCCATCTCGACATAAACGGGAACCGCTAATGAGATTTTTATTGATGGACGGCACATGATGAACGTTCTTCAGACGCACGGTCTTCCCCGAAGTAAACTTCAGATCAACCGTACCAACACCTCGAACGATGGCATGTAACCCGTTCCCCATCAGCACGGGAGAAGTCCCTGTGGCCTGGTAAGAAGAAAACATGGAGGCGTCAGCACAAACATGTACATTGGCACCAGTGTCAATTAACCAATCAGGGGATTGAAATACTGAAAGGATGGTAGGAAAAATACCGTACCCTGATTCCTTCATATCAGTATCACCGATGACAACATTAGCGGACTTGCTGCCCTTCTCATGTTCGCGCTCCTCAAAGCAGTTAGGACACTTCGGAGCCCAGTGATTAGGATCACCGCAGACATGGCAAAGTCCCTTCCCCTTCTTATGAGAATTCTTCTTGAAGTTGGTAGAGTGTGATGGCTTGTTCTTTGTATCAAACTTGCCTTTCCCCTGAGTTTTGTTCTTGTTGTGTTTGAACTTATTGGGCTGGAAGTTCTTCTTTTGTACCATGTGGGCACTAGAAGCTCCCTCGGCAACTCGAGCACGTGTGTACTTTGCTCTCGCCTTCTCTTCAACATCAAGAGTACCAATGAGATCCACAATGGAAAACTCCTGTCTCTTGTGTTTCAGGGAAGTAGCAAAATTGTTCCAAGATGGTGGAAGCTTGGCAATAATGCCTCCGGCAACAAATTTGTCTAGCAACACATACTTGAAGTGCTCAAGTTCTTTTGCGAGCGACTGTATCTCATGAGCCTGCTGTACAAAGAGCGCTCATTAGTCATCTTGTAGTCATAGAATTGCTCCATGACGTACAACTCGCTACCGGCGTCCGAGGCACCAAATTGGCCTCGAGCGCAGCCCACATGTCCTTGCCGTTGTCAAACGACATATACGAATCCACAATGGAATCATCAAGAACACCCAGAAGAGCGCCTTTAAAGAGAGTATCGATCTTCTCAAAAGCTTCTAGCTGTGCTGGATTAAGATCGCCCTCAGGCTTGCCCTTAGTGGCGTCATAGCAGTCTATGGTCTGAAACCAGTAGACTGCTCTCGTGCGCCACCTCTTATATTGCGCCCCCTTAAAGGCATGCGGCTTCAGATGCGCAGCAAAACCATTCGGAGTAAATTGCCTATAATCAGGTTTTTGGATTGTTGGAAATATGAGCAAATTACTACGAGATTTAATCCGAATAAACAGAAGATAAATCATGACTACAGTAGCAGAGATTGAACTAATCATGCGAACTAGCATAGCAGATGAACAGATCACATCTATGGCACATACTAGAAACATGAATTCTACCACGATCTCGAACAGAAAAGATAGAATCACGTACAGTGCAGTGGGAGCAGCACCGCCGGCGTTGACGTTGTCGCCCATGTCGTCGAGGACGAGGTTGCCGAGGTCGGGGAAGAAGTCGTCGTTCGCAAAGTCGTCGCTGCCAGCAGTCGCGTGAGTGCGCTCCCCAAAAACCTGATCGCCCCTCTCCCGTACAGGATCACGAGAGGCGGGGTTCCGGAGGCCTGCTATCCCTTCTCCTGGTGCACGCCGAAAGGAGGGATGGAGAAGACTTGCTTGGCGGTGCAATGATCTGGAGCGGTGGTGAGAAACCATACGAAGAGGCAGCGGCTAGGGTAGACGTCTGCCTGACTATATAGTGCGGGCCGGGTAGGTCGTGGGAGTAATCTCCACGTCCGAGTCGTCGCGATCCAAAAGAATCGAAAAAGGTTCAGTAATTAACGCGTCCGTAAATTATTAATTAATGACTCATTATTTTTTTCCCGAGCAGCAAAAATATAGACAACGTGCATAGCTCTGTCCTCGGCTCGGCTCTATCCCGCAACCCGCGGCGCATCGTGACGAGGCGAGCGAGGAGGAGGAGCGCGCGTGTAGGTCTCCTCTTCTCATGCTCATACAAGTGGCAGGAGAGCTCACCTTATAAAGAGGTGTAACTCTCTCTCAACTTATGAGGTGGGACTAAACTTTAGCCTCACTCACTCCACTCACATGTGTGCATGAATGGGCCAAGAGAATTTTAGAATTTTAGTTGGGCTTTGGGCCAAAAGCCCACTAGCAAATTCCAACAATCCCCCACAAAGTATCATTGGCACATTTCACCATTTGTTTCCAAAACATTGTTTATATACCAGTGCGTAGTGGAGACTGTGAAGTTGAACTTCCACTTAGAGTTTTATGCTACACTAGATCACAACTTGAATACTGGACTATGCCTTGAACTACGAGTTTTCTGCGAGACTAGTTTCACACAAATTCTTGACCGATACTTGGCTGCCACAAGGCTTCCCCGCGGGTGGAGCGTATACGTCGTACTCCAGGGCCTTTCATGAATTTATTAGAGAGCACCCACTTCTCATAGACTGCGACGTTAACAGTCAAATTCATATAGGTGTGTTCTTCAGGAGATGCTCTGCAGGACGACATCTCTGCTTACTCAAATAAGCCACTTGGAACATATTAAGATAGATATCAACCTGCCATGCAGATCAGGAGAGTATTGCATCTTCACGGAGTGGGATAATTAAAATAAGGATACTCTCCTCTCAGCTGACCAACAACTTGTCTTCTACTTCTACTTCACGGGATCTCCGATCACATAGAGTGGGTTACCACTATGGACAACTCATGCGGTGGGTCTCAAACCCATCTCCATCGATGCATTATCTATCACATTACGTGATAGACCCTTTGTGAAGGGATATGCCAAGTTTTTCGACGTTTGGATATAATCCAACGTAATAACTCCAGAGTTCCTCAGTTTCCTGACAGATTTTAATCTCCTCTTCACATGCCTTGAGGACTTCATATTGTCCTTAGAACTGTTTATCTTGACGATCACAGTTTGATTATCACAGTTCATCGGGATAGGGGGTATTGGTTTTTCAACCATAGGTAAGTCCATCAATAGCTCACGAAGCCACTCTACTTCAACAGTGGCAGTGTCTAATGCTGTGAGTTCTGCTTCCGTAGTTGACCTCGTTAAGATGGTCTGCTTGCAAGACTTCCAGGAAACAGCGCCACCACCAAGTGTAAAAACATAACCACTTGTGGCCTTAATCTCATCAGCATCAGATATCCAGTTCGAGTCACTATAACCCTCCAGTACCCTTGGATATCCGGTGTAGTGAATCCCATAGCTCGCAGTGCCCTTCAAGTAGCGCATAACTCTCTCAAGCGCACGCCAATGATCATCTCCCGGTTTTGACACAAACCGACTCAGCTTGCTCACAGCAAAAGAGATGTCAGGCCTCGTGGCACTCGCCAAATACATAAGCGAGCCAATAATCCGAGAATACCTCAGTTGATCTCTAGCAATCCGTCGATTCTTTCGAAGCAACACACTAGCATCATATGGAGTTAGAGAAGGCGTGCAGTCGCTATACCCAAAACGACACAAGACCTTTTCCACGTAGTGAGACTGAAGCAATGTGATCCCACCATTCTCATCTCTCAACAGCTTGATGTTTAAGATAACATCAGCTACTCCTAGATCCTTCATCTCAAAACAGCGTGATAAGACATCCTTAACCTCGTTGATTAAATCAAGTTTGGTTCCAAAGATCAATATGTCGTCGACATACAGACAAAGAATAACTCCTTCGCCCCCACCATGGCGATAGTACACACACTTGTCACCATCATTTACTACAAAGCCGACAGCAGTTAATGTTCTTTCGAACTTCTTATGCCACTCCTTAGGAGCTTGTTTAAGGCCATATAAAGACTTTAATAACTTGCACACCTTTCCTTCTTGACCAGGTACTACAAAACCATCTGGTTGATCCATGTAAATTTCCTCCTTCAACTCTCCATTGAGGAAAGCCGTCTTAACGTCCATTTGATGAACGAGAAGACCATGTGAGGCAGCCAATGATAGTAGCACCCGAATTGTGGTCAGTCTAGCCACGGGTGAGTAAGTATCAAAGAAGTCTTCACCTTCTTTCTGGGTATAACCCTTAGCCACAAGCCATGCCTTGTACTTTTCAATCGTACCATCAGGTCTAAGCTTCTTCTTGAACACCCACTTACATCCTACAGGTTTGCACCCATAAGGACGGTCAGTGATCTCCCAGGTTCCGTTAGCTAAGATGGAATCCATCTCGCTACCAACAGCTTCTTTCCAGTAGTCAGCATCAGGAGATGCATAGGCTTCTGAAATAGTCCTGGGTGTGTCATCCACAAGGTACACAATGAAATCATCACCAAAGGACTTTGCGGTCCTCTGTCTCTTACTCCTTATAGGAGTTTCATTGTCACCCTCAACAAGATTCTCAACGTGTTCCATCGTAATGGTGGGTTCAGGAATTACAGTGAGTTCCTCACTAGATGGAATAGGTATCTCCTGATTTGATAAACTTGACATATCCTTCATAGGAAATATTTTCTCAAAGAAAGTTGCATCATTAGACTCCATAATCGTACCAACATGCATGTCGGATACCTTAGATTTTATTATCAAAAATCTATAGCCAATGCTATGAAAAGCATAGCCCAGAAGAACACAATCCACGGTTTTTGGTCCAAGCTTGCGCTTCTTGGGAATTGCTATATTGACTTTCGCCAAATAACCCCAAGAACGTAGGTAAGAGAGTTTCAACCTTTTCCTTTCCCATTCCACAAATGGAGTCATGGTCTTATGCTTTGCGGGAACTCGGTTTAGGAAATGACACGCGGTCATTAGCGCCTCCCCCCACCATTCCTTGGAAAGACCCGATGTGTCTAACATGGCGTTAACATCCCTCCTTTCGGTTCTTTCTTTTGGTTCTTTCTTTCGGCCGTGTCTAACATGACTCATTAATTTTTCCCGAGCAGCAAAAATATAGACAACGTGCATAGCTCTGTCCTCGGCTCGGCTCTATCCCGCAACCCGCGGCGCGGCGCGGCGCGGCGCGGCGTGGCGAGGCGAGGAGGAGGAGCGCGCGTGTAGGTCTCCTCTTCTCATGCTCATACAAGTGGTAGGAGAGCTCACCTTATAAAAAGGTGCAACTCTCTCTCAACTTATGAGGTGGGACTAAACTTTAGCCTCACTCACTCCACTCACATGTGTGCATGAATGGGGCAAGAGAATTTCAGAATTTAAGTTGTGCTTTGGGCCAAAAGCCCACTAGCAAATTCCAACAGTTTCTCCCCATTGCTTAATATTCTATGATAATGGGCATGTGAAAAACATCTTCCTGCGTCGTCTATAGGGTATGCCATTTTTTGTCCTCTCTCATAGATCCTTTCTCAACTAAGATGCCTCTTGCAAAAATTCATAAATATCCCCCCCCCCCCCCCCCCCCCCCCGGCAAAAAAATCATCAGTATAAACTGGCTGTCCATCATCATCACTAGCGGACTGTGCATGTGCATCAGATGAATTTCCAACATGCTTAGAGCCATTTATGTTGTTATCATTGATGTTGGTGTCGACATTTTCTTCTGGCATTGCCATTAGTTGGTTGCCCTTCCTTTATGACAACTATTGCCAACTCTCTTTGAGACAATTATGAATATTTCCGCACTATGATTGTTCTAAATCATCCACATCTTTCTTCCTTGTCCTTTCATTGCTACCAGATGGATACTTGAACAAGACACAATGCTGAAAATAAATAAAATTGCATCAATTGACAACTGTTGAACAATACCGATGTGCCCGGCTATTCATCTAGGAGACTAGGAACCTCAATATGAATAAAAGATATACCTCGGATGGTCGAATCGCTGATGGACGAAGTGCAAAGCAGGGTTCCGATGCCCCCCAGGGAATTGAAATCGGTGGTCGATCTAATTAGGGAGGAAAAATCGATTTATATTAGAAGAGAAGGGAAAAGGAGCGCCGAACTCGCAGTCGCGAAGAGTTATGCCTCGGCAGCCGCTGAGAAATCACTGTGTTAAATGTGTGCTGCCTCGACGCAGCACGCAGCAACGTCGTGCTGCGTGAGGCCCAACAGTCCAGCCCATAGTTTTTTTTTATGACCGAAAGAATCGGCCAGTAGTGCAGGACCCTCCCAAGAAGACACACACATCGCATGCCCCTGACCGAACTGTGTGCGACTAATGGTATAAGATCTCCACCCGTTAATTAATTGTGGCCATACTAGTACTATGCATATGCACAGCTATCTGTCTCTCCACCATCTCCAACAGTAGTGTTAGCTGGCCTTCTACTGTACTTGTCTACATTCCAAACAAAATAACTTCCCCCCCCAAAAAATAAACAGAATAATTCCATGCATGATATAATATAAAAACTGGTAGCTGGAGTAACACCTTCCACAGTAATTATCTATACCTACTAATAAAAGAAATAGGTATTCTTAGTCCGTCATACTATTGCAGAAAAGTCCCTCACGTTTTTGTTAAAATCAACCCGCAGTCCACATGATATAAAAAAATCGCCATGGGCGGGCCAGGGGTTGATGATTTTTTGGCTTGGAATTACACTAAGAGTGGTGTGTTCACCGTAAGGTCTGCATATCATCTAAGGATGTCATTACAACGAGCGAAGACCGGACAGCCCGGTCATTCTAGCTCTGATCAGGGCCACAAAGGGTACTTGGGATTATGGAATATAAATGCACCGGGCAAAGTGAAGATTCTTATTTGGAGAGTAATCAGAAATGGCGTGGCAGTAGGGGTGGAGCTTCACCGCCATCGGATAAAACCTGGCATTTTTTGTGTTGCATGTGGCAGAGAGGAAACGATTCACCACAGATTGTGGACATGTCAGCATTCATCACAATTCTGGCAGATGATGCAAGTCGGAAAAGGGAGTTTCGGTGGCGATCCCACCGTGTCCGATGAACTCTCAGAGTGCATTAGCGAGCTGGTTATTGGGGGTGGTTCGCGGGGGCAACCAACGAGGAGAAGGAGGCGATGATACAGTCAGTTTATGGGCTATGGTTGGCTCGCAATGAGGCTAGAGACGGGAAGAAGATTGCTCATCCACATGAGATAATGATGTCCGTGTATGATCATATGCAGGAATGGCGCCATATTCATGCAACTAAGGCGCGACAGCCGGTTCCCAAGATTTTGAGAAGTGGAAACCTCCTGATGAGGGTTGGCTGAAGATCAACTCCGATGGAGCGATCTCGAAACATGGCGACAAGGGGGGAGGGGGTGCGGTCATACGTGATCACGATGGGGCGTTCCGGGCTTGCTTTTGTCATCTGTTCCCAAATATAATTGACCCGGAAGCAGTGGAAACCCTCGCGTGTAAACGTGCTATTCAGTTGGCAATTGATATGCAAGCGGAATGGATCTATGTCGAGATGGATTGCCAAGCATTGCTGAATATGATTCTCCAAAAGGAGAAGGTTTTTTCTGCAGTTGGTCCATGGCTTCAAGAAATCAAGGACATGCTCAACTCGGTTCTAGAGTTCAAAGTTTCTTGGTTAAGGCGGTCCGCCAACGTCGCTGCGCATAAGCTTGCTAGAGTAGGTGTAGGAGAGGAGAGATCGGAGCTTTGGCTTCAGACTCCCCCTGATTTTATTTTACATGTAATCTCGGATGATATTCGAAACTTTACTTAGTAAATAAAGCAGCGGCAAGTTTTACCCCTAAAAAAAACCGCAGTCCACTTTTAAATCAGTTTTTTGTTTTCGAGAAAACCCCATGATATTTCTGAAAATCAACCCGCGGGCCAGGTCTAAGTCAAAATCTTGCTTTTGCAGGAAACCCCTGGTATTTGGGTTAATCAACCTGCAGTACATATCAACTGCTTTTAAAAAACATCCATATCCTTATCTTTTAAATTCCAACTCTAAATTTAACATGTTATATATGAAATTTAATTAGAAGAATATGTAGAATCTGAATATGATGTTATTTTACCCGTTAACCATTTTAAAAATGCTATTTAGGGTGCAACCTTAATCAATAGCGCACGATCCATCTTTTCTTGTGACTATTATGATCCATCTTTTTTCATACCGGTGCCGATCTGAATTGAAAATGGATGCCCAACAAAACCGGTATGGGAGATGAAAAACACTAAATGATGCATGCCCGCCTGATCAAAATCTAAAAAAAGCATGTTTATCATGCCGAGGGAGACGTCTTAGAATTGACAACATTCAAACGTGTTGTGATTGTTTCAACATTGAGGCCATCATCAACGAGAGTGGAAAGAGGATAAGTGGCAATATAGATGGGATGCCATTTGTTGAAATAAAGGACGTGAACCTATTAGAGTCTGGAGTCATGGTTATTGGATTAGGGTATTGTGGTATTTTTTTCCACCCGTTGCAACGCACAGGCCCTTTTGCAAGTTGTTAAGTCCAGCACTACAAGTCTATGGTCCCCCGCCCCAAAGGAAAAATAAATAAGGATAATCCGGGTTATATCGATCAATACCTATTTAATAAAGTAATGTGTGTTTCTCCGAGTTTTTACATTTGTTGACAGCCAAGATTGTTTTTTCTATCCGAGGTGCAGTACTAGGGAAAACCCTAGTAGTAGCGCGGGTTTTGAGGCTAGCAGCAGCGCGGGTGGCCGCGCTACTAATAAGACGCTACAGCTAACTCATAGTAGTAGCGCGGCCCTTACCCGCGCTACTACTGTTGACTATATCAGCAGCGCTTTTTAGGAACGCTCTACTATTACGTAGCTGTAGCGATTCGCCGTCCCTCGCTACTGCTATATCTTTCATCATTTTCCTAGTCCCCTTTCCCTTTCAGTTTCCCTTTCAGATACTAGATACTAGGTACTGCTAGTACATATCCAATTCATAAACCATTACTAGGTAGTACTCCCTTTGTTCCAATTACTCGTCGTGGTTTTAGTGTTGGGGAACGTAGTAATTTCAAAAAATTTCCTACGCACACGCAAGATCATGGTGATGGCATAGCAACGAGAGGGGAGAGTGTATGTCCACGTACCCTCGTAGACCGTAAGCGGAAGCGTTATGACAACGCGGTTGATGTAGTCGTACGTCTTCACGATCCGACCGATCCAAGTACCGAACATACAGCACCTCCGAGTTCAGCACACGTTCAGCTCGATGACGATCCCCGGGCTCCGATCCAGCAAAGCGTCGGAGATGAGTTCAGTCAGCATGACGGCGTGATGATGATGATGATGTTCTACCAGCGCAGGGCTTCGCCTAAACTCCGCGACGATATGACCGAGGTGGAATATGGTGGAAGGGGGCACCGCACACGGCTAAGGAACAATCCGTAGATCAACTTGTGTGTCTATGGGGTGCCCCTTGCCCCCGTATATAAAGGAGGGAGGGAGGAGGAGGCCGGCCCTAGGAGGGGCGCGCCATGGGGAGTCCTACTCCCACTGGGAGTAGGATTCCCCCTTTCCTAGTCCAACTAGGAGTCCTTCCATGTATTAGGAGTAGGAGACAAGGAAGGGGAAGAGAGAAGGCAAGGAAGGAGGGGGTGCGGCCCCTCCCCCTAGTCCAATTCGGACTAGGCCATGGGGGGCGCGCGGCCTGCCCTAGGCAGCCCTTCTCTCTTTCCCGCAGGGCCCAATAAGGCCCAATACTTCTCCCCGGCGAATTCCCGTAACTCTCCGGTACTCCGAAAAATACACGAATCACTCGGAACCTTTCCGAACTCCAAATATAGTCGTCCAATATATCGATCTTTACGTATCGACCATTTCGAGACTCCTCGTCATGTCCCCGATCTCATCCGGGACTCCGAACTCCTTCGGTACATCAAAACTCATAAACTCATAATATAACTGTCATCGAAACCTTAAGCGTGCGGACCCTATGGGTTCGAGAACTATGTAGACATGACCTAGAACTATTCTTGGTCAATAACCAATAGCGGGACCTGGATGCCCATATTGGCTCCTACATATTCTACGAAGATCTTTATCGGTCAAACCGCATAACAACATACGTTGTTCCCTTTGTCATCGGTATGTTACTTGCCCGAGATTCGATCGTTGGTATCCAATACCTAGTTCAATCTCGTCACCGGCAAGTCTCTTTACTCGTTCTGTAATGCATCATCTCGTAACCAACTCATTGGTCACATTGCTTGCAAGGCTTATAATGATGTGCATTACCGAGAGGGCCCAGAGATACCTCTCCGACAATCGGAGTGACAAAACCTAATCTCGAAATACATCAACTCAACATGTACCTTTGGAGACACCTGTAGTACTCCTTTATAATCACCCAGTTACGTTGTGACGTTTGGTAGTACCCAAAGTGTTCCTCCGGTAAACGGGAGTTGCATAATCTCATAGTTACAGGAACATGTATAAGTCATGAAGAAAGCAATAGCAACATACTAAACGATCAAGTGCTAAGCTAACGGAATGGGTCAAGTCAACCACATCATTCTCCTAATGATGTGATCCCATTAATCAAATGACAACTCTTTTGTCCATGGCTAGGAAACATAACCATCTCTGATAAACGAGCTAGTCAAGTAGAGGCATACTAGTGACACTATGTTTGTCTATGTATTCACACATGTATTATGTTTCCGGTTAATACAATTCTAGCATGAATAATAAACATTTATCATGAAATAAGGAAATAAATAATAACTTTATTATTGCCTCTAGGGCATATTTCCTTCAGTCTCCCACTTGCACTAGAGTCAATAATCTAGTTCACATCGCCATGTGATTTAACACCAATATTCATATCTATATATGATTAACACCCATAGTTCACATCATCATGTGACCAACACCCAAAGGGTTTACTAGAGTCAATAATCTAGTTCACATCGCTATGTGATTAACACCCAAAGAGTACTAAGGTGTGATCATGTTTTGCTCGTGAGAGAAGCTTAGTCAACGGGTCTGTCACATTCAGAGCCGTATGTATTTTGCAAATATTCTATGTCTACAATGCTCTGCACGGAGCTACTCTAGCTAATTTCTCCCATTTTCAATATGTATCCAGATTGAGACTTAGAGTCATCTGGATCGGTGTGAAAACTTGCACTGAGGTAACTTTTACGACGGGCTCTTTTATCACCTCCATAATCGAGAAATATTTCCTTAGTCCTCACTAAGGATATTCTTGACCAATGTCCAGTGATCTACTCCTAGATCACTATTGTACTCCCTTGTCAAATACAGAGCAAGGTTTACAATAGGTCTGGTACATAGCATAGCATACTTTATAGAACCTATGACTGAGGCATAGGGAATGACTTTTCATTCTCTTTCTATTTTCTGCTGTGGTCGGGATTTGAGTCTTACTCAATTTCATACCTTTGCAACACAGGCAAGAACTCTTTCTTTGACTGTTCCATTTTGAACTACTTCAAAATCTTGTCAAGGTATGTACTCGTTGAAAATCTTATCAAGCGTCTTGATCTATCTCAATAGATCTTGATGCTCAATATGTAAGTAGCTTTACTGAGGTCTTTCTTCGAAAAACTCCTTTCAAATACTCCTTTATGCTTTGCAGAAAAATTCTACATAATTTCTGATCGACAATATGTCACTCACATATACTAATCAGAAAGGCTGTAGTGCTCCCACTCACTTTATTATAAATACAGGCTTCATCGTAAGTCCATATAAAACTATATGCTTTGATCAACTTATCAAAGTGTATATTCCAACTCCGAGATGCTTGCACCAGTCCATAGATGGATCGCTGGAGCTTGCACATTTTGTTAGCACCTTTAGGATTGACAAAACCTTCTGGTTGCATCATATACAACTCTTCTTTAATAAATCCATTAAAGAATGCAGTTTTGACATCCATTTGCCGAATTTCATAAAATGTGGCAATTGCTAACATGATTCAGACAGACTTTAAGCATCGATACGAGTGAGAATATCTCATCGTATTCAACACCTTGAACTTGTTGAAAACCTTTCGCAACAAGTCGAGCTTAGTAGATAGTAACACTACTATCAGTGTCCGTCTTCCTCTTGAAGATCCATTCATTTAACATGGCTTGCTGATCATCGAGCAAGTCAATCAAAGTCCATACTTTGTTCTCATACATGGATCATATCTCAGATTTTATGGCCTCAAGCCATTTCGCGGAATTTGGGCTCATCATCGCTTCCTCATAGTTCGTAGGTTTGTCATGGTCAAGTAACATGACCTCCAGAACAGGATTACCGTACCACTCTGGTGCGGATCTCACTCTGTTTTACCTACAAGGTTTGGTAGTAACTTGATCTGAAGTTACATGATCATCATCATTAGCTTCCTCACTAATTGGTGTAGTAGTCACAGGAACAAATTTCTGTGATGAACAACTTTCCAATAAGGGAGAAGGTACAAATTACCTTATCAAGCTCTACTTTCCTCCCACTCACTTTTTTCGAGAGAAACTCCTTCTCTGGAAAGAATCCATTTTAGCAATGAATAACTTGCCTTCGGATCTGTGATAGAAGGTGTACCCAATAGTTACCTTTGGGTATTCTAAGAAGACGCACTTCTACGATTTGGGTTCGAGCTTATCAGGATGAAACTTTTTTCACATAAGCATCGCAACTCCAAATTTTTAGAAACGACAACTTTTGGTTTCTCGCCAAACCACAGTTCATAAGGCGTCATCTCAAACGGATTTTGATGGTGCCCTATTTAAAGTGAATGCAGCTGTCTCTAATGCATAACCCCAAAATGATAGTGGTAAATCGGTAAGAGACATCATAGATCGCACCATATCAAATAAAGTGCGGTTACGACGTTCGGACACACCATAACATTGTGGTGTTCCAGGTGGCGTGAGCTGTGAAACTATTCCACACTATTTTAATTGAAGACCAAACTCGTAACTCAAATATTCATCTCCATGATCAGATCGCAGAAACTTTATTTTCTTGTTACGATGATTTTCCACTTCACTCTGAAATTCTTTGAACCTTTCAACTATTTCAGACTTATGTTTCATCAAGTAGATATACCAATATCTGCTCAAATCATCTGTGAAGGTCAGAAAATAACGATACCCGCCGTGAGCCTCAACACTCATCGGATCGCATACATCAGTATGTATTATTTCCAATAAGTGAGTTGCTTGCTCCATTTTTCCGGAGAACGGAGTCTTTAGTCATCTTGCCCATGAGGCATGGTTCGCAAGCATCAAGTGATTCCAAAATCCCATCAGCATGGAGTTTCTTCGTGCGCTTTACACCAATATGACCTAAACGGCAGTGCCACAAATAAGTTGCACTATCATTATTAACTTTGCATCTTTTGGCCTCAATATTATGAATATGTGTATTACTACGATCTAGATCCAACAAACCATTTTCATTGGTGTGTATGACCATAGAAGGTTTTATTCATGTAAACAGAACAACAATTGTTCTCTAACTTAAATGAATAACCGTATTGCAATAAACATGATCAAATCATATTCATGCTCAACGCAAACACCAAATAACACTTATTTAGGTTCAACACAAATCCCGAAAGTATAGGGAGTGTGTGATGATGATCATATCAATCTTGGAACTATTTCCAACACACATCGTCACTTCACCCTTAACTAGTCTCTGTTTATTCTGCAACTCCCGTTTCGAGTTACTAATCTTAGCAACTGAACTAGTATCAAATACTGAGGGGTTGCTATAAACACTAGTAAAGTACACATCAATAATATGTATATCAAATATACTTATGTTCACTTTGCCATCCTTCTTATCCGCCAACCAATTGGGGTAGTTCCGCTTCCAGTGACCAGTCTCTTTGCAGTAGAAGCACTTAGTCTCAGGCTTAGGACCAGACTTGGGTTTCTTCACTTGAGCAGCAACTTGCTTCCCATTCTTCTTGAAGTTCCCCTTCTTTTCCATTTGCCCTTTTTCTTGAAACTAGTGGTCTTGTCAATCATCAACACTTGATGCTCTTTCTTGATTTCTACCTTCGTCGATTTCAACATCACGAAGAGCTCGGGAATCGTTTTCGTCATCCCTTGCATACTATAGTTCATCACGAAGTTCTAGTAACTTAGTGATGGTGACTAGAGAATTCTGTCAATCACCATCTTATCTGGAAGATTAACTCCCACTTGATTCAAGCGATTGAAGTACCCAGACAATCTGAGCACATGCTCACTAGTTGAGCGATTCTCCTCCATATTTTAGCTATAGAACTTGTTGGAGACTTCATATCTCTCAACTCGGGTATTTGCTTGAAATATTAACTTCAGTTCCTGGAACATCTCATATGGTCCATGACGTTCAAAACGTCTTTGAAGTCCCGATTCTAAGCCATTAAGCATGGTGCATTAAACTATCAAGTAGTCATCATATTGAGCTAGCCAAACGTTCATAACGTCTACATCTGCTCTTGCAATAGGTCTGTCACCTAGCGGTGCATCAAGGACATAATTCTTCTGTGCAGCAATGAGGATTAACCTCAGATCACGGATCAAATCCGCAACATTGCTACTAACATTTTTCAACACAGTTTTCTCTAGGAACATATCAAAATAAACATATGAAAGCAACAACGCGAGCTATTGATCTACAACATAATTTGCAAAATACTACTAGGACTAAGTTCATGATAAATTAAAGTTCAGTTAATCATATTACTTAAGAACTCCCACTTAGATAGACATCTCTCTAGTCATCTAAGTGATCACGTGATCCAAATCAACTAAACCATAACCGATCATCACGTGAGATGGAGTAGTTTTCAATGGTGAACATCACTATGTTGATCATATCTACTATATGATTCATGCTCGACCTTTCGGTCTCCGTGTTCCGAGGCCATATCTGCATATGCTAGGCTCGTCAAGTTTAACCTAAGTATTCTGCGTGTGCAAAACTGGCTTGCACCCGTTGTAGATGGACGTAGAGCTTATCACACCCGATCATCACGTGGTGTCTGGGCACGACGAACTTTGGCAACGGTGCATACTCAGGGAGAACACTTCTTGATAATTAGTGAGAGATCATCTTAAAATGCTACCGTCAAACAAAACATAATAAGATGTATAATAGATAAACATCATATGCAATCAAAATATGTGACATGATATGGCCATGATCATCTTGCGCCTTTGATCTCCATCTCCAAAGTACTGTCATGATCTCTATCGTCACCGGCACGACACCATGATCTTCATCATCTTGATCTATATCAATGTGTCATCACATGGTCGTCTCACCAACTATTGCTCTTGCAACTATTGCTATCACATAGCAATAAAGTAAAGCAATTATTTGGCACTTGCTTCTTATGCAACAAAGAGACAACCATAGAGCTTCTGCCAGTCGCCGATATCTTCAACAAAACATGATCATCTCATACAACAACTTATATCTCATCACGTCTTGACCATATCACATCACAACATGCCCTGCAAAAACAAGTTAGACATCCTCTACTTTGTTGTTGCAAGTTTTACGTGGCTGCTACGGGCTTAAGCAAGAACCAATCTCACCTACGCATCAAAACCACAATGATAGTTTGTCAAATAGACTCCGTTTTAACCTTCGCAAGGACCGGGCGTAGCCACACTCGGTTCAACTAAAGTGAGAGAGACAGACACCCGCCAGCCACCTTTAAGCACGAGTGCTCGTAACGGTGAAACCAGTCTCGCGTAAGCGTACGCGTAATGTCGGTCCGGGCCGCTTCATCTCACAATACCGCTGAACCAAAGTATGACATGCTGGTAGGCTGTATGACTTATATCGTCCACAACTCACTTGTGTTCTACTCGTGCATATAACATCAACGCATAAAACCTAGGCTCGGATGCCACTGTTGGGGAACGTAGTAATTTCAAAAAAATTCCTACGCACACGCAAGATCATGGTGATGGCATAGCAACGAGAGGGGAGAGTGTATGTCCACGTACCCTCGTAGACCGTAAGCGGAAGCGTTATGACAACGCGGTTGATGTAGTCGTACATCTTCACGATCCGACCGATCCAAGTATCGAACGTACGGCACCTCCGAGTTCAGCACACGTTCAGCTCGATGACGATCCCCGGGCTCCGATCCAGCAAAGCGTCGGGGATGAGTTCAGTCAGCATGACAGCGTGATGATGATGATGATGTTCTACCGGCGCAGGGCTTCGCCTAAACTCCGCGACGATATGACCGAGGTGGAATATGGTGGAAGGGGGCACCGCACACGGCTAAGGAACGATCCGTAGATCAACTTGTGTGTCTATGGGGTGCCCCTTGCCCCCGTATATAAAGGAGGGAGGGAGGAGGAGGCCGGCCCTAGGAGGGGCGCGCCATGGGGAGTCCTACTCCCACTGGGAGTAGGATTCCCCCTTTCCTAGTCCAACTAGGAGTCCTTCCATGTATTAGGAGTAGGAGACAAGGAAGGGGAAGAGAGAAGGGAAGGAAGGAGGGGGTGCGGCCCCTCCCCCTAGTCCAATTCGGACTAGGCCATGGGGGGGCGCGCGGCCTGCCCTAGGCAGCATTTCTCTCTTTCCCGCAGGGCCCAATAAGGCCCAATACTTCTCCCCGGCGAATTCCCGTAACTCTTCGGTACTCCGAAAAATACCCGAATCACTCGGAACCTTTCCGAACTCCAAATATAGTCGTCCAATATATCAATCTTTACGTCTTGACCATTTCGAGACTCTTCGTCATGTCCCCGATCTCATCTGGGACTCCGAACTCCTTCGCTACATCAAAACTCATAAACTCATAATATAACTGTCATCGAAACCTTAAGCGTGCGGACCCTACGGGTTCGAGAACTATGTAGACATGACCTAGAACTATTCTTGGTCAATAACCAATAGCGGGACCTGGATGCCCATATTGGCTCCTACATATTCTACGAAGATCTTTATCGGTCAAACCGCATAACAACATACGTTGTTCCCTTTGTCATCGGTATGTTACTTGCCCGAGATTCGATCATTGGTATCCAATACCTAGTTCAATCTCGTCACCGGCAAGTCTCTTTACTCGTTCTGTAATGCATCATCTCGTAACCAACTCATTGGTCACATTGCTTGCAAGGCTTATAATGATGTGCATTACCGAGAGGGCCCAGAGATACCTCTCCGACAATCGGAGTGACAAAACCTAATCTCGAAATACATCAACTCAACATGTACCTTTGGAGACACCTGTAGTACTCCTTTATAATCACCCAGTTACGTTGTGACGTTTGGTAGTACCCAAAGTGTTCCTCCGGTAAACGGGAGTTGCATAATCTCATAGTTACGGGAACATGTATAAGTCATGAAGAAAGCAATAGCAACATACTAAACGATCAAGTGCTAAGCTAACGGAATGGGTCAAGTCAATCACATCATTCTCCTAATGATGTGATCCTGTTAATCAAATGACAACTCTTTTGTCCATGGCTAGGAAACATAACCATCTCTGATAAACGAGCTAGTCAAGTAGAGGCATACTAGTGACACTATGTTTGTCTATGTATTCACACATGTATTATGTTTCCGGTTAATACAATTCTAGCATGAATAATAAACATTTATCATGAAATAAGGAAATAAATAATAACTTTATTATTGCCTCTAGGGCATATTTCCTTCATTTAGTTCAAACCACGACGAGTAATTTGGAACGAAGGGAGTACTAGATAACAATTTCATGCATAGTCAACATGCATCCTCAAGCAGTACAAGGTCATATCAACGACCATCATCATATGTAATTGTAGATGATATCGACGACGATCATCATATGTAGTTCTAGATGATATAGCCACACACACATATGTAGTTCTAGATGATATAGCCACACACACATATGTAGTTCTAGATGATATAGCCACACACACATATGTAGTTCTAGATGATATCGAAGACAATCATCATCCTCAAGCCTGGGCGGTTGGTGTTCCTGATAGTAATTAGGATGGCCTGTCCAACATGAAGATTCTTGCCATCGAGGAATTTCTTCCACCCAACCGAGTTTAAGTGTGTGCGACCGTCCGTGTCCACGCGGTAAGTACAGGTTGTGACGGAGCCCCTTGCAGTAAGGCGTTGTCCAGCTGAGCCTTCTTCATCAGGCTCGATACCATAACTCATAGATATGCTCTTTGCCAATTTCAAAATAAGAAAAACATATCAATTAATAAATAGCCTCGCAAATAAGTACATATGGATTATCTACACTATTAATAGTTTCCTTAGATTCTACACTAATAAGCATGTGATCGAACTCTACACTAAAACATATCATCGACTAGATTCCACACAACATACCATATCATTGGACTATACACTAAGTAATTCATCGGATAATTTGCATTTGTAAGTATAACATACCATATAATGTCGATCAACCATGGTATTTGTCAAGCGGGTCATGAATGGCACCCCGACAAAGTCAGCACATGGCGGAATTATGTCCCACAGGTTGGACACCTCCTCCTCACATAGCCTTGTTCTTTGAGCTACGATGGCTTCATGAAGTGGGTCCTCATCATCTTCATCAAGTGGGTCCTCATTATCTTCATCATCTTCATCATCTTCGTCATCTTCATCATCTTCCACCAGGTTGAGATAAATGACAGCTAGCTTGTGTCTTTCTGCTCGGAAGGAGAAGCTGATCAACTCATCACCAGTAAGACGCATGCGAGCGACGAAACGGGCCCATCCATCTCCTCCAATCTGCGACATATTGCGTCCTTTCTCGACCTCCATAGTGTACGGCCCCCTAGGAGCCTCAAATGTCACAGTGTCTCCTGTCAGCTAGTTGAATTTCAACCTCACATTGCATGGGACGATCTGTGTAAAATAAGCAAAATGACACAATGCAGTAATGCCAACACTAAAAATAAAATAGCTATTACATTTCATCTAATTTCTTACCGCCGCATGACGAAAACTCGGCTGGAAGTAGATGCCGAACAGCTTGCCAGTTGCAAGGCTGCTGGCGCATCTTGACTTGCACAGTCGACATAGTGGTGGTGGTGGTGGCGCCATTTTTCCTAAAGCAATATGAGCAAAGGATTAACGATCAACTAAATCAAAATGTTCTAAGTCAACTAAATCAACTAGCCTACTAAATCAACTAAATCAAAATGTTCTAAATCAAGTAGCCTACTAAATCAACTAAATCAAAATGTTCTAAGTCAACTAAATCAACTAGCCTACTAAATCAACTAAATCAAAATGTTCTAAATCAACTAAATCAACTAGCCTACTAAATCAACTAAATCATATCAACTAAATCAAAATGTTGCATATGAACTAGCCTACTAAATCAACTAAATCAAAATGTTCTAAGTTAACTAAATCAACTAGCCTACTAAATCAACTAAATCAAAATGTTCTAAATCAACTAAATCAACTAGCCTACTAAATCAACTAAATCAAAATGTTCTAAATCAACTAAATGAACTAGCCTATTAAATCAACTAAATCAAAATGTTCTAAGTCAACTAAATCAACTAAATGAACTAGCCTACTAAATCAACTAAATCAAAATGTTCTAAGTCGACTAAATCAACTAGCCTACTAAATCAACTAAATCATATCAACTAAATCCAAATGTTGCATATGAACTAGCCTACTAAATCAAAATGTAGCGGGCAGGAGGGAGAAGGAGGGGCGACTCACAGAGGGAGAAGAGAGTAGGATGGAGGAGGAAGGCGGAGCGAGGAGGGGCCGATCGGCGCGGCCAGTGGAGGGAGGACGGAGGAGGAAGGCGGAGCGAGGAGGGGCCGGCCAGCGGCGAGTGGAGAGGGAGGACGGAGGAGAAGGCCGGTACCGAATCCAGCAAGGAGGAGGAGGTGACAGCGGCGCAAACGGAGGAGGGGCAACGGGGGTGGACCGGTGCGGGGGATTGAGAGGGGATCCAGTGAGTGTGTGACTGTGTGAGTGGATCGGATAGAGGAGATGGGGGTGGGAGATGAATGGCTTAGCAGTAGCGGGCTGTAGGGAAAGACGCTACTGCTAAGCTATCTAGTAGCAGCGCCTTTCACAATAAAGCGCTACTGCTATGTGTCAGCATGTAAAAATATACTTTGTTCAATATATCAAAAATACATTGATCATCAACGATCTTTTTGTGTACATTCTGATTTGTCAATATGAGTCCTCACCGGTTTAGGAACAGGTGAAGACTCATATTGCAGCCACAAATTCTACACATAGAGTTCAATGAAGACCAATTGTTTGTCAAAGTTTGAGAAGTAACATATTTAAGGTGGTAGAAACTCTCTTCACGGAGCGAGGTGGGATCAAATTTTTTGTAGTAAACTTAACAGCAGTGCTTATTGGAGAAATGCACTGCTACTATGCTACGTAGCAGTAGCGCCCGTCGTTATAACGCGTTGCTGCTATAACTAGCCTCGCGGCGGCCTCGTGGGAATTATAGCGGTAGCGCGTCTTTGAGCAGGCGCGCTACTGCTATATTTGTTTCAGCAGCGAGTTACTCCTGAGCACGCTACTGCTAATTAGCAGCAGCACCTTATTTTAAAGCGCGCTGCTGATAAGATTCTGTGTATAGGCTTTTCCCTAGTAGTGGTGGTACTAAATTTTTATTCGTCCATCTGCTAGAAAAGAGGAAAAAATGCTTTATCCAGAAACTCGTGAGTGGGGCGCCCTTTGTGGCGCAGCAAAGTGAGCCATCTTATTTTCTGCCCGGGCGAGAAATAGTTGGGGCGATGCACACAGCGCTAAAGACTGGGCCAGCCTGTTCTCTTTTTCTCCTATGTTCTATGTTCTGTAAATTCAATTTTTCTATAAACTTGCAGAATTGCAATGTTTGTAATTTTCAAAAAATGTTTAGAAATCCAAAATTTTGTTATTGTTTTACAAAATGTGCAAATTTTAAATTTTGTTTCTCGTTCCAATTTTCTTTAGAATTGAAGAAAATATCGATTTATTCAAGAAATGTTCGTGTTTCCAAAATTGTTTGAGATTTTCAGAAAGACTTGCATTTTAGAAAATGTGCCAAATCCAAATAATATTATTGTTTTAGTGAAATGTTCACAAATTCAAGGAAAAAAAAATAATTGTCCCACATTGTTCCTCACATACAGTCGTGTGTGTGTGTGGGGGGGGGGGGGGGGGGGAGTGTGTGTGTATGTGTGTGTGTGTGTGTGTGTGTGTGTGTGTGTGTGTGTGTGTGTGTGTGTGTGTGTGTGTGTGTGTGTGTGTAACAAGTATTTTTAAAATGTTGAACAAGTATTTGAAAAAATATTGATCATGTACATAAGAATGTAGGATTAAAAACAAAAGGAAATGAAGAAAACGAGAAATGAAAACCGAAAAATAAACAAAATAAACCAGAGGAAAAAAGAAAATTGAAATAACTGAAGAAACAAAGAAAAGGTTGAAAACATGGCTCTTTATATATATAAGTAGGGCGCGCCCTAGCATTGATCACCTAGTGGTTAGCTTGCTAAATCCTATTCGGCGCCCGTTGTGCCGGTTAAAGGCATCGGCGCAAACGGGTGCACACCCTCCCCTCCGCCTTGGGCCGGCCTACTTACCCTTTTCCTTCTGTTTTTAAAATGCCAAAAAAAGCGTACTACGTGATTCAATCCCACGGCCCCTCTCATTCAGTGCTAGCGCCAATAGCCAAATAGCCATCCAACCTGCCATGTGTTGCTACATTCTTTTTCTCCTTTTCACCTTTTCCTTTTTTATTTTTATTTTCTTCCTTTTTCAAAAATACGCGAGGCTCATCTTTTCTCTTTTTTCCTTTTTTTTCTTTTTTCAAAATACGTGAACTTTTTCCAACAGAACTGATGAACTTTTTTTTCTGAATCTGGTGAATTTTTTGCGATATTCATGGACTTTTTTCGAATTCGTGAACTATTTTTGAAAATCTGTGAACATTTTTTGAAATCAATGAACTTTTTCCAAATTATGAACATTTTTAATCAAAATAGATGAACCTTTTTTAAATTTGTGAACTTGTTTTCAAAATCTGGTGAACTTTTTTCAATTGCATGCACATTTTTTTATCAAAATAGATGAACTTTTTCCAAATCAATGAACTCTTTTTTCAAAATCCAGTGAATTTTTTTCAAATGCATGAACATTTCTTTATCAAAACAGATGTACTTTTTCCAAATGAATGAACTTTTTTTCAAAATCTGGTGAACATTTTTCAGATTCGAGATTTTTATATAAAAATCAATGAACTTTTTTGAAATCAGGTGAACTTTTTTTGAATCCGTGAGCGTTTTCAAAATTGATGATTTTTTTATTTTCGTGAACATTTCTTTGAATATCCGTGAACTCCTTTTCAAAATCGATGAACTTTTTAAAAAATCACAAATTTCTGTTTCCTTTTTTCAAATATTTGTATTGGGACTGAAACATGGGTCAAGTAGTACTGTTTTCCAATAAAGCACAGCAGAAGTGACGCGGTGCAGTGGTTCTCGAGCGAAGTCCATTGACAATAGCATGTCGGTTCGAATCCCACGTACGGAAGATTTTTCTTCCTTGCCATTTGTTTTTTGAGGATACCTTGCTACAGGGTGTCTTCGAGCGAAGCTGGGCCAGCCCACTACAGGGTGTCTTCGAGCGCCAGCTAGGCAAACGGGAGCTGAGGGCGCCGAAGAGGGTCAAACGGGACTGGAAGATTATACGGCGGTTGTTTGAGTATTATACGCGAGCAGGCGAAAATACTAGTCTCAGTTCTTTATTTTTTTATCAGAAAGAAGAGACGTGGGGAGGAGAATTGAGCGTAGCCGTCAGATGGAAAAAGAAGAAACGGAAGCACGGATGGGAGTATTACAAGGGAGCAGGCAAGCCCCGTCCCCTTGAATCCTGGGTCCTCTTCTTGCTCCCTCTTTTCTCGGCCCGTTACTGTGCATTCGACGCAATTTTGTACTACCTTGCTTAAAGCGAGAAATATCGCTCGTGGTAGATGTGAACAGACTCTCAAGCGCCAAATAGGATCTGCCCGCCTTCGCCCCTGATCTTTTCGCTCATTTCGCTTAAAAAAATCTGTTCGCCCGTTTTTTTCTCTTCTGTACTAGTCGTTGTTTGAGGATAAAAACAACATTTTAACGGTTTGAAAAGTTTAGCAATTTGAAAAAGTTCCTATAAATGGAGAAATCTTCACAGATTTAATGGAATTCATGGATTTTAAAAAAACCTCGCATGATTTGGAAAAAAGTTCACAAATTCAAAAAAAGTTGATCGATATAAAAAAAAATCAACGATTTTGAAAAAACTTCATTGATTTCTAAAAATGTCCATTGACCATTTTCATAAAATTTTATCAAATTTGAGAAAAGTTCATTAAATTTGAAAAAAAAATTATAGATTTTGAAAACAAAAATCATCGAGTTGAAAAAATTTCATTGCTTTTGGAAAAGTTTCGCAAGAATGTTAGCAAAAAACTCAAAAAAAATGCAAATTTGGAAAAAGTTCGTGAAAAAGGAAAAACTTCACGCGCTTTAAAAAAGAAGAGGAAAAAGGAAAAGGGCAACAGAAAAAGAAATCGAGTAAAAACAACCATAGAAATCAGAAATAAATCATAGTGTTCTTTTTTATTGTTATTACAAGTTGAGGCTGAACAAAACGAATAAAAGAAATACATAATCGCATGACGTGTGTTTTCCAGTTGGTTGTCGCTATTAGAATCAAACGAGGAGGTTCAGGATTGAAGCAAACCAGAAAAAAACGGGGGAAAAAAAATCCTAAACGGGCCAATCCCAGGTCAGCCGATGGTATGTGCGGTTAGTAATAAAATCCCAAAGGCTTAATTTGGATGCTAGGGGAGCCATTCCCAGGGAAGAGCACCCCCCGCCCCCGGTTGAAATCATCTTATGGAAACTATAATCCCGTGGAAGATCAACATCATCATTTGGCCGACGGCAGACCTAGAAAGCCCGAACAA
This sequence comes from Triticum timopheevii, assembly GCA_963921465.1. Lineage (NCBI taxonomy): Eukaryota > Viridiplantae > Streptophyta > Magnoliopsida > Poales > Poaceae > Triticum > Triticum timopheevii. The sequence goes on from OY997266.1 coordinate 665,575,222, forward strand.
ATAAAGAACTTAAGAAGCGAGAGGAAGAGATAGTGCTCACCATTAATTTGGCCCGGGAGGGGGGGAGCTCCTAGTCGAAGGAGAGTGGGGACGTCATTGGAGACGAAGGGATAAGCTCCTCGCCAGGGGTGGTGGGGGGCGTTGGTGGAGGGCGAAGCTCCTGGTTGAAGGGGCGGGCAATCGCGAAGATGTTCGGGAGGATCGAGTCAGCATCATCGCTTCTCGAGGATTTCTGCCCGACCTGATGAGATCAGGAAATCGCTCCGAGGGAAGAGCCGTGGAAAGGGCGGGGCTCCCTCCCGATAGTGGGCAACCAAATGGCGCCTTGGGTGGCCTGGGGTAAAGTCGGCCCCTAGGAACTTCCCCCCGGGATCCACTGCAACCAAATGAGGCCTAAAGTATATAAGCCCCCACGAAATCATGCACTAGGGGTGTAATGACGTGGTTGTCCATGATTGTTTGTCGGGTCAACACAGTCTTTACTAGCACGGGCATATGGAATATCCTATTCGACGCATTCTATGTCGAACGGTCGACGTTTCCCAGAAAGCTCGCGATCAGGCGGTAACCTGGGTCGGCCCATTAGCATGTTCCAACGTTTCCAGTTTTGGGAACCTTCTAGAGTTTCCCAGCCGGTTTTCAATGTTCCCCCACCCACTTTTCCTGTTTTTTTTGTTTTTTTTTGAAAAATAAATAAAACATTTTTTGTTTATTTTCTTTGCCTTTTATGTTTCTTTTTTCTTTGTTTTGTTTCTTTTCTATTTTTCAAGTTTCATTTCGTTTTTCTAAGTTCATGTTTCAAAAATTGTTAGGAAATATAAAAAACTTCATGCTCTTAAAACAATTATTTATTTTTAAAATGGTTGTGTTTGAAAGATTGTTCAAGCATTCAATAATATTAGTACTTCTAAAATATTGTTCAGGAATTTCATAAAATGTTTCCATTTTTTAAAACTATTTAGAATGTTTTTTTATTTTCTAAAAAATGTTCAGGAATTTTTATAAAAATAAAATTTTCTAATTTTGTTCACAATGTCAAGAAATGTTCGCGTTTCAAAAAAGTCATGACTTTCAAAAAAAAATCTTGTTTTCAAAATTTATTCACAGTTTCAAAAAATATTAAGAATATATTAATTTTGACAATTTAAAAAAATCTTCCTGTTTCAAGAACTGTTCAAAAAATTTCAAAAAATATTCTCATTGTAAAAATTTGTTCACAATTTCAAAAAAAAACATCCAGAAAATTTATAAAATGTTCTCCTTTTCAAAATTTGTTCACAAATTAATAAATGTCATGTTTTCACAATTTGTTCTCAAATTTGAAAAATATTTGGGAATTTTATCAAATGTTCATCTTTCAAAAACAATGTCTGACTTTTTGAATTTGTTCGTGTTTCAAAATGTTTTCCCATTTATTTGCAAAAAGTTCCCACTCTCAGCATTGTACTTTTTAAAAAATGGGATTTCCAAATAAATGTTTGAGTCTTTATAAATTTATTTATTTTTCTGAAAAATTTTGTTTTTCAAAAATTTATAGTTTGTCAGAAGAAAATCACATTCGAGACTAAAAAATCGCTGAGCTGCCATTTTTAATCAACAAATCTATGTACTACAAAAAAAAGTGACGTTCAATCACGGGAGGTCATGTGTTCGAACCCATTAAATCAATTTTTTGGAAATATTTGTAAGCTACCCTTTTGTGTTTTGCCCTGATGTTCGTCTCCTTAGAAGACACGTTGTAGATCGTCAACATAAGTCCTCTAGTCGGAATGTCTAGCGACCCTTGAGTGTCTGCGGCAGATCATGTGTTCGACTCCCACCCAGGGTTAGTGGTTTCTGTTGATTTTTAACCGTGCGTCATTCAAATGGACCGACCCAGGTCAGCTAGCCGCAGTAGGCACCATATAGGATGTCCCCAGGCATTCGTCTACATGTCATTTTCCCTTGAAGCTGCAAGGCCGAGCGAGCAATTTTTGTTGATTTTAACTGCGCGTCACGCAAATGGACCAGCCCAGGTCAGCTACCCCTGTGCGAATCCTCGACTATTTGCTATAGTAAGCGCCATATATGACGTCCCCATGCATTCGTTTGCATGTCCTTTCCCTTGAAGCTGCAAGGTCAGGCCTGAGCGCATGTACACCGAACGGACAGTGCCAAGTGGGCCAGCAGGTTTTTTTGCTCTCCTGTAGGTTTTTTTACTTCACGCTCCCACTGTTGCCTCTAAGAAAAATCATGCCCCGACCGTCATCTTCCTCCCACCCAATCTCTCTTTTCCACTCGCTTTCCCCGGTCCCAACCGTGACAGGCTTGGGTTCCTGTCTCCGCGGCCACCCTCCCTCGACCATGTTATCCCCTCGCTATCGGCTACCTCCCATTGTCGCCTCCCCGTAACGTTAGATGCCTCCCTTTACAGCTTGTCCATTATGCCATGCCATATGCGTAGGTACAAGTTTCGTGGTCGAGACCGGCTGGTGAGTGGGGTTATTTGCAATTGTTCAATATTTGTTTTATGTGTGTGTGGAGTTATTTTCGAGTGTTTTTTTTTTTCATTTTTTGGTTTTTTTTGTTGTAACTATGTTTTGCTCCACATTTCCCTTTTTGTTTTCTATAGGAGTTTTATTTTTCTTCTACTGCTTATTTCATTATGTTTTCCTTCGTTATTTGGTTTTTACTTTGATCCATATTATTCTTTTTATTTTATTATTTTATTATTTTCTTCTTTCTGGTTTTCATTTTCTTCTTCTTTTTAATTTTCCATTGTTTACTTTTTGCGTTTTTTATTTGTTTCTTTCCCCCCTTTTATCCCTTTTTATTAGTAAAAACAAATTGGTCTTTTGCTGCATATGAGTATTTGTGAAGAAAGTACATTGTCAATATGTTTGAAAGCCGGGTGAACAGTTTTTAATTCATAATGAATATTGTTTAAATAAATGGTGAAGTTGCCCAATGAACATTGCACAATATAAAGTGAACACTTTTTTTCAACATGGTGGACTATTTTTAGTAAATGCTATACATTTTTAAATGCACGTTAAACATCTTTGGAATACAGGATGAACTGTTTTTAAGCCCGAAGAACATTTTCTAATACAGCAGACTTTTTTAAAATACGGTGGACTTTTTTAGTATTGGATGAACATTTTTACACAATGATTTTCTTTTATAGAAGTGTTCTGCAGAAAAATATAAATGTTCACTTAGTTTTTGAAGTTTTCATTTAAAGAGATCTTCATAATTTTTCCTCTAAAGAATGATCTTTTTACAGAAAGCGTAAAAGCGTTCTAGAAACCAAGATAATCTGTGATAACCAAAGAAATTCAGTAAAACCAAACTGGGTGCGCCTGGGGAAGAAATCGAGATGCTACATGGAATTTGGGCAGGAAGTGTACTGACTGCAGCATGTGCGTCATGCACACTATATGACGCAAACACGCATCATACAAGACCAATATGACTTAACCCAAGTCCTATTTGGTGCCTTAAGCGCCATATATAGTCTATTTGTTAACTGGCGCGCACCCATATGACTTTGTGTCATTGTGCCAGAAGAAGGAGCAATTGTAATTCTTGAATATGTTCCCATGCAGGTCTTTGAGAACCTCAAAATTGTATGTATGACTGCCTGCGTCTAACGACATATCATATTTGAATTTCCGTGCACTCAGTATACAGGAGTAAGTTTCTCATGGAATATCAGTGACACACACTCCTATGGTGCATAAGAATGCCATGTTATCTATGTTGCCTCGATAGCTCGCTCAGTATTCTGTAGCAGTAAGAGTTGTCCCAACTTGAAGCTTGAAAATCAGTTCTGAAATTCTCTGCACTTTCACTTGACAGACACACATTCAGTCCACAAGCAGCAACTTGCGTGCCTCAACTATTCTGAACAAAGAAAATATCACCGGAAGATCAAAGGATGATTAAAAAATCATTGCTGACAGAAACTTGTTTGTACACGCTTTTTATCCTCTTCGGTACTTCACTGCAGGTGCAACTCTTGTGAGCACAATTATACCTCATTTTCTTCTTCCTTTTGGTAGCGCGAACCTAAACCGCAGTCGCCCCTAGTTGAACCGGTGTTATGTGGCGGTAAAGCTTGTCTTGCGAATTTTCTAAAGAGCATTTCCTTGGGCACTTCGCACCTTAAATCCGATTTGGAAAAATTCCACTGTCCCTGGCAGAAAAGTTGCAATGGCGACTAAGCACAATTTGACCAAGGGCACCGATAGGGAGAGGAAGATGGACAACATGTATGATTTACCTGGCTCTCCGTCACAAGTAGAGGGAGATAGAAAGTCCGAAAAGGGGACCGACAGCATGCACGCTGCTGACAACCAAGTATCCAGTCCAGCACATTCATAGCTAGTTGTCCACATTCATTCAGTCCACACATTCATAGGTCGCCTGCGTACATTCATTCAGTCCACTCATCATGTACTGACCTATACTGACTGGTGACCAATCAAGAAAGCTATGAATTTCCCAAAGGATTTTGTATAACCCACCGAGTACATTTTTAATAGAGACGAAAACAGGCACGGTAGCAACTGTTTTTTGGAACAAGCTGAAAGTTGAAGCTAGGATATAGAATCTTACTACGTAAGAAAAAAAACCACTCTGTTGACCTTAGATTTAATAATTAGATTACTAACAGTGGTAGTTTTGAGTAAGAGCGGTAGGACCATTAATAATTAGGTTGAGAAAACTAAAACTCTCCAGATATGCAAAATGGTGCCTTATATCTGTAGTTGCTCTTGTCTACTTCCTCTGCCCCGCCCTACCCTGTTGAAGTACATATATGTTCAAGTGCATATCTGAAGTTGCCTTTCACCCCTTCCCTGCTCAAGTGCTCCTCCGGTGGCCGGCAGTGTTGTTGAGAATATATTGAGCCCATGTTGAGAAGACTCGGTCATGACATTCCTGCTTGATTGATCCTGGATGCTGTCTGATCAAGAGAGCACTATGTCTGACAAAGTGCTGTGGAGACTCTTAGGATCTTCCAGCTTAACAGTTTCTTGGAATTTAATAGGTAGAGGTTGATTGGGTCGGAAAACAGTTGCTCGACACTTCCATTCATTTAGAGTCATGTATGTTAGTGCATACATGCATGCATTCCTCATGCGTGAAGAGAATGCATGACCCGGCATGTGATGCATGAGAAAAATAATACTCATATATAGCATTGATCTAACGAATTGCATGAAGGCAGGCATTAGTAAACCCATAACCACATGATAGAGCCGCGTGGCTGGTATATATGCAGTCCATCGCAAGTACGTGTGTCCGGTCCTTACACACCAGTAGTAAGCCAGCTAGCTATATTTTGCTTGAGAAGAAATCATGTAGGCATTGGTCTCGAAACCAGTTGTTTTTCTAAATGAACAATGTCAAGAATTCAATCTGGCTATGAAGGAAAACAGGTGTATAATTCTTGTCATCGAATGCATTAATTAACAATGTAGTGGCAAACTGGCGGTGGCATGTATTGTTGAGCAGCGACAACTAGCCCTAAAACCACCGTCTGGTTGTATGAGCTGCACATGCTAGGCCTGGCCTCACCAGTGTTGGCGACACCACCGTCTGGTTGTATGAGTTCCGCTGAGATGGCATGATGCAACTTTTGCAGGACACAATGGTTAAAGAGATGACGTTGCAGAGCACCAAACTGCACCCTACCATGTTATACGTGGAGGGTGTGTTGGGTTCGAAGATTGGACTTGGGCATCAGTCGATGAAGGCTCGCATCCAAACCAAGACAAGGACAATGCGGTATCAACCAACACATTGTGAGTCTTTGCCGGCATGCCGAGCTGGATCTCAGTCACATAGCTGAAGTAGTCACATGGAAGGCTTTTGACGAAGCTCACACCAGAGGCATTGGCCTGATCGGCAGCGCAGCTAGATAGGCGGTTGGCGAGGCGGCGAACGCGGGTGTGGTACTCTTGAAGCGTTGAAGGAGAGTGGTGCACTGACCGCATGCATGAAGACACGGGCGTACGGGTGCTTCCAGTGAAGCTGAGTAAGGCGAATCAGCGACGTGCTCCAGATGTTCCATTGGTCCATGTTACGTGAAGGTAACATGTGTAGCCTGATTAGGCTAAAGTGCTCTAAATTTACAAGGGATTCAAACATATCATTCATTTGTGATGCATAAAGAAAAATAATGATTAGAGTAGCGCTCTGCTTTAGCTTGGTTTTACGAAAGCCTACAGTTTTCACGTGTAATAATTTTGTAGTGGACATGGCTTCACTCGCAGCTGTTGTAAACGCCATCCTAATTTCTTTTTTGAATTATTTGGATTTTTGTACCACATTTGTCATATGGCGTAAACTTCATCTAATTAGAAAACGGCGGCTGGTACAACTCAGCAAGATTATTTTAGAAAAGATCAGCGGCCTTTGCAGCCGTTTGATTCAGATGTGTGTGGCCGTTTGATAGCAGGCTTGCAGCAGAGCTTATTCATCTTCTCACTTTGCATCCTCCTCTCGAAGCATCCACCGGAGAAGCCACCGATGCTACATCACAACACCGCAACAGAGGCCGACAAGCGCTGCATGAAAGCACCGACAACAACCTGGCACGCGCCACACCGTTGTGTCGCTTTCTCTCTACGGCGTCGCAACCTCTGCATTTCAACTCCGGCGTCGACGATGACGGTGGCATCGCAGCTCCGACAGCCGCTGCATAGGATCTCCGGCGGCTTCGTGGCCACTGCATCGCAACTTCAGCGCATCGACATCAACGCTCGCTACGTAGCAGCTCCCACGGCTTAGCGGCCAGTGCATGCTAGCTTCGACGCATCAGCGTCGACGACCTCTCAATAGTAGGTCCGCGACTTCACAGTAGTTGCATCGCACCTCCAGAGGTGTCGACGACCATTGCGTCGCAGCTCCGGTGGCATCAACAACTGTTGCATCACAACACAACCTCCAGCATGTGCGTCCTCGATTTTAGGATCGTAGGGGTGCATGAGCCGCATCGCTCATGGCGGAGAGTGAGCAAACGTGTGCGGAGCGAAGAATTAGAGAGAAGGGATCATGACATTTGAAAAAGGGAAAAATGGGTGGCTCACGACTCGTGCTGGAGATAAGGATGGGTGGCTCACGGCATTAGACGACGGGAAGACCTAGCAAGGTGAATGCGTTGATCCATCCTGAACGTGGGACGATAGAAGATGGCAGCAACGAATTCCAGAGTGTGCACATGCGATGCACACTGAGGGTCTCCTAGACCGGCTGGTGCTCTCTACTTACTGTTGTGTGGCATGGTGAGGTCACCGTATTAGCTGGTGTGCGTTTGGTGCAAGGTCAGGACACAAAATCAAGCTTGTAGGTGTAGCAACAGAGGTCGCGAGAAAGTTCCCTTTGGTTGATCCATATTTTCTGATTTTGTTTAATAATATACTCCCTCCGTCCCATAATATAAGAATGTTTTTGACACTACACTAGTGTCAAAAACGTTCTTATATTATGGGACGGATGGAGTAATAAAGATGGTTATGTGCATACTTGGATGAAGAGAACAGGGGTCAAAACCTCCTTTTTGGAAGGAAAAATCTAATGTGGCAACAAGACATGTTGGTAGAATCGTCCAGTTCTAGCCCCCGTAGCTTTATGAGCTTTTTGACGTTATCATCCAATTCCTGTAGCCCTGCGTATCCACGTATGACCAGAATCTGGAGGGATCTGAGCTCACCCAACCATTGAAGTAATTATTCATGTTCATTATCCATTAGGCTTAGAAGTTTGAGGGAAGAGAGATGTCGGAAGATCTCAGGTGCGCCGGTCAGATCACCACACAATTCGATACTTAATTCAATGAGGCCAGTAAGGCGTGGTGTGGCTGCACCAGAAGTTCTATTCCAAGGCTGCTCAGAGGATTTAGAGTTTCTAGTAATCGTCAAATGTCCATCACCAAGATACATCAATACTTCCTCCATATTCCCTTATACAAGGCCACTTCATGTTCTTATATCTATTTTGACTATTGGTTTTACCAACAAATATTGAGTTATATGCCTGAAAAGTACGTCATTGTACGCACATTTCAAAGAACTTTCCGATGACATATTTTTTATTATACAATATATATTTTGTTGACCAAAATTACAAGTCAAAGTTTGAGAAGAAAACGAGGTGACCTTGTATGTACAGTACTTGAAATTTATGGGTAGAAGTAAACAAATATAGTCCATCCAATAACCACCATCATGTATGTCTTTTATGCGCAAATGATCCCATGATAATTTGATTGGAAGGAGAAAATGAAAAACCCTAGCTCGAATCTGTACCTAAGTGATATATTCTTCTCCGGCTTCTCAACTGCGGCACTTCTGTGCACATAAACATAACTGCAAATCCATCAACAACAAAATTTGAATGAATTTCACATTCACCAAAATCAATTCAGATCTCACCTAACTGAAAAGCTTGCCCTCTTCATGAGTGCCGATTTCTATCTGTGCTTTCATAATGTCAAACCATAGGATCTATTTTGGAATAACTTTCTTTGCATTGCCCTCAAACAATAAAGCGGAAGGTTGTTCCTAACTCTCATATTTCCTGTACAAGTCCTGATATTTCTCACCCAGCAATCATCCAACTCCGGAGCTTCATTTAGAAAAAACAAAGACCACTCCCCATTATTTTTTACAATTTTGAATGAATATAATAGAAACCCACGAGCCACAATCCATGGCGTCTTTAGTTTGCTATAATATTTTACCCTCCGCTCCACGCCCACGACACACGACATCTTCCAATAGTAATGTGCAACACGGCTTTAAGTGGAATCAAAGAGACTTGTGGGAGTTCTTGTCCAAATTGGCTTGAATCGGAATGGGATCAAGCCCACAAATAAGCCATCCATAGAACCAAGATAGCATTATCTCTCAGTTTCTCTCTTAAGCGGAAGCACACAAAACAGATTTTACAATTTATTTCAGATTCCACTTACACTCTACTGGGTAACTGGAATTTTCTGCTCCAATAAATAACAAACCACGAACCCCAGCTAAAATTTGTGTAGCCACACTGAGATATATAGATTCAAAATTGTGTTCGGCTACCTTGAACAATCACCATTCACACATGTATATTATATTTTGAAAGTTGACATTTTTATTCCTTTGTGGCAAAAATTGCATGTACCATGTATATATACATACGACGCTTTTCACGCCCGCATCGGAACGGGTGCAATCGCCACCATGTACGTCCAACAACTCCATCCATCGCCCCAAACCCGTCAGTCTTCGACCTATAGGGGAACGCAGTAGAAAACAAAAAAATTCCAACCTACGCACCAGCCCAGGACCTCCGCTCCTCAGATGTATACCCTCATCTGCTCCTCAGACAGCCCTCTGGGAGGCGGTCGAACAGCCCCCCCGGATGGTGTCACGGATAGCCCTTCGGGAGGACCTTCGAAACTCGAATGGTCACTCGAACAGCCCTTCGGGAGGACCTTCAAAACTCGGACGGTCATACGGACAACCCTTTGGGAGGCACTCACGAACTAAGACCGAAACTACGATCTCTCTACAGAGTTGCACACATACAGTGTCATCTATCCGGCAGGGCTTCGCCGTCCAGAACTAGTTCCTGCTGGAACCCAGACAGCCTTTCGGCACTACGAAACTATTTCGCTGGGAGGGAGAGAAGAAGCCAGATCATTGCATGGCACTTGTATGAGAGCAAAAAGGGATGAGTGTGGAGAGCAACCCTCCACCTCTATTTATAGGAAAAGCCCATGGGGACAAATACCCAAAAAACCCATCGCATGGATCCTTCATAAGGGTAAAATGGGAAGGCAAGTGGAGCTCCATGGAGCTCCACATGTGTGGCCTGCCACCCCTCATGGGGGCCCCCCGAAAGGGGTTCCTTAGTCCCCAAGTTCATCAAGAAGCCTTTTGGGAAAACCCCCAAAAGGTGGCTTTCCATAAATATCCCAAAAAGCACTTTCACTATTCACGACGACATTTTTCAGCGTCCGTTCGAATTGAAAATATTTATGTGGGCTTAGAACATTTCCAATAGCCACCATAATAATTTTCAACGCATTCTGGAACAATTCCATTTTAGTGATTTTCATCTGCGAAACGCATCTAAAGTGGCTCCGGCAGCTCCGGAACATTTCCAGTTTTTATCTCAGAAAATTCCAAAAAGCTTCCAGAATGATTCTGGCACCCTCCAAGAATTATCAGGCATTTACCGAAACTAATTTGACTTAATGGTATATCCCGAAACAACTTTTTGGTATCATCGAAACTCATCCGATGACCTCTCTCTGTGGTATGATTCCGCTGTCCGAAACTTTTCCGGTGTCCGAAACTTTTTTTGGTGATTTTCTCTCAAACTCCCTGTCTAGTATTCAGCATATAGATGACCCTTAAGCGTGTGACCCTATAGGTTCGGTGAAGTATAGACATGACCCGGAACCCCTTCCGATCAATGATCAACATCGGAGCCGTGGACACCCATATTGACCCCTATACCCACCCGAATGAATATTCGAGTGAACCTCCAGTTGCCGTGTGCTATTCCTTTTGCTTCGAGATATGTCACAAACACCAGAGGTGAGATTTATTGCATCCCCGTGGATCAACAACTTGTCCACTATGCTAGTTACCTCGTTACTGGTTTTGTTCTCTTTTCTCATTTCCGTGTTCCGGCATCCCTGTGATCAAATCACATTGTGTCTGGCCAGACGATGATGGATACCGTAACACCGAGAGGGCCCAAGAATATCTCTCCAACATCGGAGGAGAAAATCCCAATCTTGAGCTATCAAGTTACTTGACAAACTTTTCCATGAACCTGTAAGCCGCCGTAATAGCCACCCATTTACGGATGACGTTTAACAAACCCCAAAGTTCATGAAGCAAGCATGAAGAAACTCGATGCTCTCATGGTCTAAGGAATCATGCAAACATTAACCATCTCTGTGTTATTTACCATTAACTTGTGACGAATGAATCTCATAGCATAACATCTCCGGGTCGATTCAACACAAATGTTCTCTTAACATTGTGCCCTCAAAGTTGCTGGCATAGACATGCCCATGATCAGGAAAACAGAACCATCATGCAACACTTGAGCTAGTCTTAGAGGCCAAACTAGGAATACTTCTTACCATTTATTATTCCACACGTGCATATGAGTCTTCCTCCGAGCCTCGTGGATATTGCAGACTCGAGAATCATCGCAGTTATAGCATGGAACATAAACATAATTATGAACTCGGAGATAAATAATATCATTTATTATTGCCTCTAGGGCATATCTCCTACAGACTCCCACTTGCACTAGAGTCAACAATCTAGTTAATGCTAATGCACTTTACACCTATGGCATGCTGGTGTAAAAATTGCATATCATGTGGTACAGCCTGATGTCTATCGGATCTGACAACTTCAGCTCCATATGTATCTCTGCATATCCTCGCATTTTCACGCTTTCACAAAATTCATATTTTTTGTGGACTTGGCTTTGTATATATGTGAATCATTGGTCGAAACCTAATTCCTCAGACTGAGTTATGGAGCAACTATCTGTAATAGTGCCCCATTGACCAAAGCCTTCTTGGAACCATACTAAGTTCATGAATGAACTGTATGATTCAAAATCTTTGTCTTTGTCGCTTCTAAAGCGGCAACATACTTCGCCTCTATTATAGAATTCGCCACAGTAACTTGTTTGGAACCATTTCCAACTAACTGTGCCACCATATTGTGTGTTATACAAAACCCTAAATTTAAATCGAAAATCGCATGGAAAAAAGATGAACACTGTATCGGTGTAACATTTTACAATGAACTCTTCATGATCTCTACTTGCGAGAAAACATATCATCAGTACTTACTCTAGTACTCAATGACATCTTTCACTATTGTCCCACGATCAATACTTTGATCACTTTACTATCCATACTCGCAACACCTTGGGAGTATCAGACATATCTAGTTGTTTTACATACCATGGAATACATGATTAATCCAAACACAAAAGTGTGTGGAATCTGCATCATGTATTTTGCTCATCAGTGTTTTGGGACACTGATTCTTGCAAAAACTCTTTCCATGTGACTTCGGCAAGAATCACTCCTTGTCGTTCTTAGTGCTAAACGGTTTTAGCATCTTGTCAATATGTATTTATTGCTTATCCCTATTGGGTAAATCTATCTCCATAGATCATTATGCCTAATATTGAGGCTATTTAGCCTAAGTACTTCATCAAAAAACTATTTTCAAAATGAAGTCCTAATCCGTGTCAAGAAATTTATTTCCAATTAACAATGTGTCAAGCACACAAGGTTTTTAGAAATATTATTACGCTCCCACTTACTTTCTTGAATTACAAGCATCTTCGTTACCCATTGATGAAGTCAAACCCCTTTGACCATTTCATCAAAGCACGAAGATTTCAACTCCATTATGCTCTCTTCTGTCCATCGCTGGAACTCTGAAATTTGCACCCTTACTAGCATCCTCTGGATAGACAAAATGCCTTGGACTGTAACACATGCAAGTCCTTGGTTTCATTTCCATCAGGTGGAAATCCTATTGTCATCCATGTTTCATATCTCATGATTGAAATATGTATTAATTGCTAGTTCAACCCGAACCGACTTTAAGCATCGCTACGATGAAAACAACCTCATCGTAGTCAACTCTTGAACTTGTTATTTCAACAAGTCGAGCTTTATGGATAAAACATTTTTATCCGTATCAATTTTAAGTTCCATAAATATCCGTTAGACTCTAAGTCTTCCGAAAGGTGTATCAAGATTTTAATCTTGAATCACTTATATGGAAACTAACTCGGGTTGTATTGGCATTTAGCCAATTCCGGAATCATGGCCCATCAACGCTTCCTTGTGTATCGTATGTATAATGTTATCTAACAACAGTATCTCGTTTGCGCACCTTAGAGGTTTGCACGAGCCTTGCCTCCGTGGTTCAGCTGCAAGTTCGACCGAAGTTCATACATTTTATTGTAGAGACTTCCATATCAGTCATAGTAGGAAACTCTGGAATTACGTCCAAGGTCTCTTTCCTTTGACCTGATGATGAAGATACTGTTTATCTCGTCGAGTTGCACTATTCTCCCACTCACCTTTTTGAAAGAATCATTCTCTTTAAAAGCACACCGTTTCGCGGCAAAACTATTTGCCTCTGTATAGTGAGGGAGGAATACCCAACATTTTGGTATAACCTACAACATAGCACTTGTCTGATTTGGAATAGGTTTGTAACCTTTTATACAAGCCCCATATTCCAAATGTTAAGAAAAGATATAACATTGTTGGGCGTACCATACCATGGCTTCATTTCAACAGACCCGATGTAGCTCTTTTCATTGTAAAAGCCGCAGTCTCTAAAGCATCACTTTAAAAGGGATAATGGCAAATTTATTTATGTCATCTTTGACCTTAACATGTCATAAATGGTTAGATTACATCTCAACGGACTTTTCACTTGCAGTTGTGTTCCGGGAGGTGCAAGTTATGAAACCCCTTTCACAACTCATAAGACATTCGCTAAACATGTAACTCAAATATTCCTTTGTACAATCAAATTGCAGGAACATAATTTTCTTGTTACAATAACTTCTACTTCATTTTTAAAAACCTTTCGAATGATTTCGAAAGATCCAGACTTACGTCTCATCAAGTAAATATCCATATATCTACTTGAGTCATTTCTGAAGATAAATAAATCCACCACCAACAACACTTATCGGACTACACACATCAAATGTATGATCACTAATAAGTTTGTTGTTCGTTCCTTATGGCCTGTGAACGGTATTTCAGTCACTTCACTTTTCGGAGGAAAGTTGTAAGTGTCATATGATTCAAAATCAAAAAGACTTCAAAATCCATCATAATGGAATTTTCCATGCGGGTTTCACCAATGTGACCAAATGTAGTGCCACACTTGTGTGGTATTTTTTTAGTCTTGCGACATTTAGCATCAGTGCTATGGATGTATCATATTACCATCAATATTCATAACATACATCCCATCTTGGATGGGAGCATGGACCTTCATGTTATTCATAATACTTAACAACAATTGTTGTTTTTATGAACAATTCCTTTGCAACAAACATTGTGCAATGGGCTAGAGTGTATGAAGCTCTAAAATGAATTATGAAAGTAAACCCAGAAGTATTGTATTATTATCAATATTCATAACATACATCTAATTCATAATGAAAGTATGGCCCTTGTGTTATTCATAACATCGAACATAAAAAGTTCTCTTATGAACAACCTTCTTGCAAGATACCTTATGCAATGGGCTAGAGTTTTGAAAAACTCTAAATGAATTATGAAAATAAATACACACGGCAATACACCGATGGAAGGTATAGTAACATTTACTATGTTCCCTGTGTATACCTTAATCTCATTTCTGGCTAGCCTTTTAGGCCATAGTAGCTCTTACATTGATTCGTAACAGAATGCAATCAAGCAGGTATATTTGTGATTAACTCACAATACCCAAGAATTAGTGATTAACATATTTAACCATAATTCCCAAGAACTATATCTTTGACCAGCCTACTATACACCAAAAACTTGTATGACATTCATACATGAGCTGGATATTCCAGTCATCTTTCTTTCTGCCTTTATACTTCTAACAGTTCAACTTTTAGTATTTCTCCTACTCGTAAAAGAAGCACCCAACTTAAGAGTGGCGTTAGCCCCGGACTTCCTAGGCGTGTAAGTCACACTAACACCCTTTGGACACTTCCTTTCTCTTTAAGTTGTTGTTTTATTCACCTTTCATCATATGATAGGCATTCTTCTGGATCCCTCTCTTATCAGTCAAATGCCCAGTAAACACTTTACTAATCCTTTGCAAACAAACATTGCTTTGTTTGTATCTGAAAACAATTTTCAGTTCCATGAATATCACATAACTATCCCAAACTTTCGAAGTTCAGGTTTCATGGAAGCAAACATATTGCACTTGACCGTAACGGAATTCTAGCTTTTGGATCGAAGGACGAGAGTCTCATCATCCATTGCTTTTAGCGGGAGTATACGAAAAGCATGCGATAGGACAAAGTCCTTCTCGGCACTTTTGAGGACAATCCTCACATTACGTTACTAACCGTAAAGTTTTAACCAGATATTTAACAGCTATTCAATTTTAACAGAAAAGGTGGAAATGCGAGCCATTATTCTACAACTATTATGCATATAACACTTAGTCAGTGTCATAATTAATTGCACTGAGAATTTAAACAAGTTAATTCTACAGCGCGCTCCCACTCAAATCAATATATCTCATAATTGATTGTGAGTGATTCAAGATCCGTATTTCAATTGTTCGCCATTGATGTAACACCACTGATAATGAAAATCTCAACCAGTAGGCCAACTCGCCAATCACATCTCTAAGTGACTCTTGTTCATCTTTCGATGCGAGTGTTCCGAGCTCATGACGGTCATGCCTGAACGTCAAGAGAACCAAGTGATCTCGCTGCAAGGTCTCAACTCACCCGCCTCACACTTCTCTAATCGTTCGTACCCGTGTGACACGGCGCACCCTGAAAAGATAGGTGCCGTGACGGTGCTACACTTGGGAGAACACTAACTACTTGATATTTTGTGAGAGATCACCCTAATAAAACGACTACCGCGCAATCAAGAAGGGTGCATCATAAGGGATAAACATATCAGGAAATTCATAATAGCATAATATGGTATAGCCCTTTTTGACGGAGAAGTCTTTCATTTCTTCGTCTTCGGCATTTGTGTCGGTGTTCACCTTCGCGAAGATTGCCACCACCTTGTCGATGCACCAGATAATATTTCTATCTCTATAGCTAATAAAATAATGCATTACACAAGGTTGACACGCAGGTCATTTGAAGTGCAATCATATGGCTCCAGCCATCATGCCAAATCATGACACGCAGGTCATGTTTAATCAATTTACATCATATAGACATCTCATACATAATCAAATTATTATGAGCACTGCTATACCACATCATATGCACATGCAAACCCTCCTGCGAAACCAAGTTAGACGTCTCTAATCGGTTCATGCAAAAACTGGTTTTTCGTGGCTTCTAAGGTTTTGACTTAAACCGCAGCTACCAACGTTTTATCATCAAGTATGATTATTCAAGTCGCTAGATTAACATCTCGGGATGTATGAAGCACGAGATAATAAAATCTCGAACCCCATACTAAACTTCGTCATACGCATGACCCCCGTGCAGATCATATCTGCAATGCCCTTTCATCTGCGAATTTCATCTTTCTTTTGACTACGGTAGAACCCAAAGAACTGATAGCACTTCCATGATCAATCAGGATCACGGATTTCCAGAACTTTGTCAAATTCCACCATGCTGTCTCGAGATTGAGCAAACGCAAATTCTAGGGAAGCAACAAGAATGTCGGGTAACAGATTTCATCTGTCACCCGCATAAATAATTTTCAGCAATAGATCTCATCTACTCCAAAATTATATTATGCAATACCCATACATCTCCATGTATTCTAGATCGCAACCTGCATCTACGCATAGGATGGCTCATGATGCCACTATAGGGGAACGCAGTACAAAACAAAAAAATTCCAACCTGCGCACCAGCCGAGGACCACTGTGGAGACTGCATACATGGTTTGATCTTTTTCGTTAACGACTCATAGCGCAGCGGGAAGTAGAGTCGATGACGAGCGGCAGT
Source organism: Triticum timopheevii (assembly GCA_963921465.1). Classification (NCBI taxonomy): domain Eukaryota; kingdom Viridiplantae; phylum Streptophyta; class Magnoliopsida; order Poales; family Poaceae; genus Triticum; species Triticum timopheevii. The sequence goes on from OY997266.1 coordinate 665,591,941, forward strand.
GCAGATCCTCGCAGCTAGGATATACAACCTCCCAACCGCGAGGATGTATACCCACATCTGCTCCTCAGACAGCCCTCTGGGAGGCGGTCGAACAGCCCCCCCCCCCCCCCCCCCCCCCCGGACGGTGTCGCGGACAGCCCTTCGGGAGGACCTTCCAATCTCGAATGGTCACTTAGACAGCCCTACGGGAAGACCTTCAAAACTCGGACGTTCATACGGACAGCCCTTCGGGAGGCACTCACGAACTAAGACCGAAACTACGATCTCTCTACAGAGTTGCACACATATGGTGTCATCTATCACTAGTGCAGAACCGGGCAATAGCACCGGTTCGTAAGGCCCTTTAGTGTCGGTTCCATAACCGGCACTAAAGTGTGGGCTCTAAAGGCCAACCCCCTTTAGTACCGGTTCAGCACGAACCGGTGCTAAAGGGCAACCATGTGGCACGAGCCAGCTCCGGGGGCCTGGAGCCCTTTAGTACCGGTTGGTAAGACCAACCGGTACTATAAGGTTTGGGGTTCTTTTAGTTTTATGATTTCTTTTTCATTTAATTTTGTGTTTCCATTTTAATTCTTTTTTGTTTGCTGGTATTTTACGATACTACACATTGTACACATTATGCATATATATATATATATATATATATATATATATATATATATATATATATATAAATAGAATTTATAGTAGAACCAATCATGCATATATATATCATCAATGTCTCACAAACCACCATATTAATTTATTCACACATACACACATGTATAGCTATATACAATTTCTCCTACATATGCATGTTGCCTTCGGAGCCAGTGGCATTAGCCTAATTGGTGCCTTCGGAGAACGATGACAATCGGAAGTGGTTCATGGTAGCGGGTAATAGTATTCTCCCTTCGGATAAATGACCTGGTCGAGCAAAAATCCCGCTATTTCCTCTTGAAGTGCTTCTACGCGCTCCGTTTCTAGGAGCTTCTCCCGCACCTCTTTGAACTGTTAAGAAGGAGATCAATATGCATGTGTATTAGTTGTGTGACTAGATATCGATAATGGTGTAAAAATTGTCAATAGTGTTCTAACAAGCGTACCCATTCCTGTCTTTGAGATCTGCTCCTTTCGGACGCCATCATGCGAATGTTCTCGCAAACGCAGAATGCATACAGATCAGTCCCCTGCGCCTGCTTCAGGGCCTTTACGAGAATGGAATTTGATCAGATAATAATTAATCAAGCATGATAATTAAAGAGATGGCAGCTAGCTAGCTAGCTAGTACTACTTAATTACTTACCTTGGGTCGAAACCATTTAAGCTTTTTTTTCATTCGCCTTCCGTGATGCTGATGAACCTTGCCCAAGCCCTGCCCGCCGACAAAGAAAAAGAATAAAGGGGTTATTAAATAGTTCATATCATGAAATGATGAACTAAATAGGCCGAGATATATAGTTAATAATGATTGAAATTACCTGTTGACTATCCCAAACAAGATGTTATAGTCAGTATTTGCTTTGAGTAGTGAGTCCAGTATTTCAACTGTTCCGGCGTCAACTTTAATGATACACAAGATCCAGTGAAATTTGCATGCACACACGTTTGCATGTCTTAATTAAGCGGGCATATGTAAGCAAAAACATGTAGCTAGCTAGTAGGCAAAAACAGAGAATTTGTAGTACAAGACAGTGTGACTCACTGGAAGTTGTAAGGAAGTAGTATATCTTTATTGTATTTGAGGCGCTTCAAGAACTCTAGCATGTTGTCCTCTATGTCCTTTTCATGATGCGGATTTATTAGCCATGTGTATTCATTAACGGTGTTTGGGTCAATGAACCCAATGCCAAAGCGTCCACCTTTTCTCATTTCATACATCTTCATCCTGCATAATACCACAGAAAAGAATATAGTGAGGATAATTACAGGTAATGATTGATCAAAAGGATCACTACAGCTAGCTTGAGACTTAAATTACAGAAAGAAATCACTTACAGACAATAACAACTAACGATGGATTTGTTGAGTGCGTCTTGATTGTATAACTGAAATAGTTCAGAATACTCAACGGACAGAGCTTTCTCATGGAAGTAATGCTCCTCCTTGACATTCATCATGAGGGACTCTCGATTGGAAACCTTGGTAATGTTCATGTACCATTTATGCAATTCATACATTCTCGTTGGGAGGTTCTTGACCTTGTCTGGCTCGACCAAAGGTTGGCCCCGGACATATTTCCATTTTATTTCATCCTCTGTAAGCACAGGCATGGGCTCGATTTCGAGGAGTTGTCCAACAGTGATGTTGAGAACTTCAACCTGCATTATATGGTCCTTGGTTATTACCACATTGCCCACCTCAGGAACGTAAACTGTTTTCCCACAATAATATTGGGGGCGCGTACTGTCACGTGTTGTTGGCACAACAAGCGAGGGGATCGATTGCGCCGCCTGTTCTCCCAGCTGGGGAATGGTTTTCCCACATTTTTTAACAGCTGCTTGTTGTTTGCTCGATCCCGAGCATGCCTCCTTACGTAGACGTGCTTGATTTAACTTCCTGATGTGGCGCTCATAGTCTGTGTCAACAGGCTTGGGAGCTGGTGGTTGAGCCATACGAATGAAGTGGTCAATCGTTTCCTCAGGCACTTTCTCCCTTGGTGGCGGTGGCGGTTTCGGTGCAAAATGGGCTTCCAACTCGGCCTTCGAAATGGCTGTGTTTTCCTCCTCGGACTTGTCATAAGGCCTCTGCGGAAGAGGTATGAGGCTTGGACCATATTTATATCGCTTGCCTCCGCCTGTACTTCCTGTACTACCTCGACTCGTACCGCTACGCACCATTGCTGTGGGGTGTCTCTTCTGCGATTGCTGAGGCGGCGGAGCCGGCTGACGGGGCTGAGTTGGACGAGGAGGAATGGCCTGAAGCTGTGCCGGACTTGGAGGAGGAGTGGCCTGAGGTTGTGCCGGACTTGGAGGACGAGTGGATGTCTGACGCTGTGGCGGACATGGAGGAGGAGGAGTGGCCTGACACTTTGTCGGACTTGGAGGAGGAGTGGCCTGACACTTTGCCGGACTTGGTGGACTTGCAGGAGCAGGAGTCTGCTGACTCGGTGGCGGACTTCGACGAGGAGTCGGCTGACGCGGTGTCAGTGGCCTTCGAAAGATGATGCAATCCTTTTTCCATAGGATGATACGATGTTTGGCCTCTCCGAGAAAGTGCTCGTCATCACCTCCAGGAATGTCAAGCTGTAGCTCCGAATATGGGTCCACCACCTCATCAACCAAGACACGAGCATAGCCCGCTGGAATCGGGTTGCAATGGAAGATTGCCTCGGGGGGATTTGTAAAAGCAATGGCGTCCGCCACCTTCATGGATATGTTCTTCAATTTGACGTGTAGCTCGCAGTTAGTGTTCTCCGTGATGTCATCCACGGGGTATTTACCCAGCATTGCGTCGTCCGGGGCGGAACCCACGCTGCTTCTCGGCATGGATGGGGCGGTGCTATCCAATGCTGGATCATCCGCTAGCTGCTACAGCTGCTGAGACCCCTTTGCTGGGTAAGTGAGTCAATCTGCTCCTGCTGCCGCTGGAATTTGACTGCCAATTCCGCTTGACTTGCTTCTAGGCCTTGAAGGCGTTCATAGTCCCGCTTCCTCTGCTCCTCCTCCATCTTCCTCTTCTTCTCCTCCGCAATATTCTTTCTCGCACGGGTTCTATAGTCGGTGTTCCAGTCTGAAAACACCTCATACCACGGAATAGCACCCTTGCCTCGTGTTCTTCCCGGGTGTTCAGGATTTCCCAGGGCACACTTAAGCTCATCGTTCTCTCTGTTGGGCTGCAACACCCCCGATCGTGCCTCTTCTATTGCAACAAGTATCGCATCATCGGCTCCCTTCAGACTTGCCTTCGTCGAAACATTGCCTGTCTTCGGGTCCAACTCCCCCCCATGCGCATAGAACCAAGTCCTGCACCTGGGGGGCCAGCTCTTAGTAACCGGAGTGACACCTGCATCCTCCATCTCTTTCCCAGACTTATCCCACTTAGGCATTGCCACCGCATAGCCACCTGGCCACAGCTTATGGAACTTATCCTTTTTTTCGGCATTCTTCTTGTTTATTCTTGACCGTTCCTTAGCTAATTCCGAATCCTTGAATTTCACGAAATCGTCCCAATGAGCACGTTGGTTCTCTAGTGTTCCCTCGAATACTGGAGTCTTCCTTCCTCCCTTGACGTACTTGTCCCATTCACGATTCTTGTGGTTCTTGAATGCAACCGCCATCTTCCTAAGAGCAGCGTCCTTGACTTTCTGCACATCTGCTTCTGTGAAATGATCTGGTAGGGTGAAATGTTCCATGCACTACACCACGCACCAGATTTCCCTACTAGTGTGTGTTGGGAAAAGTCAATTTCGCCAACAGACTGTTGGTTGGAAAATCTTCTAACTAACTGTTGGTCGGTAATACTTACATATCGTGTCCAACTGTCGGTCGGCAATACTTGGATATTTCATGTTGTACTGTCGGTCGGGAAAGCTTGTGTCTTCGTCAGACTGTTGGTCGGCGATTAATACCGACCGACCGTTGGTTGCCAATTGGGCTGGCCCATCTTTGCGCGCGCGGGCCAAAAACTTAGCGCCAAGCCTCTGTCCTATTTTTTTCATTCAGCCTTCGTGCGACGACTAAATCCAAAATCCCCAAATATAAATCCTCTCACGCACTCCCTCCGCGGCCGACCGCTCACTATCTTCCACCCCGCCCGCCGCCGACCGCCCACCGTCTCCAGCACGCCGTCACCGCGGTAGCAAGGTCGCTGGCCTATTTCCTTCATCCTCCCGCACCCCCTGCACCCCCACTGCTTAGCCCCCAAACACTTCTAACCCTAGCTTGTGCACTGGAGTTCAGGGAGAGGCCAAGGCGCGGTGGCGGACGCCGCCGTCCCTCTCAGATCCGGGGCTGAGCGCGAGGGTCACCTGCGAGAGAGAGCACTCGCACCCTCGCTCGTCACCTAGGCGCCGCTACCCCCGCCGCCATGCCATATGGGCATCCTCCAATCTGCGCCCGCCGGATCGTTTGAAGAAGGATCTGGTCGTCGACTGTTGGTGCTTCCCCTCACCCGACAGTGAATGTTCTTCTCAGTTTCCTCTCCCTCTCCACCCCTCCCCAATCGGTGCCTCCGTTCGTTGATTTGGTTGTTTTTCCCTTTTTCCGTTCAGATCAGCCATGACTTGGGATAATGCTTCTATCCAGCAAGAAGTGCTTCGGCTGGGAGCTCGAGCTCAAGCAGAACGTCAAAAATAGGCCCTATCTGCTAATGGGGTAGCCGGCAATGCAACTGGCTACTGCTCATGTGATTTCTGGATATGAGAGGATGAGAACTTGAGAAGAACAAGATTGGTGCTATGATTGCAAAAAAAAAATTGTACTACGGGTATTCCTTTCAGTACTTTTGCAGCAAACCTTAATTGGCTACTTTTTTATGAACTGGTTGTGATTGATTTGTGAACTCTAGAGCTTGTGAGTTGTAATTTATGATTTCATAGGATGCTTGAAGGTCAATACAAGGCTATATTAAATGTATCCACATATCTGTGCTTTGAGATGAGGGACAACCCTGAGAACTAGCTTCAGGTTCCATAAAAAGTCCAAATAATCATACTAATGTTTCAGATTTTTAGTTAAGCATTGTAGAATTCTTGCAAACATAGGAGTATATTTAATCTCCATCCTCTGAACCAGGTGAGAGTTGAGACACACCATACACAGGCTCTGCAAGTGGGCGGAAATAGACCTCTTCGTCGATGACTTCTACGAGGACGATATTGACCTAGAGGCTGGAGCTTTGCTACTCTTTCCGGCCAACAACAAGGTATCGTTTACTTTTTCTCTCCCCACATCCAATCCTTCCCTGTTCCTATCCCTCCTGCTTATTTCTTGCTATAGGGCAACACACTGCAAGTGTTTGTTAAGTTGTTAGTCTCAATGCTCCGATTCTAGCAGAAGGATTTTCAGTAGGAAGACATACCATCAATTAAGCATTTTTGGTAGGAAGACGTAGCATCACTCATGGTTGTATAGATTTACTGTTGTATTTCTGTATTTTTGGCAAAATTAGTTCTGTAAAGCTTGTAAATTTTTTCAGTTCTTAAGTGGTTTTACACTTAGGCTTGTATTAACTTAAAACTTATTTTCTCCATAATTTTGCAACATTAGTTTTGTAGTACTTAGTACAATTTTTCTAAATTCAAGATAAAATACATATATATCTAGCCATTTGTATTTTTACAGTCACGCTTCTAAAGATTTTAGAGTTTTATTTCACTATATATTTGCTTCAGTAGTTCTGTAACTTCCAGAATAGTGCAGTTAAGAGGTTTTACTCTTAGGCTTGTATAAACTTACAATATCTTTTATTTGTAATTTTGGAACATTAGTTCTGTATAGCTTTAGTTTAGTTTCTGGAAACAAGATTAAATACGTATTTTTGCAGTTTGTAATTTACGATCATGCTTCTATAGAGTTTATAGTAGTATTTTCTGTGAATTTGCTTCACTAGTTCTGTAAAACGTTCACAATAGTTCACTTCTGGAATGAAGAGTTAATATGTATTAATTGGTTTTGTAATTTACCTTCTCGCTTGTATAGATTTCTAGCTGTATATTTTTTTGTTATTTTTCTTCAGTAGTTTTCGAAACAAGACTGAATATGAAAAGCTGGTTCTAATTTATTCTCAGTCTTTTTCTGTAGATGTTACAGTTGCATTTTCTTATTAGTTTTTGGCAATTTTGCAATGAGAATGGTTTCACAACCGTAGACCGTTCTGCTTTATAAGGCCATTGTATCCATGAGGAAATTTGTTACTTATTTCTGAATACATCTCTTACTATTTATCTGTACGTTTCAGAGCAACTCATATTGGTGTAGCTTAGATGTATTTTAAGATATGGCATAAAGCTAGCTAAGGGCTTCTATTATTTCTAGCAGCATGTGATTCACTGAACAAAAAAAGGACTGCACTCACATATGAAATGCTTTCTAGTTTTTAAAAAAAGCAAAGGACCAGCGGTGTACCTAAGGGCTTTAATTTGTTAGTACTCCATTTGCTATGCATCAAGATTTAATCAAGTAGGATTCCCAGTGTATTTGCAGTTTTTACATAGTGTATTGCATGTGAATTGTGGTCACTACTGTCAATCCATGGAAATTTAAATGTATAGTGATGGATGAAACGAAAGGAACCTATATCCTGGCTTGCCACTACTATATTGTTGCGTCTAAAACACTTGTATGCACAGATAGTTTCTCTTGGTTATCATAAGTGAACATTCTTGAGATAAATTTCGCTCAGTTTTTTAGTGGGGAAGGAAAGCTTCATGATATTCCATTTAAACCGCTGATATCTATTTGAAAATTAATTTATGTGCATACCTACTCGATCCTAACAGTATTTGTGTACTGTATAGGATAAATCTTCTTCGTTTCTGAATCCTGAGCAGTAGCAAGCCAGGTGCTTAATGGTGATCCTACCATGCATATGGCGTAATCTAGTTAGTTCTAAAAAGGTCATCATTAATTCATCCGTATCTGTCCCACAATTGCCACAACTTAGTGCCGTGAGATCAGAGGATGGTCATCAATTTAATCTAGTTTGTGGCACTGAAGTACAGATGCTTTTCTCCGATGCTTTATGAATATAATAGTCAGGTGCAGTGTAAGTTCAGATTCTTTTTGTTTGGTATTTTGCTGGTCCTCATGTGCTTAGTACTGCATTTAGAAATGATTGCGAATAGATTTTTCTCCTTGAAATTCATTTCTAACGTAGGGAAAGTATGTATAACCTCCCGGGCCATGCTACACTCATCATTGAAACTCCTAGCTGCGTATTAGATAGTAATCATTTTGCCTAATGTATTGCCGTCTAGTTGCAGCAAAGTGCGTTTTTTTCCACACCACAGAAGAAAAACAAAGAAAACTAGTGCAGTCTTTTCTTCAAAAATAACTTTCGTGTGTTCGTTGATGGATGTGTTGCTCCCAGTAATTGTGTGTCTGGATATGCTAAATTGTTGCCTTCTGGCCAGATGATGCATATGCTCCTTTTCCATTTAATATACTTCCTCGTCTGCGGCTTGAGGAGATTGATACAGGCTATATGGTGGGTCGTTGTGGCATTGATGCTTTATTATGTCTAACACATCACATATTCTAATTAGAACATGCCCTGTTTTTATAATACTAAAATCCATTTTGTTTTTGCCACTGATGCTTTATATAATTATTATTTTTGCCATTATCTGTATGAATGCATGAACTCACCGGTGACCCTTTTATCCTTTGTAGGAATGACATAAAAGAGGACCAGGAAGGAACCATGAAGATAGCAGTCTGCGTCAGCTAGACATTTTGTGCAATGGAGCAAAAACAATGTGTCTTTTAGTTATCATTTCACAAACCTATATGCTGTCTTGTCAACTAGGTATTTTGCGTAATGGACCAAACAATGAATCATCGGACATGCATCTATCGTTTTGTAAACTAATCAGGTGTCTTGGTGATCGAAACATAAATGTTTCCTCCTTTCAGTTAGTTACTTTTACCTATAAGAATATTCTTCTTTTGTTCTGGTTTAATATTTTCAGAGTACATGCAAGTTACTGTAACTTGATTGGTATTGTGTTGCAATGAGATAATAAACTTGATTGATATTGTTTGGCAAGGCACAAGCTAAATAATGGCTGGGTACTAAATATATCTTGCTTAGCTAAACAAAATGCTATCGAACGGTTGGTTGGCAAAAGATAACAACGTCCTACTGTTGGTGGGGAAAGGTTTATGGTAGGGCCGAGAGATAGTCGGTCGGCAAATGTACTACCTTCGGACAGTCGGTCGGGAAAGTTTATCATCAGACAGTCGGTCGGGAAAGGTTCACAAAAGGGCCAACAGAAAGTCAGTCGACAATGCTTTAGATAGCCGTCAAGCAGTCGGTCGGGAAAGATATGTTGGTCGGGAAAAGGCTTTCCCGTCTGGACTTTCCCCTACAGACAAGATCGGTCGGCAATAGTCTTTCCCGACCGATTATCTGTCGGTGGACGTTGTTTTCCCTACCGACTTGTCTGTTGGGGATGTAGTGATGTGGTGTAGTGATGAGAGTATCCCAAAGCAGATCTTTTTGTTTTTTGTCGACAAAAGTAACATCTGGACGTGTCTTTGCTGGCTCTCTCCATTCTTGAAGTTTGATTGGGAGTTGGTCCTTCACAAGAACTCCGCACTGACGAACGAACTTGTCCGCAATCTTCTTAGGCGCTAATGGTTCGCCATTAGGTCTGATTGCCTCGATATTGTACTTTACGCCCTCCTTCAACTTTTTGTTCGGGCCTCGTTTCGTCCTTTTGCCTGAAGATTTGCTCGATCCGGATGGCTGAAAGAACAAAGATCGATTCGTTAATATATCTTTAAGTCATTCAAAACATGTGATGATCACCAGATGCCTGCTTATATAAATATATATACCTCGCCGGTCTTTGTTGTTTCAAGATCAACATTTTCTTCGTCATCATCATAATCATAGTTCATGACTTCATCAATTCGTTCATCGCGATCGAATATCATATCACCCTCTCCGGTGTTGTTTAGAAATTCGGAGCCGTCATAATCTTCTTCATTCTGATCATCATCTGGCCCGTGAGGATGGCGTATCATATCGAACATGGCCTGGTCTCCCTCTCTGCCGGTATTGTCCGCCATAGCTTTTATTTAACTAATCCAAAAGAAATATAAAACAATTTAGTATTCAAATTACATCGTCTCGAATAATAGATATAATCTCGAATACATCGTCTCGAATAATAGATATAATCTCGAAAACATCGTCTCGAATAATAGATATAATCTCGAATACATCGTCTCGAACAATAGATATAATCTCGAATACATCATCTCGAATAATAGATATAATATCGAATACATCACTGGCTAGGTAGCTAATAAAGATCGAATACTACAGAAGAATCTAGGACACTCGCGGTTCCTGCGGCGCGGGCGGTGGACACCCAAAGAGAAGGAACCCTCACAGGATCATAGCTGAAGTGAGATCCCTGAAGAAACTGCTAGGTATTGGAGAACCTGCCGCCCTCTAACGCAACCATGTAGCGATGGACGTACTCGTCCTCCTCCCTGACATGGCGATGTACCACCTCTGGCTGGGCCGGCTCCCTCCGCACCGAAACTGGCCCACACGAACGCCACCAAACATGATCAGGGTCGACGACGGGACCCGGGGCCGGGTTCCTCATCAAGCGGCGCGCCCCTCCAGGAAGCACCTCCCAGTGCCAGCCCGGCGGAGCCCAGTCTCGGACATGGGTCAGCCGGACGTCGTCGCGGACGTGTCGACGGCGAGGATGCGGGTCGGGCATCGTCGAGAACAAATACTAGCTATATGCCCGCAAAAAGTAACATTTTTTTAATGATTGGATTTTGATAACTAAAATTTCTAACATTTCTATATGACTAACATTTCTATAACATTTCTAACAATGCTATATATAACTAACATTTCTATAACATTTCTAATATTTCTATAACTAAAAAACAGAAAAAATATATAAAATTTCTATATATATAACTAACATTTTTATAACTATTTCTATAACGAAAAAACAGAAAAATTTCTAACAATTCTAACTTTTTTATAACTATTTCTATAACTAAAAAACAGAAAAATTTCTAACAATTCTATCATTTCTAACTATTTGTATAACAAAAAAAAATGTATGTGTGTGTGTGCGCGCGCGCTCACTGGCGAGGCGAGGGACGACGGGGGGCGGCGACGGGGGGCGCGCGGCTACGGGGACGGCGACGGGCGCGGCGACGATGGGGATGACGACGACGGGGACAGGGACGGGGCGGCGACGACGGGGACGGGGACGGACGGGCCGGGGCGGCGACGATGATGGGGACGTACAGGGCGGCGCCGACGACGGGGACGGGGACGGCGCGGGACGGGCCGAGACGGTGCGGCGGTGACGACGGGGACGGGGACGACGGGGCGGCGACGACGGGGACGGGGCGGCGATGGGGGCGGCGACGAGGGATGGAGACGTACGGGGGCGGCGGGCGACGGTGCAGAGGAGAAGAAGCCAGATGAGAAACTGAAATTTTCGTAAGTGTTGTTTATATAGGAGGGGCCTTTAGTACCGGTTTGTGCCACCAACCGGTACTAAAGGCCAGTTTTGGCCAGCCCAAGCGGCGGGAAGCGACCCCCTTTAGTACCGGGTGGTGGCACAAACCGGTACTAAAGGACCCCCCTTTAGTACTGGTTTGTGCCACGACTCGGTACTAAAGGGGGTGCGCTGGCGCAGGTGCGGTGCGGCAAGTTTAGTCCCACCTCGCTAGCCGAGGGGCGACCGCACTGGTTTATAAACCCCCGTGCGGTCGCTCTCTCGAGCTTCTCTCCAAAGCAGGCCTACTGGGCCTACGTGTTCTTTGCTGCCCTGTGGGCCCACTTGGCCTTTGCGGGCCTGCATCCTGACCCAACAACAGGTTGGGTTTCTAGTCGTATGCAGGCCGCTCTGGCCTAGTAGGCGGGCTTTTATTTTTTATTTTTTTTCTTTATTTATTTTTGTGTTGTTTTTTTGTGTATTTAGAGTTTCTTTGTGAATATTTTTGCTTTAGGTACAAAAAATTACAAACTTTCTGTTAGTGCCCGTAGTCTTTAAATTTGAATAGTTTAAATTTTGAATTATTTGAAATTAATGTGAATCACTAGTTTGTGAATAACTTAACTTTAAAAATCAGTAAAGGCATGAAAGTATTTATTTGCACATAAAATTTCTTCGCGTTTCAAATGCCAAAACACATAACTACCCTAACTATTACAGAGATTCCCCTATGGGTGTGAAACACAGAAGAAAGTGATGATAGTGAAGCCGATCACATCCCAGATCTTTGGGTGTGAAACTTTTTCTTCGCGTGTGTCCCTTTGCGCCGTAACCATGGAAAATCTTCATCATTTAACGGGATGCTCGGGTCAATATTCAGTGTGAATGGAGCAATTTCATCAAACTTTTCATAATCTTCTGACTTGTCTGTCTTGTCATCCACTCCCACGATGTATCTCTTCCCAGAAAGAACTATGTGCTGCTTTGGCTCATCGTACGATGCATTCGCTTCCTTATATTTTCTTTTTCTTGGCTTGGTAGACATGTCCTTCACACAGAAAACCTGTGCCACATCATTGGCTAGGACGAATGGTTCGTCTGCATACGCAAGATTGTTGAGATCCACTGTTGTCATTCCATACTGCGGATCTTCCGTTACCCCGCCTCGTGTCATATTGACCCATTTGCACCGAAACAAAGGGACCTTTAAACCACGTCGATAGTCAAGTTACCATATGTCCTGTATATAACCATAATATGTTTCCTTTCCCGTCTTGGTTTCTGCATCAAAGCGGACACCACTGTTTTGGTTGGTGCTCTTCTTATCTTGGGCGATCGTGTAAAATGTATTACCATTTATCTCGTACCCTTTGAAAGTCATTATATTCGAAGATGGTAACTGGGACAGCAAGTACAGGTCATCTTCAATAGAGGTGTCATGCATGGTACGTGTCTGCAACCAGCTGGCGAAACTCCTGGTTTTTTCACGTGTAATCCAGTCATCAGACCGCTCCGGGTGTTTGGAGCGTAGCAAATTCTTGTGTTCATCAATATACGGAGCCACCAAGGCGGAATTCTGTAGAACTGTGTAGTGTGCTTCAGTGAGAGAATGTCCGTCCATACATATTATTTGTTCCCCTCCTATCATGCCTTTTTCATCCAGTCTGCCCTCATGCCGCGATTCAGGAACACCAATCGGCTTAAGGTCAGGAATAAAGTCAATACAAAACTCAATGACCTCCTCATTTTGATGGCCCTTGGAGATGCTTCCTTCTGGCCTAGCACGGTTATGAACATATTTCTTTAAGACTCCCATGAACCTCTCAAAGGAGAACATATTGTGTAGAAATACAGGACCCAAAACGTTAATCTCTTCGCATAGGTGAACTAGGACGTGCGTCATGATGTTGAAGAAGGATGGTGGGAACACCAACTCGAAACTGACAAGACATTGCACCAAATCATTCTGTAACCTTGGTATGATTTCTGGATCGATTACCTTCTGAGAGATTGCATTGAGAAATGCACATAGCTTCACAATGGCTAATCGAACGTTTTCCGGTAGAAGCCCCCTCAATGCAACCGGAAGCTGTTGCGTCATAATCACGTGGCAGTCATGAGACTTTAGGTTCTGGAACTTTTTCTCTACCATGTTTATTATTCCCTTTATATTCGACGAGAAGCCAGACGGTACCTTAATACTGAGCAGGCATTCAAAGAAGATTTCCTTCTCTTCTTTCGTAAGAGCGTAGCTTGCATGACCCTGATGTATGCCGTCTTCTCCGTGCATATGTTGCTGGTCCTCCCGTGCCTCAGGTGTATCTTTTGTCTTCCCATACACGCCCAAGAAGCCAAGCAGGGTCACGCAAAGATTCTTCGTCACATGCGTCACATCGATTGCGGAGCAGACCTCTAGGTCTTTCCAATATGGCAGGTTCCAAAATATAGATTTCTTCTTCCACATGTGTGCGCGTCCGTCGGCGTCCTTCGAAACAGGTTGTCCGCCAGGACCCTTTCCAAATATCACCTTCAAATCCTTGACCATATCATGTACATCAGCACCAGTACGGTGGCGAGGCTTCGTCCGGTGATCCGCCTCACCTTTGAAATGCTTGCCTTTCTTTCTTACGGGATGCCTGCTCGGAAGAAATCGACGATGTCCCAGGTACACATTCTTCTTACAACTATTCAAATATATACTGTTGGTATCATCCAAACAGTGCGTGCATCCGCGGTATCCCTTGTTTGTCTGTCCTGAAAGGTTACTGAGAGCAGGCCAATCATTGATGGTCAGGAACAGCAACGCCTTTAGGCAAAATTCTTCCCCCATGTGCTCATCCCACGCACGTACACCTGTTCCATTCCACAGTTGTAAGAGTTCTTCAACTAATGGCCTTAGGTACACATCAATGTCGTTGCCGGGTTGCTTAGGGCCTTGGATGAGCACTGGCATCATAATGAACTTCCGCTTCATTCACAACCAAGGGGGAAGGTTATACAAACATAGAGTCACATGCTAGGTGCTATGGTTGCTGCTCTGCTCCCCAAAAGGATTAATGCCATCTGCGCTTAGACCAAACCATACGCTCCTTGCGTCATCTGCAAACTCCTTCCCGTACTTTCTTTCGATTTTTCTCCACTGCGACCCGTCAGCGGGTACTCTCAACTTTCCGTCTTTCTTACGGTCTTCTCTGTGCCATCGCATCGCCTTGGCATGCTCTTTGTTTTGGAACAAACGTTTCAACCGTGGTATTATAGGAGAATACCACATCACCTTGGCAGGAATCTTCTTCCTGAGGCGCTCGCCCTCGACATCACCTGGCTCATCGCGGCTGATCTTATAGCGCAATGCACCACATACCGGGCAAGTGTTCAAATCCTAGTACTCACCGCGGTAGAGGATGCAATCATTAGGGCATGCATGTATCTTCTGCACCTCTAACCCTAGAGGGCAGACAACCTTCTTTGCTTCGTACGTACTCTCGGGCAATTCGTTGTCCTTTGGAAGCATATCCTTTATCATTACCAGCAACTTTCCAAATCCCTTGTCAGATACACCATTCTCTGCCTTCCATTGCAGCAATTCTAGTGTGGTGCCCAGCTTTTTCTTGTCACCTACGCAATTCGGGTACAACAAATTTTTGTGATCCTCTAACATGCGCTGCAAATTCTTCTTCTCCAAATCACTTGGACAGTTTCTCTTTGCATCGGCAATGGCCCGACCTAGATCATCAACGGGCTCATCTGATGCCTCTTCTTCAGCTTCTTCCCACATTGCCGGCTCAGCTTCTTCCCGCATTACCGGCTCAGCTTCTTCCCCCATTATTGTATCATCGTATTCAGGGAACCCATGGCCAGGATAGCTGTCGTCGTCCTCTTCTTCTTCATTGTCTTCCATCATAACCCCTCTTTCTCCGTGCTTGGTCCAAACATTATAGTGGGGCATGAAACCGGACTCGAACAAGTGGACGTGAATGGTTCTTGACGTAGAGTAATTGTGACAATTCTTACAGCCAGCACATGGACAAGGCATAAAACCATCCGCCCGCTTGTTTGCCTCAGCCGCAAGCAGAAAAGTATGCACGCCCTCAACGAACCGGGGAGAGCATCGGTCATCGTACATCCATTGCCGGCTCATCTTCATTACACAACACCGAATAGACCAAATTAATACAAGTTCATACATAAAGTTCATACAACACTTAAATGCAACAAACAAATAACTCTCTAGCTAAAGCATTTAAATGCAACAACAAATGCGATCAAGATCGCAACTAAGGTAACAATTGATCCAACAGCATAATGATACCAAGCCTCACTATCGATGGCATATTTTCTAATCTTTCTAATCTTCAAGCGCATTTTCTCCATCTTGATCTTGTGATCATCAACGACATCGGAAACATGCAACTCCAATTCCATCTTCTCCCCTCAATTCTTTTCAATTTTTCTTTCAAGTACTCATTTTCTCTTTCAACTAAATTTAACCTCTCGACAATAGGGTCGGTTGGAATTTCTGGTTCACATACCTCCTAGATAAAAATATCTATGTCAACTTGATGGGCATAATTTGTCATAAACACGAAATGCAACAAATAGTTTTAAAAGAGAATATACCACATCCGAATCATAACAAGGATGAGGGCCGACGGGGACGGATATCAAAACCATGGCACTATGTATAACAAACAACGTACGGGTAAGATAATTATATGAGTAACTATATATCCAAATCACACAAACATCAATTTTTTATATAAAATTTCATGAACAAGAGGCTCACCACAAGGTGGTGCCGGCGACGGGATGGTGCGGGCGATCGACGGTGGTTACGACGGAGATTTAGAAGGCACTAAGTAAACCACACCTACATATGCAAACTAAGTGTTATTTTGACCTCAAATTGCATATAAATCAAATACTACCACATATAATTCCTCCGAAATTACTAAAACCCACAATTAATCACTATATAAACCAATGCAAGAGCTAATCTAGCAATGAGAGATGAAAGGACAAAGTTGCTAACCTTGGTGATCATTTGAATGGGTGGGGGCCTGCAAATCTTGAAAATTTGGGGCAAATTTTGTGATGAACTCGAGAGGAAGAAGGGAAGAACAGAGGAGAGGGAGAGGGGAAAGGGGGAAGAATAGAGTTGCGGGTGGACGAAGGCTTTATATAGGACGACCTTTAGTACCGGTTTGTGCCACGAACCGGTACTAAAGGTGCTGGAAGGGCCCCACTCTGACAACATCCTGCCACCACTTTCTTTAGTACCGGTTCGTGGCACGAACCGGTGCTAAAGGTTCGCCACAAACCGGTACTAAAGAGCTCCTCCCGCCTAGCCGTTGGAACCGGCACTAATGGACACATTAGTGTCGGTTCTGTTACAAACCGGGACTAATGTGTCTCACATTTGACCCTTTTTCTACTAGTGTATCCGGCAGGGCTTCGCCGTCCAGAACTAGTTCCAGCCGGAACCCAGACAGCCTTTCGGCTCTACGAAACTATTTCGCTGGGAGGTAGAGAAGAAGCCAGATCATTGCATGACACTTGTATGAGAGAAAAAACGGATGAGAGTGGAGAGAACCCCTCCACCTCTATTTATAGGAAAAGCCCATGGGGACAAATAGCCAAAAAACCCATCACATGGATCCTTCATAAGGGTAAAATGGGAAGGCAAGTGGAGCTCCATGGAGCTCCACATGTGTAGCCGGCCACCCCTCATGGGGGCCCCCCAAAAGGGGTTCCTTAGTCCCCATGTTCATCTAGAAAACTTTTGGGAAAAGCCCCAAAAGGTAGCTTTCCATAAATATCCCAAAAAGCACTTTCACTATTCACGACGATATTTTTCAGCGTCCATTCGAACTGAAAATATTTATGTGGTCTTAGAACATTTCCAATACCACCATAATAATTTTCAACGCGTTCTGGAACAATTCTATTTTAGTGATTTTCATCTGCGAAACGCATCTGAAGTGGCTCCGGCAGCTCCGGAACATTTCCGGTTTTTATCTCAGAAAATTTCAAAAAGCTTCGAGAATGATTCTGGCACCCTCCAAGAATTATCAGGCATTTGCAGAAACTAATTTGACTTAATGGTATATCCCGAAACAACTTTTCGGTATCATCGAAACTCATCCGATGACCTCTCTCTGCGGTATGATTCCGGTGTCCGAAACTTTTTTCGGTGATTTTTTCTCAGACTTCCTGTCTAGTATTTAGCAGATAGATGACCCTTAAGCGTGTGACCCTATAGGTTCGGTGAAGTATAGACATGACCCGGAACCCCTTCCGATCAATGATCAACATCGGAGCCGTGGACACCCATATTGACCCCTATACCCACACGAATGAATATTCGAGTGAACCTCCAGTTGCAGTGTGCTATTCCTTTTGCTTCGCGATATGTCACAAACACCCGAGGTGAGATTTATTGCATCCCCGTGGATCAACAACTTGTCCACTATGCTAGTTACCTCGTTACTGGTTTTGTTCTCTTTTCTTGTTACCGTGTTCCGGCATCCCTGTGATCAAATCACACTGTGTCTGGCCAGATGATGATGGATACCGTAACACCGAGAGGGCCCGAGAATATCTCTCCAATGTCGGAGGAGCAAATACCAATCTTGAGCTATCAAGTTACATGACACACTTTTCCATGAACTCGTAAGCCGCCGTAATAGCCACCCATTTACGGATGACGTTTAACAAACCCCAAAGTTCATGAAGCAAGCATGAAGAAACTCGATACTCTCATGGTCTAAGGAATCATGCAAACGTTAACCATCTCTGTGTTATTTACCATTAACTTGTGACGAATGAATCTCATAGCATAACATCAATCCGGGTCGATTCAACACAAATGTTCTCTTAACATTGTGCCCTCAAAGTTGCTGGCATAGACATGCCCATGATCAGGAAAACAGAACCATCATGCAACACTTGAGCTAGTCTTAGAGGCCAGACTAGGAATACTTCTTACCGTTTATTATTTCACACGTGCATATGAGTCTTCCTCCGGGCCTCCTGGATATTGCAGACTCGAGAATCATTGCAGTTATAGCATGGAACATAAACATAATTATGAACTCTGAGATAAATAATATCATTTATTATTGCCTCTAGGGCATATCTCCTACACGACAAGCTATTGGGAGAGTGATTGTGGTGGCGGTGTCCTGCACAGTCAAGCATGAAAAGACACTGAGCATGGCGGCGGCGATGGCGCCGATGGAGTAAACAGACAGTTGACCCCAGTTGACCCTGCCGGTGAGTGCGGTGGTGCCCGTCAGCATGGGCATTCCAGCGACTAGCATTCACATGCTACCTAGCACGTACCTCTCCTTCTCCTCGACCTCCGCCGCCGCGGCGCCCACCATGTGTCTCGGACAACCCCTACCACCCTCCATGTCGTCACATTAGACATGCCCCACCCATCGGCAAAGACGACAGTGAAGGGGGCATCGGATCGGAGCCCTCGTGAGGCATAGTCTCCTCTGGGGCTGCCGGATCGTTGCCCCGTCGGACATCTAGGGTTTGGAAGGGAGAAAATAATGGGGTTGAGGATACGCTGATGGGGCGTGTACCGCATCCGAGGGATGTTCTGTTGGTAACTAGGAAAGTTGGCTGGCCAGGTCAATTGATGATGGATTTTATCTGGTTATTATTTGTGCACCGGTTCTTGTGGGATTAAAAAAAAGTCGGTGGAGAGGTGGGAGGCGTACGTGGGAGGTGGGGGTTGTCCTTCCATCGATGGGAGGACGAACTAAGGATGTATGAAATTCCTGTCTAGGAGTAGAGATTATCAGGACTCACTTATCCCGATAGCATTTAGTGAGTAGAAAAAAAGCTTGGTGGGGACGACCGGAGCAAAGGTTGAGTCGCCTTTGCTAGCTGCTTTCTTGGGTTCCCACTGGTGTCCCGTGGAAACAACTGTACAACATGCGTATATGTGGTCTTGTCATCACTGCACAGCTTCCAGCTCCCAGCTGCCGGAAACGAATTGACAATGCTAAAGCTGCACGAGAGCATTCATCATGCATTGGCGTGCACGGTTCCTTGTGAATGGTGATATGGTGCATTGGCGTGTCCGCTTGTTTTGGACAGTCTCCTCGAAAATTAGAAGTAACGTTGCTACGTGGAACAGACAATGGTAGGTGGAATGCACCTATGACCTACGTCCAGTCTATCTATCTATACCTCTATATCTATCTATCTACCTATACCTATACTAATTCTTGACCTCCTAGAAATTTCCACATTAATTAGAAATTAGGAACCATTAATCTCGTGGTCCCGAGTAATAACGATCCAGATTAATCGGTGACTATTAATCGAAAAAAAACAAAAATAGATGAGACTCCATGTTAACTTTAGATAAAAATAAGGGAGATGAGACTCCACGTTAACCCTGTATAAAAATAATGACCCTAGATCTCCACGTCTAACACGTTTCCTCTCGATCTCCTTCGTCTAACACGTCTCCTCTCGATCTCCTTCGTCGATTGGAGTCATGCCTTCTCCTTGATCTCCTTCCCCACATGCCGCCGCCCAATGTCTTTTCTTTCTCCCTCACAATTCTGGCTCTTCCAATCCAATCATCAGACCGCAGCCACCCTATTTTCTAGCAAACACTATCAGCTCTCTAGGACGTGTTTGATTGATAACAAACTACTGAGAAAGTCAATTTCTTTTGCCAGAAAGATGATGTGATTTAAACACAGGAAGTGTTCCAGAGTGTTAGAACAACTAGGGTTTGGAACAATGCTCGATACCCTAAGCGGGTACGGCTGTCATGTATATATAGGAGAGAACGTACAGGTACATGTATTGTGTTACAACACGTATATCTACAATATACCTAGTCTAACACCCTCCCTCAATGTTAACTATGTCATGAAACACTCGGAAGGTTAAGATTTCGTCGACATCTTTCAAAAAGGTAAGGGCAAGGATTTAGTGAAAATGTTAGCAAGCTGATCCTTAGAAGAAACAAACTTGATGTGAAGTAGCTTTTGTGCAACACGTTCTCTCACAAAATGATAGTCAACTGCGATGTGTTTCGTTCAGGCATGAAATACCAGATTGGATGAAAGATATGTTGCACCGATGTTATCACACCAAAGAACAGGCGAATGAGCTTGAGAGACCTTCAACTCTCGAAGCAATGACTGCACCCATATGATCTCAGCTGTGGCATTAGCAACTGCTTTATACTCAGCTTCAATGCTACTCCGAGACACGGTAGCTTGCTTGCGAGCTTGCCAGGCGATCAAGTTAGGAAGTGCAGAACCGTCCTTTAGTGCCGGTTCGTGACGGCCTTTAGTGCCGGTTCGCAAACCGGCACTAAAGAGTGGGGACTAAAGGTCCCCCCTTTAGTACCGGTTCGTCATGAACCGGCGCTAAAGAGGCACCACGTGGCACGAGTCAGGCCCGGGTGCGTGTAGGACATTAGTACCGGTTGGTAACACCAACCGGTACTAAATGTTTGGGTGTTTTTTTTTTATTTTTGCTTTAATTTTGTGTTTTCAATATGGCTTTATTTTCAATTTAATTCTTTTTTGTTTGCTGGTATTTCACGATACTACAAATTGTACACGTTATGCATATATATAAATAGATTTTCTCGTATATATATATATATATATATATATATATATATATATATATATATATATATATATATATATATCATCGAATGTCTCAAAGCCAACACCATTAACTATTCACACATACACATGTATATACATATACAATTTCTCCTACATGTTGCCTTGGTGCCTTCGCAGCATGCACGATGACAAGTGGTTCATGGGGGCGGTAGCGGGTAATAGTATTCTCCTTTGGGATCTATGACCTGGTCGAGCAAAAATCTGGCTATTTCCTCTTGAAGTGCTAGTATGCGGTCCGCTGGTAGGAGCTTATCCCGCACCTCTCTGAACTGTTAAAAAGGAGTTCAATATGCATGTGTATTAGTTGTGTTACAAGATATCGATAATGGTGTGAATAGAGTTCTGACAACGTACCCAGTCCTGTCTTTGAGATATACTCCTTTCGGACACCATCAAGCGAATGTTCTCGCAAACGTAGAATGCACACAGATCATTCCCCGACGCCTGCTTCAGGGCCTTTACGAGAATGGAATTGAATCAGATAATGATTAATCAAGCATGATAATTAATTAATGGTATTGAAACAAGAATTAAAGAGATGGCTAGCTAGCTAGTACTACTTAATTACTTACCCTTGGTCGATGCCAAACCAACTTTTTTGGCCATTTTCCTGGAGTCACCTTGATGAACTTTGCCCAAGCCCTGCCCGCCGACAAAGAAAATCAATAAAGGGGTTATTAAATTGTACATATCAGGAAATGACGAACTAATAATAGGCCGAGATATAGTTCATAATGATTGAAATTACCTGTTGACTATCCCCTTCATGATGGTGTAGTTTTTATCTTCTTTAAGTAGCGAGTCGAGTACTTCAACTGTTGCTTTGTCAACTTTAGTGACTAACAAGATCCAGTGGAAACTGCATGCGCACACGTTTGCATGTCTTAATTAAGCGGGCATGTGCATAAAATTAATAAACTATCGTAAACTGTATACACTTAATTATTAACATCTAGCTAGCTAGTAAGCAAAAACAGAATTTGTATTAACTCACCGGAAGTTGTAAGGAAGTAGTATATTTTCATTGGTACTGAGGCACTTCAAGAACTCTAGCATGCTTTCCTCTACACTTGCTTGAGAAGTTGCAAGATTCCATGTGTACTCATTAATGGTATTTGGGTCAATGAACCCAATGCCACAGCGTCTAGATTTTTTCATTTCATACATCTTCATCCTGCATATAATAGCACAGAAAAGAATATATAGTGAGGATAATTACATGTAATAATTGATCAAAAATTACAGAAAGAAATCACTTACAGACAATAGCAACTGACGAGAGATTTGTCGAGTGCGTCTTGATTGTATAACTAAAATAGTTCTGAATAGTCAACGCACAGAGCTTTCTCATGGTAGTAATGCTCCTTCTTGACATTCACCATGAGGGACTCTCGATTGGAAATCTTGGTAATGTTCATGTACCATTGATGCAATTCATACATTCTCATTGGGAGGTTCTTGACCTTGTCTGGCTCGACCAAAGGTTGGCCCCGGACACATTTCCGTTTTATTTCCTCCTCTCTAAGCGGAGACATGGTCTCAATTTTGAGGAGTTGTCCAACAGAGATCTTGAGCATTTCAGCCTGCATTATATGCTCCTCCGTTATTACCACATCGCCTAGCTGGAGAACTTTAACGGTTTGCCCACAATAATATTGGGCGCGCGGCCCCCTCTCATGTGTTGGTGGCACAACAAGCGGGGGGATCGATTGCGCCGCCTGTTCCCCCCAGCTGGGGAACGGTTTCCCGCATTTTTTGCCCGCTGCTTGTTGGCTTGAGCTCGAACTCGCTTCCTTCTTTAGCCGTTCTCGATGTAGTTTCCTGATTTGGCGCTCATAGTCCAAGTCAACAGGCTTGGGAGCTGGTTCTCTAGCCATACGAATGAAGTGGTCAATTGTTTTCTCAGGCACTCTCTCATTTGCCGGCGGTGCCGATTTCGGTGCAAAATGGGCATCCACTTGGGCCTGCACTATGGCTGCGTTTTGCTCCTTAGTCATGTCGTAAGGCCTGTGAGGAAGAGGAGCGAGGCTTGGACCATAATTATATCGCTTGTCTCCACCTGTACTTCCTGAACTACCTCGACTCGTACCGCTACGCACCATAGCTGCGGCATGTCTCTTCTGCGATTGCTGAGACGGCGGAGACGGCTGACGTGGCTGAGTTGGACCAGGAGAAGTGGTCTGATGATGTGCCAGACTTGAAGCAGGAGGTGTGGCCTGACACGGTGCCGGACTTGAAACCGGAGAAGTGGCATGAGGCTGTGCCGGACTTGAAACCAGAGGAGTCAGCTCACGCGTTCAGTGACTTGGAGGAGGTGGCGGACTTCGAGGAGGAGTCGGCTCACGCGTTCGTTGACTTGGAGGAGCGGGAGTATGCTGACTCGGTGACGGACTTCGAGGAGGAGTCGGCAGACGACACGGTGTCGGTGGAGTTCTAAATATGATGCAATCGTTTCTCCATAGGATGATACGATGTATGGCCTCTCCCAGTGTGCGCTCCTCTTCACCTCCAGGAATGTCAAGCTGTAGCCCCGAATATGGGTCCACCACTTCATCAACCATGACACGAGCATAGCCCTCTGGGATCGGGATGCAATGGAAGGTTGCTTCAGGGGTAATTGTAAAAGCAACGCCATCCGCCACCTTCATGGATATGTTCTTCATTTTGGACTGTAGCTCACACTTAGTGTTCTCTATGATGTCATCCATAGGGTATGTATCCAGCAGTGTGTCGCCCAGGGCAGAACCAGCGCTGCTTCTCGGCATGGATGAGATGGTGCTATCCAATGCTTGACGATCATCCGCTTGCTGCTGCCGCTGCTGAGACCCCCTTTCCTGGCTAAGTGAGTCGATCTGCTGCTGCTGCTGCTAGAATTTGAGTGCCAGGTCTGCGTGCCTTGCGTCTAGGCCTTGAAGGCGTTCTGCGTCCTGCTTCCTCTGCTCCTCCTCCAGCTTCCTTTTCTTCTCCTCGTCCATCTTCCTTCTTGCACGGGTCCTGTAGTCCTCGTTCCATTCTGAAAAGCCCTCATACCAGGGAATAACGCCCTTGCCTCGTGTTCTTCCTGGGTTTTCAGGATTTCCCAGGGCGCGCGTAGGCTCGTCGTTCTCTCTGTTGGGCGTGAACACCCCCCTTTGAGCTTCTTCTATTGCGTCAAGCACTAGTGCAGAACCGGGCAATAGCACCAGTTCGTAAGGCCCTTTAGTGCTGGTTACATAACCGGCACTAAATTGTGGTCACTAAAGCCCCCCCCCCCCCTTTAGTACCGGTTCAGCACGAACCGGTGCGAAAGGGCAACCACGTGGCACGAGCCAGCTCCGGGGGCCTGGAGCCCTTTAGTACCGGTTGGTAAGACCAACCGGTACTATAAGGTTTGGGGGGGTTTTAGTTTTATGATTTCTTTTTCATTTAATTTTGTGTTTCCATTTTAATTCTTTTTCGTTTGCTGGTATTTTACGATACTACACATTGTACACGTTATGCATATATATATATATATATATATATATATATATATATATATATATATATATATATATATATATATATATATATATATATAGAATTTCTAGTAGAACCAATCATCGAGTTCAACATGATTGTCATGATATTATAAGCGTTCATATATAACACCACAGAAGCAAATCACTTGAGTTTAGAACGAAGAACACGGACATGAAAGGACAAGTACTAATTAAGAGCAGCATGAAGAACTAGCTAAATCACTCCTGCTAGCTACTCTCTCTCTGGTAAAATAGCATAGAACATGTATAGCTCTCCTGATTGATCATACTGGAGCATGCCGATGAACCTGTCTCCTAATCGTGGGCTGCGCTTCTCATTGCTGCCCCCTAGTACTTCTCTACGATCATTAACAATTTTCCTCCAATCTTTCACTATTAAGCATTAATCGCTTCTAGAAATCCTGAATGCATTCATGTGCAATGCAGGATATCTTGGTCGTAAGCTAACAATTGACATCTGACCTTTAGTCTCGATCCCCTAAGGCACAACTGTCATCGGGAGTCCCTGTTGAAGAACATCGTATAGTACTTAATTAATATACTTAGCAATGAAAGTTTAGCAAAAAAAATATGTATGCAAAATATGCACCGAGGACAAATAGTAAATATCTTACCATCATTCCTAAATAGATGTGACCGTAGTTCAATACCATCACTATTGGTCGCACGTTTTGAGTACTAACATTTCTAAGTGCAGGAAGAAAATTTGTTTTTACAGTATGAAGATCCTCAAGCCATGAAACATAATGACTTATCTCCTCGCAGTTTAGTTCAGCTCCGGGACAGTAGTAGGTCCTGTCTACCAAGCGCCGGACATGTTTGGTTGAATGGAGATAAGCTGTCAATAGAAATTAGTTGTCAGTTATTTTTGAATAAGCAATATCAAAGACAAAAATATAGTTGAGAAGAACTCACATAATGGTAGAACTAGAGGCGTCTGCACATTGACCCATATGTCTCTATTACCTTCAATATCATCTTCCGGACGAATATCAAAGGTGATAACCATACCAAGCTCAAATGCATAAGCCTTGCATAGTGCTTGCCAAATTTTGCATTCAAAATAGGTGTACCTGTGTGCATTTTATACTTTGACGTTGAAAGTATAACCATCATGCTCAGTTTTCAGGTAAGCTCTCTTTACCTCCATAGTTTCCATATCTTTGAAACCTATCTTATCCAAGACAAAAATTCTTGCATGGCAGGGGATGCGCTAGTAGAATAGTGAAAATAAAAAATTATAAGTCAGGCAAATGAAGCATATATAAGTCATGCTTAATTACGAAAACAGACTTGTCGTTGTGACTTACTGTATCGAATTCGAAAGTCTCATCCAGCTTGATGCTGAATCGCCTACCATCAACAAGGAAATTTCTGTCGCACTGGTCGCGCTGGTCTTCACAGTATTCGCACATAATGAAATTGTTTCCGTCGTCAGACGACATTTCCTATGTTCATATTAGGTGAAACATTAAACACTTAATTCAATTAATTCAACTACTTCTATTAATTCAACTAAGCATTTACTAAAAATAAACTAGTTATATTAATTCAATTAGTTCAACTAAGCATTACTAAAAATAAACTAGTTCTATATATTAATTCAACTAGTTCAACTAAACATTTACTAAAAATAAACTAGTTATATTAATTCAACTAGTTCAAACTAAGCATTTACTAAAAATAAACTAGTTTTATATATTAATTCAACTAGTTCAACTAAGCATTTACTAAAAATAAACTAGTTATATTAATTCAACTAGTTTAACTAAGCATTTACTAAAAATAAACTAGTTCTATATATTAATTCAACAAGTTCAACTAAGCATTTACTAAAAATAAACTAGTTCTATATATTAATGCAACTAATTCAACTAAGCATTATATTTACTAAAAATAAACTAGTTATTATATTAATTCAACTAGTTCAACTAAGCATTTACTAAAAATAAACTAGTTATATATATATATATATATATATATATATATATATATATATATATATATATATATATATATTACTTCAACTAGTTCAACTAAGCATTTACTAAAAATAAACTAGTTATATTAATTCAATTAGTTCAACTAAGCATTTACTAAAAATAAACTAGTTCATTCTATATATTAATTCAACTAGTTCAACAAAACATTAACATATTTCTAATTCATCGATGATAACATTTCTAACATTCTAAAAATAAACTAGATTGTTCTAATTCATCCAAACATTAGAAAACAGAAAATAAGTAAAAAAATATGTGTGTGTGTGTGTAATGTGTGTGTATATGTGTGTACGTACATGTCTAGTGTACGTGTAGTGTGTGTGTGTGTGTTTGTGTGTGTCTGTGTGTATGTGTGTGTGTGTGTGTAGTGTGTGTGTGTGTGTGTGTGTGTGTCTGTGTGTGTGTGTGTAGTGTTTGTGTGTGTATGTGTGTATGCGTGTGTGTGTATGGAGTGGGTCGGGCGCGTACGGGTGGCGGGGGCAGCGACGACGGGCGGCGGGGGCCGGGGACGGCGACAAGATGGGTGGCGGTGGCCGGGGACGGCGACGAGACGGGCCAGCGGCGGCCGGGGATGGTGATCGACGAGACGGGCGCGGCGGGGGCGACGACGACGACGGGCGGCGGGGGCGGCGACGACGACGGGCGGCGGGGGCGCGCGGCGACGACGATGACGGGCGGCGGGGGCGGCGAGGGCGACGGCACGGTGGCGCGGCGGCGTCGGCGTCGTCGAGATCGAGACTCTCTCTCGCGCGAGAAGTGGAACGAAGTGGCGACGATAACTGATTTTTCGTAAATGTCATATATATATAGGGGGAGCCTTTAGTACCGGTTGGAGCCACCAACCGGTACTAAAGGTCAATTTTGGCCAGTCCAAGCGGCGGGAAACGAGGGCCTTTAGTACCGGTTGGTGGCTCCAACCGCACTAAAGGGCAACACATTAGTACCGGTTGGAGCCACCAACCGGTACAAATGGCCGTGCGCTGCCACCCGCAGTGCGCTACGTTTAGTCCCACCTCGCCGAGTGAAGGGTAGCCCCACTGGTTTATAAACCCAGTCGCGGCTGCCATTTCGAACTCCTCTATATAGCAGGCTCCTGGGCCTAACTAGGGCGCACTGCCCTGTGAGCCTGCTGGCCCTACTGGGCATGTATTTGCACACCCAAGGTCTGGCAGGCCCACCGGGCAGCGCCCCAACATTTTTTTATAATTTTTTTCTTTTCTGCATTATTTATTTTCTTCTATTTATTTTTGAGTAATTTTTTTATATAGTTATTTCTTTTCTACTTTATTTTTTTCTTCTATTTATTTCTGAGTAGTTTTCTTTGCTGTATTTAGTTTCTTTGTGAATATTTTTGCTTTATATAATTTTTTTCATTTCTGCATTATTTATTTTCTTCTATTTATTTTTGAGTAATTTTTTATATAGTTATCTCTTTTCTGCTTTATTTTTTTCTTCTATTTATTTCTGAGTAGTTTTTTTTGCTGTATTTAGTTTGTTTGTGAATATTTTTGCTTTATATAATTTTTTCCCTTTTCTGCATTATTTATTTTCTTCTATTTATTTTTTAGTAATTTTTTTATATAGTTATTTCTTTTCTGCTTTATTTTTTTCTTCTATTTATTTCTGAGTAGTTTTTTTGCTGTATTTAGTTTCTTTGTGAATATTTTTGCTTTATATAATTTTTTTTATTTTCTTCATTATTTATTTTCTTCTATTTATGTTTGAGTAATTTTTTATATAGTTATTTCTTTTCTGCTTTATTTTTTCTTCTATTTATTTGTGAGTAGTTTTTTTGATTTATTTAGTTTCTTTGTGAATATTTTTGCTTTATATATTTTTTTTCTTTTCTGCATTTTTTATTTTCTTCTATTTATTTTGAGTAATTTTTTATATAGTTATTCCTTTTCAGCTTTATTTTTTCTTCTATTTTTTTCTGAATAGTGTTTTTGCTGTATTTAGTTTCTTTGTGAATATTTTTGCTTTATATAATTTTTTTTCTCCTCTTCTTCTTCTTCCTCTTCTTCTTCTTCTTCTTCTTCTTCTTCTTCTTCCTCTTCTTCTTCTTCTTCTTCTTCTTCTTCTTCTTCTTCTTCTTCTTCTTCTTCTTCTTCTTCTTCTTCTTCTTCTTCTTCTTCTTCTTCCTCTTCTTCTTCTTCCTCCTTCTTCCTCTTCTTATTCTTCTTCTCCTTCTTCTTCTTCTTCTTCTTCTACTTCTTATTCTTCTTCTTCTTCTCCTTCTTCTCCTTCTTCTTCCTCTTCTTCTTCTTCCTCTTCTTCTTCTTCCTCCTCCTCTTCTTCTTCTTCTCCTTCTCCTTCTTCTTCCTCTTCTTCTTCTTCCTCCTTCTTCTTCCTCTTCTTATTCTTCATCTCATTCTTCTTCCTCTTCTCCTTCTTCTCCTTCTTCTTCTTCTTCTTCTTCTTCTTCTTCTTCTTCTTCTTCTTCTTCTTCTTCTTCTTCTTCTCCTTCTTCTTCTTCTTCTTCTTCTTCTTCTTCTTCTTCTTCTTCTCCTTCTTCTCCTTCTTCTCCTTCTTCATCTCCTTCTCCTTCTTCTTCTTCTTCTGCTTCTTCTTCTCCTTCTTCTTCTTCTTCTTCTTCTTCTTCTTCTTCTTCTTCTTCTTCTTCTTCTTCTTCTTCTTCTTCTTCTTCTTCTTCTTCTTCTTCTTCTTCTTCTTCTCCTTCTTCTTCTTTTCCTTCTTCTTCCTCCTATTCTTCTTCTTCTTCTTCTTCTTCTTCTTCTTCTTCTTCTTCTTCTTCTTCTTCTTCTTCTTCTTCTCCTTCTTCTTCTTCCTCTTCTTCTCCTTCTTCTTCTTCCTCTTCTTCTTCTTCCTCCTCCTCTTCTTCTTCTTTTTCTTCTTCTCCTTCTTCTTCCTCTTCTTCTTCTTCCTCCTTCTTCCTCTTCTTCTTCTTCTTCTTCTTCTTATTATTATTATTATTATTATTATTATTATTATTATTATTATTATTATTATTATTATTATTATTACTATTATGATTATTATTATTATTGTTATTATTATTATTATTATTATTATTATTATTATTATTATTATTATTTGTGAGTAGTTTTTCATCTAGTTTGCCAAAATTCAACATTTCCAGAGTTCATTTTGTAGTGATTTTCAATTTCATGGTCATTTTGTAAACGATTGAAAAATAGGAAATATAATTTTTTTCTTTTCTGCTTTATTTTTTCTTCTATCTATTTCTGAGTAGTTTTTTCTTTTCTGCTATATTTATTTTCTTCTATTTATTTCTGAGTAGTTTTTTTATATAGTTTTTTTCTTTTCAGCTATAGTTTTTCTTCTTTTTTGCTATTTTTTCATTTCTGCTATTTTTTCGTTTTTGCAAAACTTGATGGTCAATGTCTGGAGTTATAACTTAAAAATAAGAAATGTCGACGTGCAATTAGTTTTTGCCATAACAGAAGAGGTGCAATGCTCGTTAATTTGCTTCAAGCCTTTCGGAATAGTGTAAATTGCACTGCACATAGCTCCATGCAGTCTACCGTATTCCTTAAGGCCTGAAGCTAAGAAACGTGAGCATTGAGCCTCTTCTTCATCGTCTCTGCACTCAGGGCTTATAAACCGCTCCTAGTCCCTCTCACTTCGCGAGGTGGGACTAAAAAACAGCTTGCCATAACCTCATTAGTACCGGTTCGTGGTACGAACCGGCACTAAATGGTGATGGTGGGGCCATAGCCTGACCGCAGGCTGACACAGCCTTTTAGTACCGGTTCGTGGCATGAACCGGTACTAAAGGTTTGCCACGAACCGGTGGTATTGAACGCCGCCATGAACCGGCACTAGTGTACACATTAGTGCCGGCTGAAATTCCAATCGGCACTATTGTGCTTCACATTTGACCCTTTTTCTACTAGTGAAGTATCTTTTGTCCGGCTCCTTTTAGATTTGCCTTCCGCGAAACTTCGCCTGTGTTCGGGTCCAACGCACCCCCATGCGCATAGCACCAAGTTCTGCACCTGGGGGGCCAGTTCCTAGTAACCGGAGTGACCCCTGCATATTCCATCTCTTGCTCATACTTATCCCACTTAGGCAATCCCACCGCACAACTGCTACGTCTCGAGCTTGCCTTGGTTTTCCCCGATGAGGAGAGGATGATGCAGCACAGTAGCGTAAGTATTTCCCTCAGTTTTTGAGAACCAAGGTATCAATCCAGTAGGAGGTCACGCGCAAGTCCCTCGTACCTGCACAACACGATAGCAACTCGCAACAAACACTTAGGGTTGTCAATCCCTTCGCAGTCACTTACGAGAGTGAGATCTGATAGAGATAATATTTTTGGTATTTTTGATAGATAGATGCAAAGTAAAAAGTAAAGGCAAAGTAAAAACAAAACAAGGCCTATTGGGCTTTCTGCGGGCCTGAATCCTGGCCCAGGTTGAATTTCTAGTCGTATTCAGGCCGTGGTGGCCCAATAGGTGCCAGTTTTTTTGTTTTCTTCCAGTTTTTTTTGCATTATTTATTTTCCTTTTTTTGCTTTATTTTCTAGTTCTTTTTTGCTTTTAGTTTTAGAAAAATTACAAACTTTCTGATAGTGCCATTAGTTTTCAAATTTGAAAACACTTTTTTTGTTTTCTTTCTTGCTCTATTTATTTTATTTTGTTTCTACTTAAAACAAAATACTTATTGTTGCTATTTTTATTTTTTTCCCAGTTTTTTATTTTGTTTTCTGCATTATTTATTTTCTTTTGTTTTTTGCTTTATTTTTAATTCTTTTTTGCTTTTAGTTTTGGAAAAATTATAAACTTTCTGTTAGTGCCATTAGTTTTCAAATTTGAAAACACTTTAGTTGTTTTCTTTCTTGCTTTATTTATTTTATTTTGTTTCTACTTACAACAAAATACTTATTGTTGCTATTTTTATTTTTTTCCTGTTTTTTTGTTTTGTTTTCTGCATTATTTATTTTCTTTTTTTGCTCTATTTTTTAATTCTTTTTTGCTTTTAGTTTTAGAAAACTTATAAAATTTCTGTTAGTCCCATTAGTTTTCAAATGAACTTTGAAAAAGTTGAAAGTTGGCATGGTATCATAAATTCACCCACATAGCATGTGCATGTACAAAACGGACAATGGTATCATACTCGTCTGTTACAAAGTTGGCATGGTATCATCATAATAGTTGCGGGAGAAAGTCTTCACTTTTCTTCGCTTGTGTCATTTGCTTATTGCGCCGTAACCATGGATAATCTTCATCGTTTATCAGGATGCTGGGGTCAGCCTTGACTTTGAAGGGAGGAATTTCATGAAACTTTTCATAATCTTCAGACATGTCTGTCTTGCCCTCCACTCCCACGATGTCCCTTTTTCCTGAAAGAACTATGTGGCGCTTTGGCTCATCGTATGATGTATTCGCTTCCTTATCTTTTCTTTTTCTCGGTCTGGTAGACATGTCCTTCACATAGATAACCTGTGCCACATCATTGGCTAGGACGAATGGTTCGTCAGTGTACCCAAGATTTTTCAGATCCACTGTTGTCATTCCGTACTATGGGTCTTCCTGTACCCCGCCTCCTGACAGATTGACCCATTTGCACTTAAACAAAGGGACCTTAAAATCATGTCTATAGTCAAGTTCTCCCATATGTCCACTATGTAACCATAATATGTGTCCTTTCCCCTATCGGTTGTTGCATCAAAGCGGACACCGTTGTTTTGGTTGGTGCTCTTTTGATCTTGGTCAATCGTGTAAAATGTATTCCCATTTATCTCGTATCCTTTCCAAATCGTAACAGTCGAAGATGGTCCCCTGGACAACAAGTACAGCTCATCACAAATAGTGTTGTGACCTCTGAGACGTGTTTCCAACCAACTGCTGAAAGTCCTGATGTGTTCACATGTAATCCAGTCGTCGCACTGCTCCGGGTGTTTGGAGCGCAAACTGTTCTTGTGTTCATCGACATACGGGGTCACCAAGGTAGAGTTCTGTAGAACTGCGTAGTGTGCTTGAGACCAAGAATATCCGTCCCTGCATATTATTGAGTCCCTTCCAAGCGTGCCTTTTCTAGCCAGTCTCCCCTCATACCACGATTTACGGAGACCTATCTTCTTAAGTCTAGGAATGAAGTCAACACAAAACCCGATGACATCCTCTGTTTGATGGCCCATGGAGACGCTTACTTCTGGCCTAGCGCGGTTACGGACATATTTCTTTAGGACTCCCATGAACCTCTCAAAGGGGTACATATTTTGTAGAAATACGGGGCCCAGAATGACAATCTCGTCAACTAGATGAACTAGGACGTGCGTCATGATATTGAAGAAGGATGGTGGGAACACCAGCTCGAAACTGACAAGACATTGCACCACATCACTCCTTAGCCTTGGTTTCTGGATCGATCACCTTCTGAGAGATTGCATTGAGGAATGCACATAGCTTCACAATGGCTAATCGGACGTTTTCCGGTAGAAGCCCCCTCAATGCAACCGGAAGCAGTTGCATCATAATCACGTGGCAGTCATGAGACTTTAAGTTCTGAAACTTTTTCTCTGCCATATTTATTATTCCTTTTATATTCGACGAGAAGCCAGTCGGGACCTTCATACTAAGCAGGCATTCAAAGAAGATTTCCTTCTCTTCTTTTGTAAGGGCATAGCTGGCAGGACCTTCATACTGCTTTGGAGGCATGCCGTCTTTTTCATGTAAACGTTGCAGGTCCTCCCGTGCCTCAGTTGTATCTTTTGTCTTCCCATACACGCCCAAGAAGCCTAGCAGGTTCACGCAAAGGTTCTTCGTCACGTGCATCACGTCGATCGAAGAGCGGACCTCTAGGTCTTTCCAGTAGGGTAGGTCGCAAAATATAGATTTCTTCTTCCACATGGGTGCGTGTCCCCCAGCGTCACTCGGAACAGCTAGTCCACCAGGACCCTTTCCAAAGATTACGTGTAAATCGTTGACCATAGAAAGTACGTTATCACCGGTACGCATGGCAGGCTTCTTCCGGTGATCTGCCTCGCCTTTGAAATGCTTGCCTTTCTTTCGACATTGATGGTTGGTCAGAAGAAATCGACGATGGCCCAGGTACACATTCTTCCTGCAGCTTCCCAGGTATATACTATCGGTGTCAAGTAAACAGTGCGTGCATGCGTGGTATCCCTTGTTTGTCTGTCCTGAAAAGCTACTAAGAGCAGGCCAATCGTTGATGGTCATGAACAGCAACACCTTTAGGTCAAATTCCTCCTGTTTGTGCTCATCCCACGTACGTACACCGTTTCCATTCCACAGCTGTAAAGTTCTTCAACTAATGGCCTTACACTACTAGGGAAAACCTTATACACAGAAATATAGCAACAGCGCGGGTCAAAAAACTGCGCTACTGTTATATAGCAGTAGCGACCAAATAAAAACCGCGCTACAGACACAAACTTAGCAGTAGCGCCTGTTGTAGAGAAAGCGCTACTACTAATATTCCCATTGGAAGAATGCTAGGCTACGCATAGCAGTAGCGAGCTTAACCGAAACGCGCTACTGCTAGAGCACAGTTAGCAGCGCGTTTCCTAAGAAGAGCGCTACTACTAACGGAAATAAAATAAGATGATAAAAAATAGAAATTTAAATGAAAATGAAAGAAATAGAAAAAGGAGAAAGGGAAAAATAAAATGTAAAGCAAAATAAACGAAAAAGCGAAAAATCGGAGGAAGGCATAGCAGCAGCGTTTGTTTGTAAGAGGCGCTATAGCTAACGTAGCTGCAGCACGTGTCCAAGACCCCCGCTATAGAAACATAATAGGAAATTAGCTATAGCAGAAGCGCTATAGCTAACTTAGCTATAGCGTGTTTTGCGAAATGCGCTACCGCTAAGTTTGACTTAGCCAAAAAACCGTTTCCCCCCGGCCACCACTTCCCCCAAATCCCTCAAACCCACCCCGCGCGTGCGCCGCCGTCTCCCTGATTCACAGTCGCCCCACACTTCGCCGCTGCCGACGACGCCACCAGAGCCGTGCGCCGTCGACGACACCGGAGCCTCCCCCAACGCCACGGAGCCACACGGCCTCGTCAATGCCACCGGAGCCACCGTCGACGCCACCTTCCTCGCCGTCACCGGAGACGCCCCTGCCTCCCTCGCCGTCACCGGAGACGCCCCTGCCTCCCTCGCCGTCACCGGAGACGCCCCTGCCTCGCCACCACACTGCCTCCGTCGCCACCACCGGAGCCATCATCTGTAAGCCCCCACCCCTCCTCTCTCTCTCATGCATAGGTTAGCCAGTTTAATTAGGTTAATTATCTAGGTTAGGGCAAAATTTTAGTTAGGGCATTGACAGAGAAGTAGTTGGGTTAACTAGTTTAATTAGGTTAATTATCTAGGTTAGTGCAAAAACTTAGTTAGGGCTTTGACAGAGAACTAGTCAGGTTAACTAGTTTAATTAGGTTAATTATCCATGTTAATTAGTGTAAAAATTTATTTTAGGCTTTGACAGAGAACTAGCTGCGTTAACTAGTTTAATTAGGGTTAATTATCTAGGTAAACTAGATTAACTAACTAGGTTAAATAGGTAGGTTAATTAGGTTCGTTGGATTAAGAAGCTAGGTTAAGTAGATTGGCAAAGGTTTTTGATTTTTCATTGAAGTGGTCATGTTATATCTTTTCATTGAAGTTGTTCGATTGTGCCCAAGTGGTGGCTTTGTTGTTTCCAGGGAATGATGCTGAGTGGCCTATGTTTTGCCGGAATGTTGATTCATTTATGTTCCGGCAAATTTCAGGTTCTCGATTTGTCCACTTTTTAGCAAAGGTCATGCCGAAATTTCCCATGAATTTCGGCATGACTTGTGGTACAAACTAGGACATATCGAGTGCCCGGGATTTGCCGCACCAGGAAGGAGTCGACATTCCTGCAAAACAATAGTCCTTTTTTATGTCATTATTCATTTTATTAGGTCTAGAATTAATTGACTAGATTTAATCATAGAAACATGGCTAGCAACGATGAAGGACAGGGTTCTGGTGATTGCGACGACGTCTACCGGGCAGCAGACAATTTTTTTAGCTTTACCGACGATCAACAAATGTTGTTGCTGGGCCCACCGGTGGCATCGGGGACTGAGACCGACACGCAGACCGGTGCTGAGACTGATACGCAGACCGGTGCTAAGACTGACACCGGCGCTGAGATTCAGACCGGCATCGAGACCGGCGCTGAGACCGGTGCTGCCTCGGGGAGCGGAGCCGGTGTAGAACCGAAAGCAAAGAGGCAACGGGTTCCTAACAAACTCAGGACTACTAGACTGGTGGTCACGGAGGTGGACAACGGCAATTTTGAGCCAAAGGCGCCCGAGGAAGCGCGCACATGCTACGGCAATCAAATAGGCTGCATCATACGGACAACCGCCACCATCCACGATGAGAATCTAAAGAAGATAGAAAATATGAGGAGCTCCCTCCTGAAGAAGTTTCACCAGATATTCTTGTTCCCGGGCCGGAATGAGAAGGATTATGAAGATCCAGACAATGACCCGGCAATGAAGAAGATAAACAAACACGCCATGACCAAGTTTAGCAACGCGTTGGCCGCCTGAAAAAATCGAGTGAAAGCAAAGATCAACAACGGGGAACCCTACTCCGAGATTGTAAAGGATAGTCCGACAATCACGGAAGAGCAGTTTCAAATATTCAAGGAGGCTTGCGAGGCCGAAGCTGCCAAAGAAAAGTCTAAGTACATGAAGGGGCTTCAAAAGAGGAACATTGGGACCCACCACCTCGGAAGCCGTGGTTACGGTGGAAAGAGGTCCAAATGAGCCAAGGAGGACGCGGAAGCCATGAGTCTGGGCATCCCAGACCCCTTGGCGGATTTCACCGTCCCGCAGGAGCGTGACGTCCTGAGGGCCCGCCACCATTGGGACCCACTGAAGAAGGTTTATGAGACAACACCGGTCATTACGGAGTTCATGCGACTGCTGGTAATTTTAGTTTCTGATCAATTCGACTACACACGTTAGTCATATTTGTAAACGATCCTTGTGCCTTTTGCAGAGAGAGCAACACCGGATTGCGGCCGAAAGCGACTCGCCGTCTGAGGCATTGGCGAGGCCCAAGTGGGACACTCCATTCAACCGGGCGTTGAACATATTGAAACGACAACCGGTGGATACTCGACCGTCGTATGGACGCGTGCACGGTGTCGGAGACGGCGCCACGTGGAAGAAGTACTACCGTGAGACCACGGAGGAGAAAAAGGAAAGAAGGAGGTTAACTGAAGAAAGCATCGACAAGAAGGTTGAGATTGCGGTTGAGAAGATATCATCTCAGACAGTCGCAACAGCGGTAGCTGCCGCAAAACAGGCGATTGCAGATATATCTACTTCCTTGGTGACGGGCGTTCACACTTGGACAAGGGAAAATCCAAAAAAAATGCAGAGGACTTTCCCCTTGCTGACTTCTTGGCAGCACATGCTCCCGCACCGGCTCCCGCACCTGCTCCCGCACCTGTTCCCGCACCGGCTCCTGCATCGGCTGCCGCACCGGACGTGCTCGGTGGTGCCTCCTCTTTGGCTGAGCTCGACGCCCTCACGGTATCTTCCACACCGGCCCCCTTCAATATAAATGTATAATCTCCCATTTTCGTTGCCTTTCGGATGTCTCACGTCGCAGACTTTTATTTGCAGGCCGACGAAACCCCGTGCACCATATTGTACACCATCGGCGAACAGAAGGTGGACGTGGGGAAGGGGAAGATAATGGAGCCAAAGGAACCATTGTTCCACAGCCGGTCGATCCCCCCGAACGTCTTCAAGGTTTCCGTGGCCAGTGTCAAACCGGGCCACGAGAATTTGCCTCCTCTAATACTAGTGGGGGATGACGACGAGACCCCGCGGCGGCTTGGTGATTGTTGCAATGGGTGGGTCCTGTTGTGGCCAAAGAGTCTGCTTCGTCTGGAGGCGGCCGGGAGCACACCCACGAGCACGCAGCCTCAGCAAGGTATGAACATCAACACCCCACCTACCCAATTAGCGTCGGGTGTCGGGTTGGGTGATAGCGGACGGGGTAAGCAGGCGGCTCCATTAGAGGCTGATGACGTCGCCATGGATGAGGATGAGGATGACGATGGTGCTGAACAGTATGTCTATACTGGTGCCTCCTCAGGGTTTGAGCATCATGAGTCGGTGCCTGAATTACCGTCTCAACGTGTTATTGACGACCATCCGGTGGTAAAGAAGCCTAGGAAGAGAGCGAGGAAAGGCAAAAAAGCTGATTCTATGATCCAGCCGCCTCAGCAGCCTCGGCTTCGGGACCGTGTAGATATCCCCGATGCGGATAAATGGCATATCCCCGGTCGACCAATCCTACCTGAAACAGCGCTACGGGCCAGATTCGGCGATCTAGGGAGACTTCATGACGATGTGCTGCGGGTAGAGAAAGGCCTCATCGCCTCGAAAGATCCAGGATACCCACTCTACGTGGTTAACATTCCGCAGCAAATGTCGTACGTCAAGGGCTTCCCCGCGGATAAGTTCTTCCTCCGATTCGATTACATATTCGACATGTTTCACGTGAAGAAGCTGGATTTTACTTTTGTCCGCCTTTATGCCTTGCACATGAGCTACATCATTGGGGTTGAGCAGATACCTCATATCTGTGTCGCTGACCCGTACTACATGCACGAGGCCTTCTTGGGAGTCTGTGCACATCATCGTGAATACGCGAGCGATCACATCGTCAGTTTCATGCTCGCCAATAAGGACAAGGAGGCGATTCTCGTGCCTTATCATCCCGTGTAAGTCATCCGCGCTGCTATCTTTCCTTCGATTTCAATAATTCATTTACACGGTGGAGGGTAATTAATTTGAGGTGTACTTATTTTGCGCAGCGGCGGGCGCGCCGTCCTCATCATCCTCTACCCCCGATTCTCCCACGCTCTTTACTTGGACTCGTCGAAGAACATTCACAAAAAGGATTACACCCACATCAAAGATGTTCTCGATAGTGCTATGTTTTACTACCAAGCAAGGGGTGGAGAGGTTAGGGACAAGAAGAGAAGGGGCGGCAGGCCCGCCTTCAGCCATAAGACCGACTTCTGCTGCATCCAGCAACCGAACGATTCTCTTAATGATGGATTCTATGTCCTACACCACATGCTGGAGTATCGACGGGATCACCAAAACCTTCACATGGCACCTAGATCTAGTGAGGCCCATATTCTGCAATGGGCAAAGGACATAGGAGATATCGAGGATCATCGACTTCGAGCTAAGTTCTATAACATCCAGCGCGAACTTGCCCAAATCATCATGAATGAGGTCGTCGGAAAAACAGGGATGTTCCATGCAGAAGGACAAATGTCGCGGGAAGACGTCCGAACATGGATAGCCTCTCAGCGTCTCGACATGAAGCCTTTCACTAAGCTCGATGACTATCTCCCTGACTTGGATGGATGGCACGACATGATGGAGTGATTGTCGATATATGACAATGCGTCCGTTTAGTCCATACTTTCTTTTATGACAAAACTTTGAGTTATGCACGGTGAAACTTTATTTGTGATGTAATTAAACCGTCCTCCTCGACTAGCGAAAATCACTCTAGTTAGGTCATTTGGGTATGATGAACTTTGTTATTTATGCTTATGATATGTTGTTTCTATTTTTGCCAAGTCTGTCTCTTTGTGTTGCTCAACTATATATG
Organism: Triticum timopheevii; assembly: GCA_963921465.1. NCBI lineage: Eukaryota > Viridiplantae > Streptophyta > Magnoliopsida > Poales > Poaceae > Triticum > Triticum timopheevii. The sequence goes on from OY997266.1 coordinate 665,630,899, forward strand.
TTGCATATCATCGACTCATGTGACGATGCAGGTGCATAGATCATAAATAGCGAAGAAGTGCTACGCCAGGAGTATATATACGACAAGTGGCCGGTTTTCGGTTTCCGAGCGACATGCAGTACTTAGTTTAGGTTCACGCTAATGCGAGAGAGGGATACGAACTAATGTACTCAAAGTGATAGATATTCTCGTGTATATCATTGTTTAGATGGATGACGATGTATTTGCAAGTAATCGAGACTTGTATCGCTATTTTCGAGATTAATGACGAGAGACCACTTTGTGTTGGATGATGATTATGATGATGACATGATTTGATGAGACTAATTGTATGTATATGCTATGATTACATTTGTATGTGGATGATATGCTAAAGATTATTGTATAAAGCCTATTCAAATGCAAAACAAATAAAAAATAAATCTGCAGGAAAAAAAACTAATAAAACTAGTAGTAGCGAGGGGGGATTTAGCAGTAGCGCCGACTTACCAGTAGCGTTTACCAGTAAACGGTGCTGCAGATAATATCAGTAGCGTCCTTTTCCAAAGAGCGCTGCAGCTATTCATGTGTAGCAGTAGAGTGTGTCAACACGCGCTACTGCTACACGTTAGCTGTAGCGCCTTATTAGTAGCGCCGGTACCCGCGCTACTGAGAGGGCCAAAACCCGCGCTGCTGCTAGGCTTTTCCCTAGTAGTGTTAGGTACACATCAATGTCGTTGCCGGGTTGCTTAGAGCCTTGGATGAGAACTGTCATCATAATGAACTTCCGCTTCATGCACATCCAAAGAGGAAGGTTATACATATACAGAGTCACGGGCCAGGTGCTGTGATTGTTGCTCTGCTCTCCAAATGATTAATGCCATCTGCGCTTAAAGAAAACCATACGTTCCTTGGGTCACTTGCAAACTCATCCCAGTACTTTCTCTCGATTTTTCTCCACTGCGACCCGTCAGCGGGTGCTCTCAACTTCCCGTCTTTCTTACGGTCCTCACTGTGCCATTGCATCAACTTGGCATGCTCCTCGTTTCTGAACTGACGTTTCAACCGTGGTATTATAGGAGCATACCACATCACCTTCGCAGGAACCCTCTTCCTGGGGGGTCAACATCACCAGGGTCATCTCGTCTGATCTTATACCGTAATGCACCGCATACCGGGCATGCGTTCAGATCCTTGTATGCACCGCGGTAGAGGATGCAGTCATTAGGGCATGCTTGTATCTTCTGCGCCTCCAATCCTAGAGGGCATACGGCCTTCTTTGCTGCGTATGTACTATCGGGCAATTCGTTATCCTTTGGAAGCTTCTTCTTCAATATTTTCAGTAGCTTCTCAAATCCTTTGTCAGGCACATCATTCTCTGCCTTCCACTGCAGCAATTCCTGTACGGTACCGAGCTTTATGTTGCCATCTTCGCAATTGGGGTACAACCCTTTTTTGTGGTCCTCTAACATGCGATCGAACTTCAGCTTCTCCTTTTGACTTTCGCATTGCGTCCTTGCATCGACAATGACCCGGCGGAGATCATCATCATCGGGTACATCATCTGGTTCCTCTTGATCTTCAACAGCTTCGCCCGTTGCAGCTTCATCGTGCACATCGTCTGGTTCCTCTTGATCTTCAGTAGCATCACCGTATTCAGGGGGCACATAGTTGTCATCGTACTCTCCTTCTTCACCGTCTTCCATAATAACCCCTATTTCTCCGTGCCTCGTCCAAACATTATAGTGTGGCATGAAACCCTTGTAAAGCATGTGGGTGTGAAGGATTTTCCGGTCAGAGTAAGACTTCGTATTCCCACATATAGGGCATGGACAACACATAAAACCATTCTGCATGTTTGCCTCAGCCACTTCGAGAAAATCATGCACGCCCTTAATGTACTCGGAGGTGTGTCTTGAACCGTACATCCATTGCCGGTTCATCTGCGTGCATTATATATAATTAAGTGTGTCAAAAATCATTGCAGAACATCATGAATAGATAATTAAGTGACCAAATTAACAGAAGTTCATGATCACATTAAAACCAAAGTACATACATAGTTCTCATCTAACAACATAAAGCTTTGCAGAGCATCTAAATTAATTAAACCATACATTGAAACTATGTAAAACATTTCAATGCGAAAACAAATGCGATCATAATAGCAACCAAATGTAACAACTGATCCAACGGCATAATGATACCAAGCCTCGGTATGAATGGCATATTTTCTAATATTTCTAATCTTCAAGCGCATTGCATCCATCTTGATCTTGTGATCATCGATGACATCCTCAACATGCAACTCCAATATCATCTTCTCCTACTCAATTTTTCTTATTTTTTCCTTCAAGAAATTGTTTTCTTCTTCAACTAAATTTAACCTCTCGACAATAGGGTCAATTGGAATTTCCGGTTCAACAACCTCCTAGATAAATAAAATATATGTCACGTTGGTCGGCATAATTGTCATGAACAATAAACGAACCAATAGTTATGAAAAGATAATATATACCACATCCGAATCATAGATAGGATGAGGGCCAACGGGGGCAGATCCAAAATCATCACACTATATAAGATGCAATAATAAAAGTAAGAAAATTATACAAGTATATATATAAACATACAAGTAAGAATTTTTTTTCCTTTCAGAAAGAAGATAAGAACAAGAGGCTCACCACGGTGGTGCCGGTGATGAGATCGGCGCGGGCGATCGACGGCGGTGAAGACGGGGATGGGATGTGACGGACCGCTAAACCTAGACAAATATTAAGGAAAATGGAGCTTGGAGGTCGAGCTTGGAGAGGAGAAAGCTTAAGTAGTGTGGCTCGGGCATTCCATCGAACACCTCGTGTGCATAGGAGGTGAGCTAGAGCACCACAAAGCTCTCTCCTCGCTGGCCAGGAAAAACAGAGCAGTGGGAGTGCTCTGCTCGCGGGTGCGGGGTATATATAGGCAATTAATTGGTCCAGGTTCGTGGCACGAACCGGGACTAAAGGGCATCCTTTGGTCCCGGTTCAAGCCACCAACCGGGACCAATGGTGGTGGGCCTGGAGCGAGGCCCATTGGTCCTGGTTCGTCCCACCAACCGGGACCAAAAGGTCCAGACGAACCAGGACCAATGGCCTACGTAGCCCGGCCGGCCCCCGGGGCTCACGAACCGGGTCCAATGCCACCATGGGTCCCGGTTCCGGATTGAACCGGGACTAATGGGCTGACCTGGCCTGGACCATTTCCCCCTTTTCTACTAGTGTTGGTGGTACTAGACTCCATGTTTTATTTTTCATAAGTGCTTCATATTCTATATCCATGGCTTTCTTCCATTCTTTACTAGCAAGTGCATCATGCAAAAGAGTTGCTTCACCCATACTAGTAAGAAAAGCGTGTTTAACTTTGTCATACTGTATAGTACCATCTGTGTACTCCTTTTTCTTAATAATACAAGACTGATATCTAGGGTGCCAATGTCGAACCGTAGGGACAGCAGGGACAACAGAATCCCTATTCACAGAAGATCCAGCCAGATCCGCTGCACCAGATCGCTTCAGATCTGAGGAGATCTCCCTCAAATCGGTGCTCCAATAGAAGCGAGCCGCGTGTCGCCCTTGTTGGTCGCCCGCTCGGTCGCGCGGGATGACGCATTTAGGCTGGGCCCCGCCCCTGTCGTCTGGTCGGCCACCCGCCCGCGGTGGCCCTGCTGGAGGGGCCCACGCTGCTAGGGCTGTCGGTTGCTGGCGCATGCAACGTGCAGAGATCCTCCTGGGATCGCGCGCCTGACATACTGATGAGGGGATTTTCCTCGGATCTTTTTCTGCTGCTACCTGGATGATCCTGGGATCCCGTGATAGATTTGGCATCATCTCCTTGCATGAAATCACACCCTGTATGTCAGTCTTCAAAAGTAGGAGCTCTCTCTGTACCCCTTTACTTGTGCACGGGCAGTTGGAACCACGCGCCACGACCACACTTAGCAGGGCAAGGGAGGGAAGCCAGAGAGAAGCCGGAGAGAAGCCGAAGCCCGAGACAAACAAGGCAACGCCAAGACCAGAAACACCAAAAAGAAAGAGGGCGAGGTGGATCCCCCGGCAAGGCCCTTGCTAGGGCAACCTCCGTGGCCCCGGCAAGAGCCTTGTTGGGGCAACTTGCCCGACACCAACAGAGCGAGCCACCCTTGAGCCCATGGGTTCCGACCCAATCGACCACATTGGAACCAAGGCTCGGGAGGCACCTCTGTGGTGGCATGCAATCTTTGTCAAGATCATAAACGTGTGAGATCAGATGAGGGCCAGAAGACGGCGATCCTCGGCGGGGTTCTAGCCGAGGGAATCCACAAGACCCCCGGCAAGCACCTTGCCGGGGACGACTGCAACGCCACGGCAAGACCCTTGCCGGGCCCCCGGCAAGGCCCTTGCCAAGGACATCAGCGGGCCACAGCCAGACCCGCATCAACCAAGACTCCACCGTCGTTCGCATGCAGCCCAACCAGCTGGGCAGGCACCTGCATGGCAACATGCGACTTCCAGGCCGACTCAGCAAGCTCCGACGTGGAGGCATGCATATCTTCGTGAAGGCACCACCACCGCACCACCTCAGCTGCCTTCCTGCGTACCTAGCACCACATGCATCGCTGGCCTAGGCGCGTGTCGAAGCAAGGCGAGGCAGCGACGGACGGGACATGCCTCGCCCCCGTCCGCGATAAAGCTAAGGGACACCTAAGCGATGCATTAAATGCATCTTGTCCTGTAATACAGGCGATAAGCTCGCGGCACTGTAGACCTTTCCACCTCTTGTGTGCCACTGTGGCAGCCCCTTTCGACTATAAATGGAGGCCCATGGCATACTGGTGACTGATTCGGCTCTTTTGAACCACGCAGCTCCCATAGCTAGTTCAAGAGCTCAAGAACACTCTCAAATACACATCAAAGCAGGACTAGGGTATTGCGCAGCCTCGCGGCCCGAACCTTGGTAAGCGAACTGAGTCTGGCTCCTAATCCCGCTTTTCTCACAACTCCGCGCCCCGTCAACCGTAGTAGGGATTCTTGTGATCCCATAGGTGTCGCTTTTGCCGACATCTTTGGCGCGCCAGGTAGGGGGCGCAGTTGAGAGAATCTGGTTTAGCAGCCAGCTTAGTAGTTTCTCGTGGCCATGGCTTCGATAGAAGAAGACAGCCAAGGGGATGACGCCGCCTGCGAGCGCGAAGGGTGCCAGTGCGGCGACAGGAAAGCTAAGTCATGCCGAACTTTAAATATTCTCCTTTTTATATAAGGTTATTCCCCTCAGAGATCTCGTCCTTTGTATGGAAAGCCTGCACGCAATGGGGCCATTCCATTGTTGGCAACACCCTTACTCTGTTTCAAGTCCGCCCAAAGGCTTAAGCGTCCGCGTCGAGAACGTCACGGTAGCCTTCCGCAATTGGCAACGCTCTCGATTCTGACTTGAGTCAAGCTCGACAGTTCGAGCGGCCGCGTTGAGAGCGGTGAGATGGTTCGCCTGGCAGCAAACACACCCGACAGGCCATTGGGGATCCATCCCTGAAGTGCCGCCTTGGGTTTACGCGCCATTAGACCTACCCAATTAATGTAGGGTGAACATACAAACAGGGGATTGAATAGGAAGATAACATTCATAATATGAAAGTACTACAGAGTTATACTACATGAATTGCCGTCGCGGTTCTAACTAAAGATAGAAATTGTCTTAGTCATGAACCCATAGCAACGATAAGAAACGGGGTGCCTAACCCCGGCGTTGGCCCTCCACAGGCCTAATCCGCGGTTCTAACTAAAGATAGAAATTCTGTTGATACCGCTGATGACGGGCTTGATACGCTCCTTGAGCGGCACGAGGTCAGCATCCTCCAGCAATCTCTCCAGCACTGCATCGAAGTCGAGGTCGGGATAATTGTACGCCACCTTGGTGAGGACCTTGGTCATGGCACCCCGGCAAAGTCTCCGGGACTCATCGGCCAGGGAGGCCGCCCGGTTGAAGTGAAGCTGCTCTAGGGCCCCGAGGACGCCCTCGAAGAACAGGGTCAGCTTGGCGTTGGTAGTCTCGCTGCTCTCTAGGGCGTACCTCACATTTGGCATCCCCATGGTAGCCAGCTGCGTGGTGATCCTGCCAGCGACGTCCACGAGACGGCCGATCCAGCGTTTCAAGCCCTCCACGGAATCCTCGTGGTTGGCGGCTTCGTTCTTCCGCAGCTGCTTCTCGGTCTCCAGCTCGTTGGCCAGGGTTCCCTCCTGGTCCATGACCACCGAGAGCATCCCTTCGAGGCTTTCCAACTTCGGCTTCAAATCCCTGATGGAGTTGTTGGCCGTGGAGAGCAGCTCGGCCTTGCCGAGGACTGCTGCCTGCGCGTCATCCAAGGCGCCCTTGTCTGCGTCCCTCTCCCCCGTCAGCTCCAGGGATTGCTTCTTCATATTGTCCCGCGCCACATCCAGCTCCTTCACCTTGTCGGCGTGAACCAGAGCCTGGGCATCGAGCGCATCCTTGTGCCTCTTCTCCAGCTCTTGGGTCCGCTGCACGACAAGTTTCTCCACTTCCTCGTCCTTGGTGCGGAGTTTGGCATCAACGGCCGCCTCGCGTTTGGTGAGGTCCTCCTCCTGGGAGTTCAGCGCGGCCTGGTGCTGGGTTCGAGCAGCCTCGGCTGCGGCGGCCAAGTTCTCCGCCGTCTCCTGGGCCTTCTTGATGTCAGCCCGCTTCATGGTAAGCTCCACGTCGCGCTTGGCCAGCTCACCCTGGGCGACCTTCAGCTCCTCGAAAGCCTGGTGGAACCAAGTCTGCGTCTCGGCGACGCGCACCTTGAGGTCCGCCCCCACCTTGTCCAACATTGCCATCCTAGACTTGGACATGTCCAGGCGGGCGCGGTGAAGCACCTGGAGCTTCCGGAAGTTGGCGCCCATGGCCTGGAGAAGCTGCTCCTCCCGAGAACCATCACAACCGGTGCTCGGTTCGTCAACAACCTCGAACCCGGCAGCGGAAAGCACCTCCTCGTCGAACACCTCTCCCTCAACGTGCGCCCTAGAGCCCGACGCCCCTGGAAGGTCGACGAAAAGGTCATCGCCCACCCTCAGATACCTGCCAGAGCCAGAGGCAGCAGAGGAGGAAGGCTGGTCATCAACCACCTCCTCCTTGGTAGCGGCCTTGCCGGCCTCCCCGGCAGGCCTCTTGCCGGCCTCCTCGACAGTGGCCTTGCCAGGCTCCTCGGCAGGCCCCTTAGCGGCGTCCTCAGCAGCACCCTTTGCGGCCTCCTCGGCAGCAATCTTCTCGGCCTCTGCCGGGGCGTCCATGGCGACATCCTCAATGACGGTGTCGACATCCTCTAGGTCCACCGAGGGGAAATCTAGATACCGAGAAGGGGATGAGGCGAGGCCAAGATCAAGATTCAAAAAGAACAGGGACGGAAGGCAAGCGGCTTACCCGTGCCGGGATGGGAAGCAGAGGTCCCCTCCCCGCCAATGTTTGGCGCTGAGGCAAAGCCAACAGCGCCCGAGTTCGCCTCCTCCTTGTCCGTATGCATGGGCTCGGTGCATGGCGCCCTTGCCGGGGACGCCCCTCGTGGCGGCGTGGTTGATGGGTGCGGCATGTTGGTGGTGGCCCTCTGTGGCTCCTCCTGCTGTTGTCCCCCTCTTGCAAACTTGACAAGTTTAGCACCAAGGGACCATGCCCCCAACACACGTTCATAAGGGGCGAGTGATGGACTTACGCTGGGGGCTGTGCCGGGAGCTGCTGTCTAGACTACTCAACACCACCAGCGGCGCCCGCCGGGGGCTGGCCGCCCACCAAAGCCTTGGCCCTCTTCACCCTCTGGGCCAGTGTCTCCGCGTCCCTGCACAGATGAATACAAGTCGAGATAAGTGGCACGGTCTGAGGGGCCTGGAGATGACAGAAAGTAACAATACTTACTCATCCTCCACCTCCTCCTCTACTGCTTTGCTCTTCCTCCTTGGGCTGAGGGACCCGAAGTCGAAGGTGACCCCTGCGTCGTCATCTGCCGGAGGAGGGGAAGCTGATGGAGTCCGAGGGCGTTTGGACGAAGAAGAGGCGGTTGCTCTCCTCTTTTCCACCGCGGCCTTCACCGACTTCTTCGCCGCCATGGCCCTTGTCTGGCGCCCGGACCCCTCGTGGGCTTGCCGCGGTTGTACGGCCCTCCCGGGCCGGACCGGCTCGCCAGAGGTCGCCCACCGCAGAACCCACACGCTCCTCGTGGCCGGAGGACCAACAGGCTCGGCCTCCATCTCCGACGACTCGTCAACCACATCTTCGACGAGAGGAGCCCCGGTGCCGGCGTTGCTAGCCTCCCCATCAGCCTCCGCCCACTGGGCGAGCTCCTTCTCCTTTGCTTCTGCCGCGGCCTTGTCCTCCACGCCACCGGCCTTCTTGGCGAGCTCCGCCTCCATCGTGCAGTGATGTAGTACAGCTCCGCCTGGGTGGTATCTTGGACGAGCCGTGACTCGGCGGTGACGTACCCCTCATGCAAGGTGTCGAAGAACTCTTGCACTTGAATTTCCTCCGGCTCGACCCAGCTCGGGTCGAGACCATGCGCGTTTAAGTCCAGCTTCATTGCGATGATGTCGGTCCGGCGAGAGTTTTTGCTCAGCGGGACCACTCCCGCCGGCAACTTAAACAAGGGCCCCTTGGCGACCTTGCCGACCTTTGCAGTGGGCCTCGCGGCCTTGCCGGACCGCTCGACCTCGCCATCACGGTTCACGTCGAGCTTGAAGAGCAATTGGCAGAGATGGGCATGTCTCATCACCGTGAGGTTGTGGTCGAGGCCGGGGCGGAGCCTCATGAGGTCGGCGGCGTTCGTGAAAAGCCAGGCCGGCCTCCCCTTATTGTGCAGCGGAGCGATTGGGCGATCGATGAAATCCTCCCTGATCGTCTCAAGTGTGAGCCTGGCCTCGGTAAGGCGAAGAATCCTGGTTGTGGCGACCGTGAGCTTCGCGTCGTCAGCATCAACATCGCTCCAGTCGGTCCGCCGAACCGGCGACGCCTGGCGATCCCGGCAGAAATCTTGTCGATCATCCTCCTCAATCAAGCACCACCGGCTCCGCTATTCTTCCCACCTCTCCTTTTGAGCGCCCTCCGGGTATGCCCCCTTGGACCGTGGGATCCAGGCAACACAACTGGAAATGGTGCCCCCCGATTGGATTCGAGGGAAGAAGTAGTGACGGAAGAGCGCCGTGTTGGGATGCACCCCGGTGAAACCATCGTAGAGGTGCGCAAATAGAGCCATGCATGCCACGACATTTGGAGTAAAATCCAGAAGGTGGAAGCCGTAGGTATGCATGACATCATTGAAGAAATCCGAGAAGGGGGGGGGGGCAGAGGCCTCAAGAGAAGTTATCGACGAAGAATGGATACGGATTTGGGGCGGCTTCGGCGTAGTTGGCGGGGATGACACGTGTGACCGGATGCCCCGTCGTCTCTCCCCCCGTCTTGCACACCCATAGGGGCTTGAAGCAGTCCCGGAGCTCGAACACATGGACCATCGAGGGGAAGTAGGCGAGCTGCATCCCCTGCACCGCCAACGCACTCTCCGGTGGCTCCGTCGCTCCGGCATCCTTGGCCACTCCCTTGCCCTTGGTGGATTTGGGGGCCATGGCGACTGCGAGGGGCAAGGGACGGAGTACAGCAAAGATGCAGCAATTACGGGCAAAGGAAAAAAGCTCGAGAAAGAGGATGAAGGGAGAGGCGGCGGCTCAAAGATTGGAGAAGATGCAGGAAGGAGGGTAAAGTGAGCAGCGCGCCCTGCGGTTATCCCTTTTTACAGGGAAAGCGTGGGCCGCCTCCTTTCCCACTGTGATGTGACGCATGCGTGCGGGAACCGCATCACACATGACCCCCACGTCACACACGACCCCCCCACGTCACGCGTTCAACGCGGGTCGTGGGGAAGTGTAGCAGACGGAACAGTTACTGCGGTCAAAATCCACCCCGCCTGCCCGCGCACTGTTCTGGGTCTGGCCCAACAAAGCGTCGCGCTTATGTGTGGCCCAGGCCCGGGGGCTCCTATCGGTGTACAAAAGTAGGGCTCTCTTTGTACCCATTTACTTGTGCACGGGCAGTCGGAGCCACGCGCCACGCCACACTTAGCAGGGCAAGGGAGGGAAGCCGGAGAGACACCGAACCCCGAGACAAACAAGGCAACGCCAAGACCAAAAACACCAAAAAGCAAGAGGGCGTGGTGGACCAACCGGCAAGGCCCTTGCCAGGGCAGCCTCCGCGGCCCCGGCAAGAGCCTTGCCGGGGCAACTTGCCCGACACCAACAGAGCGAGCTACCCTTGAGCCCACGGGTTTCGACCCAACCGACCACGTTGGAACCAAGGCTCGGGAGGCACCTCTGTGGTGGCATGCAAATCTTTGTCAAGATCATAAACGTGTGAGCTCAGATGAGGGCCAGAAGACGGCGATCCTTGGCGGGGTTCTAGCTGAGGGAATCCACAAGACCCCCAGCAAGCACCTTGCCGGGGACAACTACAACGCCATGGCAAGACCCTTGCCGGGCCCCCGGCAAGGCCCTTGCCTAGGACATCAGTGGGGCCACAGGCAGACCCGCATCGACCAAGACTCCACCACCGTTCGCATGCAGCTGCCAGCCCAACCAGCTGGGCAGGCACCTGTGTGGCAACATGCGACTTCCAGGCCGACTCAGCAAGCTCCTACGCGGTGGCATGCAGATCTTCGTGAAGGCTCCACCATCGCACTAGCTGAGCAGGCACCTGCCTGCCTACGTGGCGCCACATACATCGCTGGCCTGGGCGCGTGTCGATGCAAGGCGAGGCGGAGACGGACGGGACGGGCCTCGCCCCCATCCCCGATAAAGCTAAGTGACACCTAAGTGATGCATTAAATGCGTCTTGTCCAGTAATACAGGCGATAAGCTCGCGGCACTGTAGACCTTTCCACCTCCTGTGTGCCACTGTGGCAGCCCCTTTCGACTATAAAAAGGAGCCCCATGGAATACTGGAGATGGATTCTGCTCTTTTGAACCACGCAGCTCCCATAGCTAGTTCAAGAGCTCAAGAACACTCTCAAATACACATCAAGCAGGACTAGGGTATTACGCATTCTCGCGGCCCAAACCTGGGTAAACGAACTGAGTTTGGCTCCTAATCCCGCTCTTCTCACAACCCCGCGCCCCGCCAACCGTAGTAGGGATTCTTGTGATCCCATAGGTGTCATTTTCCATGACACTATAGCTGCACTCTTATCATCAAAAAACAAATTTTCTTTTGGATTAGTCACATGATTTGCACTATTTAACTCTCCCCCGTGATCTGGAGTAGACATATACTCCGGAAGGAGTGCAATTTCTGCACGAAGAAGGGCTCTAGCATTTGGATGGAGTTTTGCAAAAGGGAATATTGTTTCATCAAATACAACATCACGAGAAATATAGATACGTCCAGTGGAGATCTCAAGACACTTGTACCTTTTGTGAAGATTACTATAACCAAGAAACACACATTGAGTAGACCAAAATTCAAGTTTGTGGACATTATATGGACGAAGATTAGGGTAACAAGCACACCCGAAAGTTATTAGGGAATTGTAGTCTAGTGTTTGATGAAACAATTTTTCCAATGGAGTAATGTGTGCAATAACTTTGCTAGAAAGATGATTGATAAGATAAGTGGCAGCAATAAAGGCTTCATCCCAATATTTTAATGGCATGGACACATGAGCTAGAAGGGATAGACCTACTTCAACGATGTGGCGTTGTTTACGCTCGGCAGAGCCATTCTGCTGATGAGCATGAGGGCAAGAGACATGATGAGCAATACGAACATCACGAAAGAAAGAGTTGAGTTTCTCATACTCTCCTCCCCAGTCACTTTGGACTATGATAATTTTTCTGTCAAACTGACGTTCAACAAGTTTCTGAAATTCTTGAAAGATGGAAAAAACTTCAGATTTGAATTTAAGCAAATATATCCAAGTGAACTTGCTAAAATCATCACTGAAACTGACATAATATTTTTTTTCTTCCAAAAGAATCTCTTGCATGACCCCATACATCACTAAAAATAAGTTCCAATGGAGCATGAGACGCTATTTGACCTAGGATAAGGGAGTTGGTGACTCTATGCACATTGACAAGCATCACAAACAGACTCAATACTTTGACTAGATGACAATGAAAGATTGCCTTTATTCAATATTTGCTTAACCATGACCGAAGATGGATGTCCTAATCTTTGATGCCATCTTGTGAAGGAAGGCTTTACGACAGAGTGAACTTGACGATGATGCTTTCGACTAAAATCTCCGGATGTGATGGGACACAAGACTCCAACGCATCTACCGAGGTGAATGAGCTCCCTCGTTTCCCGATCCTATATGAAAAAATAAGTGGGATGAGTTTCAAAAAAGACATTATTATCGGCAGTTAAACAAGATATAGATGCAAGGTTTTCGTCGGCTTGTGGAACATGAAGGACATCTTTTAGAGCTAGATCACGTTTAAGAGTAGGGGAATTAATAGATGTTTGACTAATATGACAAATATCCATACCTCCACCACTAGCGGTGTGACTCTGATCATTGCCAAAGTACTCCTCCGTCATGGACAGCTTCTCAAGTTCATTGGTGACATGATCAGTAGCTCCTGAATTTGCATACCACACGGTGCCATCTCCACCACCTTGCTCCCTGATTGCTGGAGCTACATGGTGAGCATCAGGAACATAGTCCTCATAGAAGCGGTGCCCACACTCCATGCCCTGATGGCCAGGTTTCTTGCACAGTTGACACCGGACGCGGCCGTTGGAAGAAGATGACCCAGAGGGAGCATTGTGGTTGGAGTAGTCACCCCCTCCAGATTGTCCCGGGGCATTGTTGTTGGTGTAGCTGCCCCCGACAGTGCGCTGGGTGTTGCCGCGCCTGCGCCCGCCACTGCTGCTGTTGCGGCTCCGCCCTTGGTGATCGCGCCCACGCCCACGCCCACGTGACGCGGCATTGGAAGAGGATTGCCGGATGTTCGTCCCCTCAAAGAAGATTCAGGCGAGCGTCGAAACTGAGGAGCTGGTTGAAGATCTCTTGGACAGTAACTGGTTCAACTCGGGCTGCAAGGGCCGACACGACCGGGTTATAGTCGAGGTCGAGACCAGCCAAAACGTGGGAGACGATTTCGGCGCTGCCTAGCTCTGCTCCTGTGCAAGCAATTTCGTCGGAGAGCATCTTGATCTTGGCAAGATACTCGGTCATGCTCAAGTTACCCGTCTTCAGGTTCGTCAGCTCAATGCGTGTATTAATGGCTTGAGCTTGAGTCTGAGCAGCAAAAGTGGTATGGATCGCCGCCCACACCTCCGCTTGAGTTCTTAAGGTGACAACCTATGCAAGGATCTCGCGAGACAAAGAGCCCATCAAAAAACCATGAAACTGTTGCTGCTGAGCGTACCAGAGATAACGAGCGAAGTTGACGATCTGTTCCTCCTTCCCGTCCTTGGTGACGGCAAGGTTTTGGTTACCGAACGAGGCAATTTTACCGAGGGGTACGGGTAAACGTGGTTACCACGGTTACCGGAGAATACCGAGAAATACCGAGGATATTTCGAACGAATTTTATAGTTGAATTTTGAATTCAAATAAATGAATGAACGAACATTCAAACCAGAGACCTGTCAAAACAGGAACTAGGTTGCTACAAACACGTCAGAATCAACTCTCGTGGCATTAATTAGTTCCTTTGCACTTTACTACAAATGGAGTGTTTAAACTAAAAAATTCAAAAAAATGGTATTTTTTGCTTGGTATGAGGATTTATCGAGGGGCACGGAAATATGCGGTAACCATGGGAAATCTTGAAATTTCGACCAGTAACCAAAACCTTGGGTGACGGTGAGGGTTTCCGGCGGCGCCTGGCTCGTCGGATCGAGGTGGTGAGCCGTCTGCGCACCCTTGATTTGCGGCAGCCCGATGGCTTTCCACATGAGGAAATTGTTCCTCGTGAGCTTCTCTTATGGTGGTGCGCCGAGAGACATGGATTGGGTACTGGTGGATGAAGGGGCAAAGGTGGATGATGCAGCAAGGGAGGTGGTGAGCGCACTCATGGTGCTTGATTGGGTGGAGGACAAAGTCATGGCGCGGTTTCGGCAGGGCTAGATGCAATCTCTTCTCGATTTAGGAAGAAGATGCTCTGATTACCATGCAAGATAATGTGGGAAGCGTTAAACCCTTTGCTCGGGCCGCACTTGTATATTTATCGATAATGTCGTGGCTTACAAGTTGATACGATCGTTAGATCGTTTACAGAAGGTCGGTAGGAGAGTCTTGGACAGAAGAAGAGATAGAGGAAGAATACAAGTTTAAACACAGAGTTCTATCTCTATACACCTATTCCAACAGTTGTTAGTGCGCCCAAGCGGAAAACAAACGCGTCTATCGGCTAGTCGGCTCCTGCGAGAGCGACAGCACACGTCAACGCACCTCAATTCGCCTGACTACATGAATAACGGTGATCCAAATAACATGCAAGAATATAATTGACGAGCTGTGATCAGTAAGACATGACAAGTTCTTTGGCAAACACGACAAACCGATTGGCCCATCCAACTCGGTGTAACTCTCCAAATGGTTTGTCAGATAATAATGTGTCTACCGAAGGATGTGTTCGTCGGGTTCCAAGTCGGATGGTTGGGTGAGGACTGTTGAACGTTATGCGTGCATGATCACAAAAAAATAGCAAATTTTCACGGTATGGAATTTTAAATTTTAAAAATGAGCTCCCTGTAGGTCAGTCTAGTTGAAAACAACAGCCCTAAAAAAAAAACAGGTCCTTTTTTTTTTCCGATCGACTACAGGTCACGTTGGTATGTGAAACCGAACGTGAGTCAGCTTGGCCTGTGAAGAAGGAATGGAGCTATGACTTAATTAGGTTCAATATCGATCGCTTAACGTGTAGGTGGAACGCACTTGTGACTCAAGACATTCAGTATTTACAAGAAGAAAAAATGACTCGCGATTATGAAGGTATTGTGCATTCTATGGGCAAAACCACAGAAAGAAGCGGAAAAACCAAAGGTCGGAGTAAGTTCTGGTCGTCCTTGGTCCGCCCTCGTCGCTCTCTCTCCTGCACGAGAAAAAACGTTGTCGTTCGACCTCCCGCACGATGAAAAGGCTCTCCTCTCGATCTATCCTTGCATCCAGATCGCCTCACCTCACCTCACGGCGGCAGATAGACTACCGCCGCCGGCCTCCCACTCGCACGCAGCCGCCGCCACCCTCCCGCTCGCTCGCCGCCGCCGTCGCCACCAGTCCCGGCCATGGCGCCGCTGCTGTCTTGCCGCTGAAGACCTATTCATCTTGCCTGAAGGTGATCCTGTGGTCAGATCCTGCACGATACCTCATCAATACAACACGTCGGCGTCGTTGTATAAGGCGTCCATGGTGGCGGCTTCAAGGGAGGACGCATGATCCTCATTGGCATCGCACATGAACAGGCCATCAGATTCATCCACTTGGTAGCGGCTCCCAAGGGAGATGATCAGCCAGCTGGGGCGGCTTGTTCATCCAGGTTTGACGATTCATCTTTTCATTATCTAGTCTCTCAGGGATGTCAAACGTACACCTCAACAACTAACATCAGTATTTATTTTGTTCCGTAGTGAACCCCCACGATGAATGCATGCGTGTGGCCGTGGCTAGAGAAAATTCTACCTATCAACATCCTGTTAACCAACAAAATAAGTATCAGCTTTGATATGGAGGTATTTTCCTTCACTGTGTGTTTTCTCTTTGTGCCCTTTACTGTACTGTAGTAGCATTTGCTAAATTGCATTGAGAGAATAAGACGGCACAGCAAGCTAGGACTTCAAGAAAACCAACCAAATTGTTGTAATAGCACGATCCGCAAGACTAGAAGGGATCTGCACATAACATCCATGGCTTCTCCTCCGCCTGCTATTTGCCGTTGTGACAAAGTTGATGGATCCGAGTTCCACGTGCTAGGCTCGAATAGTAGATGTTACGGGCAACTGTATGTGAATCCCACTCCAAGGGATCGCCCTTCTCCATCCCAGATATGGCGCTTATGGAGTTGATGGCTCGCGTTTTTTGCTACTTGTCTGACTGCACCCGCACAAGCACCACCGAGGGATAGGCTTTTTTTATTTTGGTCTCTGGTTGAAGTCTATCTTTGACGCAATCCTATTAATTTACTAAAGTATACGCCCCGTTGCAATGCACAAGCAATTTCCTAGTACATGAAAAGAATTATTTTATGTGCAGCGGAAAATCTTGAGATTTCTTTTACCACGAAGCAAATCGTTTTCCCTCTCATTTGTTGACTCGGCTCAAGTCAAGCACTTAAGACCGGCAAAAGCAAAATATAGCTGCAAGGGAGGCAAAGTTGCTCGGATAGGAAATGACGGAACCTGAAAAGGAGGCAACGCGTCTACCACGCAGAATAAATGCATAGATGTCGGATTATCAACACATTGTCAATTACCACAACAACATGAAACAACAGGAGAATCTCGTCCCTTGAAAGGATTCAACTTGTACTCAGACAGCCATTTTTCATCTCACATAATGCTTGCCACTAAGGCTTTCTAATTCGATGGAGTGTACACGAAGAGCAACTCTACCCCATTCGAATAATTTATTAAGTCCCCAAGACTAAAATGATAAGGACACATCATATATCTAACCTAAGCCCCTAAAGCCCTATATTTTATATATTTTGGTTTCTATTTCTGATTTTATCACTGTCTTAGGAGAAACCTGGAGCTCAGGCTGGACGGAGCGAGCGGGCTTTTTGGCCCACTCGTGACCCGTTCTGGACAGAACTGCTCGGTGCTATCCCGATGAAGAAATTGGTCAGTCGGGTTACTGAATTTCAACCGGATTTACTCGCTCCGGACGTGAGGCCAAAGTGCCTGATCACCTCGCGGAAGGAGCGGTGAAGTGAGAAGTGTCTACCCGGCCTACTTTACAGTGTCGACCCGGCCTACTTTACAGTGTCGACCCGGCCTGCTGATTAGACCCATGTTTATCTACATAGCATATTTTTAGAGGGCGAAAGAAGTCAGAAACAGTAATGAAAGGGTAGCCAAAAATGCGTATCGCCAATATATGCACACTACTATCAACAAAAGTTTCCTTCTTAGATCCTTTCTTCCAGCATATATAATTGTTGTTATACTCATGGATAGCAAACATTAGATGGTCATAGACGTAGTGGCACCAACCTGCTTTCCGTATGGACTCAATCTTTGAAGTCAGGGAGAAATTAATTTCCTTAATTTGACCTTTCAAGTTGGGGCACAGAAGGTGACTCAAATAAACGAAAGAAATTCGAGCTTGAAACAGCGGGATCATTCATCTCTTTGAGTCTATGTCCAAACTTTTCCTGACCTAGACCTGCACATATGATTTGCTTTAGTAATCCAGTATCAAGATCGTCATCAACTGAGAGTAACTCATCCATTTCAGATGGAAGACCCAAGATGACCGGTATAAAACGCTTAATCCTACATCCTGATCTCCAATCTTGGCTATCCCACAGTCGACCCAATGCAGAAGTGGCTCAACCAAATAGTGTGGCAGTTCTACATCTGAGAGTCCCAAGAAAATTCTTGGCCCCATTTCTATGTTCCAAGTCCTTTGTGTCTCTCATAGTTTCTTGATTAATCGGTGAATGCCTTTTGGACTGCACCTAAAGGCGAGCTAAATCCCTTTTTTCTCTTCAAAATGGAAGTGTTTATCTTCAAAAGACATGTTGAAGGAGTGTTTAGTTGATTCTGACATGCCTACGAGATCAGGAGGAAAGATGTGGCAAGTGTGTAAGTAGCCCATCGATGACAATTTGTCAAGTAAAGCACAGAAAGTAGAGTACATGTGTAGAGATGAAAAGGAAAAGAGAGAGACAAACTAACCAACAATGAAATCAAATACTCCAACGTCAATTAAACCTGAGATATTAAAAACGTACTCATATGTTACACTAGTTCCATTGTGCAAAAAGAAACATTCTGGCAAAGTATGTAGTACGAAGGACATTCTAGATCTTGTCAAAGACCCTTTCAACTGTGGATAGCATGAAAATCAATAGCACTGTGCTTTTTATTTGCTGAAATAGTATTATGCTTTATATAAGTAACTTTGGACAGAGGTCGAAGGGAGTACAAAACAAGGTTGTGTAGTACATATGATCTCTGATTTCTAATTGTATTTTGAGTACACAAAAAATGTATTTTCAAAAGCAATGGTTTGTTCTATGCTTTCTTCAGGTGGCATACCTCTGTTAGAGACATGATTAGAGTACGTACGCGGAGGAGAACACAGAAGATCCAATCTTCACTAGTATCCAACCTAAGTTTAAACCCAAAACGCTAAGCGGTGGGAGGGCAAATCTTGGCTTTTTTTTAAATATATGTGGGAAGGACTTTGGCTTTGATACGGAAGATTGGTATTGTTATACTATTTCAAATCGTATTTGACCGAATCGAAAGGATTGATTGTATAAGTACTAAATCTAGTCATGCTGAATAAATATCAGAATTATGCCTAGTGAGTTAATAGAATTATAAAAATAGTAAAGGCGGATTGTTGTGTTCAAATCTTGCTGGATACAACCGAAAGGAAGATTGTCCTATACTACTTTAAAACAAGGATTTGTCCATAGATGAATGTAAAACATTGTTGCACATCTAGCTAAAGATGAATGAAAAACATTGTTGCGCATCTGGCAAAAAATGAATGAAAAATTTAAAACACCTGTTGCTTATCAAAATCACTTGTTGCTTATCACAAGCACTTGTTTTGTCTCTCTCAAATGTATAAAATAGAAACAAAGTTAGGAAGATTATGATTCTACTGCTTGAAAACCACACCGAAAAGGCCATCAATCAAGAAACATAAGACAAAAAGGGGAACGATAATCAAAGAGCGGCAGAGTCATCACCTCGGGGTCACGCCTGTAGCCGGACCAGGTCAGGAGGTGCCGGAGAAGGAGACGTGACAGACCAGCCGGGGTGCTGGTGAGGGCCTGGCGGACAGAGCAGCCGGGTGCAGGGGAGGGGGTGGCGAAGGAGACGCGGAGAGATGAGCCGTGCAGAGGAGGGGGCGCCGTCTAATGCTAGACGAAGCCGAGGAGAGCACTGGCAATGTGATTAATATATGCTACTTGGGGAGGATCATGGGCTCAGTAGGATATATTAATAACATTGTCAGCCCTTTCCTCGGCTTCCACCAACATTGGGCGGCGCCTCATCCTCTGCACGGCTCGTCTATTTGCATATCCTTTGCTGCCCCTCCCCTGCACCCGGCTGCTCCGTCCGCCAGCCCCTCCCCAGCACCCCGGCTGGTCTGTCCCATCTCCTTCTTCGGCACCTCCTGATTTGTGCCGGCTGCAGGGGCAACCCCGAAGTTGATGATTGTGCCTCTCTTTGATTACCGTTCCCCTTTTTGGCTTCTATTTCTTGATTGATGGCCTTTTCCGTGTGGTTTTGAAGCGGTAGAATCATAAACTTCCTGACTTTGTTTCTATTTTATATATTTGAGAGAGACGAGACAAGTGTTTGTGATAAGCAACAACTGTTTCTGATAAGCAACAAGTGTTTTAGATTTTTCATTCATTTTGAGCCAGATGCGCAACAATGTTTTTCATTCATCTTCAGTCAGATCCGCAACAATGTTTTGTATTCATTTTCAGCCAGATCCTTGTTTTAAAGTAGTATAGTACAATACTTCTTTCTATTCGATCCAACATGATTTGAAGTATAACAATCCGCCTTTAGTAATTTTAGAGTTCTATGAACTCATGAGACATAATTATGATATTTATTTAGCATGACAGGAATCAGTACTTATACAACCAATCCTTTCAATTTGGTCAAACATGATTTGAAGTAGTATAACAATACAACCCTTCCCTACCAGAGCCAAAGGTTTTCCCATCCAACCTATATTTTTTTTAAAGCGAAGATTTTCCCTCCCACCTGTTTGCGTTTTCGCTTTAAAGCTAGGGCAGCTGGATACTATAGAAGATTGAGTGTTCTGTGTTCCGCTCCACGTATCTACTCTGATCATGTCTTCAACAGAGATATCCCACCTGAAGAAAGCAAAGAACAAACCCTTGATTTTGAAAATACATTTTGTGTACTAAAAATACAATTAGAAATCAGGGATCATATGTACTACACAACCTTGTTTCGTACTCTCTTCGGCCTCCGTCCCAAGTTACTTGTAGAAAGCACAGTACTATTTCAGCAGTGGGAAATCATAGTTCTATTATTTTTCATGCTATCCACGGTAGAAACGGTCTTTGACAAGATATAGAATGGCCTTCGTTTTTCAAGCTGTCCAGAATGTTCCTTTTTGCACAATGGAACTAGTGTAACATATAAGTACATTTTTAATATATTAGGATTCATTGACATTGGAGTATATGATTTCATTGTTTTTTAGTTCGTCTCTCTCTTTTCCATTTCATCTCTGCACATGTACTCTACTTTTTGTGCATTACTTGACAAATTGCCATCGGTTGGGCTACTTACACACTTGCCAAGTCCTTTCCTCCAGATCTTGCAGGCATGTTAGAATCAACTGAACACTCCTTTAGCATGTCTTCTGAAGATGAATACTGCCATTTCGAAGAGACCAAAGTGTTTTAGCTCCACTTTAGGCGCAGTTCAACAGGTGTTCACCAATTAATCAAGAAACTATCGGAGACATAAAGGACCTGGATCGTAGAAATGAGGCTTGGAATTTTCTTGGGACTCACAGATATGGAAGTGCCACACTATTTGGTTGAGCCGCTTCTGCATTGGGTCGACTATGAACATGGGACAATCAAGAATGGAGATCAGCATGTCAGAATTAAGTGTTTCATACCGGTCATCCTGGGTCTTCCATCCAAGATGGATGAGTTACCCTCAGTTTGGAGATCGACTCAAAGAGATAAATGGCCCAGCTGTTTTCAAGCTCACATTTCTTTGTGTTGAGTCACCTAATGTGCCCCAACTCGAAGGCTCAAATTAAGGAAAATATCTTCTCCCTGACTTCAAAGATTGAGTCCATATGGAAATCAGGTTGGTGTCTCTACGTCTATGACCAACTAATGATTGCTATCCGTGAGAACAAGAGCAATTATATATGCTGGAAGAAAGAATCAATGAAGCGAACTTTTGTTGGTGGTTGCTTTCATATATTGATGGTATGCATTTGTGCCTACCTCTTTCATTACTGTTTTGGTACTTCCTTTGCCCTCTAAAAATACGATATGTACATAAACATGTTAGTTGCAAGCATCCCAAGAGCATGTATTCTAATTTCTAGTAATTAGTACATTAGACCGGAGCAAACATGTGTGATGAGATATAGAAAACACTACACTTGTGGGATCAATTGGGACAAGCATCATTTCTGGTTTCCAGAGTAGCTGCTATCCTATAGTAGTTAGTAAACACCTTGTGATAAGAACATTGCGTTGTACTGTATGCCCTCATATTTCTGCCCCATTTTAGGTCATTCACCTGGAATTGTCGGAGATAACAAAGAAGTCTTTTCCAGACACCCCCTATATAGTGCATATTACGAATGACCATTTCCAACTGATGAAGAAGAGTTATTTCAATGTTCTCCGTATGCAAGATACACTGTATGCAAATGGTATTGGTTTGTTACATTCGTAGGTTGTATTAGCTGGCACGGGTACTGAATCTTTGGAAGTTGCTTCCAGTGGGATCACACCAACACATGCAGATGCTAGTGATAACCTCAAACAAGAACAAGAAGTTCAGCAAGTAGTGATAAATAACCTCAGGCGCCAGAGGTAAGCCCCACCCACTGATTTTGCTTTTAGTGTAGTGACTGAGTGTGACACCCCGGCTCAGAGAGACGACGGGAACACCGCGTATTCCAGCCCAGAGATCCACTAATAGGAAAAGGGCTATAGCTAATATGAACATTAATGGCGCACCACTTATGTGTTGCGCCACTTCTATATAGTAGTGGTGCACCTTGTGTAGGTACGTCATTAGTGTCTATATCACTAATGGCGCACCACACCCAGGTGCGCTACTACTAACATTTTTTTTCAAAACTAGTAATGGCGCACCAGGGTATAGTGCGCCATTACTTACAATTTTTTTACTTTTTTTTCAAAACTAGTAACGGCGCATCAAGGGATAGTGCGCCATTACTAGTTCAAACCATTAGTATTTTTTACTAGTGGCGTGGTAATAGTGGCGCAACTATAGTGTGTCATTAATAGCCAAAATAGGTGCGCCACTAACAGCCTTTTTTTATAGTAGTGATCAAGTCTTCTGGAAACAAATCACTCTTTGTTTCAATATATATGGATACAAGGGTTCTGAAGAGACCCAAGGATTACATCGGCCTAGTGACACTGCGCCAACCAAAGTTGCTCTATGCTAGTAGCAGAACAACTCAAAGCAATGGAATATCTTCTAGCAGCGGAAAAACAACGACAGTGATGGACTCCACTACGCGGGGACTCTGGCTGGAACCCCTTATCCTAGCTCACAGACTCTGGATCGTAGTCACTCAAGCAATCATGACATGACCTGCAAATTGGCTTAACACACCAGGTGAGTACTTTGAATGTACTCGCAAGCTCACGACAACCAAAGAAATCAAGACAAACAACATGACATTTACAGCTTACTTAGCAATGATGAACATGATACATAGAACAATACGAGCATGACATGAACATATGAACATGATGATACTAACATGCAACATGTTAAATCTGTCATGATTCACTTACTCTGTTCGGGATTACCTCGTAGCCATCACATGCGTTAACTTACCATCGTGGACATCACACGATCACCTCAGGATCAAATCAAGCTTGGTATTAACAATACTGTAGTAATCATTACATGACCACAAGGAGCTTGATCATTACCCGTAATTATCGCATAACACCACAAATATCCTCCACTTCAGTATCCATGATACCATTGTGATTCTCTCACGATCACATAAAGATTAACCAAATTCCTTCTCATCGAACCAGGGTTGTTATTAAGCAAGTTATTATTATTGTGGCTGACCCATAGTGTGACCTACTACGATCTGTGTCCATATCCATGGGTGCGACTGTCGATAGATTATACACTCTGCAGAGGTTAGTACACTGTACCCACACCACCGAACCCATGGTCGTGTGCTCCCATTCGGGTGGACCAACGACATTCCAGCAGAATCAATCTATTCCATGACACTCTCCCAGCCACTCAGACAAACTCCCCTTTGGGCTAAGTCGTGGGTGGCCCCAATGCCACTCTGGACATCCAACGGCCCCATCGTGGCAAAACAAAAGAAACGGTCCCAAACGGGTACAACCCGGGTAGTACAACACTCAAGCACACAAGGTAATTGTCGCCCACCGGGCAAGGGTAGGGCTGACAGATAACCTTCCCTAGTTGGAGGCACTGCGAGAGACATGACAATAGACCGCATTAGGGCTTTCCCATACACGCAAGTGTGGCTGCACTGGTCATCTCGTCTCGATGGCTCTATGACTAAGCCAACAGGTATTCAAGTTCAATTAATATCTTGTTAAACTTGAAAAGAAATGAGTTGAGTCATAATAAAATGACATGATGAAATATTAATGCATATGAGCATGACATCCACATGGACATGGGTGGGAGGTATGACCATTGAACATATGAAGCATTAGCATCAACAATAATAAAGCATTTAGTCTAGTCGATGCAGATGAGCATGGCATAACGATGATCATATCACAGGTATTCTTCATAACTGACAATAATCATGCAGCGGAGATATCACTAGTACCAACATGTACTACTGACAAGCATGCCATACGGGAGTAATACTAACAAGTAACCACATGTTTACATGGTGCACAAGAACATAGCATGAAGATAAGCATGGATCCACAAGCATAATCGAAAGAGTAATAGCAGTAGTACTGAGCAAACAATTATTAAATATTCAAGTGGAAACCAGGAGGCCTGACCGGCAGCACATGCAGAGGATCAGGTGGGACCGCTACTACATTGGTCGTGTCGCGTAGAACCAGCTGGCCGAGGACATGCACCAGGCGGTGAACTACCTCAGCCAGGAGATCTACTCCAGGGACGTGCACTTCCAACCTACTAGCATGCAATTCTCTTGAGCTGATAAATGGATCGTGTAAGATTCGGCATGCATGTTTTTGATGATATAATTTGGCTGCTAGGTATTTTATGGGCCAAATTAATTTAAATGACTATGGTTAGATTATAGGCTGATACCAATATTTTGCACCTGCTATTTAGTTTAAAATGCAGGCTTGGATTATAGTACAGTACATATGCTGAGGAGGCAGATCAGGCTAACAAAGCTATTTACTCCGTACAAATATATGAAGTTTTGCCTGGATTTGGGGCTAGCCAGGACAAGTCTTGGCATGAGCGATCAAGTCATGGAAGTGAAAGTGCAACAACACAAGGAGAATTATTAATCATAATTATCTGGTATGATCGCGACATGGCCGGAATATTTTGTTATTGAGAGGTCTCCATGTAGGTTAAATGGCTGATTCAACACGTCAAGTACTATACATGGTAGCCAAAAGATGACCTGATTAGATTGTAATCGGTTTAGATTTGATAGTTTTATTCGTATACGCCAAGTATTGCCTTGTGTACGTCAAAGTCCAGCGTGCCTTATATCTAAGGTCACGGCCGATTGGAAAACCCCCCAACAATTGATCTATCCAACGAAACCAATCTACTTTTTCGCGTTTGTTTTATCTATCATTCTTTTCCTACTGAGCCCTAGCCGCCCTAGTGTTGAGGATATAACTACTGAGTATAAACTGCCCAGGAGGGGCCAGGTTATACCCATAATGAGTTATCCATATTGAAGCCCATGAAGACAAGGAGTATGGCGCTTTACTGTAGAGATTTAAAGGCCCAGGGCCCAAAGGCGGATTAGGGCCCGTAGACATAAACCGCCATATGATGTGTAACTTGTGTTGTAAGGTAGGAAAGGGTAGAAGCCGAGCCGGCCACATGTATGAGCCGGCCGGGATTCTGTAAACCGCCGGGCGTCAACCTGTGTATATAAAGGGACGACCCGGCGGTGGTTCAAGGACAAGAAACAACAGATCGAGAGCCAGACAAAGCGGATTCGCTCCCTGGTCATCGAACCCCATCAATTCCACCACAACTGGATTAGGCTTTTACCTTCACAGCAAGGGATCGAACCAGTATAAACTCTTTGCTTCCTTTGTCCCGCTTTAACCCCATTAAGCTAACTACGTTGCGATGGCTCCACGACTAAGTCCTCACACTAGGACATCTGCCGTGACAAAACCACGACAGTTGGCGCCCACCATGAGGCTATCGCACGATGGTTTCGAGTTTTTAGAGGGCAGCTTCAAAGGGTTCAAGGGATACGCTGTGGGCCGGATGACCAAGAGTCGTCGCGGCAAGCTCTATATCGACGACGCAGGCTGGGGCCCCGAGGCCGGCTCAATTGAGTACGGATACCGGGTCCCCTCCGGAGGCATTCACGTCTTCATTGGCAAGATTGGCGAACCGGGCCCTCAGCCGGACATCTTCACCGACATCGTCGAAATGGCTCAGCGTGCGAGACCCGCCTGGGTTCAGCCTACCATGAAGCATGCCTTTGTGGGAGTTATCCACGGAGTGGAATCTGAGGTTAGATCAACATCTGGTGGTGAAACCGTCGTTAACTCTGATGATGAGTCATCTACTGGAGAGACCAAATCATTGTATCAGCCGCAAGACAGCCGGCTTGGGGGCTGTTCCTATGGCGACAGTATTCCGGACCCCTTCGATCCGCTGAGCCGGGTTGCGATCTTCATGGCCGGTACGCAGCTAGTGCAGCACTCTTCGACCGCCGCGGCGAGGATCTCCGGGTCAGCAGTGGCGACAGCAGCCAGGGCAGGAGTCCCTGTGCGACCGCCAGCTGAGGTTTTGTCTGACTTATTTGAGGCTTTCATGATGCTGTTGGCGGCAGATCATAATCCGGCGAGTTAGGATGAGCATAACGCGGAAGTTGCGAAAGTAAAGGATCAGATAACTCAAGCCAAGGCACACCTGGCAGCTGAGGATACCTAGATGGCTGCAGAGTGGGCCGAGTTGGAGGCACAGGCTTACCGGCTTATGTTGGATCAGAACGCGTCAAATGATGTCATGAGGAGAAGCTACCGGTCTCACCTGCCTCCGGTTTATGAGGCAAGGAATCTCTTTAACATGCTAGGAGCAGGAACCAGTAACCAGCTAGTGGTAAACCGGGTGGAGGCACCTGGAACGGGGGTGCCGGTTCAGCCACGCACGACATATCCGCCTCGTCAGAACAATGTCCTGTCACCGCACATATAAACACCTCCGGGTCATTACTCTAATCCTTTGGATAACATAGTCACCGTCGCTTCATGTTTGGCGGCTCTCCCAGTTGAAGGTGAGTCCTCAGTGGCGGTTGAGACGCTACGGGCTAGAGATCTCCTTCAGACGGCTTTGACTCAGCAGCAGGCTTATTCGTACAGCCGCGAGAGGATTCATTCCACCCCTCGCCCAAGCCGGAGTTACAGCAGGGATATTGATGAACCGGCTGTGTCAAGCAGTGCGCGTAACCGTAACCCCCCTCGAGGGCATAACCCCGTGCGGTTGTGCTAATGCTCAGGACATGGTGGAACATGGTAGAGCACGTCGAGGAGCCGAGTTAGCGGTGCAGTACGCGGCCCGTCAGCTTACTCCGGTTCGTCCAACAACTTTAGTGGAACCAGGTGTTGCTTTCAGTTCTTTCGGGGTGCCGTGTCTCGCCCCGGCTCTATGCAATGTGCGGCTGCCCAAGGATTTCAAGGGTCCTCGTAAAGTGCCCAATTACACTGCCGACTTACCCCCCGAGTCATGGGTCGAAAGCTATGAGATAACGATGGAGATGCTGGATGTGGATGATGCGGAATGTGCTAAATACTTCACCATGATGTTGGAAGGAACAGCTCGCACTTGGCTGAAAAGTTTGCCAGCTAACTCCATTGGGTCATGGGCCGAGTTAAAGGCTCGGTTTATCCAAAATTTCAAGGACACGTGCAAGCATCCCATGTCAATTGTGGACTTAGCCGCCTGTGTCCAAGAAGAAGGTGAATCACAACCCGCTATCTTATTTTCACTCGGCTGCGAATATTTTTATTCATGTGATTTATTGTATATCTATAATTTTTTAGATTTTTCATATCAGTGAGAATCTTATATTTACTAATTGGAGGCACCATACGAGGCACCACGTTAATCCTTAGGGTTGAAGAATTTAGACCGCCGGATTAATAAATGATGTATTTTTAGCCATCGGATGAAACATAAGACGTGTTGTCTCATAATAGTACCACGTACGGGAGTCTTACTCCCTTAGGACTCTTCATTTCCTAGAAAAAGAGAAACCTTTCTTTAAAAAGTAAAAATCTGAGCGTCCATATATATTAGAAGGAACGTAAGATTTGTAGAGGTATGCTACCACGTATGGGAGCCTTCCTCCCTTGGGTCTCTGTCTGTTTCCCAGGAAAAATTAAAATCTTACTTAAAAACAGAAATCATTACCAGAAATCACTTAAAGGTAACATAATTAGAAAAATACACATAAATTTTCACGCATCAAAAACTTATAATTAATCATAAAGCTATTATATTTAAATTTTAATGGTCAATCAATTAGGCAGCCATGCCCTGTAAATTTTTAATGAAAAAACAACACGTACCAAAACTACAAAAAACATTTAAACCCACATGCACGAAAAATAGTCTTGGATGCCAACATTCAAGTCGCGATCAAAAAAAAAATCCATTTGCCTTCTCCATTCAAAAAGAGAAAAGAAGATACATTATCAAAAAAAGATACATACAAATGAAACGTCCTTAGGACCCATGCTAGAAAAAGAGTACATGTCCCAACTATCACCAAAATAAAACCCATGTGCGTGTTCCCTTTAGAAAAAAAATTAAGCTCACATATTAATAAATGCTCCCCGAAGCCTCAACTTTAGAAAACAATTTATCTATGAGTATTTTTAGCCACGTGTATGTTCCCAACTTCCCATGAGAAAAATGAAATTAAAAAGACACGTACAAATAAATAGTCTATTCATGAATGAATTATTTTTCATTCCTTTTGTATGAAAAGAAACATGACCAAGATAAAATAAATCAAAAATGAAAAAAATATCTCTCCCTAACAACTTCCATACTGTAATTGAGTTATAAATCTGTAAGGTTTCACCGGTTATATGTACCAATTACAGGAAGACTCTTCGTAGCTCACTAGCTTAAGAAATCAAATTAAAAATTTGAGGTAAGAAGACAATTATTTGCTGATGTTAAAGGTTCATACCTATATAGTCCAAGTTAAAATGAACCGATGATTCATCATTGCAATATTAATGTAGTCACTTACTCATAAATACTCTATTTTATCGTCACACTACAAAGAGTAAAAGGACCATCATGACCATGTTTAGAGAGGAATGTATTCATCGGATCTCCTGACTAGGAACGGCATATTAGCATGATAATAAGCACATTCTTATTATTCAAAATCGCAAGCACACTTTCCACGCTCTTCATGTAATTATGCGAACAAAGAAATTGACTTAGCTTAAGAGTATACATCTTATGTGTACATAATAATGATTATCATGATTGATATTCTTAATTACCTAACTCCAATTGGTTATTATTGATTTTAATTTATATTCAATCTAATATTAGAAATATTTTCCATTGGTAACGTGGAATGGCAATTGCCATTTAGTTATCATGTCATGCATATTTTTCTCCGGTTACCTTTCACCACTGAAAAAGGATTGGAGGCAACCATTTCCTGAGGCCATTTGCTTGAATTTCGTTTTTACCATATTTGTACCTCCATATTTCTAGACAATAATCAATAATACGATGAGTAATAAAGTAGCATGTTACAAAAATGTCATGCCCTTGATGTTGATCCAAGGGTGGACATTACTTCTATTATTTTGACAAGAAAGATTCAACCGATAGAAACATATTATGATGTCTGTACACTTCTACTCATCTATTGTACGACACATGATTTGCTTGACCAACAAGTATATCTATCAAAAATTGTTTCTAGCCCGTGCAGCCGCACAGGTTGATGACTAGTAGTTCAAACACAAATGTGGATGTGGGACGATCTAAAATAAACATAACTTATACCAAATTTATATACTTAGCATGCTACCATGTTTAGTGTATAATTATTTATTTATTTATTTAACATGATTAACCACAAAACAGAGTTGTTAAATATTAGTTATAATATTTATTTGTTATAGAGTTGTAATGTGATCATATGTTGTGATAAAGTTGAGTTGTATTTGGTAACAAGTATAGCTTATACATATTTATGGTAGAGATATCTAAATCATATGGTCTAATAAATATCTTAATAATTCTTTTACTATATGATTAGAAAAACGTAATTGTAGAAACTTCTAGACTACAAATTTAGCAACTGCCATGATTATTTCATTTGTCAGACGTGTTTACAAGTTTGATCATTTTTATTTTATATTCATGTATTGCAATGCACTTAGTACCTTATAGTGTCCACAAGTCTCTTAATCCAATTGTTTGTCGCTTGACGCATTGCCCTATTTTTTGCAGGGTTGGCAGCATGTAAAGTGTTATTTCTCAGTTATTCTCCAAGTTTGATCATTTGTGCCCCCTCCCCCAATATGGTGTCCTCAACCACAATGGGGACATGTTGCTTTTGAAAATCACTGAAGTTAGTTAAACATGCATGAGCTTGGTCTTTTGCAATATATTGCTTAAAATATGTTTCATTGTGTTATTTTTTCATACTTTTATTCATGAATTAAAGTTAATGTTGATCTAAATGCTAAACCATGCGGATGTGTACTTTTTTTGTTAGTTCGTTCGATGTAATGTTCTTTGCATGCTTAATTGTGAAATCAAACCGTTTTAGTTAGGTTTTACTTATCTAGTCGCCTAAGACCTAGGTTGGCCGCCAATCAAGTTGCTCACAAATGCATTCTCCAAAATCTGAATGATAGTATCTTCCCATCTTCCCAAATTGTTTGTTGTCCGCTTTAGAAGTCTCATCTAGCACACCTTGAAAGTTGGTCAAATTCTAGTGCAATAATTAGTTTGTATGGTGAACTGAGCATAGCTCAACTGGACATGTTCTTTGTGGTAGAACCTTCACATCTAGGATCGATCTCTGAGGGATGTTTTAGTATGTCGTCTCTCAAGGCATTGATTTTTATTTATTTTTCTGGTGCAAAAGTTAAATTTAATTTTGATGGTGACTTGCTTTTCTGTAAAAAGTTCTTTCACGAGATTTCATTTGTTTTAGTGTTGGATATGCTTGTGCATTCTCAAAAAAAAAGAAAAAGAAGACTTTTGCTTTGGACAATAATTACAGTATGCACTTTCAACAATTATCGAATGCGGCTGACCCGATTGGATTTTTTTGCTGGAGTGATATCTCCAGGGGCATTGCTTCAACGCTGTTGTAGATGGATCCACAGTGCTCTTTAGGAAAGATCATTAGATCACTTTTTTTGAACCGGGCATAACCCCTTTTCATTACTAAGACATAATGGAAATACACAGTCTAGAGAATGGGACGGGAGAGGAGAAAGCGAGTTCGAGCATCGCGGGGAAACCCACTGTCAGTACTCGCCATCTAGTTTACCCACTGCAGGGCGAAAACCCGACAACACTATTTAACAAACTAGACTATGTCAGAGCCCATCATCAGAGGTATCTGACAACTGTTCACAAATGAGCATCTAAAGATAAAGTTCCCTCGAAGGGGTAGAATAGAACTAGGCTAGCATTGCGGGAGAGGAAGAGGATGCCATCTCCTTTAGTGCGCCTCCCCGCTTTGGCTCGCGGGACAGATACACATCAGCCTTGATGCATTGTTCTTCAGCATGTCCACCCAAGCTAGCAGATCCACCACGTCCTCCTACTTCAGCAAACATGTCCAATAGCATAGAAGAGCACAAGTAGAAAAGATGCATTCAAATGGAGATTTGAGCGGCCTAAATTCAAATGTAGCTCTATTGTGACAATAAAAAATTGCCCAACATAAAGCAGCAATGCCAACAGTATAGTAAATCTCCCCTTCTCGGAACAAAGCATAACGCCCAGTGTAAGCCTGCGACATGTTGTTCAGACACATTTCGGTGCCAAACATACAAGCAATCATTCTCCAGCTCACCCCAGCAACCGGACAAGTAAAAAAATGGATGCTGGGAAGTCTCTCGTTCCTCACAAAACGAGCATCTAGGGTTCCCTTTCCAGCCCTGATGTTTCATCACATCTCTAGTCAAGATAGCATCCTTAGACAATTGCAACATGAAAATTTTAATTTTCAGGGGAATGCCAGCTTTCCATATCCATCTATAATCACGACCTGCGATATTCCTCTCCAAGAAATAGTACCAAACTTGGTTGTGAAAGAAGACTTGGGACAAAAAGCCCATTTGATGCTATCGTTTCATTAGAAACACAATTTTTTTGGTAGTGGCAATCATTATCAGGCATTGCTCATTACTCTCAGAATTCAACCTCCTTCGAAAGAACGATATAGGATCGCCCCCAGACATGCATCCATAGTGCAGTCAGGGTAGTTGCCAATCGAAAACAAACGAGCAATATACAAGTTGGATGTATCTGATCACCAATAGGGTCCACCCACAACCAAGCAATGTTACCAAATTGGATGATCCGTCTTCCGACCATATACAAGTTTTTGACTTTCATAATAGCTTTCACACACAGGGAATCATTGATTTTCTCTTTAACAGAGGCTACTATTGCCCTACCAAAATATTTGGCTTTGATAATATCTTGCCAAAGGCCGTCTTTAGTTTCAAGTTTCCAACACCATTTAGTGAGCAGACCCCCTTTGTTTAGGTTCTGCTTATGGAGATCATTCACCCCCAAACCCCCTTTTTTTTGATCTACAAATCCTAGGCCATCCGACTAAGTAATAGCGTTTTCTATTCTTAGTCACCTGCCAAAAGAATCACCTCCTATGTTTATCCAGCCTTTCTAAATAAGCAGAACCAGAACATTAACTGGAATACTGCAGTTGTTAAATAATACATTAACCAGAGCTGGGCATCTAAATAAGCAAGGGTAAATGAATAAATAATAATACCTCGATACCATGATATTCTAGCCCCAAATCGATGTTTGGGAACCTAGCAGCATTCCTAATTGCTTGGCACAAAGCTCTATTATGGAATCCATGGCCCTAAATAGTAGAACAGAGAAGTTATTTTAATGCTACTGCATACATATAGAAATTAGTTGTCGCCATATGGTTTTGTGTTGTCACATATAAGTGTATCTCAAAATTGCCTTTGAGGACATCATCTTCAAACCACTTTCAAGAGACGAAATGGTTGTTAGTTTCGAATAGAATAAATAAAACTGAGCAGAGTTTCAAACTTGGAACAGCATATCGTTGCAGAACGCAAACCTTAACATTCCACACAATCGAGTCCCTGTACTGAAGATAATCTCTGTCAGCTGTGTTGTAGAACTCTCGGTATTCACTGCAACTTACATACTCATGGCCACCTGCACCATAAAAGAAGGGACGCAACATATAACTGCCGTTCTGAGAATAACATGCGGTCATAGTTTTAAATAGCAGGCTATGTCATATAGCGGTGGCTCTCAAAATCCACGTGCTATAGCGAGGCGATATGTTTAAGCAATGGACGTTAAGGAATGGAATAATGCTCTTAGTAGTATGCTTGTGCAGCTATTATTGATTCGAGTACTTGCGCACTCCAAGAAATCCCAAAAAGAAATACACATGGTACCGGAACCAAGGATAAAATAGGCAGCTATAACAATATAGCGCTGATCTTAAAATATGCTGGTAGTGTACTATATCGTGCTGCGTGTTAGTCTGTCTTTAAACAAATATAATACTTTTTAGATCACCAATATAGTAAATTTTACTACCTTAGTAATCTAAAAATTATTATACTGATCTAAAAAGAATTATATTTCTTTATAGAAGGAGTATTATTGAAACATCATACGGTGATTTATTTATCGAGACAGTTTTCATCATGTTATAGTATGCTACTAGCGGCACTACAGCGTGACTGGAACATGTCAAATAATATGGGTCCTCAGGAAATCCGGCAAAAATCTGTTTACACGTAGATAAAAAAGGGATAGTACACGTATTTTCGGAGCAGCCTGTCTGTGGAACATTTGTTTTATTTTTGTTTTAAAGAAACTCGCTCCTTGCAAAAAAATGCATCAATAATTCACTATATGAAAATATTTCTATTTCATTTTACTTGAAATGTTGTTTTCTTCTACGGAGCACATTATGAGATGTTCCACAATTTGTTGCAACCATAGATTTTTAAACTGTGCTTCATCTCTGCAGAAGAACCTCAGGCCCCTAGAACTTGGAGGTTACTCTTATAAAGCCGTGTTAAAAAGAATAGGAAATGCATTCATATTCCCTCAAGTGTTTCAAGCGTTCAAAAGACAGATGAAACTAATAATTGATGCCAATCATTCAAAGTTAAAGAGAAGAAGGAACTGGTAAACAGCTGCATGAGCACACACTAGTAGAAAAGGGGGCAATGGTCCAGGCAGGGCCAGCCCATTAGTCCCGGTTCAGTGCAGAACCGGGACCAATGGGGGCATTGGACCCGGTTCGTGAGCCCCAGGGGCCGGCCGGGCCACGTGGGCCAATGGTCCCGGTTCGTCTGGAACTTTTGGTCCCGGTTGGTGGGACGAACCGGGACCAATGGGACTCACTCCTGGCCCACCACCATTGGTCCCGGTTGGTGGCACGAACCGGGACCAAAGGCTGCCCTTTAGTCCTGGTTCAAGTCACCAACCGGGACTAAATGGTTGGTCCTCGTTGCGGTCAGAGTTTAGTCCCGCCTCGCCAACCGAAAGGCGCTCACACCTTTTTATAAGCCCCTCCCTCTCTGCTTTGTTGAGCTCCTCTCAAAATGAAAATAGATGCCCTTATACAGGGAATTTGACCTAAATTCATACTGAATTTCTCTGAAGTTAGTAGAAATTTATTATGAATTTAGGTTGAATTCTCTCTATAAGCGCATCTATGCTCATTTTTTTAGTAATGTTAATCACAACTATTTTTTCTTCTATTTATTTCTGAGTAGTTTTTTATATAGTTTTTTTTTCTTTTCTGCTATATTTATTTCTGAGTTGTAATAAGTCATTAAAAATAAAAAAGAGGCGCAATGCTCGTTAATTAGCTTCAAGCCTTTCGGAATAGTGTAAACTCCACTGCACATAGCTCCGTGCAGTCTACCCTAATCCTCAAGGCTTGAAGCTAAGCAACGTGCAGGTGAGCATTGAGCCTCTTCCTCATCGTCTCTGCACTCAGGGCATATAAACCGCTGCGAGTGCGTCTCGCTTGGCGAGGTGGGACTAAAAAACAGCTACAGAAAGAATCAACTAAAAAACAGCTATAAAAATAAATAAGTAATTAGACAGGTGCATTGGTACCGGTTGGCGGCAACAACCGGGACCAATGCCTCTCTTTAGTCCCGGTTGGTGGCACCAACCGGGACCAATGCCCCTCTTTTGTCCCAGTTTGAGGCACCAACCGGGACCAAAGGTCTTTGTCTCCCGCCCTTTGGGCTGCTGAAAAGAGGCCTTTGGTCCCGGTTGGTGGCTCCAACCGGGACTAAAGGGTGCATTGGTCCCGGTTTGTGCCACGAACCGGGACCAAAGCCTTTGCTATATAAGTAGCACTTAGGAAAATTTCAGAACCGCGCATCCCCAGTTCGATCTCTCCTCCTCCTCTCCCCCGGCGGCGGCGAATCCATCCTCGACGCCGGCAGGCTGCACGAGCCAGCCCTTGCCCCGCACCGCCCCGTCCCGCGCCGCCCCGATGCCGCTGTCCCCTGCCGCCGTCCCCTGCCGCCCCGACGCCGTCGACGCGCCGCCCCGCCCAGACGCCTCCGTCCCCTGCCGCCCCGGCCCGTGCCGCCCCGACGCCGTCGCCGCCTGGCCCCGCCCCGCGCCGCACCTCGCCGTCGCCGTCGCTGTGAGCAACTTTTTATGATTTTTGTTAGATTTTGTTAGATTTTTCTAGATTTTTTTTGTAGTTCATAGATTTTTTTGTTAGATGTGTAGTTCATAGATTTTTCTGTTAGATTTTTTTCATATTGTGTAATTAATTTGTTCATATTGTGTTAGATTTTTATTCTGTTAATAGATTTTTTTGGTGATATTATTGTTAAATATGCATGTTTGTATGTTAATAAATTTTTATGATTTTTTTCTGTTCATAGAATTTTTATGATTTTTTTCTGTTGTAATTTTGTTCATAGAATTTTAATGATTTTTTTGTTCATAGTATTTAGAAAAAGGAAAAAAAATAAGAAGAGAAAGTGTTTAATATAATTAGTTAGAAAAATACTAGTTTATTTTTAGTAAGTACTACTTTATTTTATTATAGTAAGTGCTTCATATATAGTTGAACTAGCTAGTTGATTTAATAAACTACTTTTATTTTACTATATATAGAAGTAGTTTGTTTTTAGTAAGTGCAACTTTATTTATTTATAGTAAGTGCTTAGTAGTTGAACTAGCTAGTTGATTTAATTAATAAAACTACTTTATTTAACTATATATAGAAGTAGTTCCCGCATCGACGTCGGCAATGCCTATCCCGCATCCTCGTCGTCGTCGATTCGGCGGTGGAGGCCTGCTTGATCAGGGCCATGTTCGGGACTGGGCTCCGCCGGACTGGTATTGGAAGGTGCTACCTTTCGGGGGACGTAGGTTGGTGAGGAGGCAGCCCGTTGTTGACCCGATCCTTGTTTGGTGGCGGTCACGTGGGCTAGTGACGGTGCCGAGGCTTCCGGATTCCGCGGAGGTGGTACGTCACCGTGTCAGCGAGGAGGACGAGCACGTCCATCACTACATGGTTGCATTGGAGGGCAGGTTCGACAATACCTGGCAGGTTCTTCAGGGATCTCACTGGAGCTATGATCCTGTGATGGTTCCTTATTTTTGGGTGTCCACCGCCCGCGATGATACCCGTCGGGCGCTACGGTTCTAGTTGTATTAGTGATGCTATATTAGTGATAATATTCGACGATGTACGGACACCAAGAGATGATGTACTTTTGCTTATAATTATTGAATGCATGCTAATTTGAATACTACTTTATTTTATGATTTGGTTTTGCTTATTTTATGATTTGGTTTTGCTTATTGAATGCTCATATTGGAAAAGTTCTCCTTCATTCCCGTGTGCTAGGCAATTTGGTGTAATAATGCACTCGGGAATGAAAGGAGGAGCTACGTACATCACTCGGGAATGAAAAGTTTAATATTTGAATTATGAGCATAGGCCGGAAATATCGTACTCGGACGATGAAAACCGCCCGGGGGAGTGCGACTGGTGCCACGACGACCGAGGTATGTGCGACAGGTTCATTGAGCCAGACGAAGATCGGCGCTTCAGCATTAAGATCGAGGAGACCTTCGATGTTCTTACGGTACGCAACGACGACAATAGTTTTTTTTCGTAATTAAGCACGACTTCAACTATTTTAACGTGTATTTTTCATCTTTTCCGATTCGACTAGTTTATCCCATGCTATGCAAGACGCCATGTCTTGGAGAGGATGGGTTTTGAAGACAATGAAAGTATGGAAACCAAAAAAAATTATCCTAAGTACCCATCATGGTGTGGATTTTCAAGTAAAGTTGTACAATGCTGAGAGTGTAACCCATTATGATTGCAAAAATTGGGAAGCACTTTGCAAGATGTATGGTTTTGATGAGGGTATGCTTGTCACCATGGATCTTGGTGATCCTACAATCGAGCAAGAGAGACCTTCGATTTGGGTCCTTGTGGATACACCTCCAATTCTTCCCCCATGTGAGCTTAACATAGTTATTAGGTAATTTATATTTTTTATTTCAAAATAGTTGACATCTTATTTCCATTGATAGCTTATTTTCATTCTTCAAAGAATGTGCGGAAGATGGTAGACAAAACACACTACACCGATGGCTCCGAATTAACTTATAGGGAGAAAAATCATCTGATCGCATTTTGTACTGATCTTGAGAATTACAATGTCTACAATCGAACTCCTCAACATTATGGTCAATACGTGCCACTAGTGCACGTGTTGAACTACGGTAACTACCATGGAGATACCTTGGTAAGATTTTTTACTATTACGACATCCGTGTATCTTTTTGCACACTTCTAAAACTAGTACATCATTTCTAACTACGAAGTTATTACTATGTTTTTCAACAGATAATCCCGAATGATTGTGTGCCTCATCTGATGTATACGCACGGCACCCTTCATGTTTTGAACATACAACCAGGTCTTCCTACGAATCTGAACTGTCCATACTGGGTTTCTAAAAGAAGTGGAGACATGACAATCAAAGAATGGAAAAAATGTATGGACAGTCGTAAGGAGCTTCTTGGAAGCAAAAGGCAGCGAAGCGCAAG
This sequence comes from Triticum timopheevii, assembly GCA_963921465.1. NCBI lineage: Eukaryota > Viridiplantae > Streptophyta > Magnoliopsida > Poales > Poaceae > Triticum > Triticum timopheevii. The sequence continues at coordinate 665,668,393 of OY997266.1, forward strand.
AATTGGAGGCGGGATGATCACCATTCTTCATAATGGAGAGTCAGGGTCTATATTATTTTATGCTATTTTACCTTAAGAGTGTTTAGGTCCTATGTGATACTGATGATCATGTGCTAAGAACAATTATGTAGGGTTGGGTTCGATGACAATGAGGATGATGATCGTATGACTTATTATTAATAACAAGTAGAAGTTGTATGATGATGCATCATTAGTAGGACTTGTTATTATATATGATGATGTATGATGCAAGCATGCATGAGTTATTATATCAGCGGGTGAAATAAACATAGCAGCAGCGTTGGTAAACCAAGGACGAAGATATAAGAGAGGACACTTCTCTCTATTAGCTAGCTAAAATAACAACCTAAAAATAACCCTCAACATCCCTAAAGCAGCCACTTTTTAAAAAAAAACATTGACTTTTGGTCCCGGTTGGTGCCACCAACCGGGACCAAAGGCCCCCCCTGACTGGGCTCGGCGCACTGGCCACGTGGAGACACATTTGTCCCGGTTCGTGTTTGAACCGGGACTAAAGGGGGGAGGTATTAGTAATGACCCATTAGTCTCGGTTCATGAACCGGGACTAAAGGCCCTTACGAACCGGGACAAATGCCCCTTTTCTACTAGTGACACAGATGAAACGTAGATGCATTACTAAGCTGAAAGTAATGGATACACATGCTTACTTCATTGCGAAGGACCAGGCGCTGATAGTTAGTCAGTGACGCAAGTAAACCGAGGTCCGAGATAAGCTCCCGGGGGGGCGGGTATGCGTTTTCCTTCCAGTAACTGCATAGAAACACAAATGATTTTCTAAATGATCTCTGATTTAAATATTCTGACAAATATCTCGCTAAATTATATCAATATACAATCATTTGATATAGTTAGATATAAGGGGAGTGCTTCGGTACAACCCCCCCTAAAACGTATAGTGGATAGTATGGTAATTTCACATTAGGTATAGGAATACCCACCCGGCGCCGTACGTCCGCGCGCGACGGCATACGCCCGCCCGCGTATGCCGCACCCGTCGCTATACGTACGCCCGCCCGCGTATGCCGCACCCGTCGCTGAACGCACGCCCGCCCGCGTACCCGCACCCGTCGCCGTACGTCGCCGTCATATGCCCGCACGTCTCGACGTTGGCGTCGACACTTGTTCGAGGAAAAAAAAACTGAACCCTAACGCATCCACGCCGTCTCCACGTCGGCCCCCGCCTGTGTTAAGTCGCCGCCGCCCGGGTCGCCGACGAAAGAGGCCGCCGCGCGTGCCCCGGCGCCGTTACGGCTGCCGCCGCGCCTGCCCAGGCTCCGTTACCGCCGCCGCCGCGTTCCATTCCCGTCGCCCAGATGGCCGCCCACCCACGATCTACGTCGCCGCCTCCCTCCACGCAGTACGCCGGCTACGACCAGCCGTCGTCCTCACGCCATCGACACCTGCCTCCACCGGCCAGCAACGTCAGGCCGTCGTTGCAAGAAATGGATCCGGCTGAAATCCTGGCCGCCGTGCAAGAGGTTGGTTAGAGACAACATTGTGCTTGATGAAATAATTGTTTTAGGGATGATGTTACACGGTGTTTGATTGATCATATAAATTTTTTTTAACTATGTATAGTTAGAGGAGGAGGGCGATTATGATGACAATGATTACGACGAGGACAACGAAACCTCGTCACTGAATATGAATGAACCTGCTGAGGAGAACTACATGAGTTTGGATGAATCTTATAGTGGCAATGTAAGTGTGATCAAGATTGATAAAAACAATAATTATGGTAGACCGCACGGAAATTTTCATAATTTTTTGCATCATGCAGCGACATGGCGATGATGATGATGATATGGATATAGATGATTCATTTGCCCAAAGTGCACTCCGGGTATGTCATAAATAAAATCAGAGAAGAAATGACATAATAACCATATTAGCGCTTACATGTTTTTTTTGCAATGCGCGCAGATGAACGAGGACGGGGACTTTCTGAGGAATATTGTGGACGATGAAAGTGACAAATCGCACGTTGATCCATCTCATGATGACAGCTCCAGCAAAGTAAGTTTTCAAACTTACAGAACTACATTATTACATATTAAAATAATAACAGACTGACATAAATGGTTTAATGCATTAATTTACAGGGAGATATAGATGGTACAAGTGGGAACGATGAGTATGTTGGTGATGATCTGTTTAATTTTGACATCGGATTTGATGAATATCAGCTAGAATCATTGGACATGCATTGGAAGGTCATGAGGAAGACGTTCAAGTCACTAGGAGAGGCTTAAATTTTCTATAACCAGTATGCTTACGAGCGTGGTTTCAGCGTAAGAAAGGACTCACTGAAATATTCGAAAGTTCCTGAGGGAACTAAGCGCTTGAGGAAGTATCGGTGTGCGAGAGCTGGGAAACGACTGGCAAAACTTTGTACAATGGAAGGCAGGACCCGCAGACTGAGAGGGGAGACTCGTTGCTTCTGCGATACGCATATAACTTTGAAACTTGATAAAGAGCGTGACGTTTGGTATGTCAGCAGTTTCAATGATGATCACAGTCACGTTCTAGCTAGACCGGATGAAGTCACGTTTCTTCGGTCTCATAATCAGATAAAAGAATATCAGAAAGCTGAGATCTTAACCATGGCAGGTGCTGGAATCAGGAAACATATGATTTATGATAATCTCGTCAGTAGGTATGGGTCATATGCAAAGGCTGGTTTTGGGAGGAAGAAGCTTTATAACATGTGTTATAGAGAAAAAATGAAGTTGCTTGCACAAGGTGATGCAGACACTGCCATTGGGATCATGTTGACCAGAAAAGAGAGAGATCCAGATTTCTTCTTTGAGCACACCGTCGATGAGGAAGGAAGGCTGAAAAACATATTCTGGTGTGATTCTCAATCACGTCGAGACTATGTTGACTACGGTGATGTGACAGTCTTCGACAGCACATACAGGATGAATAGGTATGGCATGCCATTTATACCTTTTATCGGTCTGAACAACCACCGTTGCACCACGGTATTCGGTTTGTGCTCTTGTGTCTGACGAGACGGAGGATACATATGTCTGGCTGCTTCAGACATTTTTGAGGGCTCATTGTCAGAAGAGGCCCAGGTCAGTAATTACTGATGGAGATGCAGCTATGATTAAGGCCATAAGAAAGGTACTTTCGGAGGTTTGGCATCGTCTTTGCTCGTGGCATATTGAGAAGAACATGCAGAAACACCTTCATCATAAGTCTCTAAAGGAGTTCAGGTCTCTACTTTATTATGCCACTTCAAAGAAGGTATTTGAGGAGAGATGGGCAGCGTTTTGCGCCAAATGGCAGTCCGAGAAAACAAAAACATGGTTACGTCGGATGTACAAGAAGAAAAGGCTTTGGGCTGCATCATATTTGTCAGGTGGGTTTTTCTTAGGCATGCGAAGTAACCAGCGAAGTGAGAGTCTGAATTCATGCCTTCACTTGCATCTAGACTCCGGTATGACTATTGTTGATATGATTGTGCACTATGAGAACTGCATAGTTCGTCTTCGTGAGAACGAGGCGCATGACGATTACACAAACTCACAGACAATTCCAGTACCAGTATTGGACGAGTGTAAAGATATTGAGAAATCAGCTGCCCGTGAGTTCACTGCGGCAAACTTTTATATCTTGCAGGAAGATATGAAGAAGGCACGGGAGCTTGAGGTCCTTGAGCGACTGAGAGGAGCAGACACTCACAGATTCATACTGACATGGAAGGAAAATAGGGATATCAGATTCACTGTGGAGTACACCCCAGGTAACTCCGAAGAAACTGTGAGGTGCAGTTGCAGAAGCATGTATCGCAAAGGACTTCCTTGCGAACATATTCTTCATGTTCTGATTCAGCTACGCTTACGTGAGATACCTAAGTGTTTAGTTCTGTGGAGGTTGAGCCAAGTTGCAAGGGGTGAACTTCCCGTGAAGCGCACTAGCGATCTGTTCGCGTGGGGATGGGCAGGTGCAGGTGACAGAGCTAGGTACAGTGAGTTGACCATCTTATCTGCTGAAGCAACTCATAAAGCATGTCATAAACCATTTTTATTCAACAAGTTGAAGGCGGCTCTGAGGGACATAATAGATAATGATTACACTGAGGAGGATGAGCCTGGTGCGGGGGTACAGTTTGTGAACGACGATGCATTTGAGCGTAATCAAGATCATGATCTTGTTCGTGATCCCGCTAAAGTTAACACCAAAGGCGCACCAAAACAGAATGTTAAAGGCCGCGGTAAGGATGGTCCTGATTTCACTAAAAATGGGCGACCTAAAGCTTTTGATGAGAAAAGCAAACGTCAATGTGGACAGTGCGGTCTTACGGGTCATTATAAGTCCACGTGCCCTCAAAATCCTAAGTACGATATTCTTATGTTATTGTAAATCTTATTGTTCAACCCAAATTTATTTGTTTATTGTGAATTAACACATATCTTATTGTTATGTAGGAACTTTGTTTGAATTGTGGAGTATGGAAGATTGCTGTGGATTGATATGGAACATTGCTTCACCTTTTCATTGGAGACAGTTATTGATGTTCTGCATATGTGATCTCTAATAATTGTTGAAATATGTTATATGAACTTATTTTACTTTGTTGATGTCAGACTATTTGCTACGATATACCGACATAAGTAGTAGTTTTGATGAAAGACTATGTAATACAACAAGGAGTTTTTACTTTGTGTTTATTCATGTGCTCATTTTGCACAGAACTGCCGTCGCTGCTGTTTACTGTTATTTTGTGCTTTGTTGTACGGTCGCCATCGCTTACAACCCCGTCAGTTTTATTATTTTTTAAAGAAAAATACTGACAAGTGCGCCGGCGGCACTGTCCCACAGGCAGCATCGGGCTGCTGGCGGCAGTACGAAGTAATCAGCTGGTTCGACAGCTCATGTGCCGCCGGGTATATAAGCCGGTCGTCGCGCCCTTCGTCGGGCGAGGTGGGACTAAACATTTCCCGTCGCCCCGATTCGAACTTGGGCCGTCGTCCCGCCGCTTCTAATTGGGCCGTCGTCCCGCCGCCTGTTATTTGGCCGGCCCACGTGGTCACGCGCGTCGCTGCAGTCACGGCGGCTGCGGGCAGCCAAGTTTTTAGTCCCACCTCGCCCGACGGAGGGCGCGACGACCGGCTTATATACCCGGCGGCACATGAGCTGTCGAACGTCTTTGATTAATCTGCTATGCCACCCGTCGTCCGACGCTGCCCCGTTGGACAATGCCGTCGGTCCTGTCTGACCTTAGACTAGCCGGCGCACTTGTCGGGCATTTTTTTTTAGGATGGACAACTAAGAACGTCGGTGTTATAAGCGACATCGTCTGTGCTCACGTCGGTCGGTGTTACACGCATAAAAAATACATGTGCATTTTTATTAATGTTCAGCAGTACAAGAAAACATGGACAGATGTATCCAAACAATTTGACGACGACAGAACTATGAATATGCATATCAAGATTTCAAATTGAAAGACAATGGCTTGACGACAACATAATAATCCAAATGTCATTCTCGCCTTAATAAATATTCAAAATAGTACTGTCAAACCAAATATAGCGAACACATCATCAGGCCTTAGTGAAATCAATCCTTTTTTTCCGGCTGCCTCTTGCATCATGAATTTTTTACTACTAGGATTGTAACCTTGAATCATAAGCGCAAGCAAATTATCACGCATCTTGACCGAAGGTATTCGTATCATGCCCTCCATCACCGTTTCGTAAAACGTAAATCGCTGACTTGGTGTTAACTTATTAACAAGACTAACCCACTTTTCTACGGAACATGCAATCACACCATCGATGTGCATACTGCATATAATAATATCTATGTGACATTGCATGCAGCTAATGTGATATATATTATTAAAAATATTAAAAAATATACCTGCCAGACGGCTACTACAGCAGGCGACGATGGGGCGTTGACGACCGGCGCTGACGGCGACGGTGACGTCCACTAGTGCGGGGTGACGACGGGCGTTGACGGCCTGTGCTGACGGTGACGGCGACGGTGACGTCCACTAGTGTGAGGTGACGACGGGCATTGACGGCGGGTGCAGACGCTGTCGGGCGGGTACAGACGTCGACTGGTGGGGGTGACGGCGGGCGTTGACGGCGGCGCGACGTTGTCGGGCGGGGAACGACAGTGCGGGCGGCGGCGGCGCGACGGGATCAGATCGGGCGCGTCGTCGGCACGTACGACACAAACAACTGCATGCGCGACGTGATTGGCCGACGTGCGCGTTGTCGGGAATATTCCCTCAGATAGCGACGGCTCTGGCAGATTTTTTTCCGCGTTGGGCCCGCGGCAATTATTATGTGTGCGACGGCCCGTCTACTATTTCGTTACGGGCGACGGCAAGTTGCCTAGTTTAGTCCCACCTCGGCCACCGAATGACGCCCTAACCAGCTTATATACAGGCGTCAGTTAACCCATACATGGTCATAATTAATACTGTGATGTGGCTCTACCTAACTGCTGGGTAGTACAACTGTCCGGGTTGTACTGACCCGGCAGTTGGGTAAAGTCACGTCGCAATATTAAATATGTATTTATTTATTTGCAGAATTTTTTTCATTTATTATATTTTTTTAAACTTTGCACGAAAAACATATATTTTTGTATTATTATTATTTTTTGAACTTTGCACGAAAAACATACATGTCACAATGTTAACGCCAAAATTTATCGCGTTCCGACGCTGTACGGATTTTCTATGATTTTTCGCACCGAAAACACCTAAAACACTGCCCGCACGTGACGCAACTTGCGTTCGTAGTCCGTTTTCGTTCATCTCTGGTGTGGGGTCCCCGGATGGGTCCCCACACGCGCCGCCGAAAGTTGGGTGCATTCCGGCAAACCCAACTGACACTTGCTGTGCAACCAGGTGGTTTCGGTGTGGGCAGAGGGGACCCTCGGTCGTACTTCTCCCGGTCGCGTCCCCCAAAGTCGATCATTTTTTTTCCACGGGCAACAGTGACCATGCAGGCCGCGCACGCCAAAATTTGTCGCGTTCCGACACTGTACGGATTTTCTATGATTTTTTCGCACCGAAAACACCTAAAACATTGCCCGCACGTGACGCAACTTGCGTTCGTAGTCCGTTTTCGTTCATCTCTGGCGTGGGGTCCCCGGATGGGTCCCCACACGCGCCGCCGAAAGTTGGGTGCATTCCGGCAAACCCAACTGGGACTTGCTGTGCAACCAGGTGGTTTCGGTATGGGCGGAGGGGACCCTCGGTCGTACTTCTCCCGGTCGCGTCCCCCAAAGTTGATCATTTTTTTTCCACGGGCAACAGTGACCATGCAGGCCGCGCACGCCAAAATTTGTCGCGTTCCGACGCTGTACAGATTTTCTATGATTTTTCGCACCGAAAACACCTAAAACACTGCCCGCACGTGACGCAACTTGCGTTCGTAGTCCGTTTTCGTTCATCTCTGGCGTGGGGTCCCCGGGCGGGTCCCCACACGCGCCGCCGAAAGTTGGGTGCATTCCGGCAAACCCAACTGGCACTTGCTGTGCTACCAGGTGGTTTCGGTATGGGCGGAGGGGACCCTCGGTCGTACTTCTCCCGGTCGCATCCCCTAAAGTCGATCATTCCACAAATATACGTGAAAATCTTCTGTTTTACATCTGTTTCTTTGGGTCGGTTTTGTTTCGATTTTAAAAGATTTTACTTACTCAGTTTTAATAATGTTCACTGGACATTAAAAATGTTCATGAAAGTAAAAATGTGAGTGCAATTATAAAAAGATGCTCGGACCATTCCACAAATATACGTGATATTTATTAAAAAATCATATGTTGAAAAACATGATCATCATTTTCTGAAAAAAGTCATAAACTTTCAAAGTATAATTACAAAAAATTCGAATACAATCTGAGCTTCAAAAAAATTGCGTGAAAACTTATGCATGTTCACTGCAGATCTATAAATTTTCGTTAAAAAAATGGCGACTTGTAAGGTACAGAAAAGAGACAAATTGCCAACTAAAAATAGCACATTTTGATATACATTTGACTCCAGACCGTTTAAGCTACTAGGAAGCATCTGACACAACCAATACGAATTGTTTTTAGCAATGTTCTTATAGAAAATATTGTGAAACGAATTTGATTTGTTTTCTCCATAGAAGCAAATTCACCTAGGCCGGGAGCAAAATTTTATTTCTCTACATGCACATCTTCGGTTGAAGCATGTATCTTCATGATAGTGAGAATAATTTTGTTTTTTATGGAAAGCAATTATTTGGTTGGTGGGGACAATATTGTGATTTTTTTCACCCAAAAAAATAAACCTAAATCACACTGCAAGAAAATTCTTCAATGGTCACATCTGAAACAATATTTGGTACCCCCACTTAATTAAACATGTCTTAATTAAACATTAAAACATAACTTAATTAAACATGACTTAATTAAACTTAATTAAACATAACTAATTAATCCTAATCTACTACTCGACGAAAAAAAAATCCTAATCTACTCGTCCTCCTCGGAGTCGGCGAGGTCCACGATCTCCCCCGCTCCGACGTCACCGTCGTCGCTGCTCTTGCCGCCGTCCTCCCAGTAGCCGTCGCCGCCCTGATCATGAGCAAGCTGCGGCTGCGCCGCTTCGATGGCCGCTGCCGCGTCGAGTGCGGCCTGCAGCTCGGCGGCCTCTGCTGCCGCCGCCATAGCCGCCGCCGCGTTGAGTGCGGCCTGCAGCTCGGCGGCCTCTCTCGCCTCCGCGGCCGCCGCAGCGGCCGCCGCTTCTGCCTGCGACGCCCGCAGTGCGATGAGGTAGCCGGGGCAGTCGTCGGGGTCGCCGTCCTCGCGCAGTGCGACCTGCTCCGGCGGGATCTCGACGACGGGAGGGGAGGCGGGCCGGGCGATGGCGGGAACCAGACGGCGTGACGAGCTCGGTGATGGCGCGGCTGCCGGAGGGGGACGGCGGGACGAGCTCGGAGACGGGGCGGCTGCCGGAGGAGGACGGCGGGGCCGGCGCGGGGCGGACGACGAGCCGCCCGGGCCCGACGATGAGCCGCCACTCCGCATCTCCCGACGGGCCTGCGCGACGACGGCCCAGAAATCCTTTCCCTTCCAAAACCTCGTGCGGCCGACGATGTTCCACCGGCCGCCCTCGTGCTGGCGGAGCTCGGCCGTCGTCGCGCCGGGCCCCCTCGTCGGGTACCCGTCGGCGGTGATGGGGAACACGCGTGGCAGACGGCAGCCCGGCGGCACCATCAGTCCGAGACGGATGAGCTCGTCCGTCTCCGGCGTGTCCAGGCTCGTCGGCCACGAGCTGCCGCCGCCGCCGCCGCCGTCGGACGCCATGGAGGCCGCCGGGAATGGGAGCTCGTCGGCGGTGGAAGTGCGTCGGTGGGTGGGGTGAGCGGTCGAGCCGCGTCGGTGGGTGTGGTGAGCGGTCGAGTGCGGGAGGCAGACGAGCGACGGGGGGCGGTGTTTTAAAGGCAGCGTCGATGGGTGGGGGCGCCGTCCGGTAGGTGACCGACGCCGCGGCGTAACGCCGGCATTAATGGCGCATCGGGCCGGCCCCCGCGTCAGGAACCGTCTTTGACCGACGCTGAGACGGCACGCAACCGCCCCGTCCACACAAGTCGCGTCGTCTTATTTTTCTTGTTTGGTCCAGCCGACGCCACGTCGCCACGAGTACGTCGCTCGTTGTTTTTATACGGTCGTCGTCGTACGTACGCGTCGCGTCGTTTTTTTTTCTAGGGTCGTCGTACTACGTACGCGGACGGACGCGTCTACGGGGGTACTCGGCGTACAGCCCGTCGCGCGGGTACAGCCCCGTCGCGCGGGCGGGGGCTTTTTATGTGCTGGGACGATCCTACCCTTTTTTATGAAGGGGTACGGAATGATCTCAGCCGTTGTTGTGTTTCGGGGGGTTGTACCGAAGAAGAAGTGTAGATATAATAGCATGCTGATTTTTATATGATTGGTAGGTAGAAATACACAAATCGGAGGTAGCATTGCTATGTGACTGACCAGGCAAGCTTTTGATGCAATAACGTGCATGATTTCCACGGAGCATGTTCACCTCCTATTCATCCAATTGAGTCTTGGTGTCAATTTTAGGTGTGCGAGACTTGAGCACTTTATATGATCTCGAGAGTTCTTCATGGATGATATCATCCAGCACTTCGTAATCTCTAACTCGTCCATTGACATCTGGTCTGCTCAAGAATTCCTAATCTCTAACCGTCCCTTGATATCTGGTCCGCTCAAGAACATGTCGACTCGGTATTCGGTCTGGTACCTGCAATTTGGCGAAGCGCAAGGCCAGGATTTTATGGTACCTGGACTTGTGCTCGTCTGAAGGCTCGCAGAGGTATTCGGGCGACGGTTCGCCTCCTTCACCAGACACCACAACACTGACGGAGGATCCTTGGCGGTGAGGTTTGTTGTGGCACATGCAGGGCTTGGATGTATGGAGAGCTTCGTAACTTTTTGCGAGCAGGGCACCCATTAAAGTAGGGCCATTCGCTTTAGAGTTTTTTTTTTGGGGTGTCTGAGTAAAATAAAGAACACACGCTAGCAAAAAAAAGGCCCATGCTAGGGTTGTTTCAGATGTGTTGCATTGACGGTCTGCATTTGACCACTACTAGCCAACCCTCCTATACCTATGCTTGTGCTGGGTGCCTACACCCAGCGCTTCGGCCACCAGGCAGCAGTGGTGGCACATCACCTGTACGTGTGTCAAACCCTCCTGCTATGTTGCTGCTTGCTGGTTAGACCGCTCCTCTAGCCGCTCTAACTTGGCGTGCTGCCTCTACTATCTTGTGCAGCTTAAGATGCTCGTTTGCTCAATGAAATATTATCTATATGCCTTGCTTTTTACGAACGTATCGGACGGGAGATTGTTTCTCCATGGCCGAGCATATGTAGCGATTTCTTTAGGTCCGTTGCTTTAACGCGGGAATCACCCATCGCAGCCGTAACATCAACAACATGCTTCCCTCGGCAACATCATTGGCTACGTGCTTAGTGCCTCAGTGTCGACATCGTCACATGCTATTGCCTCATACGAATGCATGACGGTGAGAAGTACACCACCACCACCAAATTATTCCGTTCAAATCCCGCCATGCACTTGTCTTTTCCTTATTAGCATAGCCCAGTATACTTCTACGGGAAGTCTTACTACTTGGATATACAAAAGTGTGTGTACCTATAACTTGAATATACTCCATTGTTATAAGACGTTGGGGCAGTTATATTTAGGAATGGAGGTAGTTGGTAACATATCATTGCAAATTACAATTACCAAGTGCAAATTTTTGACAGTCTACTTGTCTCCTTGATTAGTTACCTGGATCTGATGCCTTTTATCAGTGGGATTTGAATGATTATTTAGCTAGCCCCCTTGACTGAAGTTGTTGAATGTTTATTTCTTTGGAATGCTACAGAGAAGAAGTGTGAGTACCTATAAGCAATACAAAAGACATCTTTATCAACGAATCCAAACTAATGGAGATCTGCCTCCCATGATAGTTTTTCATATCAAAATACAGTTACAGTTGGGAACATACATAGTATAGGATTATGACCAGAAGAATAAAAACAAATAGAATATCACATGCATGTCAACATAGTATTTTATTGCTGTACATCATTTTCCATTGTTTGACATGATGGAGAAGTGCAATTCGATATAGTCACTTATCACAGACAACACACATACAAGAGTTTACCAAAATGTTATCAGCATGACAATACGAATGATCAAGGAGATTCCGCCACTTCTGCTCGCATGTTGCCTGGCAAGTAACAGGAAAGAAAATAAAAGGTTCCCAGAAAGCACGATAGGTATGGCAATTCCCTGTTGTCAAGAACATACGTCAGCAAGAGATATCCAAACTAAGAAACTTGCGGAGTTCTACTACGCTTGGAGGGATAAGGCAAACACGTATATAGGGACATGGAGATTGATTTCTTACTAGCATGGCTTGAATTTCCTAACAGCACAAGTACCATAAGGCAAAGAAGAATAGTTTTCCCCTCCATATCTGATTCTCGTTTTGGTTTGGGGATCAAGAAGCATATATGATTATTTTTTTCGAAAAGGGGGGATCCCCGGCCTCTGCATCAGCATGATGCATACGGCCATCTTATTAACAATAAATCATCCACAAAGTCTCGAAGTCTCAATAGTAGCAAAATAAAATAAAGAAGAAAAGGCTCACACAGAGCCCAAAGGCTAGATACACAAGCTAGCCAAACAAAGGATAAACCACAACCGGTTGGCTCAAAAATAGGTAAACTAATTGCCTATCCTATTACATGACCGCCATCCAAACCGGCTGAAGATATCCCGAGCTACCGTCTCCCATCGGATAGCACCAGTAACCAAAAGCTCCCTAGCCTCCGTCGGAGTGAGTAGCGACCAGGAACGGATAAGTGCCGTAGCTCTGAAGATAACCTGCAAAAAATGAATGTTTGTTGTTCTGTTAAAGACAAGATCATTTCTGCAATTCCAAAGCGCCCACACTAAGGCGCACACTCCCAAGCGAATATGTTTTGCTAACCCGGGCTCTACCCTGTTTAGCCATGTTCCAAACAACATGTTAACCGAATTTGGTGGAGGGATATTGAAAGCAACATGAAGAGTTGTCCAAAGAATTCTAGCTAGTGGGCAGTCAAAGAACAAATGTTTAATGGTTTCACCCTGATCACAGAAACTACACCTAGTAGGTCCTGTCCAATTGCGCTTTGTTAAATTGTCCTTTGTTAAGATAACTTGTTTGTGTAGAAACCACATAAACATCTTGATCTTTAAAGGAACTTTGACATCCCACACATGCTTGGAAGTAGGAATCGAGCTCGAATTAATGACATCAACATACATTGATTTAACTGTGAATTCACCCGACCAAGTGAGATTCCAGCGCAGTTTATCAGGTTGTTGTGAAAGTTGGACCTGCATCAGTCTCCTAACTAGATGTAGCCACTCTTCCCAACGATTGCCCACTAACGATCTTCTAAATTGAATATTAAGGGGTATCGAAAGAAAGACCGTTGCAACCAGAGCATCGCGCCTTTGGACTATACGATTCAACGACGGATACTGGATTGCAAGGGGTGCATCTCCGAGCCAAGTATCCTCCCAGAATCTTGTGCTGGCACCATTACCAACTATATGCTTTGTCCTCTGAAAAAATGAAAGCTTAACTTTCATAAGCCCTTTCCAAAAGGGTGAATCAGTTGGTCTAACCGTGACCTGAGACAAAGTTTTGGTTTGAAGATACTTATTACGAAGGATTTGAGCCCAAGTGGCGTCAGTTCCTGAAGATAACTTCCACAACCACTTACTAAGAAGGCATCGGTTCTTAGCCTCGAGATTTTCAATCCCCATACCCCCTTGGTCTTTCGGCCTACAAATGATATCCCACTTCGCTAACCGGTATTTTCTTTTTAGCTCAACTCCCTGCCAAAAGAACCGCGATCGATAGAAGTCCAGTCTTTTCCTTACACCAACTGGGACTTCGAAGAAAGACAAAAGGAACATGGGCATGCTCGTGAGCACCAAATTAATAAGAATTAAACGGCCTCCATATGACATGAGCTTACCCTTCCAGCAACTTAGCTTCTTCTCGAATCGATCCTCAATACACTTCCATTCGTGGTGTATAGGAATTCCTAGGTATGTGAATGGCAACTCCCCCAAACCACACCCAAACAATTGTTTGTAGGCTTCTTGTTCCTCCTTGGCTCTACCAAAGCAGAACAACTCGCTTTTGTGGAAGTTAATTTTGAGCCCACTCAATTGCTCAAACAAACAAAGCAACAGCTTCATATTTCTTACTTTTACCAAGTCATGCTCCATGAAGATGATAGTGTCATCAGCGTACTGCAGAATGGAAATTCCTCCATCCACTAAATGAGGCACCAAGCCTCCTACTTGGCCAGCCTCCTTGGCTCTCCCTAGCAGAACTGCCAACATGTCCACAACTATGTTGAACAGAATAGGGGACATCGGATCTCCTTGCCGCAAGCCCTTGTGTGTCTGGAAGTAATGACCAATGTCGTCATTCACTTTAATGCCAACACTACCCTTTTGCGTGAAAGATTCAATCTGGCTCCTCCCGACCTCGTCGAACCCTTTCATACGCAAGGCTTGTTGCAGGAAAGGCCACTTAACTTTGTCGTACGCTTTCTCGAAATCCACTTTAAAGATGACTCCATCGAGTTTCTTTGAGTGGATTTCATGGAGCGTTTCATGCAAAACCACCACCCCTTCTAGGATGTTTCTATCCGGCATGAAAGCTGTCTGGGATTGCTGCACCACAGAATGCGCAATCTGTGTGAGCCTATTAGTCCCAACCTTGGTAAAAATTTTGAAACTAACATTCAAAAGGCAAAGAGGCCGGAACTGCTCAATCCTCAGAGCATCGGTCTTTTTTGGTAGCAACGTTATGGTTCCAAAGTTCAAGTGAAATAGTTGCAGCCGTCCAGCAAAAAGGTCATGAAACATGGGTAAAAGATCCCCCTTGATAATATGCCAGCATCTTTTATAAAACTCCGCCGGAAACCCATCCGGGCCGGGAGCCTTATTGTTCTCCATCTGAGAGATGACATCAAAAACCTCCTTTTCCGTAAACGGCGCAACCAAAATAGCATTATCAGAAGCAGTTAGTTGAGGCACATCCTCATTCCTGGACTCATCGAGAGACACCGCGCTATCCTTCGGTGGTCCAAATAACTGCTTATAGTATTCGGTGATGTAAAGCTTTAGATTATCGTGACCAACAATTGTGCCTTCATCTTGCTCGAGCTGGAATATTTTTTTCTTTCTGTGTTTGCCATCCGCAATAAGGTGAAAGAATTGAGTGTTCGCATCCCCTTGGATTACTTTGCGAACCTTTGCTCTGAGCGCCCACTTCAGCTCTTCTTCGCGGAGAAGTTCCTTCAACCTCTTCTCCGCATCAAGCTTACAAGTCAATTCAGCAGACTGCAGAATTGTTGATTCAGCTTTAACATCTAGGGATTGTATAAGATCCAGGAGTCTGTCCTTCTCAATCTTATAAACTCCACTAAGGTGCTTGGCCCATCCCCGGAGAAAGCTCCTCAAATGCCTGATCTTATTCTGCCATCTCTCGACAGACGATCCACCCCCAGTATCCGTAGCCCACTCCCTGGCTACGAGATCCAGGAAACCTTCTCGTTCAAACCACGCCGTTTCGAAAGAGAAGGTATTTTTGTTTCCCACATGCCTTGGCTCACCTGAGTCTACAAACAAAGGCGTGTGGTCCGAAATCCCGCGCGTGAGAGCCTGAACCGTGACGAGAGGGAACTTCTATTCCCATTCGGCACTTGCTAGTACCCGATCCAACTTCTCATATGTCGGATTGGGTAAAGAGTTAGCCCAGGTGAATTGTCGACCAGAAAGCTCGATCTCTCTCAGATCCAAACTCTCAATGATGGTGTTAAACATAAAAGACCATCGGCCGCCAAAGTTATCATTATTCTTCTCATCCCTCCTCCTAATGATGTTGAAGTCCCCCCCAACCAAAATGGGGAGTTGCTCAGATCCGCAAATACGAACCAGGTCAGCCAGAAATTCTGGTTTAAGCTAAGGTTGTGCGGCCCCATAGACCGCCACCAGAACCCAGTTAAACCCATCTACTTTAGACCTGACTCGAAATTTGACCGCGAAGTCACCCATAACAACGCTACGGACTTCAAGGGAATCACATCTCACACCAAGCAAGATGCCACCAGACCTCCCTCTTGGAGGAAGACAATGCCAATCGAAATCCACACCTCCCGACAGCGTGTTAAGAAACTGTGGCGCAAAATTATCCCGACCAGTTTCAGATAGTGCAATGAAGTCTAATCGGTGCTCTAAAGACGCCTCCGCTAGAAACCTACGTTTAGCCAAGTCCTTAAGACCTCTGCTATTCCAGAATATTCCTTTCATAGGTCATCATGGAATTTTTTGGCAGTACGAATCCTAGCACTCCTACGTACCGCGGATGCAGGGTACACCTTCCGCTTCCACTTACGTTTAGGAATGTTATTTCCCGCAGCCCGGTCCTCATAACCGTGCTCCGGTTGTGGAATTACTACATCATCCACACGGAGTTCCTCCTCGTCAGACTCCGTAGACGAAGGAACTAGATCCGCACAGAAATTGTCGAGCACTCTTACCCCCAATGCATCAATCTCCGCATCATTCATAGGTCTTACTGCCGCTAGGTTTCTAATAGTTTCTAAGGCCCGTTCCGCTTCCAAATCTAAGAGATCGTTAACTGAGTTTGAAATTTCAGAATTATTATTCCCAAGCGACACCCCTACTTGGTTTGCATTATTAATAATCTCATCCTTAGAGAAATGCATAATGGAATTGGATAAATTTACAGACATACCGGTAGTGACCTCAACATCACGAAGCTTAGCCGCCCGCATAGCGCACCGCTGCTGCATATCATCCACCTCTGGAAGGTCCTGGAGACGAGAGCTCATCCGTCTCCCCTCGGAGACCGGGTCTGGGATCCCTCCGAAAGCAATTACCTCCTCCCGAGTAGCGGCACTCGGAGGGGGCCTGGACGAGGGAGACCTCCGAAGGTTGGGAGAGATGTCAGAGGGAGTGGGCGCCAGGGCCGCCTGCCCTAGTCCGCCCCCCTGCCCTCGCCCTCGCAGCCGAGTGCACCACCGTCTCGACCGCCGTCGAAACTAGGGGGTCTGGGGCCACCTGCCCCTGACGCCTGCCTAGAGCCTCCGGCGACCCCTCCACAATCAAAGCTCCCGCGTGGCACTCATCCAGGGCCACCTGCCCCAGAGATGGACCACCACCACCGGATACTGGCGCCAGAGGTGTCGACACCGGCGACAAGGTAGTATGGGGGGAGTCGTGGCCGCCTGCCCCGACGCCCCTCCCCTCGGAAAAGGTACCAAGCCGAGCTCATGCCGGCTGCACGAGGGCACCGAGGGCCCTGGGAGCACCGGCGACCCCTGAGGCTCCATCGCGCCTATCCTCTCCAGGGTCGACTCGGATACAACCGGATCACGGATGCCGTCCGTAAGCCGGAGCGCCGGTCCAAAGTCCAAGACCGGGAGCGAGTGCTCAAAAGCATCGTCAGAGTCAACCCGATCACTCCACAGGCGAGGAGGGGCCGACATCGGCTGAAAAGATCCAAACCGCAAAGTGTTATGAGGCAGAGACGAAGTAGGAGACGGCTCCACTCCGGATCCGTTCTCAAGCTCCTGAGCTATAGGTCCCGATCCGTTGGACTCCTGTCCAGCCTCATCAGTCGGTCCCCTCGAAGCACCAGCATCATCTCCCCCTTCGTGCATATCCACGTCAGTACCAGCAGCCACCTCAGCAAACAACTCCGCATCCTCAAACTCGATCTCAAGGGGAAACACCTCTCCCCTATATGTCCAATTGACGACGTCCGGAACGTACTCTATGTCCAGAATACTGACTCGCAATCTGGCCACCCCCTGTGCTCGAGTGAACGCCATATCAACCTTTTCCGTTTTACCAACCATAATACCCAAGCTAGCCACCACACGAACATCAGCCAGTGCCTCAGATGGTGCCCCAGAGAAGCGCAGCCACACCTGAGTAAGAGGCTTCCCCTTAGGCTCAACTTTCTTCCATTCGTGAAACTCCAAAATACCATTGGTGCCTGGCACCTTACACATCCCAAAGCTTAGCAAGCACTGCAAGTCCTCAACTGAAGGGAACTCAACTCTGAACACTCTTTCTTCAACGGATACAAGGTCCCACTGAAAATCACCCGGAGCCAACTCCTGAAGCCTCTGCACTATCTGAGCCTGTGAGACATCTCCCTGGGTGACCTTCACCAAACCAGTAGTGAGACTCTGAGTATCAACTGGAATCTCCCTCGCAGCTGCTGACTCAAAAAACATCAGCTCAACACAGTACACGCCGTACACTGTAAGAGCTGGAATCTGCTCCCTCAAAAAAGGACACTCCCCCGATGCATGTGCTGGCTTGCCACAAGACTCACAAAGCTTAGCCACGCATTCTGCAATGAAATGACCTTTCTCCCCGCACCGGTAACAAAGCATCCTCTCTTTCTTGCATGCATACTTGGATGCCCTCTCTGCATCAGCCCGGTCAGCAACCTCGGTGTCCTTCGCAGTCCCAGGAACATCAACAACGACTAGTGCATTCACCACCTCCATCGCCTGGGGTGGTAGCTCATGGGGAACCTGGTCAGTCTCCATTGCCGCACCGGCAGGGTCTGCAACCCTGGGTGGAGGCGGTCGGCGAAACCTCCCTCGGCCTCCACCACGACCACGGTATCCACGAAAACCACCTCTCTGTCGATTATCCGGTCCTGAGGCCCCCTCAACAAAACCTCCAGCTGGCCCCAGAAACGGTCTCTCTGCAGACCCGTCACTCTGCCACGCATATCCACGGCCTCCTCCCGTGGAAGAGGATCCTCGATGCTGACCCACACCATATGCATCATATCCGTCATCCCCCCACTTGCCTCGTGGTGGATCATTTGGACCACCATTGATATTAATCTGTCTGGCCTGTGCCTGCGTCTGCCCAAATCGGTTCTGCGCCTGCCGAGCGGCAAGATGAGGCGGAGGTGCACGTTGCTGACCACCCGAAGGCACATGCACGGCCTCGGTAGAAACTCCTGCATGGCCAGCCATAGCTACCCCCGGCGCCGCGGGTCTGAGCCCAGCCGTACCCACCGCCGCCGTCACAGCGGCAGGCGCCACCGGAGGAAGAGGCCGCTGCTCCCCCTGGCCAGCAGCAGCCGTAGTCAAGGCCGGCGCTTGGGGCCTTTGCCCGCCCCGCCCAGCCGCCGACGGCAACGAAGCCGAAGCCCGGGCTCCCTGGCTCGTGGAGCCCTGGTTACCCGCCTGCTGCCTCAAGGGAGGAGGAGGAGCACCTCGGTGCTGTGGTGGAGGCGCTCCTCCCCGCCCCGCAGCACTAGGAGCCGGCGGCCGCTGTCCGAGCGGAGGGGCACCGCGGCACGACCCATGCGCCGGCGGCGGAGCAGCTCCGCCCCTTCCCACCGCGCCACTCACAGCGGGTGGGGGGGCAGTCCCCCGGCCAGCCATAGGGATCAACGGGGAGATCCTCCTCGCCCGGCGAACTCCGCAGACCGGATACCCACGTCGCCCGCACCTACGAACCCTAACACCTCCCACCGACGGCGCAGGGTAGATCGTACTACCGGGATCGTACGTGCATGGCTCAAGAGTCAGACCGGGCTGGACTTCAGAGCAACCATGGGCCTCATACCCATGTTTCTCCGGCCCATTACCCACAAAGCCCGCAGCCGTTCGAGCCGGCCCAGCCGCACACAGCAGCCGTTCCAGCGCGGCCTCCCTCGACGTTTGAATTGAGGCCGCTGCGGCCGCCATGGCCGGCGCCGGCGATCCCAAACTCTGGGACGATCGCCGCGCCTTCTTTTTTCGCTTAACGGTAACTCATTCCTCCAGACGAATCAGATCAAAAACAGTAAACTTCGGCAAACTAACCTTTGGTAAAGGACCTTTCCATGGTCGGGGCGCCGTAACCGCCGTCTTCCGATGAACAATCCGGCGAATCATCTCGATCTTCTCTCCGGCGTGTAGCCCCGCGCGAGCCGGATCCTCCGGGGGAACGACCCGATCTACCGTGGTCGCCACCTCCTCTTCGGAATACCCTGAATGGAAAAATTCGCAGATGAGGTCGGACGGGGAAGGGGACGGCGGCGACTCCACCGGCGGCTCCGCCCCATCGTCTTCCGCATCTTCATCGTCAGAATCCGCCAATGCCCAAAACCGGCCTCCCACCCGCCGGCGATCACCGGTGCCGGCCGGCGGATCCGCATTCGGGCGCAGAGTGCCTTCGCAGTCGCCCTCAGAGCGCCCACTAGGTCGCCCCATCGCGGAGATCTTCCCACAATGCTTGATATACAGTTTACTTCCCATTCACTCAAATATAATAAAAAAAGATCTGGCGATATCATCTATCTATATCTATATCTATATCCATCTATTTATGTATATAACTATATCTATCTATCTATCTATCTATCTATCTATCCATATCAATATACATATATATATATACTTATATATTGCGTGTAGTAGTCAACGAGGAACCATGCAGCCGCCACCTCCTCAAAAAAAATCCAAGGTTTGTACCTCTGTCGGCTCCGCCGCATGCCCGCCTCGTCTCCGTTGGCCCTATGACAATGAGGGCACGGTGAATCCTGGCAAGGGCCAGCGAGTGGGCTCCATTGTTAGTTGTTCCTTTGAGATTTGTTATGGTTTGTGTCCTGCTCAGGAAGGCGAGATGGCAGCGGTCTCTGAAAATAGAATAAAGGTCTCCCCGCCTAGCCCCCGTCCCGTTGGTGCATCGAGCATCGTTGGTGGGCCTGTGGAGGTGTGTCTCCGGTGGATCTATCCTTGGTGGATTTGCTCGGATCTGGTTGTTATTCGTATATATTCATGTGTCTTCGGATTGGATCCTTTCGATCATCGTTATTCTTCATCAGAAGCGGTTGTTATTCTGGTGCGCTGGTCCTATAGGGCCTTAGCATGACGACTTCCCAATTGTCTACTACAACAAGTTGTGCCTGACTCCGGCGAGGGAGGGGCGATGATGGCGGCGCGCCTTCGGCTCGTTGTACTGCTTGTAGTCGTCGCTAGGTGGTCTACGGTTCTGGATGTATTTTTTATTATTTCTGGTGTTCGTTGTACTGCCATGATTGAAATGAATAGATCAGAAGGTTTCTCGCAAAAAATATACTTCTATATAAATAGATATATACATATATACTTACTATTAATTATAGATTCCCAAGAAATTCTCATGTTAATCAGAAATTATGAACCGTTTATCTGGTCCGACCGATAAGTATTAGGTTCTAGATCAATCGATAAATCTCAGTAGAAATACAGTCAAAAAGGCCCATAATATTGAAGAGAAAAATACATACTATTGATTTAAAGGGCCTAGGCTATTACGACTCAGATCAAATAAAATCATGCAACTCTTATTTTTATGCAACTAGAGAACGTACAAGAGATGAACTTTCTTTCCCCACAGGTTAAAAATGTAAAAATATACTCATTCACGTGCATGTAGAAGAAGGGAAACACTGTGAATCAGTCCGCCGCCTTGCACGCGTGTCACGCGTCGTGTGGAGTCAGGCCACGTCTAGAAACCACCTCGCGTTATCTTTATGTACGCTGACCTTGATTCTCCTTTCTCAAATCCTCTACTGCTTTCTATCTCTTTTTCTTTCTCGACCCTGCCATGGCCATGTGCTGTTGGACGGACTGCCCGCCCTGCAGGTTTGAAGGCTGCAACTGAGTCGGGAGAGGCCGTCCGGGTGTTGCGGCGGCCGTGGAACGGCAAGCTAGGCAAGTTGGCTGATTGTTGCTTGCTAGTCGGGACGACAACTTTTCTGGCACCGCGGCGGCAAGCACCGATGAGGAGTCAGCTATAGCGGATGCGCGGCCTAAAGAACCATGACGACTAACTGCTTCAGGACAAAGGTTCGCAAGTGGCGCCTAATTGGCTCAGTTTTTTTTGTTTTTGCTTAATCTTCCCTATTGCAAGAAATATTTCTACAACAACATCCATGTTGTAAAACTTTCTTCCATAACATCACCTATGTTGCAGGAGGAAAAAATATCTGCAACATCAGCACTGTTGCAAAAAAACTGCAATAATACATTTGTTGCAAAAGTTACATCACATCTTTATACACAAAATTACACGCAGGGGAGATGAGGTTGCACTTTTTGAAACAAATATCTTGTTGAAAAAAAATCGAGAAAGGAGGTTTTGCAACATGGGTCTTGTTGCAATAATATAGAGAAGAGGAGGTTTTGCAGCAATGATCTTGTTCCAAGAAATTAAAGAAGAGGAGATTTTGCAACAAGGGTCTTGTTACATAAATAAAGAAGGGAAATGATATGGACAGCTCGCTCATCGAATCAGATGGCTGACGAGCCGACGGATCTTGGCCAACACGTAGCACGCCCCAAAGAAGAAACGCAAATTAACTTTAGGAAATTGTTTAAAAACAGTTGGATGATTTGTTGGTTTCAGCAGCCGCGTCCGGCTCCGTTCAATCGCTCTAGCACGGAGGCTATTTCTCTTTGCCTGCGAAGTTAGCCCACCTGCTATCTAACCGCGTGGCCGTGGTACTGGCAAGACGCACATCCCAAGCTAAATGGTCCCCGTGAGTCCCCGTGACTATTTAACAGTTTCATTCTACTTCTACTTTTTCATGTAGTTACACATGTACGTGATGCTACAAATATTCTCAAGGAAGCACGTAGGAAGTACCAAACAAAGATTCCAGAACACCATAATCTTGGCGTTGAATGTGCGTGTTTGTTGGATTTAATACTAGCAAGCTCATAGTGTCATGGTTGCTTGGATATAACAATGCTTAAGACCGCCGTCACGATCGTCGAAGCATAGATACCATTGCATCATCATTGGAGCAGCTGGGCTGCCGTCATATCATAGTCAAAAGAGTCGTGCCATTGTCGCAACACTGCCATAGCATGGAAGCACGCCGTCATAGCAAGGGTGAAGCAGTTGGGCCTTCGCCGAAGCATCGTCACAACGCCAAAGCACGTGGCGCAACATCATCATGCCCGTTTGAAGAACGCCGTCGTTGTGGTTCGTCGCTGCATTGTCGCGACCATTGAACCACACCGTTGCAGCATCATCGAAGCAGTCGGGCCATTGCGGGAACATCATTGCAGCATCCAAGCACGCAGTCACAGCATCCCCGTGACTGTTCGAAGCACGCCATCGTTGTGGTACGCCGCGGCTATTGAAGCACGCCGTTGTAACATCATCAGAGCAACTGGGAATGTCATCGTAGTATCACCGCGGTTACCGAAGCACCCGCCGTGGCCGTCAAAGTATGCTTCCGCAACATCATTGAAACAGACAAGTTGCTGTCCTATATACGCCAGAACCATGAAAGTACACCATGGCTATCAAAGCATGTCGTTGCAACATCACTGAAGCAGGCGGGGTGCTATCGCAGCATCACCATGGCCACCGAAGCATGCAGTCACACCATCGCCGCGGTCGGCGAAGAAAGTTGTCGCGTCATTGTTGAAGCAATCAGGCTTTCATGGCAGCATGCACCACGTGGCCGCTACCTGGAGGTCCACCTTTAGTCCCGGTTGGTAGCACCAACCGGTACTGAAGGAAATTTTATGATTTTTTTTCTTGATTTTCGAATTTCTGAATTACTTTAACCTATAATCTCTAATCACCCCTCATCACTACTCAATTTAACCTCTAATCTATAATCACCCCTCATCATTCCAAATCATCTAACTTCCCAAACAGTCACCAATACTCTCACTACTCCATCCTGAGCACGCTTAACTTTCGGGTTCTATTCTCCCTCGTTTCAAGTCTGCACTTGTTATTTTCCTGACAATAGTAAGATGTCAATCCTATTAACCCTCAGGAATTTAATTAGCTTGAGTATGAAGTCACACATTTCACTGTTTGAGTTTGAAACTATTGTTCTAAAAAACAATAATTATTTAGTAACAATAATATTTCTTGAATAAGTAGTTTGACCACAGTTTGACCATAGTTTGACCACATTTGACCAAAATCCAAAAAAACTGAAATAATTATTTAGTAACACTATTATTTCTTGAATAAGTAGTTTGACCATTGTTTGACCACAGTTTGACCAGATTTGACCAAAATTCAAAAAAACTAAAATAATTATTTAGTAACATTAATATTCTTGAATAATTATTTAGTAACACTAATACTTCTTGAATAAGTAGTTTGACCATAGTTTGACCAGATTTAATAAAAAAATAAAAACTGAAATATGAGCATAACTTTTTTTCCTTTTTGAATTTGAGTGTTCGCATCCCCTTGGATTACTTTGCGAACCTTTGCTCTGAGCGCCCACTTCAGCTCTTCTTCGCGGAGAAGTTCCTTCAACCTCTTCTCCGCATCAAGCTTACAAGTCAATTCAGCAGACTGCAGAATTGTTGATTCAGCTTTAACATCTAGGGATTGTATAAGATCCAGGAGTCTGTCCTTCTCAATCTTATAAACTCCACTAAGGTGCTTGGCCCATCCCCGGAGAAAGCTCCTCAAATGCCTGATCTTATTCTGCCATCTCTCGACAGACGATCCACCCCCAGTATCCGTAGCCCACTCCCTGGCTACGAGATCCAGGAAACCTTCTCGTTCAAACCACGCCGTTTCGAAAGAGAAGGTATTTTTGTTTCCCACATGCCTTGGCTCACCTGAGTCTACAAACAAAGGCGTGTGGTCCGAAATCCCGCGCGTGAGAGCCTGAACCGTGACGAGAGGGAACTTCTATTCCCATTCGGCACTTGCTAGTACCCGATCCAACTTCTCATATGTCGGATTGGGTAAAGAGTTAGCCCAGGTGAATTGTCGACCAGAAAGCTCGATCTCTCTCAGATCCAAACTCTCAATGATGGTGTTAAACATAAAAGACCATCGGCCGCCAAAGTTATCATTATTCTTCTCATCCCTCCTCCTAATGATGTTGAAGTCCCCCCCAACCAAAATGGGGAGTTGCTCAGATCCGCAAATACGAACCAGGTCAGCCAGAAATTCTGGTTTAAGCTAAGGTTGTGCGGCCCCATAGACCGCCACCAGAACCCAGTTAAACCCATCTACTTTAGACCTGACTCGAAATTTGACCGCGAAGTCACCCATAACAACGCTACGGACTTCAAGGGAATCACATCTCACACCAAGCAAGATGCCACCAGACCTCCCTCTTGGAGGAAGACAATGCCAATCGAAATCCACACCTCCCGACAGCGTGTTAAGAAACTGTGGCGCAAAATTATCCCGACCAGTTTCAGATAGTGCAATGAAGTCTAATCGGTGCTCTAAAGACGCCTCCGCTAGAAACCTACGTTTAGCCAAGTCCTTAAGACCTCTGCTATTCCAGAATATTCCTTTCATAGGTCATCATGGAATTTTTTGGCAGTACGAATCCTAGCACTCCTACGTACCGCGGATGCAGGGTACACCTTCCGCTTCCACTTACGTTTAGGAATGTTATTTCCCGCAGCCCGGTCCTCATAACCGTGCTCCGGTTGTGGAATTACTACATCATCCACACGGAGTTCCTCCTCGTCAGACTCCGTAGACGAAGGAACTAGATCCGCACAGAAATTGTCGAGCACTCTTACCCCCAATGCATCAATCTCCGCATCATTCATAGGTCTTACTGCCGCTAGGTTTCTAATAGTTTCTAAGGCCCGTTCCGCTTCCAAATCTAAGAGATCGTTAACTGAGTTTGAAATTTCAGAATTATTATTCCCAAGCGACACCCCTACTTGGTTTGCATTATTAATAATCTCATCCTTAGAGAAATGCATAATGGAATTGGATAAATTTACAGACATACCGGTAGTGACCTCAACATCACGAAGCTTAGCCGCCCGCATAGCGCACCGCTGCTGCATATCATCCACCTCTGGAAGGTCCTGGAGACGAGAGCTCATCCGTCTCCCCTCGGAGACCGGGTCTGGGATCCCTCCGAAAGCAATTACCTCCTCCCGAGTAGCGGCACTCGGAGGGGGCCTGGACGAGGGAGACCTCCGAAGGTTGGGAGAGATGTCAGAGGGAGTGGGCGCCAGGGCCGCCTGCCCTAGTCCGCCCCCCTGCCCTCGCCCTCGCAGCCGAGTGCACCACCGTCTCGACCGCCGTCGAAACTAGGGGGTCTGGGGCCACCTGCCCCTGACGCCTGCCTAGAGCCTCCGGCGACCCCTCCACAATCAAAGCTCCCGCGTGGCACTCATCCAGGGCCACCTGCCCCAGAGATGGACCACCACCACCGGATACTGGCGCCAGAGGTGTCGACACCGGCGACAAGGTAGTATGGGGGGAGTCGTGGCCGCCTGCCCCGACGCCCCTCCCCTCGGAAAAGGTACCAAGCCGAGCTCATGCCGGCTGCACGAGGGCACCGAGGGCCCTGGGAGCACCGGCGACCCCTGAGGCTCCATCGCGCCTATCCTCTCCAGGGTCGACTCGGATACAACCGGATCACGGATGCCGTCCGTAAGCCGGAGCGCCGGTCCAAAGTCCAAGACCGGGAGCGAGTGCTCAAAAGCATCGTCAGAGTCAACCCGATCACTCCACAGGCGAGGAGGGGCCGACATCGGCTGAAAAGATCCAAACCGCAAAGTGTTATGAGGCAGAGACGAAGTAGGAGACGGCTCCACTCCGGATCCGTTCTCAGGCTCCTGAGCTATAGGTCCCGATCCGTTGGACTCCTGTCCAGCCTCATCAGTCGGTCCCCTCGAAGCACCAGCATCATCTCCCCCTTCGTGCATATCCACGTCAGTACCAGCAGCCACCTCAGCAAACAACTCCGCATCCTCAAACTCGATCTCAAGGGGAAACACCTCTCCCCTATATGTCCAATTGACGACGTCCGGAACGTACTCTATGTCCAGAATACTGACTCGCAATCTGGCCACCCCCTGTGCTCGAGTGAACGCCATATCAACCTTTTCCGTTTTACCAACCATAATACCCAAGCTAGCCACCACACGAACATCAGCCAGTGCCTCAGATGGTGCCCCAGAGAAGCGCAGCCACACCTGAGTAAGAGGCTTCCCCTTAGGCTCAACTTTCTTCCATTCGTGAAACTCCAAAATACCATTGGTGCCTGGCACCTTACACATCCCAAAGCTTAGCAAGCGCTGCAAGTCCTCAACTGAAGGGAACTCAACTCTGAACACTCTTTCTTCAACGGATACAAGGTCCCACTGAAAATCACCCGGAGCCAACTCCTGAAGCCTCTGCACTATCTGAGCCTGTGAGACATCTCCCTGGGTGACCTTCACCAAACCAGTAGTGAGACTCTGAGTATCAACTGGAATCTCCCTCGCAGCTGCTGACTCAAAAAACATCAGCTCAGCACAGTACACGCCGTACACTGTAAGAGCTGGAATCTGCTCCCTCAAAAAAGGACACTCCCCCGATGCATGTGCTGGCTTGCCACAAGACTCACAAAGCTTAGCCACGCATTCTGCAATGAAATGACCTTTCTCCCCGCACCGGTAACAAAGCATCCTCTCTTTCTTGCATGCATACTTGGATGCCCGCTCTGCATCAGCCCGGTCAGCAACCTCGGTGTCCTTCGCAGTCCCAGGAACATCAACAACGGCCAGTGCATTCACCACCTCCATCGCCTGGGGTGGTAGCTCATGGGAAACCTGGTCAGTCTCCATTGCCGCACCGGCAGGGTCTGCAACCCTGGGTGGAGGCGGTCGGCGAAACCTCCCTCGGCCTCCACCACGACCACGGTATCCACGAAAACCACCTCTCTGTCGATTATCCGGTCCTGAGGCCCCCTCAACAAAACCTCCAGCTGGCCCCAGAAACGGTCTCTCTGCAGACCCGTCACTCTGCCACGCATATCCACGGCCTCGTCCCGTGGAAGAGGATCCTCGATGCTAACCCACACCATATGCATCATATCCGTCATTCCCCCACTTGCCTCGTGGTGGATCATTTGGACCTCCATTGATATTAATCTGTCTGGCCTGTGCCTGCGTCTGCCCAAATCGGTTCTGCGCCTGCCGAGCGGCAAGATGAGGCGGAGGTGCACGTTGCTGACCACCCGAAGGCACATGCACGGCCTCGGTAGAAACTCCTGCATGGCCAGCCATAGCTACCCCCGGCGCCGCGGGTCTGAGCCCAGCCGTACCCACCGCCGCCGTCACAGCGGCAGGCGCCACCGGAGGAAGAGGCCGCTGCTCCCCCTGGCCAGCAGCAGCCGTAGTCAAGGCCGGCGCTTGGGGCCTTTGCCCGCCCCGCCCAGCCGCCGACGGCAACGAAGCCGAAGCCCGGGCTCCCTGGCTCGTGGAGCCCTGGTTACCCGCCTGCTGCCTCAAGGGAGGAGGAGGAGCACCTCGGTGCTGTGGTGGAGGCGCTCCTCCCCGCCCCGCAGCACCAGGAGCCAGCGGCCGCTGTCCGAGCGGAGGGGCGCCGCGGCACGACCCATGCGCCGGCGGCGGAGCAGCTCCGCCCCTTCCCACCGCGCCACTCACAGCGGGTGGGGGGGCAGTCCCCCGGCCAGCCATAGGGATCAACGGGGAGATCCTCCTCGCCCGGCGAACTCCGCAGACCGGATACCCACGTCGCCCGCACCTACGAACCCTAACACCTCCCACCGACGGCGCAGGGTAGATCGTACTACCGGGATCGTACGTGCATGGCTCAAGAGTCAGACCGGGCTGGACTTCAGAGCAACCATGGGCCTCATACCCATGTTTCTCCGGCCCATTACCCACAAAGCCCGCAGCCGTTCGAGCCGGCCCAGCCGCACACAGCAGCCGTTCCAGCGCGGCCTCCCTCGACGTTTGAATTGAGGCCGCTGCGGCCGCCATGGCCGGCGCCGGCGATCCCAAACTCTGGGACGATGGCCGCGCCTTCTTTTTTCGCTTAACGGTAACTCATTCCTCCAGACGAATCAGATCAAAAACAGTAAACTTCGGCAAACTAACCTTTGGTAAAGGACCTTTCCATGGTCGGGGCGCCGTAACCGCCGTCTTCCGATGAACAATCCGGCGAATCATCTCGATCTTCTCTCCGGCGTGTAGCCCCGCGCGAGCCGGATCCTCCGGGGGAACGACCCGATCTACCGTGGTCGCCACCTCCTCTTCGGAATACCCTGAATGGAAAAATTCGCAGATGAGGTCGGACGGGGAAGGGGACGGCGGCGACTCCACCGGCGGCTCCGCCCCATCGTCTTCCGCATCTTCATCGTCAGAATCCGCCAATGCCCAAAACCGGCCTCCCACCCGCCGGCGATCACCGGTGCCGCCCGGCGGATCCGCATTCGGGCGCAGAGTGCCCTCGCAGTCGCCCTCAGAGCGCCCACTAGGTCGCCCCATCGCGGAGATCTTCCCACAATGCTTGATATACAGTTTACTTCCCATTCATTCAAATATAATAAAAAAAGATCTGGCGATATCATCTATCTATATCGATATCTATATCCATCTATTTATGTATATAACTATATCTATCTATCTATCTATCTATCTATCTATCTATCCATATCAATATACATATATATATATATACTTATATATTGCGTGTAGTAGTCAACGAGGAACCATGCAGCCGCCACCTCCTCAAAAAAAATCCAAGGTTTGTACCTCTGTCGGCTCCGCCGCATGCCCGCCTCGTCTCCGTTGGCCCTATGACAATGAGGGCACGGTGAATCCTGGCAAGGGCCAGCGAGTGGGCTCCATTGTTAGTTGTTCCTTTGAGATTTGTTATGGTTTGTGTCCTGCTCAGGAAGGCGAGATGGTAGCGGTCTCTGAAAATAGAATAAAGGTCTCCCCGCCTAGCCCCCGTCCCGTTGGTGCATCGAGCATCGTTGGTGGGCCTGTGGAGGTGTGTCTCCGGTGGATCTATCCTTGGTGGATTTGCTCGGATCTGGTTGTTATTCGTATATATTCATGTGTCTTCGGATTGGATCCTTTCGATCATCGTTATTCTTCATCGGAAGCGGTTGTTATTCTGGTGCGCTGGTCCTATAGGGCCTTAGCATGACGACTTCCCAATTGTCTACTACAACAAGTTGTGCCTGACTCCGGCGAGGGAGGGGCGATGATGGCGGCGCGCCTTCGGCTCGTTGTACTGCTTGTAG
The DNA here is from genome assembly GCA_963921465.1 of Triticum timopheevii. Classification (NCBI taxonomy): domain Eukaryota; kingdom Viridiplantae; phylum Streptophyta; class Magnoliopsida; order Poales; family Poaceae; genus Triticum; species Triticum timopheevii. Next base: position 665,698,083 of record OY997266.1, read on the forward strand.
TCGTCGCTAGGTGGTCTACGGTTCTGGATGTATTTTTTATTATTTCTGGTGTTCGTTGTACTGCCATGATTGAAATGAATAGATCAGAAGGTTTCTCGCAAAAAATATACTTCTATATAAATAGATATATACATATATACTTACTATTAATTATAGATTCCCAAGAAATTCTCATGTTAATCAGAAATTATGAACCGTTTATCTGGTCCGACCGATAAGTATTAGGTTCTAGATCAATCGATAAATCTCAGTAGAAATACAGTCAAAAAGGCCCATAATATTGAAGAGAAAAATACATACTATTGATTTAAAGGGCCTAGGCTATTACGACTCAGATCAAATAAAATCATGCAACTCTTATTTTTATGCAACTAGAGAACGTACAAGAGATGAACTTTCTTTCCCCACAGGTTAAAAATGTAAAAATATACTCATTCACGTGCATGTAGAAGAAGGGAAACACTGTGAATCAGTCCGCCGCCTTGCACGCGTGTCACGCGTCGTGTGGAGTCAGGCCACGTCTAGAAACCACCTCGCGTTATCTTTATGTACGCTGACCTTGATTCTCCTTTCTCAAATCCTCTACTGCTTTCTATCTCTTTTTCTTTCTCGACCCTGCCATGGCCATGTGCTGTTGGACGGACTGCCCGCCCTGCAGGTTTGAAGGCTGCAACTGAGTCGGGAGAGGCCGTCCGGGTGTTGCGGCGGCCGTGGAACGGCAAGCTAGGCAAGTTGGCTGATTGTTGCTTGCTAGTCGGGACGACAACTTTTCTGGCACCGCGGCGGCAAGCACCGATGAGGAGTCAGCTATAGCGGATGCGCGGCCTAAAGAACCATGACGACTAACTGCTTCAGGACAAAGGTTCGCAAGTGGCGCCTAATTGGCTCAGTTTTTTTTGTTTTTGCTTAATCTTCCCTATTGCAAGAAATATTTCTACAACAACATCCATGTTGTAAAACTTTCTTCCATAACATCACCTATGTTGCAGGAGGAAAAAATATCTGCAACATCAGCACTGTTGCAAAAAAACTGCAATAATACATTTGTTGCAAAAGTTACATCACATCTTTATACACAAAATTACACGCAGGGGAGATGAGGTTGCACTTTTTGAAACAAATATCTTGTTGAAAAAAAATCGAGAAAGGAGGTTTTGCAACATGGGTCTTGTTGCAATAATATAGAGAAGAGGAGGTTTTGCAGCAATGATCTTGTTCCAAGAAATTAAAGAAGAGGAGATTTTGCAACAAGGGTCTTGTTACATAAATAAAGAAGGGAAATGATATGGACAGCTCGCTCATCGAATCAGATGGCTGACGAGCCGACGGATCTTGGCCAACACGTAGCACGCCCCAAAGAAGAAACGCAAATTAACTTTAGGAAATTGTTTAAAAACAGTTGGATGATTTGTTGGTTTCAGCAGCCGCGTCCGGCTCCGTTCAATCGCTCTAGCACGGAGGCTATTTCTCTTTGCCTGCGAAGTTAGCCCACCTGCTATCTAACCGCGTGGCCGTGGTACTGGCAAGACGCACATCCCAAGCTAAATGGTCCCCGTGAGTCCCCGTGACTATTTAACAGTTTCATTCTACTTCTACTTTTTCATGTAGTTACACATGTACGTGATGCTACAAATATTCTCAAGGAAGCACGTAGGAAGTACCAAACAAAGATTCCAGAACACCATAATCTTGGCGTTGAATGTGCGTGTTTGTTGGATTTAATACTAGCAAGCTCATAGTGTCATGGTTGCTTGGATATAACAATGCTTAAGACCGCCGTCACGATCGTCGAAGCATAGATACCATTGCATCATCATTGGAGCAGCTGGGCTGCCGTCATATCATAGTCAAAAGAGTCGTGCCATTGTCGCAACACTGCCATAGCATGGAAGCACGCCGTCATAGCAAGGGTGAAGCAGTTGGGCCTTCGCCGAAGCATCGTCACAACGCCAAAGCACGTGGCGCAACATCATCATGCCCGTTTGAAGAACGCCGTCGTTGTGGTTCGTCGCTGCATTGTCGCGACCATTGAACCACACCGTTGCAGCATCATCGAAGCAGTCGGGCCATTGCGGGAACATCATTGCAGCATCCAAGCACGCAGTCACAGCATCCCCGTGACTGTTCGAAGCACGCCATCGTTGTGGTACGCCACAGCTATTGAAGCACGCCGTTGTAACATCATCAGAGCAACTGGGAATGTCATCGTAGTATCACCGCGGTTACCGAAGCACCCGCCGTGGCCGTCAAAGTATGCTTCCGCAACATCATTGAAACAGACAAGTTGCTGTCCTATATACGCCAGAACCATGAAAGTACACCATGGCTATCAAAGCATGTCGTTGCAACATCACTGAAGCAGGCGGGTTGCTATCGCAGCATCACCATGGCCACCGAAGCATGCAGTCACACCATCGCCGTGGTCGGCGAAGAAAGTTGTCGCGTCATTGTTGAAGCAATCAGGCTTTCATGGCAGCATGCACCACGTGGCCGCTACCTGGAGGTCCACCTTTAGTCCCGGTTGGTAGCACCAACCGGTACTGAAGGAAATTTTATGATTTTTTTTCTTGATTTTCGAATTTCTGAATTATTTTAACCTATAATCTCTAATCACCCCTCATCACTACTCAATTTAACCTCTAATCTCTAATCACCCCTCATCATTCCAAATCATCTAACTTCCCAAACAGTCACCAATACTCTCACTACTCCATCCTGAGCACGCTTAACTTCCGGGTTCTATTCTCCCTCGTTTCAAGTCTGCACTTGTTATTTTCCTGACAATAGTAAGATGTCAATCCTATTAACCCTCAGGAATTTAATTAGCTTGAGTATGAAGTCACACATTTCACTGTTTGAGTTTGAAACTATTGTTCTAAAAAACAATAATTATTTAGTAACACTAATATTTCTTGAATAAGTAGTTTGACCACAGTTTGACCATAGTTTGACCACATTTGACCAAAATCCAAAAAAACTGAAATAATTATTTAGTAACACTATTATTTCTTGAATAAGTAGTTTGACCATTGTTTGACCACAGTTTGACCAGATTTGACCAAAATTCAAAAAAACTAAAATAATTATTTAGTAACATTAATATTCTTGAATAATTATTTAGTAACACTAATACTTCTTGAATAAGTAGTTTGACCATAGTTTGACCAGATTTAATAAAAAAATAAAAACTGAAATATGAGCATAACTTTTTTTCCTTTTTGAATTTGAGAATGCGGATTCTCGTGCTGATTTTTTTGATATATTATACGTTTTTTCTGACATAGTATGCAAAAGTTATAGCCGTTTTACATTTTCCCTACACCTTTTGCAAAATATGTCCAAATTTAATTTTTTAAATTTTCCTAACTAGTAGATGTAGTAACATAACTATATCTCGAAGGATTTTAATTTTCGAAGTTTTTATCATTTTCTTTTGCTTTTTACAAAACTGAAAAGGCGATCCACCGGGGGGGGGGGGGGGGGGTAGAGTTTGAAAATGGGACCTTTAGTACTAGTTCGTGCCACGAACCGGTACTAATGCCTCAAACCCCATTAGTACCGGTTGGTGGCTCGAACCGGGACTAAAGGTCTAACCTTTAGTACCGATTGGTGCCACGAACTGGTACTAATGGGCATCGCACCCTTTAGTCCCTGTTCGTGGCACCAACCGGGACTAATGCCTACACGGTGCCCTAGCCGCTCGAACCGGGACTAATGCTCACATTAGTCCCGGTTCGTAATGCAACCGGGATTAATGCTCTTTTCTGGCCGAAAGAAAGCCCTGTTTTCTACTAGTGATGCGTCGTAGCATCGCCGCCGCGGTCGATGTACTGGGTGGCCTCTGTCCACCGTCGCAGCACTACTCGTGCCATCACACTATGCCTACAACAGCCGAACCACCCTCGTGACATCGTCGTCTTGGCTTGAAGTGCATTTGCCTTCTTTCGCAGCCACTAGGCGGCTAGTCTTGTTGAAGTAGCTTGTGTTGTTATGTTGTTGCAATAACCAGCTATGTTTTGTGGAGTAGCTGTTGTGCATGCCATTAGTCAAACCAGTCACGTGTGGATGGACAAGTGAAAGCGGATACCGTGATCAGCTATAAGAAGAAGAAATAAATTAAAAGGCGTACTTGAGTGGGACGAGACTTGCCTGCGCCCCGGGCGTGCGCCCATCTGTGCTCCCACGTATGTGGCTTGATTTGATTAGAACAAAATAAGGCCCGGACCTACCCCGTTAAAATGAGGGGGGTGGATGATTAGATTAGGAAGAAAAAAGAAAAAAAAAACAGTCATAGGATGAAGTGGAAGCACGGATGGGAGCATGGGGAGGGAGCAGGCAAGCCTGACGCACTTGAGTGGCTAGGGACCTGGCTGTTAGGACATGCTGAACCAACACATCGAGTGGCTAGCGACCCGGCTGATTCCACGCGCGGATCAGCCGGATGACGCGTAGCTTCCGATTTAAGTTTATATCTCTTCTTCAAAATAATAATCAGCCATGCTATCTTCCATAAGAACGTGCAACACACAAACTTCCATTCCGATAGTTTAAAGGAAATTTGTTACGCCTTTGCAAATCTGTATGTTTTTTTATTGTTTTCAATGCAACAACAGTGAGCAGTAGCAAAATAATTGTTCGCGTGTCAAAACTTCCTTATTCCACCTGTTTTTCATTACAGAGAATTGGATCTTGGATCTTATCGATGGTGAGTGCGCATAGACCTACGGCCATACTTGAGGGCGGGTATTGGAGATACCCTAATAGGTAAGGATGCCCACCGAGTCCGTTTGCCTTTTTTTTACACTAGCAAACATGCCGTGCATTGCCACGGAAAAAAACATCAATTACTTTGCCAAGCCCTGGCCACAGTTGAAATAGGATCCACCTTCACCATGAGTTAAAAGCTAAACCATTGCGAGTCCGCGTCACCTCGGAACACTGGGCCATACGACTGTTGTGGACGAGAGGATCCCGTGGAAGAGGATGGTTATCGTGCGTGGAATGAAATTCACCGGAGACTATGCTTCATGTGTACCCTCTGCGATTGTTTATCCTCACTACCGGACGTCTTCCGCTCCAAGCATTCTGTTCCCCAGCACCGCCTTGCCCTTTTGTGTCGGGATGCGACATGTGGCTAACCTTATTGTGTGGACGCTTCATGTGCTTGTCGTCCCCACCATCGACATATTTGCCATGCAAGCTCTTACACGACCTCTTCTACTGGCTTTCCGTGCTCGCCACCATGTGACCTAGGGGTCGCCACTGACGCCTCCTTGGTATAGTCCCCGTGTAGTCATGTATGAATGCTTGTTCGGTTTGGTGTTGCTTCCATAATTTAGACATGGCCACGGTCTTCGACGATGTCAAGCCATGCCTCGTCGAAAATATCACGGCATGCCTCGTCGTCATGGTTGTCGAAGCACTGTCATGGCCGTCGACGTGGTCGCCGACCGTAGCTCCCACTTGAAATAATTGCATGGGCAAGCTCACAACGATCAAGCATGCTGCAATACACCATACACTTGACTCTGATGAGGAGCCGCTCTATGCTCGCTTGCAACAACACTGCAATGTCGACCATCCGCGACATCTATGGCGATGGGCGCTGACCTTGCAGCTTCCAACACGACGATGGTCCTAGAGCGGATGATCCTCGATCATAGAACTGGCGGCCGCAATATCACCGGAGTTGCAATGCCTAGGCAGCCCCATCACGGTGATCGTAACAACATGTTGTCATCACAGAGCGTACACTGGCGACAACATGTGGAAGCTCCATCACAGCACAGCGCTCTGCACTGGCAGTCGCATGCGATGCTTAGGTCTGGCATCCAAGATCCAGAGCTCCATCGTAGCACAACCCACCCGCGCTCGTACATGATTATTTTCACACAATAGGTAAATATCAGTCGACTGACTTTCGCTTTTGCTTCAGTCGATTTTGTTAAGGGCGAAGAAGTTCACAGGAGGGAGTCCTCAAGGAACGAAGGAGAAGGAAGAAGCTCGCCGGAGGGCTACCCCATCGTCTATCTTAGGGTGGGGGCGGGGATGGCAGCACTGCTGGGATACAAGTTTACCAGGGAAAATCTCAGTGGGCGTCGGTGCTAGGGTGATTGCGGGAGAGGGGGGGGGGGGGGGGGGGAGGAGGGCAGCATGACGGTGGCTGCGGTTGGGGGGAGGGCGGTGCGGCGAGGCGGCGTGGGAGTGCCGCCGGCTGCGGCCCGTGTGCGGCAGAAGCAGGCGGCAAGGGCGGTGGCGGCATGGCAGTTTGAATTTAGAAGATGAACAATTTTTTCTGGATGTTCGTTGTACTGTCATGATTGAAGATGGTAGAGTAAAAAATTTCTTAGAAAAGAAGTAAGCACAAAGGTGAGACAATTATTTTGGGACGAAGGGAGCAAAGGAAAAAAGATTCTCCTTTCCGATCTTGTGCGCATAAGAAAAAAAAATCAAGTCCATGCGTGTGCATGTCGGTAACTCGATCCTTTCCTGCTTTGACGCCGTGTTAAGCGACCTGAACGTGTACGTCCCGTGTTAAGATGGTAGACTTCAGGATCGATTCTTGTTCTGTATTTCTTTTCTTTAGAAATCGTGGCAGCTATCGATCTAAGTAGCAGGCTGGGCGGCCATGGAGGACGACGACACGGCGGAACCAGCAGCCAAGAGGCCGGCGCTGCACATCCCGCACGACGTCGTGACGGAGATCCTGCTCGAGCTGCCCGTCAGACACTTTTACGGCTGAAAAGCGTTTGTAAGGCCTGGCACCGGACCATCTCCGAGGACTCCTCCTTCCATGACGCGCACCTCCACCAGCACAGGACCGATCTGAGATTACTCATTGCCCCATGGATCTGTACCAAAGTTGCCGGCAACAATTTCCATGGCGGCGACAACGCGTACACGGTCGCCATGGCCGGCCTCTACCTGTGGGAGGAGGATCACCCGTATGACACAGCGACAGCCCTTGTGCACCCCATGCCCTTCCGCTCTTACCCCGTGCAATCGTATCCCTGCCTGGTCCATTGCGATGGTCTGGTGCTCGTGGGCACCGAGTCGGCAGGGTGGGTGCTCAACCCCGCCACGCGTCGTATCCTGCCGCTACACCGCTCCTTTGGCGAAGCTGGCATGTTCGGCATCGGGCGCGACCCTCGCTCGAAGGCCTACAAGGTCGTTCGCTTTTACCATAGACACAAGCCTGACTCCACATCAGTGACCGGCTACAGAACATCACCCCATGTGGAGGTGTTCACCATCGGAAGAAAATTTCTGTCCTGGCATGAGACGGCGGCACAGCCCCCGTGCAATGTCAAAACGCGACTGACGGCTACCTTCTTCAAAGGGTCCTTGATATGGATTATTGATCATTGCTACGGTTAAGGTTAGACGACGAAACGTTTAGCATTGTTCATCCGCCTCCTTGCTGGTCATCGCTCCACCATGAGCCATCCTCCATGTCGGTGCTACGCCAGGAGCTGTGCGTGACAACAAGTGTAGGGCTAACCTACCAATCCCTTGACATGTGGATATGCATCGACTTGGATACACCACAATGGGAGAAGCGCCACAACATCCTCAGTGATTGGACCAGACCTCTTCGGCCGGTCGCTGTGTTGGGTGATGGGGTACTCGTGTGTCGACTCTCCGATAGGTATCTGTGCCACTGCACCTATCAACCCGGAGAAAATGTTGTGGTCAAGCATACAATTGGATTGAATGCCATTAGCTATTACAACATCGGCAAGATCACAGCTGTTCAATATCCAAGCCCAAGTACCTTCTACCTTGATGCAATTCCCTATGTTCCAAGCTTGGTTTCAATTTAGTTGATGCTCCGGCTTGGCTAACATTATGTGAGATAAAGACAGCACAATTAGGTGTGCACGCTTGCTCCCTTGGAAGTATTTATGTTTTACCTAGCATGGTCTATATTGCTGGTTTTGCGCTGAATATTTGGCATTTTAATACAAGTTCCTGCATCAACTTGAAGTGTCTTTCCTGTTTGCACCCTTTGTTGTAGCTGACAATTGGAAGATGCAGATTCTTCTCTTTGTGCAAGCTGCACCTTACTTGTAGAATACCTTGGTTTGGAGTACTACTCTTTGTGCATGTTGCGTCATAGTTTACTTTGCAACAGTTAAGGCAGATGTTCCTTCATGCATCTACCACCGTCTATGTTGCTGGTTGTAATTGGTACTGTTCTGTGACCGTTAAAATCTATGGATATCTTATTGCATTCTCTCTTTTGCACGGTTTGCAATTATTATTTTTTGAAAAAGGAGGATAGACCCCCGGCCTGTGCATCTGGACAATGCATGCAGCCATTTTATTAATTATTAACAGAGGCCATACAAAGTAATACATCAGTCAACCTGAAGCCACCATCTAGGCAACATCTGTTGCTACTCCTCTCCCATTGATGAAGATGTGTCGAATATCCGGTCCTAATACCAAGTGGAACATCTAAAGCCGGATGCCCCAGCCCAGCCAATACTTGCACAACACGGCTTTCCCATCTTTCTTGACACATCATATCATCGTAGCTGAGACAACATTTGATTTTTTTCTAGTGATGCTTCTTGTCCACATATCTATCACAAGGTTTAGAAAAAGAAACGAAATTGTCAACGGGTTGAGTGGCACCATGTCAAGATTTTATTAGAGGTTTAGATCAAAAAAGCATGCTCTTACAGAGAGGGAGTTCCAAAACAAGACGAGTGCTAGGAACCAACCACAATGGTGCATGGCATCAAAGACAAGGAGTGGGCGGCCACCAGCCGATAGTACCATACCTACATCATGAGGTTTTCTTTATTCTAATATAAAAATAACAGGCAAAAAATATAGCCTCAAACATACATGACCATTGACATCACAAGGCTATCTAATTCTAATCAGTAATTACTAATGGATACCACCAGTCGATACCCTTTCCTTAATAATGTTCCAGTCTATAATGGTGCGATAACTTTGGGACTGCCATTAAGTTTCATTCCATTATCTTATTTTCGTCACGATACATATCAACTTCAGAATTGCTCACCTTAAGCACCCCTTCATGAGCACAATGTATGCCACAGAGTATATTGATACAAAAGGAAAATACATGCTCAATGATGATGAAGTAAGAGAATAAACAATGAGGGAAATTTTATACAAACTTTCTTACCATTTAAAAAGTACAACAGAATATATGAGCATCACTTTCTTGATATCTCACAATCATCTAGCTGGAGTTCTCAGACTTGATTACAAGTATCTTCCAAACTGATCATGTTGTGATCCTTCCATGAGCATTCTAGACCAGATATTTGGCTGCACATATTCCAAGTATTAGCATACATAAATCACTACTGAGAAATATCCAAGTATTAGCGTAGAGCATGCGCCTGGAAGGCCAATCCACTATCTTCTGCATCATCCCAGTTTCGTCATCGGTAGTGTAAACTTGTCCGTAGTTGTCGCTGATGAGCAATGCGCAGTACTTCTCTCTCAATCCAATTAGGTCTCTTGTTTCATTCTCATTTACGAGTTGTTTTAGCACGATTGTTCGGGTACACAACCATTCTGAAGTGCCGTTCATGTTTCCGTGGCCCTCGCGTCACTCCCAGATCTCTAGTTGGGGACCTTCCTTTTGTGTCAACAACAATGATAACATTCCGTTGATGCCTAAAGTAAGGAATGAGTGACTAGTGGCTTCGCCGTTCATTTTGAAAGGGAGCTTCGTCAAGGTGATATCGCCTGTCTTAGTATTCAAATTAATGAGCTGAAGGCAACCCTCTCCATAATGGTGAAATATCCAGTGTGCCCAGTCACGGTCCCCAAGGGCATAGCTTAACGACCCATAGTCGTACGACTGCGCATCACCGTGGAAGCAATTGGTACGTTTATCCCAACTTGATGAGTCGGACGAGAATATATGGAGATTGTACTTGAAGTCGTCCCAGCTATGACCGACCATGACCACTTTGAAAAAAGTCAAAGGGTTGCTCGGCAGCAGTACGGGCGACAACTCGTGTTTGGAGTTACAATCTACACCGGTTAGAATGGCATAGCCATTACAGTTATAGTTGTAGTAGCTTGGGCTAACTTTTAGAGGAGGAAGCATAACCAACGTGCCGGCGTGCAGGTTGCATACACCCAATTGAAAGATGGTCTTGTTCGGAGAGCCCGTGGTGTTGTGTGCTTCGAGGCGCACAAGAACAAGGCCATGGCGCGAGACGAGCGGCAGCGCGTGGTCGAAGAGACCAGCATGGGCAGTGGTCATGAAGGAGCCCGAGGTGCGGCGACTAGGGCCCAGAGCTGAGCGCGATCGTAGCGCCGGGATGAAGAACGGCTCCGGGCCAGGCAAAGGCGGGTCGTCCCATTCTTCGCGGCGATTTCCCTGGGTGAAGAAGCCCACAAAAGAGGAGGGCGAGTACTCCAGCCAGCGGCGCCGGAGGAAGCCGCGATCAGTGATTAGATGGCGCCAATGCTTGCAGGCCGTGGCAGAGCGGAAGAGAGCAGCCTCATCCTTGACGCGGACGAGGATCTCCAGGAGGAGGTCGTCCGGGAGCGAGACTGCCATGGTCGCAGGTTCTACATCCGAGGTTGTTAATTAGGCTATGGAACATACCTACTTATGTTCTTTATAGGTTGCCCACTCGGTCTCCACCAGGCTACGGGGTCGTGTGTTATTTTGGAACTAAAGCACAGATGCAACCTACGGGATCGTGTGTTTTGCGTACGTGTTGTCCCGGTAAAGAATCAAACAAGCCAGGAGTCCTATACGGATGTCTCTTCTTGGGTAGCAAGTCTTGCAACTTACGTGTTAGCCAAGAACATCGGCTAGCAGTAAGAAAATCTGCTTGATACACGGTTATTACTAATTTATGACTACTATACCCGTGTAGATCAGACAAAGACACGATGAATCCAACCTGGTTAATCACTCATCGTCTCGTAAGTGTTCTATATATACCTCTACTAGTATTTATTTTATATCTGGCTGGACGCGGGAGGGCTGAGAGACACGAACAAATTAAACAACCCGATATTCCACCTCTAGCTCCTCCAATAGCACTTCCGTAGATCGCAGGGAGCGCCAGTAACGCCCTTACTTCCAGATGACGTGGTCCTCGAGATCCTCCTACGCATCAATGATGTGGCCACCATCTTTCGGTGCACCACAGTGTGCAAGGGGTGACGGTGTCTCGTCACGTTCGACCCCTCCTTCCTCCGTCGTTGCATGCCGCAGAACGTGTGCCGCTCATCCCCCTTTGTGGGCTTCTTTGCTCAGCAACTGTGCGACAGAAGGACTCTTGCACAATGCCACTCCTTCGCTAGACGGTCCTGCGAAACAGGGACTCTTGCACCATGCCTTGTCCCGGCGCCAAAACCAGTGCTAGGCCCTGGTCCTCACTTCCTGGACTCCTTCGTCCACGGCCTCGACAACCCTAGCTTGTTCGATGATGCCGTGCCACTTGTATCGCGCCATGGCCTTCTCCTCGTGCGCCTTAACATGCGGCACCCCACTATCGTCCACCTGGCGGTTTGCAACATACTCGCCGGCACGTCTCAAGTACTCCCATGTCTAGAGCATTTGGATTTGCATAACCTCGGCGACACCGGCTATGCTATATTGACAGCTGCAGACTGTTCGAGGTCAAATGATGACCAGCAGAAAAGATCACCCTTCTTTAAGGTGCTTGTCATTGGCATCCGTGAGAAAACAGTACAGTATCGTCTCCGCACATTCTCGTCGACCGGTAATCCCAGATGGACCCGGTTCTCTAGAAATTTGGGGTGCAGTGACACACAACTAGCATGTTGGCAGCGCAACGTAGTTGTGTTCCGTGGCATTGCCCGTTGGCTCCTTTGGGGAATGTCTGCGCCAGGACCAGCCACATCTCTTTAACAAGGCTGCCTGTCCAACTCCGTGATCTCACGTATTGACTTGCTTATGATGATCCATATTTCAGCGTGGATAGTGAGGAAAGGTTGACTTTGATGAACCTACAAAAGGAACATCTCCTGGTAGAGATGTGGACATGGAATGACAACAGGTGTTGGATGACATCTCAGGTGACTTGTTTAAACCAACCAGATCGAGAGAAAATTGAGACTGCAAGCACATTATACTGGTGCTTGGGAGAGAAGAGCGGCACATTGCTCGTTGAGGACAACAATCATCACATCTACATTGTAGATGCCAAAACTGGGTCCATGAGCGAGATAATGGATTGGCCGCGTGATCGTCACAACATCTCTCGAGTTGGTTTTAGCTGTGAAGAGTTTGTGCTCTTGGAGATGGATTGGCCAGTCTTCTTAATTTCTCGGTTTGGCATAGCAAAGTAATGAAGAGCAAGTATACGTACCATGGTATTTTTCTTGATAAGACGGACAACCCCTGGCTGGCCTCTACAAGGTCTTGCCACGACATGGATCCATGAGCTTTTCTCCTTTTTTTAAATATATTTCTAAATTCATGCTAATGGATGGGTGGTGAACATGTTATGGTGATGAAGATCAAGTGTTCCTAGCGGCATATAGTTGTTAACACTTTTAAGGATAAAAAAAATTACTGGACAAAATAATTTAGTGTTTCTTATGAGGTCAATAATTTGTTGCTCCATGCATATTCAGCCACATTATCTTGTGTCCTGTGGCAAGTGCCTCACCCTTCTTGCTTCATAACTCCCTTCTGCCATGGTTCTTATTATGCTTGCATATCTTCATTCCTTCGCTTTGATGGAGCTTCAATGTGAAATTGTGCTTGTACATGTGACAGGAAGGAGTCTAATTAGGCTCTTGCTAATTTTGATATTAAACAATTTCCCATATGTTATATGCATGCGATGGCGGCGGTCTTACTCTTGAACGACCTACTCTTCGAGATTGTTGTATGTCAAGCACAACTGGGCCATCCTATTCTGACGCGCCATGACATGCAAGTGGGGGCACAACATCATTGTCGATATGTCATTCCTCTGTCTACGGCATGAGCCGTTATGCAATAGTAACTAGCGCAAACTGTCTCCCTAACAACAAGCACCAGCCACATGTAGTTGAAAGTGCTAATCGTTGAGTTGAAATACACACCCCACATGTTCTAATCCGACAGGTAATGTGGAGGTGAAGAGGTCAGCGTACTATATGCTAGGAGTGTTCTGCGCACTTTGCTGCGCGTTTTCTTCCTAGGGCTATGGATGATGTAATATTGGCCTGTGAAATTGTGCTGTTATAACTTAGTGGGCCAAACTTTTTTTCTATAGGTGGACGTAGTTCATAATTTAAATACTTATTTTTTCTACTGCTCCCATCCCAAAATATAAGATAGTTTTTCAAGCTAACACGGCTTTAAAAACGATCTTATATTATGCAACGGAGGTAGTACTAAATAGTTGACCCAGCAAATAGTGAAGCGTTGAAGCAGCGGCAACACACATGTCCAGAGTAGTAGAACCCAAAGCCAAAATTTCATCTCAATCTCTCACTTTCTATCTTCTGTCTCAATCTTCTTCTGCCGATACAAAGTAGTAGCAATCAGAACTTCAAGCTAACCCTACTTCTTGTGCTATGGGTCATTTGCTATTAAGGACGGATAAAAAAATTAGATTCTGGAAGGATAAGTAGCCCGGTAATGCTATACTCCGAGAACAATATCCGTCTCTATACAATTTTGTACGTCACAAGGGTGATACTATCGCAATGGTTCTGGATTCCTTTCCCCCGAATGTGACGTTCAGAAGAGAATTAATTTGTCCCAGACTTGAATCGTGGAACTCTCTATTATTGAGATTATCCACAGCGCAATTATCACGAGGAACTGATGAATTTCATTGGAGTCTACAGGTGAATGGTAAATTCACGGTCGACTCTATCTATAGTGCTCTGATCCAGTCAGAGGTGCCAGTTGATAATAACAAGAAGATTTAGAAAATGAAGATCACTTAAGAATAAAATCTTTGTTTGGTATCTTCGTCGAGGAGTCATTCTTACAATAGATAATATTATTAAGAGAAATTGGCATGGAAATATGCTATTTGTGTTTTGCCATCACGACGAGATGACAAAACACTTGTTTTTCCTATGCAAGTTGGTCGTTCTATTTGGTCAGTCATCCAAGTAGCTTTTGACTTGTATCCTTAATTTAGTGTTGCCAATATATCCTGCAACTGGTTACATGGGGTGGAATTCTGGTTTATAATTCGTCTCAGCTTGCGCTTGTTTGGTCGCTATGGCTACGTATAAATGACAAGCTTTTAACTATAAAAATAGTTCTCTTATGCGAGAAATACTTTTACCCGACATGGATGGCCGCATGATCTTCCCATTGGCCATCCTACATCTTAGGCGTTATACGGACTTCAGTTGATTAAGTGTATTTCTCCTTTTTCTGCTTTTTTTGGAACTTGGACTTGGATATGGCCGTGTGCATCTCAGTTATGCAGAGGCCAGATGAAACGCTAAATAAAAATAGTTCTCTTAGGCGAGGAATACTTTTACCCAACATGGATGGCCGCATGATGTTTGGATTGGCAATCCTACATCTTATGCGTTATACGGACTCATTTGATAGTGTATTTCGCCTTTTTCTGCTTTTTTGGAATTTGGACTTGGATATGGCCGTGTGCATCTCAGTTATGCAGAGGCCGGATGAAACGCTAAATAAATCCTTTAAGTAGTAATAAAGCGCCCTTTATAAAAAAAGTAGTCCGAACAGTAGTTGATTCAAATAGGTCAAGTAATCGTCAAGTGGTATCGAACTCTCTGAGTCCGTGTAGGTTTGTAACTAACAGAGCTAGCGCCCGTATATACACATATACGATGCCTGTCTGTCTGATCTGCAAGAACACGTGCGGGGAGTCCTTGTTGCCCGTTCGCCATGCACCAGAGACGGTGTCCGGACCTCCCGCCGGACGTGCTCCGTGAAATCTCCGGCCGGCTGCACCACGTCGTCGACTTCGTCCGGTTCCACGCAGTCTGCAAGACATGGCGTGACTCACACGACACCACGGCAACCAAGCAGCCATCCTTATTGCCATGGCTCCTCTCGACAAACATGGACAAGTCTGATCTCAAGTTCAGATGCGTCTTCTCGAGGACAAGCTACCTCTCGTCGCATCCATCCGACAAACGAACCTGGGTGGCCAGCGCCGACGGCACCGCCGTCTGGTACATGGCCGATGGCCCCTGCCCTAGCCTCCACGACCCTCTTACTGGAGCCGCCATCGCCCATCTCCCTGCCTTCCCAGACAAGTGGGAAAAGGGGCAACCCTGCGGCCTCTACTGCTACCTTTTTGGCACAACGTTCAGCCTCTGCGGCATCGTCCACAGGGACGGTGCCATCTTTCTGTACGGTCTCTCCGAAGAAGACACAGAAGATGGACCAACGTTCAGGGGGGCACTCCTGCGTCCTGGCGACACCATGTGGACGGTCGTCGAGAGGACACTTGAATATACTAGACACTTCTTGGCCACCTATCACCGCGGAAAGATCCTACTCATCGTCGGGCCCAACCTCTCGCGCATTGTAATGCCGGGCGATGACATTGACTTCAATGACGTGTCGGTCCCGAGGCCATCACTGTTGAGCGAAAGCGAGAAGTACCGCTATGAGTACGGCTATGCGTTGGAGACCCGCGGTGAGCTTCTGTGGGTCTCGGTACACGTCCCAAAGGATCATGATATTGAGAGATCCAATGTCGTCAACCTGCTTCAGGCTCTCTCCATCTCTGTGCATGTGCTAGAGAATGAGGTGGCATCGGGAAAGATACGGTGGGTGGGGAAAGATAAGCAGAGCCTGGCAGACCGTGTCTTATTCCTTGGATGGCCTAACAGCTTTGCCGTGGACGCCTCGCAGTTGGGTGGTGATGTTGTGACTGGTGGGTGTGCCTACTTTGTTGACAATGAAGATTGGCGGTTCGCACCGGGCTATGTGTTACGGTACAGTCTCATGGATGAAACGGCCAAGTTCGTGGAGCAGCTGCCTGAAGGATGGGACGACCCGAAGTGGATGTGGCTCTTTCCGGAGCCCACCGTAGCTCGAATCAAGGTATGTATACTATATATGTAATTTGATGTTCAACAAACTGCATGAGAAAATTATTTCTTCATAAACTTAGAGCTATTAGTTATTCTAGGTCGACATCCATATTTAGCCGTCTGATATACGCTGTCTCGTCCACTTGCATATCCACGAACTATCCTTTAACTAGTAAGAAATTACAATATCTTTTCTTGAAAAATAGCAAAATAATCTTTGATTATTGTTCGACCAACGCCAATGCGTGCTTGCATATTGAGAATGTTGATTGAATATAGTACTGCTACGACTTGTTAGTTTTCTCTACCAAGTATCGTAGGATAAACTGATGGCTAAGTGGTGTTCTGTCTTGGAGGTGTTGGTCTGTGTAGTACTAACTGCGGTTACTAAATATGTTATTTATTCAAACTTCTCCAATTTGTACAAAAAATATCTGAATATATAATGATATTGGATAGGTGAGTATAGTACCCCTCTATTTGGAAATAAAATTGTTTTTACGTGATCAGGAAAACAGTACAATGCTGGAGGGTACAAAATGGTGGAGGCAAAAGCAGCAGCAGGTAGCTCCAACTCCAAGGAGCATTATAAACATTGAGAGACCCCAACAACAACATTACAAGTCTTATTTCAAGGTGATCGTGTGCAACCTGCCTTGCACGGTGGATAGCTCTCAGCTGCGACAATTCTTCAGCAAGTATGGCAAGGTGTTTGACGCTAAGGTAATCTGTAAGAAGAAGACCAAGGTCCCAAAGCTATTTGGGCGCGTGACAATTGCGATGGCGGAGAAACTAGTTGATGGTCTCGCTGTTCTCGACAGACTGGTCAGTTATGTATACTTGCTTAATGAACAAACTGAATCATATCGTCGTCTTTGTTTAATTTTCAAGATGTGTAACGGCTGATGGACTTCCTTTCTCTTCATGCATGCAGGTTTTTTATGGATGCATCATCGAGGTGCGCTTAGTAAAGATCATGAGGCAGCTGGATCAACATGCAAATGAGGATTGATCGAAGCAGTATAGTGTTCACAGACATATAACTTGCGTTGATGTATGCTATAAGTACTTTTTAGTGGTTTGCTGGCAGCACCTTATTCATCGGAATTTGTTACCAGTGCACAATTATCACGGAAGTTGTTATCGCCATTGCTCAGAATTTTTTTGGGTTTTTTCTAAAGTTTCCACTTTTTAATTTTTACATAGTTGCATTAGCAATTTTTGGTAGTTCGTCTACATAGTTCAATGATGTCATATCATGAAAGGATACATGTAATTTTATTTTCACTAATAGTAGATCTATATAAATTGCGTTGGTGTTTTTGGAAATCATTAAAATGGACATGTGTGTTTATATTATATTGATCTGTGCAATATACTTTTATCTATCAAAAAACAAATTAGAGCGTGCAAATTGACATACACGAATATTTTTTATTAAAAACATGAAAGTATCAGGATGCCGAAGAATAATGTGAGATGGTTCCCCTTCATTGTCCTGATCTAAAATAATGAGCTATTTCCCAGATGGTTATGGAGTTGTATGAGTTATCTCATCGGGGACTTTGTTTGGCAAAGAATAAACAAAATGGCCTACCTTGGCTTCCGAAGTAATTTTGGACGATGGATTGCGTAGTAGTATGAGAAGAATACTATGTTTTGGGGTACCTGAATACAATTAGGAAAACGTTTAGAATCAGCTGAATGAAAACTCTCTCACGTAAACCTCTCTCTTCACACACCACGTGTCTATTGGGGACCCGGCCGCGCACCGCATCCTTCCCCTCCACCTTATCTCCTTCACGAAAGTATAGATCCACTCGTTTCTTCTTGTTTCCCCTTCTTGTTCATCACAGCAGGGGAGAAGACAGGCAGCACCAACGCCGGTGTGGAGGGGACGACCCATCGGCCGTGCCAGCATTTGAAGCTCCGCCGTGGATGCGTTGAAACTTCGCCGCGGCTGCATAGCAGCTCCGCCATCATCACCGCATGCTGCATCGCAAGCTTCCGTCATGGCCGACGCATGCTGCGTCGCGAGCTTCCGCCATGGCCGCGGTGAGCTGCGTCTCACCATCCTTCGTCGCCGGCGCTCTATCGCAGCATTCGCCGTCGTCACCAGCGCTGCATCGCAGCTCTGGCCACGGCCGCGGCCTGCTGCATTGCAACACCCGTCGCCGCCGGTGCTGCATCGCGGCATTCTCCGTCGTCGTAGGGCACTGCATCGCAGCAACCACTATGTCGTCGTTGCCGGTGCTGCATCGCAGCATCCGACGTCGTCACCAGTGCTGGATCGCACCCCGCCATGGCCGCCACGTGCTGCGTTGCAACACCCGTCGCCACCGGCGCTGCATCGCGGCATATGCTGTCGTCGTCGGTGCTACATCGTAGGAACGACTGTTTCGTCGTCGTCGGTGCTGCATCGCAGCATCTGCCATCGTCGCCAGCGCTGCATTGCAGCTCCCGCCATGGCTGCCGCGTGCTGTGTTGCAACACCCGTCACTGTTGGCGCTTCATCACCGCATTCATCGTCGTTGGCGGCGCTGCAACGTAGCTTCCATCGTCATCACCATGCAATGCATCGCAACATCAGCCATGGCCGCCGGTGATGTAGAATACGTCGCCGCCACGTGCTGCTCATAGGCGTTGCTACTGATGGTTGTTGGAACCATGCCAAACCCTAGCTAGCCCTAGCTCCCCTCTCTCACTGTCTCTCTCTGGCTGAACCAAGAAGAAGACAATGGAGGAAGAAGGAAGCAATGGACACGGTGAATTTTGGCGGCGCACGAACGGCTTGTTCTTTGCCTCGAGCTCGAACTCGACCTGCCCACGAGCTACACAGAGGGACCAGGATTTTATAGCCGTGAGCACTGACATGACAGGCCTTGCCTCGCACCCACTCGCTCCCCCACTCACCCACGTTCCGCGCAGCGCGCCCGTACAGAGGGACCAGGGTTTTTCTTTTGAATGCGATGTTTTCCAAAATTTCTCGATTTTATCTATGCAGTGCATCTAATTTGGTACAATTATGAATAGTTTTGAGAAACTCGTTTAGTATGCATGCTTGTATGTGACAATGTCTTAATGATTTTGTTATGCATTCATGTATGCCTCTCATCTTTTCTTTAAATGAGATGAAATTATTCTCACTCTTATCTTATTCCATGTGATCTCACCTGAACAAAAACAACCCACCATATGTCGTATATGAAAACAAATTTGTTATGAAAAAAATATAGAACCCACCTCCAAGATGTACTCGAGTCGAGCCCATCAATGGCAAATGAAGCTCTCTCCATAACATGTGCCACTTTACCTGCAGATATCGATGGCTCGTCTCGGTCTTGGTCTGGCCCATGTTGAAGAAACTCTCAAGTGGCATCCACAGTGGGTCACTCTCATTCTGCTTGCATAGGTATGCATGAACCAGAGGACAACCAGCACCCGGGCATCATGCCGAGACCCAAGAATATTGCAACCAGGTTGGAGTTACACCTCGACTGCTCGCCTCCCTCGACAACAGATGGAATTTAGATCTGAATACATCGAGGAATACAAGCAACTCATCCCTAGGCAGCTTGAGAAGGTCCAATCGATGCCTTAATACATGAACAACGGTGCATCTATCATCCCAAGTTTTAACTTGCGATGGCCATACTCGATGATCCTAGTGCTCTGCGTACAAGGGAAGTAGTAGACCATTTTTCCATGACGATACTAGGCCTATGTGAACGACGGCATCTTGGTTCATAATAAGTGTTAGGTCATCTTCCAATTACTCATCATACGACTCAATATTTCAACATATCAACCTCCATGATTTAGCACGGAACGCTTTGTTCATGCCCATAAATACCACAATGGATTTGTCGTCATTGCATTCGAGTCTGTTACAACTATGCAACCGCAAAGTAGTACACCATTCTAGTGGTGGACTATCATCTCGCCCCGGGCATGCACACTACTTGCTTCATCTTGGTGATGGAGTTTGAGATGACGAGGAACATGCATCTATCGAGATTCTCATCATCTCGGACCCAATCATCAAAATGAAGCATGTAGCGTGCATGCCCATGAATGATATGATATTTGGCCACTAGAACACGACACTACTATGCGATGGTTATGGATAGAAAACTCCGAAGTACCAATTGTTGGGGAATGCAGTAATTTCAAAAAATTTCCTACGCGCACGCAAGATCATGGTGATGCATAGCAACGAGAGGGGAGAGTGTGTCCACGTACCCTAGTAGACCGAAAACGGAAGCATTATGACAACGCGGTTGATGTAGTCATACGTCTTCACGATCCGACCGATCCAAGTACCGAACGTACGGCATCACCGTGTTCAGCACACGTTCAGCTCGATGACGTCCCACGAACTCCGATCCAGCAGAGCTTTGCGGGAGAGTTCCGTCAGCACGACGGCGTGATGACGGTGTTGATGATGCTACGGACGCAGGACTTCGCCTAAGCACCACTACGATATTACCGAGGTAGAATATGGTGGAAGGGTGCACCGCACACGGCTAAGAGATCAATGATCAATTGTTGTGTCTCCAAGGGGTGCCCCCCTCCCCGTATATAAAGGAGTAGAGGAGGGGGAGGCGGCCGGCCAGGAGGAGGGCGCGCCAAGGGGAGTCCTACTCCCACCGGGAGTAGGATTCCCCCCTTCCAAGTTGGAGTAGGAGAGGGAAAGGAAGGGAAGGATGGAGGAAGGAAAGGGGGGGGGGGGGGGGTCCGGTAACCTCCCGGTGCTCCGGTATATTCCCGATCTCACTCGAAACCATTCCGATGTCCAAATATAGCCGTCCAATATATCAATCTTTATATCTCGACCATTTCGAGACTCCTCGTCAGATCCGTGATCATATCCGGGACTCCGAACTACCTTCGGTACATCAAAACACATAAACTCATAATATCGATCGTCACCGAACTTTAAGAGTGCGGACCCTACGGGTTCAAGAACTATGTAGACATGACCGAGACACGTCTCCGGTCAATAACCAATAGCGAAACATGGATGATCATATTGGTTCCTACATATTCTACGAATATCTTTATCGGTCAAACTGCATAACAACATATGTTGTTCCCTTTGTCATCGGTATTTTACTTGCCCGAGATTCGATCGTCGGTATCTCCATACCTACCTCAATCTCGTTACTGGCAAGTCTCTTTACTCGTTTCGTAATGCATCATCCCGCAACTAACTCATTAGTCACATTGCTTGCAAGGCTTATAGTGATGTGCATTACCGAGAGGGCCCAGAGATATACCTCCGACAATCGGAGTGACAAATCCTAATCTCGATCTATGCCAACTCAACAAGTACCATCAGAGACACCTATAGAGCACCTTTATAATCACCCAGTTACGTTGTGACGTTTGGTAGCACACAAAGTGTTCCTCTGGTAATCGGGAGTTGCATAATCTCATAGTAATAGGAACATGTATAAGTCAAGAAGAAAGCATTAGCAGTAAACTAAACGATCAAGTGCTAAGCTAATTGAATGGGTCAAGTCAATCACATCATTCTCCTAATGATGTGATCACGTTAATCAAATGATAGCTCATGTCTATGGCCAGGAGACTCAACCATCTTTGATCAACGAGCTAGTCAAGTAGAGGCATACTAGGGACACTATGTTTGTCTATATATTCACACATGTATTATGTTTCCGGTTACTACAATTCTAGCGTGACTAATAAACATTTATCATGATATGAGGAAATAAATAATAACTTAATTATTCCCTGTAGGGCATATTTCCTTCAGTCTCCCACTTGCACTAGAGTCAATAATCTAGATTACACAGTAATGATTCTAACACCCATGGAGTCTTGGGGCTGATCATGTTTTACTCGTGGAAGAGGCTTAGTCAACAGGTCTACAACATTCAGATCCGTATGTATCTTGCAAATCTCTATGTCTCCCACCTGGACTTGATCCCGGATGGAATTGAAGCGCCTCTTGATGTGCTTGGTTCTGTTGTGAAATCTGGATTCCTTTGCCAAGGCAATTGCACCATTATTGTCACAAAAGATTTTCATTGGACCCGATGCACTAGGTATGACACCTAGATCGGATATGAACTCCTTCATCCAGACTCCTTCATTTGCTGCTTCCGAAGCAGCTATGTACTCCACTTCACACGTAGATCCCACCACGACGCTTTGTTTAGAACTGCACCAACTGACAGCTACACCATTTAATCTAAACACGTATCCGGTTTTCGATTTCGAATCGTCCGGATCAGTGTCAAAGCTTGCATCGACGTAACCATTTACGACGAGCTCTTTGTCACCTCTATAAACAAAGAACATATCCTTAGTCCTTTTTAGGTATTTCAGGATGTTGTTGACCGCTTTCCAGTGATCCACTCCTAGATTACTTTGGTACCTCCCTGCTAAACTAATAGGAAGGCACAAATCAGGTCTGGTACACAGCATTGCATACATGATAGAGCCTATGGCTGAAGCATAGGGAACATCTTTCATTTTCTCTCTATCTTCTGCAGTGGTCGGGCATTGAGTCTGACTCAACTTCATACTGTGTAACACAGGCAAGAACCCTTTCTTTGCTTGATTCATTTTGAACTTCTTCAAAACTTTGTCATGGTATGTGCTTTGTGAAAGTCCAATTAAGCATCTTGATCTATCTCTATAGATCTTGATGGCCAATATATAAGCTGCTTCATCGAGGTCTTTCATTGAAAAACTCTTATTCAAGTATCCGTTTATGCCATCCAGAAATTCTATATCATTTCCAATCAACAATATGTCATCTACATATAATATTAGAAATGCTACAGAGCTCCCACTCACTTCCTTGTAAATACAGACTTCTCCAAAAGTCAGTATAAAACCATATGTTTTGATCACACTATCAAAATGTTTATGCCAACTCCGAGAGGTTTGCACCAGTCCATAAATGGATCGCTGGAGCTTGCACGCTTTGTTAGCTTCTTTTGGATCGACAAAACCTTCTGGTTGCATCATATACAACTCTTCCTCCAGAAATTCATTCAGGAATGCAGTTTTAACATCCATTTGCCAAATTTCATAATCATAAAATGCAGCAAATGCTAACATGATTCGGACAGATTTAAGCATCGCTACGGGTGAGAAAGTCTCATCGTAGTCAACCCCTTGAACTTGTCAAAAACCTTTCGCAACAAGTCGAGCTTTGTAGACAGTAACATTACAGTCAACGTCTGTCTTCTTCTTGAATATCCATTTATTCTCTATGGCTTGCCGATCATCGGGCAAGTCAACCAAAGTCCACACCTTGTTCTCATACATGGATCCCATCTCAGATTTCATGGCCTCAAACCATTTTGCGGAATCTGGGCTCACCGTCGCTTCTTCATTGTTCGTAGGTTCGCCTTGGTCAAGTAACATGACCTCCAGAACAGGATTACCGTACCACTCTGGTGCGGATCTTACTCTGGTTGATCTATGAGGTTCAGTAGTAACTTGATCTGAAGTTTGATGATCAACATCATTAGCTTCCTCGCTAATTGGTGTGGGTGTCACAGGAACCGATTTCTGTGATGAACTACTTTCCAATAAGGGAGTAGGTATAGTTACCTCATCAAGTTCTACTTTCCTCCCACTCATTTCTTTCGAGAGAAACTCCTTCTCTAGAAAGGATCCATTCTTAGCAACGAATGTCTTGCCTTTGGATCTATGATAGAAGGTGTACCCAACAGTCTCCTTTGGTTATCCTATGAAGACACATTTCTCCGATTTGGGTTCGAGCTTATCAGGTTGAAGCTTTTTCACATAACCATCGCGGCCCCAAACGTTAAGAAACGACAACTTCGGTTTCTTGCCGAACCACAGTTCATAAGGCGTCGTCTCAACGGATTTCGATGGTGCCCTATTTAACATGAATGCAGCCGTATCTAAAGCATAACTCCAAAACGATAGTGGTAAATCAGTAAGAGACATCACGGATTGCACCATATCTTGTAAAGTACGATTACGACGTTGGGACACACAATTACGCTGTGGTGTTCCGGGTGGCGTGAGTTGCGAAACTATTCCGCATTGTTTCAAATGAAGACCAAACTCGTAACTCAAATATTCTCCTCCACGATCAGATCGTAGAAACTTTATTTTCTTGTTACGATGATTTTCCACTTCACTCTAAAATTCCTTGAACTTTTCAAATGTTTCAGACTTATGTTTCATTAAGTAGATATACCCATATCTGCTTAAGTCATCTGTGAAGGTGAGAAAATAATGATATCCGCCTCGAGCCTCAACATTCATCAGACCACATACATCAGTATGTATGATTTCCAACAAATCTATTGCTCTCTCCATTGTTCCGGAGAACGGAGTTTTAGTCATCTTGCCCATGAGGCATGGTTCGCAAGTACCAAGTGATTCATAATCAAGTGATTCCAAAAGTCCATAAGTATGGAGTTTCTTCATGTGCTTTACACCAATATGACCTAAACGGCAGTGCCACAAATAAGTTGCACTATCATTATCAACTCTGCATCTTTTGGCTTCAATATTATGAATATGTGTATCACTACTATCGAGATTTAATATAAATAGACCACTCTTCAAGGGTGCATGACCATAAAAGATATTACTCATATAAATAGAAGAACCATTATTTTCTGATTTAAATGAATAACCGTCTCGCATCAAACAAGATCCAGATATAATGTTCATGCTTAACGTTGGCACCAAATAACAATTATTCAGATCTAAAACTAATCCCGAATGTAGATGTAGAGGTAGCGTGCCGACCGTGATCATATCGACTTTGGAACCATTTCCCACGCGCATCGTCACCTCGTCCTTAGCCAATCTTCGCTTAATCCGTAGTCCCTGTTTCGAGTTGCAAATATTAGCAACAAAACCAATATCAAATACCCAGGTGCAACTGCAAGCATTAGTAAGGTACACGTCAATAACATGTATATCACATATACCTTTGTTACCTTGCCATCCTTCTTATCCGCCAAATACTTGGGGCAGTTCCACTCCCAGTGACCAGTCTGTTTGCAGTACAAGCACTCAGTCTCAGGCTTAGGTCCAGACTTGGGTTTCTTCTCCTGAGCAGCAACTTGTTTGTCGTTCTTCTTGAAGTTCCCCTTCTTCTTCCCTTTATCCTTTTTTTTAAACTGGTGGTCTTGTTGACCATCAACACTTGATGCTCCTTCTTGATTTCTACCTCCGCAGCCTTTAGCATCGCGAAGAGCTCGGGAATTGTCTTATCCATCCCTTGCATATTATAGTTCATCACGAAGCTCTTGTAGCTTCGTGGTAGTGATTGAAGAATTCTGTCAATGACACTATCATCCGGAAGATTAACTACCAGTTGAATAAAGTGATTATTATACCCAGAGATTTTTAGTATATGTTCACTGACAGAACTATTCTCCTCCATCTTACAGCTGTAGAACATATTGAAGACTTCATATCTCTCAATCCGGGCATTTGCTTGAAATATTAACTTCAACTCCTGGAACATATCATATGCTCCATGACGTTCAAAACGTCGTTGAAGTCCCGGTACTAAGCCGTAAAGCATGGGACACTGAACTATCGAGTAGTCATCAACTTTGCTCTGCCAGACGTTCTTAACGTCGTCAGTTGCATCTGCAGCAGGCCCGTCACCCAGCGGTGCTTCCAGGACGTAATTCTTCTGTGCAGCAATGAGGACAATCCTCAAGTTACGGACCCAGTCCATGTAATTGCTACCATCATCTTTCAACTTTGCTTTCTCAAGGAACGCATTAAAATTCAGCGGAACAACAACACGGGCCATCTATCTACAACAACATAGACAAGCAAAATACTTTCAGGTACTAAGTTCATGATAAATTAAAGTTCAATTAATCATATTACTTAAGAACTCCCACTTAGATAGACATCCCTCTAATCATCTAAGTGATCACGTTATCCATATCAACTAAACCATGTCCGATCATCACGTGAGATGGAGTAGTTTTCAATGGTGAACATCACTATGTTGATCATATCTACTATATGATTCATGTTCGACCTTTCGGTCTCAGTGTTCCGAGGCCATATCTGCATATGCTAGGCTCGTCAAGTATAACCCGAGTATTCTGCGTGTGCAAAACAGGCTTACACCTGTTATATTTGAACGTAGAGCTTATCACACCCGATCATCACGTGGTGTCTCGGCACGACGAACTTTCGCAACGGTGCATACTCAGGGAGAACACATATACCTTGAAATTTAGTGAGAGATCATCTTATAATGCTACCGTCAATCAAAGCAGAATAAGATGCATAAAGGATAAACATCACATGCAATCAATATAAGTGATATGATATGGCCATCATCATCTTGTGCCTTTGATCTCCATCTCCAAAGCACCGTCATGATCACCATCGTCACCGGCGCGACACCTTCATCTCCATCTTAGCATCGTTGTCATCTTGCCAACTTTTGCTTCTACGACTATCGCTACCGCTTAGTGATAAAGTAAAGCAATGACAGGGCGTTTGCATTTCATACAATAAAGCGACAACAATATGACTCCTGCCAGTTGCCGATAATTCCATTACAAAACATGATCATCTCATACAATAAAATATAGCATCATGTCTTGACCATATCACATCACAGCATGCCCTGCAAAAACAAGTTAGACGTCCTCTACTTTGTTGTTGCAAGTTTTACGTGGCTGCTACGGGCTGAGCAAGAACCGTTCTTACCTGCGCATCAAAACCACAACGATATTTCGTAAAGTTAGTGTTGTTTTAACCTTCACAAGGACCGGGCGTAGCCACACTCGGTTCAACTAAAGTTGGAGAAACAGACACCCGCCAGCCACCTGTGTGCTAAGCACGTCGGTAGAACCAGTCTCGCGTAAGCGTACGCATAACATCGGTCCGGGCCGCTTCATCCAACAATACCGCCGAACCCAAGTATGACATGCTGTTAAGCAGTATGACTTGTATCGCCCACAACTCACTTGTGTTCTACTCGTGCATATAACATCTACGCATAAACCTGACTCGGATGCCACTCTTGGGGAACGTAGTAATGTCAAAAAAATTCCTACACACATGCAAGATCATGGTGATGCATAGCAACGAGAGGGGAGAGTGTGTCCTCGTACCCTCGTAGAACGAAAGCGGAAGCGTTATGACAACGCGGTTGATGTACTCGTACGTCTTCACGATCCGACTGATCCAAGTACCGAACGTACGGCACCTCCGTGTTCAGCACACATTCAGCTCGATAACGTCCCACGAACTCCAATCCAGTAGAGCTTTGCGGGAGATTTCCGTCAGCACGATGGCACGATGACGGTGTTGATGATGCTACCGACGCAGGGCTTTACCTAAGCACCGCTACGATATTACCGAGGTGGAATATGGTGGTGGGGTGCACCGCACACGTCTAAGAGATCAATGATCAATTGTTGTGTCTCCAAGGGCTGCCCCCCTCCCCGTATATAAAGGAGTAGAGGAGGGGGAGGCGGCTAGCCAAGAGGAGGGCGCGCCAAGGGGAGTCCTACTCTCACCGGGAGTAGGATTCCCCCTTCCAAGTTTGGGTAGGAGAGAGAAAGGAAGGGAAGGAAGGAGGAAGGAAAGGGGGGGCGGCCCCCCTCCCAATTCGGATTGGGCTTGGGGGGCACCCCCACCTTTGCTCCTCTCCTCTCTTTTCCACTAAGGCCAACTAAGGCCCATATACCTCCGGGGGGGGGGGGGGGTCCGGTAACCTCCCGGTTCTCCCGTATATTCCCGATCTCACTCGGAACCATTCCGATGTCCAAATATAGTCGTCCAATATATCGATCTTTATATCTCGACCATTTCGAGACTCCTCGTCATGTCCGTGATCATATCCAGGACTCCGAACTACCTTCGGTACATCAAAACACATAAACTCATAATACCGATCGTAGACCCTACGGGTTCGAGAACTATGTAGACATGACCGAGACACGTCTCTGGTCAATAACTAATAGCGGAACCTAGATGCTCATATTGGTTCCTACATATTCCACGAAGATCTTTATCGGTCAAACCGCATAATAACATACATTGTTCCCTTTGTCATCGGTATGTTACTTGCCCGAGATTCGATCGTCGGTATCTCAATACCAAGTTCAATCTCGTTACTGGCAAGTCTCTTTACTCGTTCCGTAATGCATCATCCCGCAACTAACTCATTATTCACATTGCTTGCAAGGCTTATAGTGATGTGCATTACCGAGAGGGCCCAGAGATACATCTCCGACAATCGGAGTGACAAATCCTAATCTCGATCTATGCCAACTCAACAACTACCATCAGAGACACCTGGAGAGCACCTTTATAATCACCCAGTTACGTTGTGACGTTTGGTAGCACACAAAGTGTTCCTCCGGTAATCGGGAGTTGCATAATCTCATAGTCATAGGAACATGTATAAGTCACGAAGAAAGCAATAGCACTAACCTAATCGATCAAGTGCTAAGCTAACGGAATGGGTCAAGTCAATCACATCATTCTCCTAATGATGTGATCCCTTTAATCAAATGATAACTCATGTCTATGGCTAGGAAACTCAACCATCTTTGATCAACGAGCTAATCAAGTAGAGGCATACTAGTGACACTATGTTTGTCTATATATTCACACATGTATTATGTTTCCGGTTAATACAATTCTAGTATGAATAATAAATATTTATCATGATATGAGGAAATAAATAATAACTTTATTATTGCAATGAGTGGAACAATGTGTGGCACAATGACTGATTATCCAGCACATACTGTGCACCTAGATGGCATCATTGTTGGACCAGTGTCATCCTAATATGTTCTACTTGCCTTGTATGATGAGCAGCAAAATTATCAAGTATGACCATCATGAGGAAGAACTTGAGGTGATCGATGCTCCGTCGTTGATGTACTAGGGACTCCAAAGCATCATGCTCATGATGGGCAAAGAAAATTTGCTTGGATTCGCCGGTGTGGCAAGTCTTGAAATATATTGCCCGTCTCCCTCCATCAGTTCGGACTTTTGGAGTAACTGGCTAGAGCATGAATTCAATATGGTATCAAAGCCAAGAGGTCTTGAGTTCAAGACCTTGTCAACGCAGTATTAAATAAAACGATTCTGGGCCTTACATCAATCCCACGTCTAAGAACTAAAATAGCCTAGACGTGAGGGAGAGTGTTGAAATATATTACCCGTCTCCCTCCATCAGTTTGGACTTTTGTAGTAACTGGCTAGAGCATGTTTGCAATACAATCCGATGTAGGTCTTAAAATGGAGGAAATGAATATAAGGCACCCACTTGAGCCATTTTCCCGTGGCATCGAATATTGCATAGTGACAGGTTGGTGATTTAGGAAATCAAACTCTCTAGCAAGTGCATTATATTTGCTTCAAATAGATCTTAGTCTATAGAAGAAATATTTAGAGGATAACATAAAAGAAATAGTGTCCTCATTTTTTAATGCTTCTCCTGTTGGGGATGCTATGTTCTAGCAACATTTGGGGTATGTCATATAAATTTGCACTAATATGGAAAGACCTTGAAATAAGAAATTTAATTGTAGGGCACACAACAGTGGCTTGCTAGACTTGAGATGCACTAGAATAATCTCAGGATCAAACTCCACAATTTTGTCTTGTTCAGCACTGATGTCTATCCGGTCAAGGTAGTTGTCATCAATAGTTAGACAATCAAACATACACAATGACAATCCTAGATCCATAATCACATCATTAATTTGGCACATTGTTAGTTAGTTTCAGTTTTGTTGAGTAATATAGAATAGTCATCAACACGTCAATGTGCACGAGCTAGTTGAATATTTTTCTAAGTTTTCGTTACTATTGGGAATCATTAAAACATAAATGTACCTAGGGGATAGAAAACATTACATTACATGGTTCCATGGATGTATTAATAAAAGATCCAACACCAAGTTATTATATTTTAATTTTAACACCCATGGTAATATACGCGTACATATTGAATCTTGAAAAAGATATAAACAACGCAGCTATATTATGAACTAAAACTACGTGTAAAGATCATAATGGAACAAGATGCAAAAGAAAACTTATTGTGATTCGTTAAAAAGGAAGTATGAAATTTATAGTAGTTACATAGTTTAAAAAGTGCAAGAACCTTGGGCCAAGAGAGGTGGTCAGAGTAGTTCAATCTTCGGCACAAAGAGAAGTGCATGTAGCTCGTATATATGTGATATGCTCTTGTATAAGAGGAAGAGCCATATATAGACATCTTAATTTGTTTCACTCTGCTGGATCATCACCAACGCAAGCACACCTTAGTAGCATACTTGCTTGTTGAACAAAAGTGGCGGCTACGAAGATTATAATCTATATTGACAAGCAATATTTTGATAGCAATTATAAACTTTCAGGTATAGTATTATCAGAAGAAGTCCAAACAATGATGCAATGAGTCCTTACTCTGGTTCAGAAGAAAGAGTAATTACATGATCAAAACTATGTAATTTGTTTTTTCTCAAGTAGTAGAAAGCCTAATCAAATATACTTACATTTATATATACTATACCCATGTTAAATTTGGGAGCTTATATCAGTGGGCTAACACGACTAAAATGTAAGTATAATATTTATTTTGTAGCGAAAATTCTGCATGTGAACAAATAAGTTTGGGAATATGTACAATCAATGTGTTTGTTAGAAAAGTGCATGATGGGCGATATGAAGCAAGTTGTGAGGAAGCCAGCAGGGGATACAAAGAAATAATTAGTACCGTGGTGCTGTATTGGCCTTGAACCTTTATGGCATTTGGCTGCCGAGGGATGACGTGGTGGTCAATTCACCATGAACAAGCATAGCAAGCACAAGGAAGATGCGCTTGAGGTGGATAGAGGCAAGAATGTTCTCTTGTATGTTAAGCTAAATACGGGAATCCTTTGCATCAGTACGTTGTTACTATAAAAAATATAGTAGTCAAAAGCATGTATACCTATGCTTTTTCCCCTACGCCAAGGCTAGGGTTTTACTCCTCTCGGGCGATCGCATCGCCCGTGAGCCCCCCCCACGAATCGCAGATCTCTCGCCGAGACCTGCGAGCCCCCGCCCGGCGCCCCCTCTCGGCCATCGAGGATGGAGCCGGTAGACGATGCCCTGTCTAGTACCAGTGCTGGCGGCGGCGCCGCCAAAGCGTCAGATCTGGGAGATTACATGGAACAACTCTACTTGGAGGAGGAGGACTTTGATGATCTGGTGATCGAGGAAGATGATCCGACAGTTAATGACGGAGTTCGTTGGCTAGCCCTAGCTAGGGTTCACACAGAAAAAAGTTTTAGTCCGACGACGTTCTACAAAGACATGCATGCAGCCTGGGACACAGTGAAACCCTTGAGGTTCAGACCCGTCGGACCAAACGTATTCGTGGTGCAGGCGGAGTGCCTCGGAGATTGGGAGCGTATGGTGGAACAAGGGCCTCGGCTGTTCAGGAATCTGGCGGTACTGATGGCTCCGTATGATGGTTTCACGAAAGCAGAAGATGTGCCTATGCTGTTTTTGCCGATTTGGCTTCAGATCCACAAGTTACCCGATGGGTTTTGCAAGCAGAACATAGTTGAGTCCTTGCTAAGGAAATCTGGAGAGATCTTGGAGATGAGGTTGAACGGGAACACCCGAGGGGACTATGTGAGGGTTAGGGTTCGCCACGATATCCGTAAACCCCTCACAAAATTCGTGAGCATAGTCAGAGGAGCGGAAAGGCAAGTGTTTCTAGTCCGTTATGAGAAGCTAGCTCGTTTTTGCAGTGTCTGTGGTCTTATTGGACATGATTATAAGGAGTGCAGCTCCGGAGTACATGATGAGAAGGAGAAGAAGTTTGGTCCCTGGCTTTATGCGGATGGACCAAACAAAACAAGATTGGATGATTCTGGCCGTGGCTTCGATAAACAGAAGAGGAACAGCAAACACCAGCCAGGGAGAAGAGCACACAAAAACCCCTGGACCCTGAGCTTGTTGATACGGCCTCTAGCCTAACAAAGCAGTTGCTCAGAGATATGCAAGTGGATCAGGGGGTTCGGAAGCGGCTGGCTTTGGAGCTGGAATCTATAGAGAAACAGAAGGAAACACAACGCTAGCGTTAACTCAAGGCTTGGGGGAGGATGGTGAGGGAAGCACTTCTCCATCCAACAGCTCTAACAGTAAGAGGGCAAAAATTAGCTCACAAATGGTATCTGACGATAGATCGGCGGCCTCCTTCGAGGAGGACCGCCGGACGCAATGAATGCTATAGTTTGGAACTACCGGGGGGGGGGGGGACCGCCGGACAGTTCGTGAGGTCGTGGCCCTCTCAAAGGCCAATAACCCCAAGCTTGTTTTCCTCTGTGAAACCAGGCAAGCATCAAATAAAGTGGAGAAGCTAAGATGGAGACTCGGCCTGAAGGGTTTCCATGGTGTGTGCAGCGATGGTCGAAGTGGAGGTTTAGCGCTCTTTTGGGACGAATCTCTTTCAGTCACCGTTCTGGATTCTTGCCAGAGATATATTGATGTTTTAGTGACAGATGCTGGTGCGGGCATAGAGTGGAGGAGTACGTTTGTTTACGGGGAACCACGTGTTGAGAATACACTACTAGGGAAAAGCCTATACACATAATCTTATCAGCAGCGCGCTTCAAAATAACTCGCTGCTGCTAACTAGCAGTAGCGCGGACCATTGAAACACGCTGCTGAGACAAATATAGCAGTAGCGCGTCCACCCAAAGACGCGCTGCTGCTATAATTCCTACGAGGCCGCCGCGAGGCTAGTTATAGCAGCAACGCGTTGAAATGACGCGCGCTACTGCTACGTAGCATAGTAGCAGTGCATTTCCCAGATAAGCGCTACTGCTAAGTTTCCTACAAAAATTTAGTCCCACCTCGCTCCGTGAAGAGAGTTTCTACCACCTTAAATATGTTACTTCTCACACTTTGACAAGCACTTGATCTTCATTGAACTCTATGTGTAGAATTTGTGGCTGCAATATGAGTCTTCACCTGTTTCTAAACCGGTGAGGACTCATATTGTCAAATCAGATTGTACACAAAAAGATCGTTGATGATCAATGTGTATTTTTGCATGCTGACACATAGCAGTAGCGCTTTACTGTGAAAAGCGCTGCTGCTAGATAGCTTAGCAGTAGCATGTTTTGCCGAAGAGTGCTACTGCTAAGCCATCCATCTCCCTCATCTCCTCCCTTCGGATCCACTCACACACAGCCACTCAAAATCTGTGTCGCGCGCCCCCGTCGCCCCTCTCCTCCGCGCGTCTGCGCCGCGCGCCCCCGTCGCCCCTCCTCCGTCTGCGCCGCGCGCCGTCACCTCCTCCTCCTTGCTGGACTCGGTACCGGCCTCCTCCTCCGTCCTCCCTCTCCACTTGCCGCTGGCCGGCCCCTCCTCGCTCCGCCTTCCTCCTCCGTCCTCCCTCAACTGGCCGCGCCGGCCGGCCCCTCCTCGCTCCGCCTTCCTCCTCTATCCTACTCTCTTCTACCTCCTCGAGTCGCCCTCCTTCTCCCTCCTGCTCATATGCAACATTTTTATTTAGTTGATATAATTTAGTTGACTTAGTAGGCTAGTTGATTTAGTTGACTTAGAACATTTTGATTTAGTTGATTTAGTAGGCCAGTTAATTTAGTTGACTTAGAAAATTTTGATTTAGTTGATTTAGTAGGCTAATTCATTTAGTTAATTTAGTTGACTTAGAACATTTTGATTTAGTTGATTTAGTTGCCTTAGAATATTTTGATTTAGTTGACTTAGTAGGCTAGTTGATTTAGTTGACTTAGAACATTTTGATTTAGTTGATTTAGTAGGCTAATTCATTTAGTTAATTTAGTTGACTTAGAACATTTTGATTTAGTTGATTTAGTAGGCTAGTTGATTTAGTTGCCTTAGAATATTTTGATTTAGTTGACTTAGTAGGTTAGTTGATTTAGTTGACTTAGAACATTTTGATTTAGTTGATTTAGTAGGCTAGTTGATTTAGTTGACTTGGTAACATTTTGATTTAGTTGATTTAGTAATCCTTTGCTTATATTGCTTTAGGAAGAATGGCGCCACCACCACCACCACTATGTCAACTGTGCAAGTCAAGATGCGCCAGCAGCCTTGCAACTGGCAAGCTGTTCTGCATCTACTTCCAGCCGAGTTTCGTCATGCGGCGGTAAGAAATTAGATGAAATGTAATAACTATTTTATTTTTAGTGTTGGCATAACTGCATTGTGTCATTTTACTTATTTTACACAGATCGTTCCATGCAATGTGAGGTTGAAATTCAACAAGCTGACAGGAGACACTGTGACATTTCAGGCTCCTGGGGGGCCGTACACTATGGAGGTCGAGAAAGGACGCAATATGTCGCAGATTGGACGAGATGGATGGGCCCGTTTCGTCGCTCGCATGCATCTTACTGGTGGTGAGTTGATCAGCTTCAACTTCCGAGCAGAAAGACCCAAGCTAGCTGTCATTTATCTCAACCTGGTGGAAGATGATGAAGATGACGAAGATGATGAAGATGATGAAGATAATGAGGACCCACTCGATGAAGATGATGAGGACCCACTTCATGAAGCCATCGTAGCTCAAAGAACAAGGCTGAGTGAGGAGGAGGTGTCCAACCTGTGGGACATAATTCCGCCACGTGCTGACTTTGTCGGGGTGCCATTCGTGACCCGCTTGACAAATACCATGGTTGATCGAAATGATATGGTATTTTATACTTACAAATGCAAATTAATAGTGTGAATTACTTAGTGTACAGTCCAATGATATGGTATGTTGTGTGGAATCTAGTCGATGATATATATGTTTTTATGTAGAGTTCGATCACATGCTTATTAATTGATATGTTTTTCTTATTCAGAAATTGGCAAAGAGCATATCTGTGAGTTATGGTATCGAGCCTGATGAAGAAGGCTCAGCTGGACTACGCCTTACTGCAAGGGGCTCCGTCACAACCTGTACTTACCGCGTGGACACGGACGGTCGCACACACTTAAGCTCGGTTGGGTGGAAGAAATTCCTCGATGGCAAGAATCTTCGTGTTGGACAGGCCATCCTAATTACTATCAGGAGCACCAACCGCCCAGGCTTGAGGATGATGATTGTCTTCGATATCATCTAGAACTACATATGTGTGTGTGGCTATATCATCTAGAACTACATATGTGTGTGTGGCTATATCATCTAGAACTACATATGTGTGTGTGGCTATATCATCTAGCTAGAACTACATATGTGTGTGTGGCTATATCATCTAGAACTACATATGATGATCGTCATCGATATCATCTAGAACTACATATGATGATGGTCGTTGATATGACCATGTACTGCTTGAGGATGCATGTTGGCTATGCATGAAATTGTTATCTTAGTACTCCCTTCGTTCCAAATTACTCGTCGTGGTTTGAACTAAAACCACGACGAGTAATTTGGAACGAAGGGAGTACTACCGTACCTAGTAATGGTTTATGAATTTGATATCTACTAGTAGTACCTAGTATCTAGTATCTGAAAGGAGAACTGAAAGTGAAAGGAGAACTGAAAGGGAATGGGTCAGTGGGAAAATGATGAAAGGTATAGCAGTAGCGAGGGATGAAGAAATCGCTACAGCTAGTTAATAGTAGCGCGTTCGCAAAAAGCGATGCTGATATCGTCAACAGCAGTAGCGCGGGTTGGGGCCGCGCTACTACTATGAGTTAGCTGTAGCGCCTTATTAGTAGTGCGTCCACCCGCGCTGCTGCTAGCCTGAAAACCCGCGCTGCTGCTGGCCTTTTCCCTAGTAGTGATAGACAGAACATGTGGGATCATCTCACCAGGTTGCGGGCTACATCCCCGGCACCTTGGTTTGTCTGCGGAGACTTCAACGAAGCATTGTGGCAACATAAACATCTCTCAAGGACAGTGCGGGCTGAACCCCAGATGGCAGCCTTTCAGGATTGCCTCATGTTGTGTGAGCTCGAGGACATTGGCTTCAGTGGTATTCCATATACATACAATAACGGTCAGGATGGTGATCGCAATGTGCAAGTACGTCTTGATCGGGCATGTGCGGATGAAGCGTGGAGAGAGATGTTTCCAGCAGCTCGGGTTGTGCACCTAGTCTCTCCATGCTCTGATCATAGCCCGCTCCTTGTGCAACTTATGGGAGTGCAGGGAGATCGGAAGAGGTGTGCATGCCCTAGATATGAAATCATGTGGGAGAGGCATAAGGCGCTCCCCGAGGTAATTGCTAACTCATGGGCCAATAGTAAGCCGAGTGGTAATCTGAACTCAGTGGCGGCTGCGTTAAAGCAACTCATGAAAGACTTGAGGCAATGGAGTGCAGCAAATTGTGGCAATGTTTTAAAGGAGATAGAAGCGCTACGGTCTCAGCTCGCAGATCTTCAGCTTTCGGGCGCGGATCGGGCTCTCCTCCGTGCGAAGATGAATCAATTAGACGAGCTGCTTTACTGAGAGGAAATGATGTGGCTCCAGCGGTCCCGTATCACATGGTTGAAGGAGGGGGAACGCAATACCCAATACTTACACCGGCGGGCCGTGTGGAGAGCGCGGCGAAACCACATCCAGCGTTTAATGAAGGCAGATGGCTCCTGGTGCTCTGTCCCGTCTGAGATGGAGAGGATGGCGGCATCCTACTTCAAGGAGATATTCACCAAGGATCCTACCTTGGTAACAGATGAAGTTCTCAATTGCATTGAACCAAAAGTAACTGTTGAGATGAATGAGGCCCTGTGCAAGGTGTTTTTGGGGCAGGAAATTTCGGATGCCCTATTCCAGATTGGTCCCTTGAAGGCCCCTGGGTGTGATGGGTTCCCTGCTCGCTTTTATCAACGCAATTGGGCGGTGCTCAAGCCAGAGATCATTGCGGCAGTTCAAGAGTTTTTTAGCACAGGTATTATGCCGGAGGGGGTAAACGATACTGCTATTGTGTTAATCCACAAAGTTCCTCATCCCAAGGAGCTAAAGGACTTCCGGCCAATAAGTTTATGCAATGTGGTGTACAAGATTGAGTCGAAGTGCATGGTGAATAGGTTGTGGCCTATGCTTAATGACCTTATCTTAGAAAACCAAAGTGCATTTATCCCAGGGAGACTTATATCTGATAATTCTATCATTGCTTTCGAGAGCATCCACCATATTCAGTCAGTCAAGGAGAACTCCCCGGCTTTGTGTGCGTATAAATTGGACCTCTCGAAGGCCTACGATCGTGTGGACTGGGATTTTCTTCAAAAGGCTTTGACCAAGTGGGGTTTCTCGAACGCCTGGGTATCGAGAGTGATGGCTTGTGTTACTTCTGTCAGTTACTCAGTGAAATTTAATGGCAGGTTACTGGATTCTTTCTCCCCCTCGAGGGGCTTGCGGCAAGGTGACCCCCTGTCCCCCTTTCTGTTCTTATTTGTGGCTGATGCACTTTCTGCCTTGATCAGTAAATCTATGCGGGAGGAAGGTTTGCAAGGGGTGAATATCTGCCGCGGGGCTCCTGTGATTTCTCATCTCCTTTTTGCGGATGATTCGCT
This sequence comes from Triticum timopheevii, assembly GCA_963921465.1. NCBI lineage: Eukaryota > Viridiplantae > Streptophyta > Magnoliopsida > Poales > Poaceae > Triticum > Triticum timopheevii. The sequence continues at coordinate 665,735,634 of OY997266.1, forward strand.
GCTATTCTTTCATGCTACCGAACAGCAAGCGGCACTAGTTAAAGATGTGTTGAACACCTTCGCGTTGGCCACGGGCCAGTTGATAAACCCCTCGAAGTGTTCCATTCTTTTTTCAGACAATTGCTTGGAGGCTACAGCGGCAAGTATCAAGTGTGTGTTGGAGATCTCTCGGGAAGTGTTTGAGCCTAGATACCTGGGTCTGCCTGTGCCAGAAGGAAGGATGCACAAAGGCAAGTTTGAAACGGTACAAGAATGCATGAGAAAGAGGCTAATTGACTGGAGTGAGAGATATATGTCATCTGGTAACAAGGAAATCTTAATAAAATCAGTAGCTCAAGCAATTCCAGCGTATGTTATGAGTGTGTTCAAGTTACCAGCCTCAGTTTGTGATGAGCTCACCCGTATGATGCGCCAATACTGGTGGGGAGTGGAAAATGGGAAGAAAAAGATGGCATGGACAAGTTGGGACAAGATGATACTCCCCAAAGCGATGGGAGGCATGGGCTTCAGGGACATGCGAGCCTTCAATCAAGCGCTGCTGGCCAAGCAAGCGTGGAGGCTACTTAATTCTCCTGACAGCCTGGTTGCGAGACTAATGAAGGAAAAATATTACCCGCAAGGACAGCTGCTGGATACAGTGTTCTCAACCTCTGGATCAGCGGTGTGGAAAGGCATTTTGCATGGTTTGGAGCTGCTAAAAAAGGGGGTCATATGGCGGGTGGGTGACGGGGAGCATATATGGACATGGCGAGATCCTTGGATCCCTCGCCCCTCTTCCTTCCGGCCGATCACCCCAAAAGGTTCCTGCCGTCTCAACCGTGTGTCTGCATTTCTTGATGCCAATGGGGCATGGAGGGTTGAGCGCCTCCATGAATTTTTTTGGGACATGGATGTTCAACATATCCTCAAGATCCGAACCTCTCCCAGACAACGATTTGATTTTATCTCGTGGTTTCCAGAGAAGAGTGGTGTGTTCTCTGTCAGAAGTTCTTACAGATTAGCGACATGGGATCACAATATAACATTCTCAGAAGGGGCAACAAGTCCGGCTGCAAGCGGCTCCCGTTCCCTGTGGAATTGCATTTGGCAAGCTTCAGTCCCGCAGAAGATGAAAATCACGGCATGGCAAGTTATTATGGGCGTTTTACCCACACAGCAGTGCAAGGTGCTACGCCATATTCCAACAACATCTACTTGTCGGCTATGTGGTTTGGAAGAAGAAAGCACATTCCATGCACTGGTTGCATGCGATCATGCGCGAGGTATTTGGCTGCGGATGCGCGACAGATGGCCACTCCCACCGGACGAGTTTCTAGTTGATAACGGAAGGGAATGGCTCATGCATCTTCTGAATAAAGTTTCAAATGATGTACGGGATATGATCATCATGTTAGTTTGGCGCATTTGGCAGCTAAGGAACGATCAAACTCATGGAAAGGACGCGGCGCCGGTCTCAGCTACTGTGGAATTCCTGGATAGTTATTACAAATGGATCAAGCTTGCTAGTCGTTACTCCGAGGACGAAATCATTAAAGGAAAAATGCCATCTTCGGCGATTCCAACAATCCTCCCTAGAAAGGAAGTTATATCTCTGCCTTGGCCGGCGCCGCGCCTGGGTCATGTTGCTCTAACTGTCGATGGCTCGTTCCAGGGTACGGATAATTCAGCGGCGGCAGGAATGGTGTTGCGCGATCATCAAGGACATATTATCTGTGCAGCTTACAGAGTCCTTTTCCACTGTAACGATGCACTGGAGGCCGAACTTCACGCACTCATGCAGGGCATGGCCTTGGCCATCCAACACTCGGAGAACCCAGTCGTCGTTCAATCCGACTCTTCTGAAGCCTTGGGGAGTCTCTCTAGTGATGCCCTGACTTGCTCGGCGTATGGTCATTTGGTTTTAGAGATTAAAGAGTTGATGAGTAATAGGGAGTTTATACCTCTGAAAATTTGTCGCTCTCAGAATAGAGTTGCCGATCGTCTGGCCAACTATAGCAGGGCCGAGCGAACTACAACGGTGTGGCTGCGCTCGGTTCCACCTTGTATTGAGGATTTGTGGCCTCTCGACTGTAACACTATGACATCTTGAATAAAACTCCCTTTACTCCGCAAAAAAAAAAAGCATGTATACCTGAACTGAACAGAACTGTAGCTGTCATTATCACTTCATCTTCCTTTCCTCAGCAACAGATTTTTGGCTTTTTTATTTATTTAACCACAGTAAAACATGAGCACTGTTCCGCTTCAGCGCTTCTTAAAAACATCTCAACAAATCTCAGTACTGCAAAATTATTATTAACACATCTACATAAGCCTAGTGGTTAGATATGGACAGGAATTCCATATGGACATATCCTCTTGACGCCGCTAATGATCAAGCCAGTTTATCAAAGTAGCTGTGCTGTAGAGATTCCTCCGCACGGGGGCTGCAGATGTAAAACACGTATATATAATCACAAAGTTTCTTTGTAGCTCATCCTATATGGAACCACTTATCTCTAGCCCTTCAACACTGCTTTGAGATTCGTACTCTCCAACTAACTTGCCATAAGCAGATTTCTCTTTTTTGTTTCTCTCAAATGAAAGAACATATGGACTTCAAACTTTGCAGATCAAACAAACTTTACAACTTCAATGTGTGAAGAAACTTTCAGATTTTTTGGAGCAACATAAATATACAAAATGAGGATCTTTTTTATTAAAAAAATAATTTTCAGCATTTTAAATGCATGAAAAAATCCGAAAGTTTTTTCCCACGAAGTAATTAGAATGTTTTGTTGTCCTGCAAAGTTTGAAATTTATACGTTGTTTCGTTTAAAAGAAACAAAAATGACAAATATGCCTGCACGGATCTTAATGCCAAAATGGATGGCTAAGATAAGGGGTACCGCCGCCGCCCGATCTGCTTGAAAGTTGAGATTGCCGTCTGTAGACCTCCCCTGTGCCAAGATCCATTTGATCCATTTGTTCTTTTAAGAGGGAGCTGGATTGGATCATAGACGTAGGCCTGGAGATTCAAAGGTTGAAGAGAAGGTGATCGGGGGACAGATTAGATTAGATCGTAGGTTGAGAGGGCATGGATAGGCGGCGGCGAGGAAAAGAATAGGAGGACGTCGCTTATGTAGACCCTAGCGCTAGCGGGGGATATTTTTTTTCTAGGGCGCCTGAGTTTTTTCTTTTTTGCATGGAGGGCTCCTGAGTCTTTTTTTTTGTTTTTGCAGAGAGCTGAGTTTTTTTTTTCTCGTGGTAATATGTCTCTCATTCATATGACATAAAGATCAAAGTACAATTCACGTAAGGATTGACATGACAAAACTGAAATGATGACAGAACATCTCTGAGCTTGACACCAACGTCTGTCATCTGTCTTCAGCACCACCACAGCAGCCACCGAAGAAAAGAATGACGGATCACAAACCCGAGCTCGACGCAGCCCATCGCTCATATGCAGCTTTGTTGACTTCCAAGATGGCTCACCAAAAGTGAAGCCATTGCCTTTGAACGAATCAGAGTGGTGCACTACCCCGGACACGCCATCGAACTCCAGATCTGACACCCCACCACGACTACGATGCCGAAGGAGGAAACCACAACTGCCATCCATTAACCACGAACCCATCACATTCTGTCTTTCAGATGTCGCTGATCCAGACCACAATCTGCATCCACTCCTATACTAGATTCCATGTTTCGCGCCGACGTTGGAGGAGACACCGTCAATACAGCGGAGCTCGAGGACACAATTCCACTAGAAAGATGCCTCTGCCGCCACACCATCATTGCTTGAATAGACTAATTTCCAAAACCACCCCAACAGTAGGCCGATCGCCTTGTCAGGAAAAGATCAGAAGAATCTTTACTCAACGTCGCCATTGCCACCGCCGAAGGCAAGACGATGAACAACCTAAACATGACGACCGAGGTTGTCGACAAAGGGGAGCCGCTGGAGGATGGCGGCCGAGGAAAACTCCTTGGGAGAGACGCTGGCGAGTTCACCCTTTTTCTTTGAGAGGAAGACAGAACGACGCGTGTCGCACGCTTGCGGAGACCTGAGTTGGAGAGCAGGGGAGGAACACGTGTACTATCCATACGCCGATACCCCGGTCATACGTACATACGTTGGATTGGAGATCGAGTCGGAAATCTTATTCTCAGATTACGTACGTTTGATCACCATATAAAGTGTCACCTGATGCTTTCATCCGTACATTGGTCCTAGCCGCAAACGTACCCTGCACGAGAAGAAGCGGCACCTATGGAGGGACTTTTTCCTTCACAACGACGTCCTAGTCGAGACCTCACGAACGCCAAGGACGACGTAGCCACCCTATTCCATTGTGCGACGACATGCAAGCGGTGATGCGCCATTGACCCCCACTTTCTCAGGGGCTGCTGGCCTGAGAACGCTTCCTTGATTGGGTTCTTCACAGGTGAACGATGTGGAATGGGACGATTTGTCCAAAGGAATCGTACCAGCGCCACGGTCAGAGCTGGGCCGTGGTTGTCGCGCTCTTGGATCCTTATTGCATGTTGCCTCCACCAGCTTCTTAAATCACGCCGTGCCGCTCACCTCGCGTCATGGCCTCCTTCTCGTGAGCGTCCCTTCGAGTCGCACTGGTTCGAGTCAGACTGACCTAGCAGTGTGCAATCTGATCACCGGCACGTGTAGCTTGCTCCCTACTCTACTGTGCGGGTGGGCCGCCGACGACCGCGACACGAGCGGATATGCCATTATAACGAGTGCGGACTGTCCCTCCAATAATGAACAACCTCCAATGATATTGCCAAGAAACTATTCGTTCTTCAAAGTCGTACTCATCAGCTCCAGCCAGAATAACACAAAATACCATCTTCATACCTTCTCATCCGACGAGGCGAGCTGGAACATGCGTACTAAGAGCTTCGACCGTAATATGGATCCGGATGTCTACCAATGGTTCGGTACTACTGCCGTAGGCCATGGCATGCCACACTGGATTTATTGTAGTTGGGGTCCTAGGGACGAGTTACAACTTTCCTACAAGGCGCCTGCTAGGCGTCATCCGGCTCATAACTTGCAGGTATAAGCCGCCCTATCTATCGTCTGATGCGATTAATCGAGGCCATCAGTTTGTATCCCCACATCACAGCACGCCCGCGGCCCCGCAGCATTAACAGAGACAAACCGCTCCGTAGCAGACACTACTGTAGATCAGGGCGAGCAGCGGTTGCCGTCGGCCGCTAGCAGCACCGTCGGTGTCGCGGTGGGGCTGCAACGGAACATCGCCGGAGGTCGCCGCTGCTGTGATGGAGCATCGCTTGGCTGACGGTGTCATGGTGGAGCTGCAATGAAACATCACCGGAGGTCGTCGCTGCTACGGTGGAGCATCGCTGGACCGCCGACATCGTGGTGCTGCGTTGAAGCTTCTATAACACTGGCGATGAAGTTGCATTGCAGCAGGCGTTGGCCCGGTGCCATACCCAGGCAGAAGTTGAGCTGCAATGAAACATGGCTGGAGGTCGCCGCTGTTTACGGTGTCATGGTGGAGCTGCAATGAAATATCACCGGGGATCATCGCTGCTACGGTAGAGCATTGCCGGACCACCGACGTCGTGGTGCTGCGATGAAGCTTCTATAACGCCGGCGATAAAGTTGCGTTGCAGTAGACATTGGCCCGCTGCCATACCCCGGCAGAGGTTGAGTTGCCGCCGGTGTGTTGTGTTGCAGCAGGTGTCGCCGGCGAGGTTGCTTTGAAGCAGGCGTTGTCGTCGAGACGGCGACGACGAGGACACCCCATTGCTCGCAGCGATGACGGATGCAGCAGCGATGTTGGTGCCGTCCTCCAGTGCCGCAGCAAGGGTGCTGCTGCCAAAGCGGGGTCTGCAACAGCGGCAGTGGCGGCAGCAGCTCATTGCGGCGCGGTGGTCGGAGACAAGCGCAACAGTGGTGGTGGTGTGGTGCGGTGAGTGGTGATGGAGAAAACTAACAGAGCAAGGAGGAAGAAGAGACCTGCTCGTGGGGAGGGGATTTTTGTGGACGAGCTTCACGGGATAAAAGGATAAGGCTGGATGGCTATCGCGGTGGCTGGGCCCAAGCAGAGACACGCGTCGTCTTATGAAGGGGGATGATGACGCAAAAGATCAGTCGGGCAGAAGGATACTTTATCCAGTTAAGTTGAATATACTTACCAGTCATTTTTTTTTGCGAAGAATACTTACCAGTCATGTCTCCTTGAAAAATTTACCTTTCCCCGCTAACTTCCCCAGAGGTCGCCCATGCCTTACACTAGCCGTTGACGGGGTTGTATCGCTGCTCTGGATGTATAAATCAGGTCACCGGCTAGAGATAGAGATATGGGGACAACAAAAGGAAAATCAAAATGTGGACTGTGTTGAAATACAATTGTATAGGAATATGATTTGTGTTTAACTTGTAAACCTGTTCTATCCTTTCTTCTCCCGGTCTCCTCCTCTACCAACCTTATCTGAAGAGCAACTAGTTAACGAGCGCTCCTTCGGGAGCCTCGCAACGATCAGCGCCACTTGACGCGCTCTCAGTCATTCGCCACGTGTCGCGCTCTCAGCCATTCGTCACGTGTCGCGCTCTCGGAAAGGGAAAAAGAAAACACGTCTTCTGTTTTTTTTTCATTCGTAAGAGTCACGGTTTTGCTTTCGGGAGAGGCACGGTTGTGCTTTCGCGAGTGTCACAGCCGTGCCTCTCGAAAAGGGAAAAAATAAGAGTTTTTTGTTTTTCTTTCTTTCGCGAGAGTCACGATTTTGCTTTCGCGAGAGGCACGGTTGTGCTTTCGCGAGAATCACAGCCGTGCTTCTCGAAAACGAAAAAAAACGTTTTCTATTTTTTTCCCTTCCACGAGAGTAACGGTTTTGCTTTCACGAGAGGCACGGTTGTGATTTCGCGAGAGGCACGGGCGTGCCTCTTTCGGAAAGGAAAAAAAACCGTGCTCCCGGTTCGGTTTTTTCGCACGGTATTTTTTGTCCGGTTTTTTTAGTTTGTCAAAACCTATCAACATGGGATCTAGCTTTGAAGATCTCGACGCGAGAAGTCCAATGGTGAAAACGGTTCGAGATTTCGACGCACGGTTTAAGAGATAAAACATTTTGAATAAACGGATCTACGAAAAAAAGAAAACTCCCAGGTTGCGACAAGTGGCGCGTTGCATGTGCGCCACTTGTCGCGACCTGGGAAAATGGAGTGTTCTTTGGAACAAGTAGTCCTTAATTAGTGATTTCGCCTTCTCTATACTTCTCTCGATCAAACTCCTGATCGATTATCTTGTACGCTACGGCAACCTTGATATAAATAGAACTGCGGCCCTAGAAAAGGGTTCAACGCTTCCCATAGAATTTTACATGGTAATCAGAGCATCTTCTTCCTAGATCAAGGAGAGATCGCATCTAGAAAATCCTAGGCCAAATCACAAGACTCGCCATGACTACCCCCTCCACCCAATGAAGCAACATATCTTCCCTCGCCACCTCCCTCGCTTCATCATCCACCTTCGCCCCTTCATCCAGTAGCTCCCACACCATGAGTCTTGGGCAACCACCATAGGTGAGGTCACGAGGAATAATTTCCACATGTGGAAAGCTATCATGCTGGCACAAATCAAAGGCGCACAGATGGCACACCATCTCGACCCGACGAGCCAAGCGCCACCGGAAACCGTCACCGTCACCAAGGATCCTAGTCACTGTGAAGCCAAACCTTTGGCACATTTTAATGCCGGGCGACACCATTGGCCTCAATGACGTGTCGGTGTTGGAGCCATCAATGCAGGAAGAAAGTGAGAAGTACGGCTATGGCTTGGAGACACGCGACGAGCATCGCGGCTTGAGAAGGTCCAATGTCAGTGACCTGGTTTCTGCGCTCTCGATGTCTGTGCATGTGCTAAAGGAGGAGATGCCGTCTGGAAAGATGCGGTGGGTGAGGAAATATAAAGCGAGCCTTGCCGACCGTGTCTTATTTCTTGGATGTCCTAACAGTTTTGCAGTGGATGCCTCCCAGTTGCGTGGTGATGATGTGAGCGGTGGGTGCGCCTTCTTCGTTCATGATAGCTATCCGTGGTTAGAGCCGTGCTATGTGTTTTGGTACAGTCTCATCGATGACAAGGCCAAGTTTGTGGAGCAGTTGCCTAAAGGACGGCACAACGAGAAGTGCACGTGGCTCTTTCCGCCACCCACCATAAGTCAAATCAATGAAAGGCTTGAGGCTACTGTTAAATTGTGATCCAAATTCTAGTACCAGGTTGACTAGACGTAGTACAACCGGTGTGGGCGTTGCGTTGACGTCGACGCGTACGAGTACAACTCGTTTTCTTGTCCTCCAAGGACTCTCATGTATTGCCCTCTTATATACCCCATGTAGTCGCACCTCAGACGCCTGTCGTCTCGTGCTTGTAATACTCCTCCATCATAGTGATTGCGCCTTCGTGCGTCCGTGGTTTTCTCCCGCAAGGGTTTCCACGTTAAATCTCTGTGTCTCTCGTGTCTCGTTTTATCTCGTTATTATCTAACAAGTGGTATCAGAGCTGAGGTTCGTATACAAGATTTTTGAGACGAGAGATTAGGGTTCCGACGCGTGCACCGCTGCACGCGTATCAGGCGATCCGTCGAATCCGGTGCTGGATCGATTCGCCAACGAAGCCGAGACCGACAGAATCTCCGTTCGTACGGGCGCGTACAAATCGTTACAAGTTGCAGCCGTCCTTGTACGATCCGCCGTGCACTGCTCGCTAGCATCAAGCCCCGAGAAGGCCAGCCGCTGGCGCTCTTTTCTTGGCGTGAAGGATCACGTCGCTGCTACTATAAATCTACACACTCCAAGTCCCGAGGCAGCCACTAGCACTTTTCTTGGCTTCAAGTGGATTGCGTTGCTGCTGCTATACTAGTCCACCATCGAAGCCAAATTCATCTACTCCTCGACGGGAGTACTACTACCAGGTGCTACTGTTCCTTTTTGTTTGCTCCGCATAAATTAAATTCTGTCAAGAATTTTTTCTACCGGCTTGTACTATTTTGTGTACACAGTTTTTTATCGACTCATGGCATCCATGAAGTACGATCTTCCGCTGCTGGACCGTGACACAAGGTTTACCCTATGGCAAGTCAAGATGCGGGCGTTGTTGGCACAGTCCGACTATGATGAAGCACTGGATAGTTTTGGGAAACAAAGGATTCAGGACTGGACTGATGAGGAGAAAAGAATTGATTGTAAGGCTTTGTCACAAATTCAACTTCATTTGCATAATAATATTTTGCAGGAAGTTTTGAGCGAGAAAACTGCCGCCGCTCTATGGTTAAAGCTGGAAGGGATTTGCATGACTAAAGATCTCACCAGCAAGATGCATCTGAAGCAAAAATTATTCCTGCACAGGTTACCCGAGGGAGGTAATGTTTTGAATCATATTTCAGAATTTAAAGAGATCATATCTGATCTAGCTGCAATGGAGGTTAAGTATGAAGAGGAAGATACTGCTTTAATGTTACTTTGTTCACTGCCAAGTTCTTATACCAATTTTAGAGACACCATATTATACAGTCGTGATACTCTCACACTTAATGAAGTTTATGAAGCTTTGAACTCTAAGGAGAAGATGAAATTAATGGTGCCTCATGATGGTTCGAGTTCATCCCAAGCAGAGGGACTATCTGTTCGTGGCAGGACAAAGGAGAAGAACTCCAATAATGGAAACAGAGGCAAAAGTAAGAACGGCTACAGGGGCCGGTCGCAATCCAGAGACAAGAAGTATTGCAGGTATTGCAAGAGAGACGGGCATGACATCTCTGAGTGTTTCAAGTTGCAGAATAAGGAAAAGAGGAAAGGTAACAAACCAGGTGAAAATTCTGCTAACGTTGCTCGTGATGATAGTTTCGATGATGCTCTTGTCGTTATTGCTGGATGTGCTGAGACCAATGATGAGTGGGTACTTGATACTGCATGCACTTTTCATATGTGTCCACATAGAGATTGGTTTAACACTTTTGATTCCACTACTTCTGCTGGTTCCGTTTTGGGTTTTGATAATTCACCATGCAAGATTGAAGGCATAGGTTCTATTCGAATCAAGATGTTTGATGGCATAATCAGAACTTTGACAGATGTTCGGTATATTCCGAAGATGAAGAGAAATCTTATTTCTATGAGTGCCCTTGATGCAAAGGGATACAAGTATTCAGGTGGAGATAGTGTTTTGAAAGTCACCAAAGGTTCCCTTATTGTGATGAAAGGTGATTTAAGTTCGACCAATGGTCTTTATTACCTTCGAGATTCTACCGTTTCAGGTAACGCTACTCCAGCTATTTCAAAGAATTCTGATTGTGATGCTGCTAACCTTTGGCATATGCGTCTTGGACATATGAGTGAACTTGGTTTAGCAGAGTTAAATAAGAGAGGTCTTCTTGATGGATATGAACCTGGTAAATTGAAATTTTGTGAGCATTGTATCTTCGGCAAGCACAAGAGGGTGAAGTTCAATACTTCGACCCATACAACTGAAGGTATTCTTGATTATGTGCATTCTGATTTATGGGGATCATCTCGCAAGAAGTCACTAGGTGGTGCTAGTTACATGCTGACTATTATTGATGATTATTCAAGAAAAGTTTGGCCTTATTTCTTGAAGCATAAATATGAAGCATTCTCAGCTTTTAAGGAGTGGAAGATTATGATTGAAAGACAAACTGAAAGGAAGGTAAAAATACTTCGCACTGATAATGGTATGGAATTCTGTTCTAAGCAATTTAAGAATTATTGCAAGTCTGAAGGAATTGTCAGACATTACACCGTTCCTTATACTCCTCAACAAAACGGTGTTGCTGAGCGTATGAACAGGACCATTATTTCCAGAGCCCGTTGCATGTTGTCCAATGCAGGTTTGCATAGGCGTTTTTGGGCTGAGGCCGCTTCCATTGCTTGTTATCTCATTAACCGTTCACCATCTATTGCTCTTAATAAGAAAACTCCAATTGAGGTATGGTCTGGTTCACCTGCTGATTATTCACAGTTGAGAGTTTTTGGTTGCACTGCTTATGCTCATGTTGATAATGGAAAGTTGGAGCCTAGGGCTGTTAAGTGCATCTTTCTTGGTTATAAGTCTGGTGTTAAAGGTTTTAAATTGTGGAATCCTGAAACCCAGAAGGTTGTTATTAGCAGAAATGTTATCTTTAATGAATCTGCTATGTTACATGATGTTTCATCTACTAATGTTCCTGTTGAGAGTGAACAGCAGCCTATTGTTCAGGAGCCTACTGTTCAGGTGGAGCATGTTATTGATTCAGGTGATATATCTGGTAATGAAATTGTTGCACATGATGAACCCGTCGTTAATGATGATCATGTCACTCCCACTCCAAATCAGCATATTGTTCCACCCAGTTGGAATCTCGCACGTGACAGAGTTAGACGGGGTATTAATAAACCTGACAGGTTAATTGAAGAGTGCAATATTGTTTCTTTTGCTTTATCTGTTGCAGAAGAAATTGAAGGTAATTCTGAGCCTTCTTCATATTCCGAGGCTATTATTTCTGGTGATAGTAATAAGTGGATGACCGCTATGCATGATGAGATGGAATCACTTGAAAAGAATGGCACTTGGGATTTAGTAAAATTACCTAGAGAGAAGAAACCTATTCGTTGCAAGTGGGTTTTCAAGAGGAAAGAAGGTGTTTCTCCTAATGATGAGACAAGATATAAAGCAAGGTTAGTTGCTAAAGGTTATAGCCAGATTCCAGGTATTGACTATAACGAAGTCTTTTCTCCTGTTGTGAAGCATAGCTCTATTCGCACTTTACTCAGTATTGTTGCCATGCATGATCTTGAGCTTGAACAATTGGATGTTAAAACTGCATTCTTACATGGAGAATTAGAAGAGGATATTTATATGGAACAACCTGAAGGTTTTGTTATTCCTGGAAAAGAAAAGCTTGTCTGTAAGTTAAAGAAATCTCTTTATGGATTGAAGCAATCCCCTAGACAGTGGTACAAGAGATTTGACACCTTTATGCTCTCTCAAGGTTTCAAAAGGTCTAATTATGATAGTTGTGTTTATTTGAAAACTGTCAAAGGTTCAACTATTTATTTGCTCCTTTATGTTGATGATATGCTTATTGCTGCAAAGAGTATGTCAGAGATTAATGAACTAAAGAAGCAATTGAGTAATGAATTTGAGATGAAGGATTTGGGTGCAGCAAAGAAAATTCTTGGCATGGAAATATCCAGAGATAGACCATCTGGAAAAGTATATCTAAGTCAGAAGGGATATTTTGATAAAGTTCTTCGTCGTTTTAATATGCATAATGCCAAGCCGGTGAGTACACCGTTAGCTGCACACTTTAAATTGTCATCAGCTTTATGTCCTAAGTCAGATGCAGATATTGAGTACATGTCTAGAGTTCCCTATTCGAGTGCAGTTGGTTCACTTATGTATGCCATGGTTTGTTCTCGTCCTGACTTATCATATGCATTGAGTGTTGTTAGTAGATACATGGCTAATCCTGGAAAAGAGCATTGGAGAGCAGTTCAGTGGATTTTCAGATATCTACGTGGTACTTCTAATGCTTATTTACAGTTTGGGAAAACTAGAGATGGACTTGTTGGTTTTGTTGATTCTGATTTTGCTGGTGATTTGGATAAAAGAAGATCACTCACAGGTTATGTTTTCACCATTGGTGGTTGTGCTGTGAGTTGGAGAGCAACTTTGCAGTCTATTGTGGCTTGTTCCACTACTGATGCCGAGTATATGGCTATTTCTGAGGCATGCAAAGAAGCTATCTGGTTGAGAGGTTTGTACACTGAGCTTTGTGGAGATTCATCTTGCCCTACCATATTTTCTGATAGTCAAAGTGCCATATATCTTACAAAGAATCCAATGTATCATGAGAGGACAAAGCACATTGATGTCAGATTTCATTATATTCGAGATATTGTTGCTGAAGGCAATTTGAAGGTATGCAAGATAAGTACTCATGATAATCCTGCTGATATGATGACAAAGCCAGTTCCGACCAATAAGTTTGAGCTTTGCTCATGCTTAGTTGGTATTTCTCACTAGTCCTATGGACTTTGACGCACAAGGTGTTTATGCTGATTTGGATGGAGTTATTCACTTTCTTCGACTACTGAAGGGAATTTGGCTCAAGGTGGAGATTGTTAAATTGTGATCCAAATTCTAGTACCGGGTTGACTAGACGTAGTACAACCGGTGTGGGCGTTGCGTTGACGTCGACGCGTACGAGTACAACTTGTTTTCTTGTCCTCCAAGGACTCTCATGTATTGCCCTCTTATATACCCCATGTAGTCGCACCTCAGGCGGCCTGTTGTCTCGTGCTTGTAATACTCCTCCATCATAGTGATTGCGCCTTCGTGCGTCCGTGGTTTTCTCCCGCAAGGGTTTCCACGTTAAATCTCTGTGTCTCTCGTGTCTCGTTTTATCTCGTTATTATCTAACAGCTACAAAATGGTGGAACAAGAATGAGCAGCAGCAGGAGGCAGCCCCAATTCCAAGGAGCATTATAAACATTGAGAGACCTCAACAACAATATTACAAGCCTTGTTTTAAGGTGATTGTGCGCAACCTGCCTCGCACGGTCGATAGCTCTCAGCTGCGACGTTTCTTCAGCAAGCACGGCAAGGTGTTTGACGCTAAGGTGATCTGCAAGAAGAAAACCAAGACCCCAATGGTATTTGGGCGCGTGACCATTGCGATGGTGGACAAACAAGCCGATGCTGTCGCTGTTCTTGACGGACTGGTCAGTTCCATATACGTACTTTATTAACAAACTCATTCATTAATTAAACCATCATGTTCGTGCCAGATTATCAGATTCTATATGCTCGTCCTTGTTTAATTTTGTATTTGTGTAATGATCCATGGATTTCCCTTTTCCTCGGACCTGCAGGTTTTTCATGGATGCATCCTGAAGGTGCGCTAGGTAGGATAGCTGGACCAACAAGCAAATTCTGATTGATCGAAGCAGTATAGTCTTGGCGGCCATATATATCTTGCGTTGATGCTATTGCAACTTCTTAGTGGTGTGGTGGCAGCATTTTAATTAGTTAAATTGGTTACCTGGAAAATAATATCACGGACAATATCATCGCCATTGGTGAGCAATTTCTTTTGATTTATTTCTTTGGTTTCAGCTTCATTTTTATATAGTCGCATTAACTATCTTGGCAGTTCTACTACATAGTTCACTGTTGTCATATCACAATAAAAAAAAATCATGTAAAAATAATTTTTTTTCATGGGTCAATTTTTTTTTGTTTTGGAGGTAATATCACCAGTAGTGTCCAAATTTTATTCATAGTTCACTGCCTCGCACGGTAATATCATTAGACCCACGCTGAACCAAACGGATCATCGGAGCCTGCAGCCATAGCGTCCAAAAGTTTTGAATGCTGTCGGCACCACCAAAACGAGTACCATGAGGGGATGAACAACCACCTGAAAAGGCTAGTGGGAGCACAAAGATCCCCACACCCGCACCACCGGAACGCTTGAAGGCAGACCCACGCCTTCATGTTCCGCACCGCCGGTGCCGTGCCAGCGTGCCGGAGGGCGGCAACGAGGGGGGCCATCCAGTTTTTCTCGACACAAGACAGGGAATCCCAACGATTTCTAGCGGCGAAAAATTGATCTAAATGTACCCTCTTCGTTTCTAAATATAATTCTTTTAAAAGATTCCACTATAGACTACGTACAAAGTAAAATGAGTGAATCTATACTCTAAGAGTCATTCATATACGGGGATGGCGTATTGGCTCCTGGGTGAACAGTATCCCCGGAAAAAAATTAAAATTTTTCCAAAAAAATCTGAAAAATTTGTAGATGATCATGTTTAACCTTGATGCGGAATGCTTTACAATTTTGATGCGGAATGGAGCGGCGGTGTTTTGTCGGTGAAAATACCTAATTTGGGATGACACTTTGGGGTGACATTTGGTATTTGATTCTTTTTCGCATGCCAAAATGCTTAACCTTTTTTGAGGTAACATTTTTATGTGAGAAAGATCACAAAGTCAATTTGTCTCAATTTTTTTGATATCTGAAAAAACCCATTTTGCCCCAGGAGCATGTGCTCCCGGGAGCCAAATTAACTTTCTGATTTATATACATCCGAATGTAGTCTATATTTTTCTAAAAGGTAATATAGTAATATCACGAAGATAGCAAATACACCCAGCCTCTGCACCAACAAGATGTCATAAAGACATCCAGATGCACACAGCCCGAAAATAAAAAAACAAATGTAAAAAACTAAATGCCTCGCCACAGTGATCGACTTCTCTCAGCAGCAACACACAAACAAAAACCAAAGACGATGCCCGGAAAACATAGGTCTCCTAAAGCGACGCCTTCAAGAAGGGAACGGTGCACAAGCGCCGTCATTGCCTGATCCAAGATCTTAGGTTTCCAACCTGGACAAAGTCTACGCTCTCAAAAGAATATCTTTAGCAAGGCAATTGCCAGGCACAATCAATGAAGGTCCGACTTTAGGTTTTCACCCTGAAAGGCACGACTCGGTACCTGAGGAGCACCACCCAAAATGAAATCCTCCAGTGCTGCCGCCCCCACTTGTCACTACTGCTTCTGAAACTTATAAAACACCAAGCTGACTCCATAGCCTCCATGTCCCTCTCCGCCTTACGGATCTTCCGATCTCAGCCAGCATGACATTCTCCATCACTGTCTATGCAATGAGAGTCGAGATACCGATATGTCCCATGGTTCCAACAAACAACATAGCTTCGCGCCGCGCCCTCGTGTAACCGCATAGGCCGATATGGACACTCACCACCGGAATCTAACTGATTCAGATATCCTTGGGCAAGATCTCCGGCAGCAGTTCCGGAACACGTCGACGACGAGATCGAGGAGGACCAATCAAGCAGATCGTTGCCGTGATGCAATAAGAGCACTCAGACCGCCACCACACGTAAGAGCACTCAGACCGCCACCACACCGCTACCGAGCGCTCGCAGCCATCTCCCGGGGGAACAAGCACGCCTACACCATCCCCCATGCCGCAGCTCTCATGCTACTCCTTTTCTCTTCCCAGCAACAGCAAAAGCAACGCATGCAATTACCGTCGAAATAGTCACGCTGCATGCATGCATGCATGCATGTTCTGTACGTGCATGCAACAAACTAGGGATGATTAATTCGAGGGAGTACACTAATACTCCCTCCATGTCAAAATTGTTGAGACCATCCAAGAATAAAAATAAGATTAAGGAAAAAAATCTTTCAAAATCTAAGCATGGCTACAGAACAAAATCTATCCTACCACTATACCGGCGCCTCTCTTGGTTACATCACAAACTCTAATGAAAATACGTGGTTGATTTGGTGAGGTCCAAACGTATGCAACAGTGCAGCCGTTCCGAGTGAGAGCCACACATGTCGTGCATGCATGCATTCGTCATGTGAAGAGAAAGAGAAAATAAAAAATAATATAAAGCATGAATGAGTTGCATCCAGCTCGGTGGGCAGTGTTATACTCATGACAATGTAAATGGATATCTGATGATTTAGGGGGGATTTGGCATGCATATATATAGTCCATCGGAATGGGTATATCTTTCTTTCTGTACTCACTAGTAGTAAGTCAGCTAGCTATAGCTATACTAGATATAAGCATGTGGTACTGAGCTATTAGCAAGGCATTTCAGTAATTATTACTTGTTTCAAAATCAAATGTTATTTATGTATGTACAATTAGTTGCTATGAGATGTGGGAGTGAAACAAGCAACCCAGGTGTTTTCGGATGCGACTATTGTGAAAGAGCTGATCCGGATAAGGAGGGAGAGTGTTGTGCCATTTGTATCATCTAATCCATCCATTGACAATGGTGGAGCCAAGCAGAAGTGTGTTGTTTGTGTGCATGCGCTTGGGACCTTTCCATGCCGGGACTTTCATGTATGGGTGCCTTGAAGCTCGCTCGACTCTTTTTAGCAATCCATTGAGAATTGTTCTCTTTCGCATGCGCTTCTCTGGCAATAGAACTTCAACTAAAACGAACGACGGATCGTAGACAAATGAAGCATTACTATATCTCTAAAAAGTTGTTTTCGGAATTTGGCATATATTTGGGTTCGGACCATCCATAAGTCCTTGTTGCTTCTTCTTCTCCTATAATGAAAACTTGCAGCTCTCCTGCATAGGCTGCATGATTCAAAACTTTTTTTTGGGGTGGGGGGGGGGGGGGGGGGGGGGGCTCATTTAGGGTTTAGATATGTCGGGTACGGAAAAACCCTAATAGTAGCATGGGGGTAATGGCCTAGCAGTAGTGCGGGACCCATGCTACTGCTAGCGCGCTATATCTAACTAGTTAATAGTAGCGCGGGCCCATGCTGCTGACACTCATTCGCCCCCTCTCTTTCAAGCAACAGGGAAAGCAATGCATGCAAGTACCGCCCAAATTGTCACGCTGCATGCATGCATGTTCTGTACATGCATGCAACAAGCTAGGAATGAGTAATTCCACGCGTAAACTAATACTCCTACGTGTCGAAAATGTTAAGAGCATCGAAAACAAAGCATGACCATTGAAAAATCATTAAAAAATAAAGCATGGCCACCGAAAAAAATCGATCTTGCCACTGAACCGGCACCTCTTTTGATTACATCACAAAATCTAATTAAAATGCTCGGTTAATTTGGTGAGGTCCAAACGTACGGAACAGCGCGGCCGTTTCGTGTGAGGGCCACACATGTTGTGCACGCATGCATTGGTCATGTGAAGACAAAGACAAAACAATGTAAAGCATGAACAGATTGCATCCAGCTAGGTGGGCAGTGATAATACTAATGCCGATCTACATGGATATGTGACGATTTTGCTAGCTATTTGGCTGGCATATATATAGTCCATCGGAATGTGTATATCTTCCTTCCGGTACTAACTAATAATATAGTAGGAGTAAGTCTGCTATCAATAGCTATACTGATGGAAGCATATAGTCGTGCGCTAGTAGCAAGACATTTGAGTAACTATTACTTGCTTCAAAATCATTCCTCGGTCGATTGTTAACTACTCCCTCCGTTCCAAAATAGATGACTCAACTTTGTACTAACTATAAAGTTGAGTCATCTATTTTGGAACGGAGGGAATACGTATGTAGAATTAACTGCTATGATGTTGGAGTGAAACAAGCAATCCAGGTGTCTTCCGATGCGAGTAGTGTGAAGGAGCTGATCCGGATAGGGACGGTGAGTGTTCTGCCATTAGCATCATCTAATGTGTCACCAACCAGCAGTGGTGGCACATCACCTTTATGTGGGTCGAGCCCTCCTGCTGTGTTGCTGCTTGCTGGTTAGACTGCCCCTCCAGCTGCCTCTACTCTCCAGTGCTTCCCCCTCCCCTGCCCTGCTTCTCGCCGTGGGCACGCACCAGGACGGCCTGCAGGTCGTCGCAGAGCAGCGCCTCCTACATCTGCTGCAGCGCGAAGCTTTGCAGCTCCCGCACGACTCGTCGGCGAAGCCCAGGCTGCTCGTCCCACCATATGCCGCCGCCGACGAGATCTGCAGTTCCCTGGCTCTTCCCGGCACCGCGCCGCCCGCGTGTAGTTTCCCGTCCCCGTCGGCTCGGCTCAGAACGGGAGGCGGCAGCGGAGATCTCCCCGTCATCCTGGACCACGGCATGGGATGCAGCTTGCGCCACTGAGTGCGGCAGCAGGCCTCGAGGATGGCGGAGGAGGCGGGAAGGAGGACTGGGTGGGGATGGCGGCGGCCTGCGCCTGTGAGCGGGACGGCGGAGAAGGCGGGGAAGGAGGACTGGGTGGGGACGCTAGCTCGTGCGCGCTCACTGCTAGGTGGGACCAATGGCAGACACCAGCGGACGACAGCGGTCGAGCAGAGCGTCCGCTTTGTACCCATTTCTTCCCAGATTTGGGCCAAGTTTGGGTCGGGGACGGACAGCACGCGGACACGGGCGTTCCTTTGGGTTGCCCCGTTGGGTCAAGTTTTGTCTCAGGATGATCCAAACGGAGAAAATGGGTTGCCCCATTGCTTGGATATACTACCTCCATTGTAAAATAAGACGTTGGGGCATTTAAAATTAAACTGCCCCAACGTTTTATATTTAGGAATGGAGGTAGTTGGTAACAAATCATTACAATATACAATTACGGGGAGCAAATTTTTGACAATCTAGTTGTCTCCTTGATTGGTTACCTGGATGTGATGCCTATTATCAGTGGTATTTGAATGATTATTTAGCTAGCCTCCCTTGGTTGATGTTGCTGATTGCTTGTTTCTTTAGAAGGCTACAGAGAAAAAGTGTGTGTACCTAGAAGCAATACAAAAGACATCTTTATCAACGAAACCTAACTAATGAAGATATACCTCCCATGATAGTTTTGTCGAATTAAAATACAGTTACAGTTGGGAACATACATAGTATAAGATTATGAACAGAAGAATAAAACCAAATAGAATATCAAATGCATGTCAACATAATATTTTATTACTGCACATCATTTTCCGTTGTTTGACATGATGGAGAAGTGCAATTCGATATAGTCACTTATCACAGACAACACATATACAAGAGTTTACCAAAATGTTATCAGCATGACAATACGAGTGATCAAGGAGATTCCGCCACTTCTGCTCGCATGTTGCCTGGCAGGTAACAGGAAAACAAATAAAAGGTTCCCAAAAAGCACGATAGGTATGGCAATTCCCTGTTGACAAGAAAATATGTCAGTAAGAGATATCCAAACTAAGAAACTTGTGCAGTTCTACTCCGCTTGGAGGGATAAAGGAAACACGTATATAGGGACATGGAGATTGCTTTCTTGCGAGCATGGCTTGAATTTCCTAGCAGCACAAGCACCATAAGGCAAAAAAGACTAGTCTTCCCCTCCATATATCTGATTCTCGTTTCTGTTTGGGGTTCCAGAATCATACATGATGTTATCTTATATAGTTGTCGCCAGACAACATTTACTCCCCATTCACTCAAGTATATTAAAAAAGATCTGGTGAAATCATCAATCTATATCTATATCTATATCCATCTATTTATATATATCTATATCTATCTATCGATATATATATCAATATCTATACTTCTATATCTATAGCTATATACTTATATACTTACTTATACTAATTATAGACTGCCAATAAATTCTCATGTTAATCAGAAATTATGAAAACCGTTTATCTGGTCGGACCGGTAAATATTAAGTTCTAGATAAATAAATCTATAAACTTCTCAGAAAAAAAAACAGTAAAAAAGGCCCATAATATTGAAGAGGAAAATATAGACCATTGATTTAAAGGGCCTAGGCTATTACGACTCAGATCAAATAAAATCGTGCAACTCTTATTTTTGTGCAATTAGATGACGTACAAGAGATGAACTTTCTTTCCCCACAGGTTAAAAATGTAAAAATGTACCCATCCACGTGCATGTATGTTAGAGTTGTGTCAAATATTATTTGTACAAGGTAGGTTACAGTTGGACATGGATTTGGAGTGCGTGTAGAAAGAGTATGAGTCGTGTCCTATTAGGACATCTGTACCCCTAGGCCTCTTATATAATGAGGGGTAGACACAAACCTATGCTATAGCACATGCACGCGGGGGCACCGACGGCGTGTGCCGGTGCCCGGGCGGCCAGGGTGCGGTATTGTAGCGGTGCCATGGGGAGGAGCGTCCGTAGTCAGGACCCGGAGATGTAGCAATATCGTTGAATCTCGTTAACAAATCTCGGTGTCGTGCATTTCAATGATTTCTTGTTTCTCGCTGGATAGACTAGCACCTCGGATTTATTGTAACACTGAAGAGAAGATCTTTAACGAAAAAAAGCACACTCATCAAATGGAGGAAAGACAGATAGGGCCTAGCCCAGTTAGAGCTCGGGCTGCACAGGTGGGCTGCCAGCTCGAAGCGAGAGTCCCCTAAAAAACATGAAAGCGAAGGACTCAACAGCCTCCGGGGTTATGCGTGATTTAATACTTTGTGTGATAAAGATGGAGCATAGCCAGACTATATGATTTTGTAGGGATAACTTTATTTGGTCATGTTATTTTGAGAAGGCATGATTGCTTTGTTAGTATGCTTGAAGTATTATTGTTTTTATGTGAATATTAAACTTTTGTTTTGAATCTTATGGATCTGAATATTCATGCCACAATAAAAAAATTACATGGATAAATATGTTAAGTAGCATTCCGTATCAAAAATTCTGTCTTTATCATTTACCTACTCGAGTATGAACAGGAATTAAGTTTGAGGATGCTTGATATGTCTCCAACGTATCTATAACTTTTTATTGTTCGATGCTATTATATTATCTGTTTTGGATGTTTTATATGAATTAATATGCTATTTTGTATTATTTTTGGGACTAACCTATTAACCTAGACCCCAGTGCCAGTTTCTGTTTCCCCCCCTGTTTTTGAGTTTTCCAGAAAACGAATATCAAACGGAGTCCAAACGGAATAAAAATTTCGCGATGATTTTTCTTCGACCAGAAGACATCCACGGAACTTGGAGACAAAGTCGGAAGAGTCTCGAGGGCACCATAAGCCCTCGGGGCGCGCCCCCCGGCTTTTTGCCCCCTCGGGAGTCCACAGACCTCCCTCTTAGCTCTATAAATCCCAAAATAATCCCAAACCATCTTGGGGCCTTTTCTGAAGATCTGCCAGAGGGGGATTCGATCATGGAGGGCATCTACATAAACCCTATTGCCCTTCCGATGAAGCGTGAGTAGTTTATCACAGACCTACGGGTCCATAGTTAGCAGCTACATGGCTTCTTCTCTCTCTTTGATCTTCAATATCATGTTCTCCTCGATCTTCTTGGAGATCTATCCGATGTAATATTATTTTGCGGTGTGTTTGTCGAGATCCGATGAATTGTGGATTTATGATCTGATTATCTATGAATATTATTTGAATCTTCTCTGAATTCTTATACGCATGATTTGATATCTTTGTATTTCTCTTCAAATTATTAGTTTGGTTTGGCCAACAAGATTGGTATTTCTTGAATTGGGAGAGGTGCTTAGTTTTGGGTTCAATCTTGTGGTGTGCTCACCCAGTGACATAGTAGGGGTAGCGAGGCACGTATTGTATTATTGCCATCAAGGGCAAAAATATGGGGTTTGCATCATATTGCTTGAGTTTATCCCTCTACATCATGTCATCTTACTTAAGGCGTTACTCTGTTCTCTTGAACTTAATACTCTAGATGCAGGCAGAAGTTGGTCGATGTGTGGAGTAATAGTAATAGATGCAGGCAGGAGTCGGTCTACTTGACACTGCGTGATGCCTATATTCATAATCATTGCTTATATACCGTCATAACTTTGCGCGTGTCTATCAATTGCTCGACAGCAATTTGTTTACCAACCATATGCTTTCTTTCAGGAGAGTAGCCTCTAGTGAAACCTATGGCCCCGGGTCCATTTTCCATCATATATTTTTAGATCTATAAACCAAAAACCCCGAAAATACCTCGCTAAAATTTATTTGTTTTTACTTTGTTTTACGTTTTAGCAATCTTTTATATCTATCTCTATCAAATCTCACCATTGCAATTGACCGTGAAGGGATTGATAACCCCTTTATCGTGTTGCGTGCAAATGTTTGATTGTTTGTACAGGTTGGAGACTTTCTTGTACCTCCTATTGGGTTGATACCTTGGTTCTCTAAGTGAGGGAAATACTTATCTCTACTTTGCTGCATCACCCTTTCCTCTTTAAGGGAAAAACCAACGCAAGCTCAAGAAGTAGCAAGGACCACGCCAGAGAGGACTACTTGGTGATGCACAATCAGGCGCACCCGCGGGTCATGGACAGTAAATAGCGTAATATGCAAACAAGGTAATGCATCTACAACTCAAAAGAAACGTAAAAGCTGTTAGAAGTCCCTTGTCAATCGGCAAACAAGGTAACGTGTCTAGATGCTCTTAGGCCATTTTTGGTTAATAGGGATTTTGTAGGAATTCTAAAGGATGGGAACTATATGTAGGAAAAAAATCCTTTGAAGTCATTTGGTTTGTAGAAAGGAATTTATATTTCTGTGTAGCATGGGAATCAATTCTTAACATTTTAAATGAAAAAATAATTTACCTAGGCAAAATGAAGAAATTACTATCTTATGCATCGTATGATATCTCTTTCTCTATAGGAATTGAGATCCATATCATCACACTTCCTATGATTCTTCTATTCCTATATTATTCTTGTCCTATGAACCAATACTATTCTTATAAGTTATGATCTTTGTTTGTGGATAGCCAGTTGGCAATAGATTGTAGTTGATTGCCAAAACTCCCTTATCCCCAGAAGGAAAAAAGAAATGCCATGGAAGAAGACAACGCACCTCTGATCCCTCTTTGCTTTCACCACCCTCAGAGATCACCACGACCCATCCGCCTTCCCTCTCTCCACTTGCGTTGGCCTCAAATTTCGGGGAGATTAATAGCATATTTGATAAAAATTCTAGAAATTAAGTACAAGAAACTACAACTTGCTGTTAAAAACAAGTGTAGTTGGAACTCCACACCCACCGTGACAATTGCAAACACAACGCAGAAGGGCCTGCCCTAAACCAATCATCTAGCTGCGTCAGAATAGAAGTTGTGAAGTAAATATGCCCTAGGGGCAATAATAAAGTTGTATTTTATATTTCCTGATTGATGACAAAGGATTATTATTCATGCTAGAATTGTATTGATCAGAAACGTAAATACATGTGTGAATACATAAACTAATAATGTGTCCCTAGTAAGCCTCGACTAGACTAGCTCCTTGATCAAAGATGGTTAAGGATTACTAACGATGGACATGTGTTGTCATTTGATAACGGGATCTGATGTCTACTACACAACCTTCTTCTTGTAGACGTTGTTGGGCCTGCAAGTGCACAGGTTTGTAGGACAGTAGCAAATTTCCCTCAAGTGGATGACCTAAGGTTTATCAATCCGTGGGAGGAGTAGGAGGAAAATGGTCTCTCTCAAACAACCCTGCAACCAAATAACAAAATGTCTCTTGTGTCCCCAACACACCCAATACAATGGTAAATTGTATAGGTGCACTAGTTCGGCGAAGAGATGAAGATACAAGTGCAAAATAGATAGTAGATATAGGTTTTTGTAATCTGAAAATATAAAAACAGCAAGGTAGCAAGTAATAAAAGTGAGCGTAAACGGTATTGCAATGATAGGAAACAAGGCCTAGGGTTCATACTTTTACTAGTGTAAGTTCTCTCAACAATAATAACATAGATAGAACATATGACAAGCCTCAACATGCGACAAAGAGTCACTCCAAAGACACTAATAGCGGAGAACAAACGTAGAGATTATGGTCACCTAGATACTCCATTGTCACCTCAAGTATCCGTGGGCATGATTATACGATATGCATCACACAATCTCAGATTCATCCAACCAACATAAAAGTACTTCAAAGAGTGCCCCAAAGTTTCTACTGGAGAGTCAAGAACGTGTGCCAACCCCTATACATAGGTTCCCAAGTGTCACGAAACCCGCAAGTTGATCACCAAAACATACATCAAGTGGATCAATAGAATAACCCATTGTCACCACGGTCATCCCACGCAAGACATACATCAAGTGTTCATAAAATACTCAATCCAATAAGATAACTTCAAAAGGGGAAACTCAATTCATCACAAGAGAGTAGAGGGGGAGAAACATCATAAGATCCAACTACAATAGCAAAGCTTGGGATACATCAAGATCGTTCCATAGATGGAACACGCGAGAGAACACAGGAGAGAGAGATCAAACACATAGCTACTGGTACATACCCTAGGCCCCGAGGGTGAACTACTCCCTCCTCGTCATGGATACCGTCGGGATGATGAAGATGGCCTCCAGTGATGGGATCTCCCTCCGGCAGGGTGCCGGAACGGGGTCCTGATTGGTTTTTGGTGGCTACAGAGGCTTGCGGTGGCGGAACTCCCGATCTATCTTCTGTTCTGGAAGTTTTAGGGTACGTAGGTATATATGGGTGCAGGGAGAACGTCGGTGGAGATAAGGGGGCCCCACGAGGCAGGGGGGCGCGCCCAGGGGGGAGGGCGCGCCCCCACCCTCGTGAGGACCTCCCGTATCTTCTGACGTGGGGTCCATGTCCATCAGGTGGGTTTCCTTCCAAAAATATCTTCTCCAGTTGATTTCATTTTGTTTTGACTCCGTCTGATATTCCTTTTCCTCGAAACACTGAAATAGGCATAAAACAGCAAATCTGGGCTAGGCCTCCGGTTAATAGGTTAGTCCCAAAAATAATATAAAAGTGGATAATAAAGCCCAATATTGCCTAAAACAGTAGATAAAGTAGCATGGAGCAATAAAAAATTATAGATACGTTGGAGACGTATCAAGCATCCCCAAGCTTAATTCCTGCTTGTCCTCGAGTAGGTAAATGATAAAAAAGAATTTTTGATGCGGAGTGATACTTTGGCATAATTTCAATGTAAATCTTCTTAATTGTCATGTGAATATTTAGATCCGAAAGATTCAAGATAAAAGTTCATATTGACATAAAAATAATAATACTTCAAGCATACTAACTAAGCAATTATGTCATCTCAAAATAACATGGCCAAAGAAAGTTCATCCCTACAAAATCATATAGTTAGGTTATGCTTCATTTTCGTCACACAAAGATATTCCCAACTTCTATACCCCCGATGACAAGCCAAGCAATTGTTTCATACTCAAATAATCTCAAACTCTTTCAACTTTCACGCAATACATGAGCGCGAGCCATGGATATAGCACTATGGGTGGAATAGAATATGATGATGGGGATTGTGTGGAGAAGACAAAAAAGGAGAAAGTCTCACATTGACGAGGCTAATCAACGGGCTATGGAGATGCCCATCAATTGATGTCAACATGAGGAGTAGGGATTGACATGCAACGGATGCACTAGAGCTATGAATGCTCAACAAAAGAAAACTAGTGGGTGTGCATCCAACTTGCTTGCTCATGAAGACCTAGGGCATTTGAGGAAGCCCATCGTAGGAATATACAAGCCAAGTTCTATAATGAAAAATTCCCACTAGTATGAACAAGACAACTTATGATACTCACTACATGAAGAACAAGGTGCTACTTTGAAGCACAAATATATGAGACTCACAACATGAAGAACAAGGTGCTACTTTGAAGCACAAGTGTGGTAAAAGGATAGTAACATTGTCCCTTCTCTCTTTTTCTCTCATTTTTTATATATTTTTATATTTTTTTATTTGGGCATTTTCTCTTTTTTTTTGTGGCCTCTCTTTTTTTTTATTTGGGCTTCCTTGGCCTTTTTTTTCGTCCGGAGTCTCATCCCGACTTGTGGGGGAATCATAGTCTCCATCTTCCTTTCCTCACTTGGGACAATGCTCTAATAATGATGATCATCACACTTTTATTTCTCTTACAACTCAACAATTACAACTCGAAACTTAGAGCAAAATATGACTCTATATGAATGCCTCCGGCGGTGTACCGGGATGGTGCAATGAATCAAGAGTGACATGTATGAAAAATAATGCATGGTGGCTTTGCCACAAATACGATGTCAACTACAAGATCATGCAATGGCAATATGACAAAAGTAAAGTATGTCATGATGAACGGAGCGGTGGAAAGCTGCATGGCAATATATCTCGGAATGGCTATGGAAATGCCATAACAGGTAGGTATTGTGGCTATTTTGAGGAAGATATAAGGAGGTTTATGTGTGAAAGAGCGTATCATATCACGGGGTTTGGATGCACCGGCGAAGTTTGCACCAACTCTCAATGTGATAAAGGGCAATGCACGGTACCGAAGAGGCTAGCAAATGCGGAAAGGTACACGTGCGTATAATCCATGGACTCAACATTAGTCAAAAGAACTCATATACTTATTGCAAAAATCTAGAAGTCATCAAAAATCAAGTACTATGCGCATGCTCCTAGGGGGATAGATTGGTAGGAAAAGACCATCGCTCGTCCCCGACCGCCACTCATAAGGATGCACAAGCCAGGTACACTTCATGTTTCAAATTTGTTACACAACTTTAACCATATGTGCATGCTACGGGACTTGCTAACTTCAACACATGTATTTCTCAAATTCACAACTATTCAGTAAGCACAACTTTGATATTATCACCTCCATATCTCAAAACAATTATCAAGCATCAAACTTAATTTAATTCACTCAGAAAGAAAGTTTCACATATCTTGAACACCAAGTATATTAACATTAAGCAAATTACCATGCTATTAATGACTCTCAAAATAATATAAGTGAAGCATGAGAGATCAAGTTTCTTTAAAACAAATCCACCACCGTGCTCTAAAAGATCTAAGTGAAGCACTAGAGCAAAAACTATCAAGCTCAAAAGATATAAGTGAAGCACATAGAGTATTCTAGCAAATTCCAATTTGTGTAAGGCTCTCTCTCATTAAAGAATTTCAGATCTTGATACTTCAATTAAAACAGCAAGCGAAGCTAAAGAAAACTAGAATGCAAGGATATCACAACTCATGTGAAGAAGCAAAAACTTAGACTCAACCGATACTAACCGATAGTTGTTGAAGAAGAAAGGTGGGATGCCTACCGAGGCATCCCCAAGCTTAGATGCTTGAGACTTCTTGAAATATTATCTTGGGGTGCCTTGGGCATCCCCAAGCTTGAGCTTTTGTGTCTCCTTAATTCCTCTCATATCATGGTTTCTCTTTTTATCAAAAGCTTCATTCACAACAAACTCAACAAGAACTCGTGAGATAGGTTATTATAAACCAATGCAAAAACTTATCATATTCTACTGTAACAAATCACTTAAATTATTATTCAACATTGAATACTAAATGCCTCTGCATATTTAATACTCCTATCATCAAATAGAATCAATAAACAAGCAAACATATGCAAACAGTGCAAACATAACAGCAATCTGCCAAAACAGTATAGTCTGTAAAGAATGCAAGAGTATCAATACTTCCCTGACTTCAAAAATTATGAACTAAAATTCCCACTGTAATAAATTTATCATATCTCAATATGCAAAAATATTCAATGTTAGACCATGTTCTGAATTTTCTAGAGAATTTTTGCAACAGTCGTAAACTTTCTGTTTTCAAACAGCAACATGTAAACTAGCAAAATAAGCATGACAAAGGCTATCCTTGACTTTTTTATTGAAACTAAAGATGCAAAACACTATTCTAACTAACAGCAAGCAAAAACTAACAAAATAAATTGACGCTCCAAGCAACACAAATATCATGTGGCGAATAAAAATATAGCTCCAAGTGAAGTTACCGATGAACGAAGACGAAAGAGGGGATGCCTTCCGGGGCATCCCCAAGCATAGTTGCTTGGTTGTCCTTGAATATTACCTTGGGGTTCCTTGGACATCCCCAAGCTTAGGCTCTTGCCACTCCTTATTCCATAGTCCATCGAATCTTTAGCCAAAACTTGAAAACTTCAACCACACAAAACTTAACAAAAAACTCGTAAGCTCCGTTAGGATAAGAAAATAAACCACCACTTAGGTACTGTAATGAACTCATTCTAAATTCATAGTGGTGTAATATCTACTGTACTCCAACTTATCTATGGTTCATACCCTCCGATACTACTCATAGATTCATCAAAATAAGCAAACAACACATAGAAAACAGAATCTGTCAAAAACAAAACAGTCTGTAGTAATCTGTATCAAACGTATACTTCTGGAACCCCAAAAATTATGAAATAAACTGCTTGACCTGAGCAATTTGTCTATTAATCATCTTCAAAAAGAATAAACCTAAAATCACTCTCCAGTAAAAGATGTCAGCTAATCTCATGAGCGCTAAAGTTTCTGTTTTTCACAGCAAGATCATATAAACTTCACCCAAGTCTTCCCAAAGGTTCTACTTGGCACTTTATTGAAACAAAAGCTATAAAACATGATTACTACAGTAGCATAATCATGTGGACACACAAAAACAGTCAGGATAAATATTGGGTTGTCTCCCAACAAGCGCTTTTCTTTAATGCCTTTTAGCTAGGCATGATGATGACAATGATGCTCACATAAAAGATAAAATTGAAACATAACGGGAGCATCATGAAGCATATGACTAGCAGATTTAAGTCTAACCCACTTCCTATGCATAGGGATTTTGTGAGCAAACAACTTATGGGAACAATAATCATCTTGCATAGGATGGCACAACAAGCATAACTTCAAGAATTTAAGCACATACAGAGGAAACTTGATGTTATTGCAATTCCTACAAGCATATGTTCCTCCCTCATAATAATTTTCAGTAGCATCATGAATGAATTCAACAATATAACCATCACCTAAAGCATTCTTTTCATGATCTACAAGCATAGAATTTGTAATACTCTCCACATAAGCAAACTTCTTCTTTATAGCATATGTATCATCACAATAATCATCATAAATAGGAGGCATGTTATCATCATAGTAAATTTGCTCATCAAAGCTTGGGGGATAAAATATATCATATTCATCAAACATAGCTTCCCCAAGCTTGTGGCTTTGCATATCATTAGCATCATGGATATTCAAGGAATTCATACTAACAACATTGCAATCATGCTCATCATATAAAAACATTCTATTGATTTCTTTCTTCTAGTACTTGAGCACAATTTTCCTTTCCATCATACTCACGAAAGATATTAAAAAGGTGAAGCGTTTGAGACAAACTCAACTCCATTTTTTGTAGTTTTCTTTTATAAACTAGACTAGTGCTAAAACAAGAAACAAAAAGATTCAATTGCAAGATCCAAAGATATACCTTCACTTACCTAGCCTCCCCGGCAACGGCGCCAGAAAAGAGCTTGATGTCTACTACACAACCTTCTTCTTGTAGACGTTGTTGGACCTACAAGTGCACAGGTTTGTAGGACAGTAGCAAATTTCCCTCAAGTGGATGACCTAAGGTTTATCAATCCGTGGGAGGAGTAGGAGGAAGATGGTCTCCCTCGAACAACCCTGCAACCAAATAACAAAAAGTCTCTTGTGTCCCCAACACACCCAATACAATGGTAAATTGTATAGGTGCACTAGTTCGGCGAAGAGATGAAGATACAAGTGCAAGATAGATAGTAGATATAGGTTTTTGTAATCTGAAAATATAAAAACAGCAAGGTAGCAAGTAATAAAAGTGAGCGTAAACGGTATTGCAATGATAGGAAACAAGGCCTAGGGTTCATACTTTCACTAGATGCTTACCGAGGCATCCCCAAGCTTAGATGCTTGAGACTTCTTGAAATATTATCTTGGGGTGCCTTGGGCATCCCCAAGCTTAAGCTTTTGTGTCTCCTTAATTCCTCTCATATCATGGTTTCTCTTTTTATCAAAAGCTTCATTCACAACAAAATCAACAAGAACTCGTGAGATAGGTTATTATAAACCAATGCAAAAACTTATCATATTCTACTGTAAAAAATCACTTAAATTATTATTCAACATTGAATACTAAATGCCTCTGCATATTTAATACTCCTATCATCAAATAGAATCAATAAACAAGCAAACATATGCAAACAATGCAAACATAACAGCAATCTGCCAAAACAGTATAGTCTATAAAGAATGCAAGAGTATCAATACTTCCCTGACTTCAAAAATTATGAACTAAAATTCCCACTGTAATAAATTTATCATATCTCAATATGCAAAAATATTCAATGTTAGACCATGTTCTGACTTTTCTAGAGAATTTTTGCAACAGTGGTAAACTTTCTGTTTTCAAACAGCAACATGTAAACTAGCAAAATAAGCATGACAAAGGCTATCCTTGACTTTTTTATTGAAACTAAAGATGCAAAACACTATTCTAACTAACAGCAAGCAAAAACTAACAAAATAAATTGACGCTCCATGCAAAACACATATCATGTGGCGAATAAAAATATAGCTCCAAGTGAAGTTACCGATGAACGAAGACGAAAGAGGGGATGCCTTCCGGGGCATCCCCAAGCATAGTTGCTTGGTTGTCCTTGAATGTTACCTTGGGGTTCCTTGGGCATCCCCAAGCTTAGGCTCTTGCCACTCCTTATTCCATAGTCCATCGAATCTTTAGCCAAAACTTGAAAACTTCAACCACACAAAACTTAACACAAAACTCGTAAGCTCTGTTAGTATAAGAAAATAAACCACCACTTAGGTACTGTAATGAACTCATTCTAAATTCATATTGGTGTAATATCTACTGTACTCCAACTTATCTATGGTTCATACCCTCCAATACTACTCATAGATTCATCAAAATAAGCAAACAACACATAGAAAACAGAATCTGTAAAAAACAAAACAGTGTATAGTAATCTGTATCAAACGTATACTTCTGGAACCCCAAAAATTATGAAATAAACTGCTTGACCTGAGCAATTTGTCTATTAATCATCTTCAAAAAGAATAAACCTAAAATCACTCTCCAGTAAAAGATGTCAGCTAATCTCATGAGCGCTAAAGTTTCTGTTTTTCACAGCAAGATCATATAAACTTCACCCAAGTCTTCCCAAAGGTTCTACTTGGCACTTTATTGAAACAAAAGCTATAAAACATGATTACTACAGTAGCATAATCATGTGGACACACAAAAACAGTAAGGATAAATATTGGGTTGTCTCCCAACAAGCGCTTTTCTTTAATGCCTTTTAGCTAGGCATGATGATGACAATGATGCTCACATAAAAGATAAAATTGAAACATAACGGGAGCATCATGAAGCATATGACTAGCAGATTTAAGTCTAACCCACTTCCTATGCATAGGGATTTTGTGAGCAAACAACTTATGGGAACAATAATCATCTTGCATAGGATGGCACAACAAGCATAACTTCAAGAATTTAAGCACATACAGAGGAAACTTGATGTTATTGCAATTCCTACAAGCATATGTTCCTCCCTCATAATAATTTTCAGTAGCATCATGAATGAATTCAACAATATAACCATCACCTAAAGCATTCTTTTCATGATCTACAAGCATAGAATTTGTAATACTCTCCACATAAGCAAACTTCTTCTTTATAGCATATGTATCATCATAATAATCATCATAAATAGGAGGCATGTTATCATCATAGTAAATTTGCTCATCAAAGCTTGGGGGATAAAATATATCATATTCATCAAACATAGCTTCCCCAAGCTTGTGGCTTTGCATATCATTAGCATCATGGAAGGAATTCATACTAACAACATTGCAATCATGCTCATCATATAAAAACATTCTATTGATTTCTTTCTTCTAGTACTTGAGCACAATTTTCCTTTCCATCATACTCACGAAAGATATTAAAAAGGTGAAGCGTTTGAGACAAACTCAACTCCATTTTTTGTAGTTTTCTTTTATAAACTAGACTAGTGCTAAAACAAGAAACAAAAAGATTCAATTGCAAGATCCAAAGATATACCTTCACTTACCTAGCCTCCCCGGCAACGGCGCCAGAAAAGAGCTTGATGTCTACTACACAACCTTCTTCTTGTAGACGTTGTTGGGCCTACAAGTGCACAGGTTTGTAGGACAGTAGCAAATTTCCCTCAAGTGGATGACCTAAGGTTTATCAATCCGTGGGAGGAGTAGGAGGAAGATGGTCTCTCTCGAACAACCCTGCAACCAAATAACAAAAAGTCTCTTGTGTCCCCAACACACCCAATACAATGGTAAATTGTATAGGTGCACTAGTTCGGCGAAGAGATGAAGATACAAGTGCAAGATAGATAGTAGATATAGGTTTTTGTAATCTGAAAATATAAAAACAGCAAGGTAGCAAGTAATAAAAGTGAGCGTAAACGGTATTGCAATGATAGGAAACAAGGCCTAGGGTTCATACTTTCACTAGATGCTTACCGAGGCATCCCCAAGCTTAGATGCTTGAGACTTCTTGAAATATTATCTTGGGGTGCTTTGGGCATCCCCAAGCTTGAGCTTTTGTGTCTCCTTAATTCCTCTCATATCATGGTTTCTCTTTTTATCAAAAGCTTCATTCACAACAAAATCAACAAGAACTCGTGAGATAGGTTATTATAAACCAATGCAAAAACTTATCATATTCTACTGTAACAAATCACTTAAATTATTATTCAACATTGAATACTAAATGCCTCTGCATATTTAATACTCCTATCATCAAATAGAATCAATAAACAAGCAAACATATGCAAACAATGCAAACATAACAGCAATCTGCCAAAACAGTATAGTCTATAAAGAATGCAAGAGTATCAATACTTCCCTGACTTCAAAAATTATGAACTAAAATTCCCACTGTAATAAATTTATCATATCTCAATATGCAAAAATATTCAATGTTAGACCATGTTCTGACTTTTCTAGAGAATTTTTGCAACAGTGGTAAACTTTCTGTTTTCAAACAGCAACATGTAAACTAGCAAAATAAGCATGACAAAGGCTATCCTTGACTTTTTTATTGAAACTAAAGATGCAAATCACTATACTAACTAACAGCAAGCAAAAACTAACAAAATAAATTGACGCTCCAAGCAAAACACATATCATGTGGCGAATAAAAATATAGCTCCAAGTGAAGTTACCGATGAACGAAGACGAAAGAGGGGATGCCTTCCGGGGCATCCCCAAGCATAGTTGCTTGGTTGTCCTTGAATGTTACCTTGGGGTTCCTTGGGCATCCCCAAGCTTAGGCTCTTGCCACTCCTTATTCCATAGTCCATCGAATCTTTAGCCAAAACTTGAAAACTTCAACCACACAAAACTTAACACAAAACTCGTAAGCTCTGTTAGTATAAGAAAATAAACCACCACTTAGGTACTGTGATGAACTCATTCTAAATTCATATTGGTGTAATATCTACTGTACTCCAACTTATCTATGGTTCATACCCTCCAATACTACTCATAGATTCATCAAAATAAGCAAACAACACATAGAAAACAGAATCTGTAAAAAACAAAACAGTGTATAGTAATCTGTATCAAACGTATACTTCTGGAACCCCAAAAATTATGAAATAAACTGCTTGACCTGAGCAATTTGTCTATTAATCATCTTCAAAAAGAATAAACCTAAAATCACTCTCCAGTAAAAGATGTCAGCTAATCTCATGAGCGCTAAAGTTTCTGTTTTTCACAGCAAGATCATATAAACTTCACCCAAGTCTTCCCAAAGGTTCTACTTGGCACTTTATTGAAACAAAAGCTATAAAACATGATTACTACAGTAGCATAATCATGTGGACACACAAAAACAGTAAGGATAAATATTGGGTTGTCTCCCAACAAGCGCTTTTCTTTAATGCCTTTTAGCTAGGCATGATGATGACAATGATGCTCACATAAAAGATAAAAATTGAAACATACGGGAGCATCATGAAGCATATGACTAGCAGAGTTAAGTCTAACCCACTTCCTATGCATAGGGATTTTGTGAGCAAACAACTTATGGGAACAATAATCATCTTGCATAGGATGGCACAACAAGCATAACTTCAAGAATTTAAGCACATACAGAGGAAACTTGATGTTATTGCAATTCCTACAAGCATATGTTCCTCCCTCATAATAATTTTCAGTAGCATCATGAATGAATTCGACAATATAACCATCACCTAAAGCATTCTTTTCATGATCTACAAGCATAGAATTTGTAATACTCTCCACATAAGAAAACTTCTTCTTTATAGCATATGTATCATCACAATAATCATCATAAATAGGAGGCATGTTATCATCATAGTAAATTTGCTCATCAAAGCTTGGGGGATAAAATATATCATATTCATCAAACATAGCTTCCCCAAGCTTGTGGCTTTGCATATCATTAGCATCATGGATATTCAAGGAATTCATACTAACAACATTGCAATCATGCTCATCATATAAAAACATTCTATTGATTTCTTTCTTCTAGTACTTGAGCACAATTTTCCTTTCCATCATACTCACGAAAGATATTAAAAAGGTGAAGCGTTTGAGATAAACTCAACTCCATTTTTTGTAGTTTTCTTTTATAAACTAGACTAGTGCTAAAACAAGAAACAAAAAGATTCAATTGCAAGATCCAAAGATATACCTTCACTTACCTAGCCTCCCCGGCAACGGCGCCAGAAAAGAGCTTGATGTCTACTACACAACCTTCTTCTTGTAGACGTTGTTGGGCCTACAAGTGCACAGGTTTGTAGGACAGTAGCAAATTTCCCTCAAGTGGATGACCTAAGGTTTATCAATCCGTGGGAGGAGTAGGAGGAAGATGGTCTCTCTCAAACAACCCTGCAACCAAATAACAAAAAGTCTCTTGTGTCCCCAACACACCCAATACAATGGTAAATTGTATAGGTGCACTAGTTCGGCGAAGAGATGAAGATACAAGTGCTAGATAGATAGTAGATATAGGTTTTTGTAATCTGAAAATATAAAAACAGCAAGTTAGCAAGTAATAAAAGTGAGCATAAACGGTATTGCAATGATAGGTAACAAGGCCTAGGGTTCATACTTTCACTAGTGTATGTTCTCTCAACAATAATAACATAGATAGAACATATGACAAGCCTGACATGCGACAAAGAGTCACTCCAAAGAGACTAATAGCGGAGAACAAACGTAGAGATTATGGTCGGGTACGAAACCACCACAAAGCTATTCTTTCGGATCGATCTATAAAAAAGTTCGTACTAGAATAACACCTTAAGACACAAATCAACCAAAACCCTAATGTCACCTAGATACTCCATTGTCACCTCAAGTATCCGTGGGCATGATTATACGATATGCATCACATAATCTCAGATTCATCCAACCAACATAAAAGTACTTCAAAGAGTGCCCCAAAGTTTCTACCGGAGAGTCAAGAATGTGTGCCAACCCCTATGCATAGGTTCCCAAGTGTCACGAATCCCGCAAGTTGATCACCAAAACATACATCAAGTGGATCAATAGATTAACCCATTGTCACCACGGTTATCCCATGCAAGACATACATCAAGTGTTCATAAAAGACTCAATCCAATAAGATAACTTCAAAAGGGGAAACTCAATTCATCACAAAAGAGTAGAGGGGGAGAAACATCATAAGATCCAACTACAATAGCAAAGCTCGGGATACATCAATATCGTGCCATAGATGGAACACGAGAGAGAACACGAGAGAGAGAGAGAGAGAGAGAGAGAGAGAGAGATCAAACACATAGCTACCGGTACATACCCTCAGCCCCGAGGGTGAACTACTCCCTCCTCGTCATGGATAGCGCCGGGATGATGAAGATGGCCTCCGGTGATGGGATCCCCCTCCGGCAGGGTGCCGGAACGGGGTCCCGATTGGGTTTTGGTGGCTACAGAGGCTTGCGGCGGTGGAACTCCCGATCTATCTTCTGTTCTGGAAGTTTTAGGGTACGTAGGTATATATTGGTGCAGGGAGAACGTCAGTGGAGCTACGGGGGCCCCACGAGTCAGGGGGGCGCGCCCAGGGGGGAGGGCGCGCCCCCACCCTCGTGAGCACCTCCCGTATCTTCTGACGTGGGATCCAAGTCCATCAGGTGGGTTTCCTTCCAAAAATAACTTCTCCAGTTGATTTCGTTCCATTTTGACTCCGTCTGATATTCCTTTTCCTCGAAACACTGAAATAGGCATAATACAGCAAATCTGGGCTAGGCCTCCGGTTAATAGGTTAGTCCCAAAAATAATATAAAAGTGGATAATAAAGTGCAATATTGCCTAAAACAGTAGATAAAGTAGCATGGAGCAATCAAAAATTATAGATACGTTGGAGATGTATCAGGATCACATCATTAGGAAAATGGTGTGATGGACAAGACCCATCCATTAGCTTAGCATAATGATCGTTCAGTTTATTGCTATTGCTTTCTTGATGTCAAAATACATATTCCTTCGACTATGAGGTTATGCAACTCCCGGATACTTGAGGAATACCTTCTGTGCTATCAAACGTCACAACATAACTGGGTGATCATAAAGATGCTCTAGAGGTATCTTCGAAGGTGTTTGTTGAGTTGGCATAGATCGAGATTAGAATTTGTCACTCCCAGTATCGGAGAGGTATCTCTGGGCCCTCTCGGTAATACACATCATAAGCTTGCAATCAAATGACTAAGGAGTTAGTTACAAGGTGATATATTACCGAACGAGTAAAGAGACTTGTCGGTAACGAGATTGAACTAGGTACGAACATACCGACGATCGAATCACGGGCAAGTAACATACTGATGGACAAACCGAATTACGTATGTTGTCATTATGGTTCGACCGATAAAGATCTTCATAGAATATGTAGGAGCCGATATGGGCATCCAGGTTTTCCCATTGGTTATTGACCGGCGAGGTGTCTCGGTCATGTCAACATAGTTCTCGAACCTGTAGAGTCCGCAAGCTTAACGTTCATTGACGATATAGTGTTATATGAGTTTTGTGATTTGATGACCAAATGTTGTTCGGAGTCCCGGATGAGATCACGGATATGACGAGGAGTCTTGCAATGGTCGAGAGGTAAAGATTGATATATAGGACGATGGTATTCGAACACCAGAAGGGTTTCGGGATGCACCGGGTAGCCATCGGGTCACCGGAAGGGGTTCCGGACACCCCCCCGGTAGGTATATGGGCTTAATGGGGCAAGGGAGGGACAGACCATCCCATAGTGGGCTGGTGAGCCCCTCTCCCTGGCCGTCCAGCCCTACGAAAGGAAAGGGGGAGGGCTAGCCCCTCCTGCCTTTCCCTCTCATGGGCGAAAGGAAAGGGGGGCACCCTCCCCAGCCATTTCCCCGCACCTATACATGGCAGGGGGCACCAGTTGGGGAGGACCCCAAGTAGGATTCGGCGTACTTGGGGCGCCCTCCTGGCTACTCCCTCCACCCCACCTATAAATATATGTGGGAGGGGAGGTGCCTAGCACAACTGAACATCATCTTAACCGTGTGCGGCACCCCCCTCCACCGTTTACACCCCCGGTCATATTTTTGTAGTGCTTAGGCGAAGCCCTGCGGAGATAACATCATCATCACCATCACCACGCCGTTGTGCTTCCAGAACTCATCCACTACTTGGGCCGTCTTGCTGGATCAGGAAGGCGAGGACGTCAACGAGCTGAACGCGTGCAGAACTCAAAGGTGCCGTACGTTCGGTACTTGATCGATTGGAGTGCGAAGAAGTTACTAAACGCTTCCGCTTTCGCTCAATGAGGGTACGTAGACATACTACCCCCCCTCATTGCTACGCATATCCATGGATAGATCATTGCGTGTGCGTAGAAACAATTCTTGTTTTCCATGCAACGATTCCCAACAAGCTGGTCGCCTCAAAGAGCAACAAGTCCATCCGGATCACCCTTGCCAACGCACTACTCACCCTTGGATGTCGAAGAAGAGAAGGAGGGTGGATATCAGGACTCGGGCGGTCATGAGAAAGCCATCGGCTTGGAATCACCAACAGTTGCGTCCATAGCGCCCATGAAGATCAACTCGGGCAGGCGGGCAGCGGCAAACACGAGAGAACCACCGAAAGAACAATCCAAGTCTCCGTTTGCGATGCTCTCAACAGAGGAGCGATGCCACACCGCCGCGATCGCCGGTCCTACATGGACAAATGCTTTCGCCTGAAGACCACAATGTAGTCTAGAAGAGAAGGTGCCGATAGAACTTGGCGACGCCTCCAAGGAGGTAAACGGCACCCATGGGCGCCTTTGTCGGCAGCTCCGACAGAAAATGAGCAAGATTTTCATTTGTGCCGCACACCTGCAACCTCGATCAAAAGATTGCGCCAAACTGTCGGAGTTACACCGCGGTTGCCGCAACGCCACGCCATCGAGACCTAACTGCCGTGGGACACCGACCCTTCGCACGACCGAGGGCACTCCGACCACCATCCAACACATGTACGGCACGGGACACACTATTCCAGCTCCGATCCAATCTCAGCTTCAGTGCCGCCAGAAACCGCTCGCATCATGGGCGCAGACAGGCACACCACTAGGCAGCCACCCGTGCCACTGCTGCAGCTCGAAGCTCTACAGGGGAGAGACGGGAGCGCCATGCCGCCCATGCGGATGCGCGCGCCCACCATTGTGCTCCCCTGACCAAGCCTCTGCTGCAGCGCCCAGCTTAGATCTATCACTGTTACCGGCCATGCCGCCACCATCTCACCAAAAAGGGGCCGCCTTCTTTTAACCATGACGGCGAGAGCCGCCGCTCACCGCGCGGCCTGGCCACCATAGCAGATCCCGGCCCCGCTCCTGGACGAGATCCTTGGCCGGAAAGGCCCCCACGTGACCACCGACTTAGGTTCAATATCGACCGCTTCACATGTGTAGATGGAACGCACTTGAGAAAAAAAATTGAGAGAAAACTTGGGATTTGTTTAGGGTACAATTGTAAATTATTCGAATAGATAGAATGGAAGAAGAAAAAATTACACATCGCTCTCTCTCCCGCACGAAAAGAAAACGCTCTCCTTAAGAAAAGAAAAAAAATCACTCGTTCGACCTCCCGCATACTGGCCGTCAGAAAACACGCATAGGAAGCTTCGGTCCTTCACCGGATGCGGAGGAAAATACCTCCCAACAAATCAGTAAACACGCATTTATACCGGATATAAGTTCTGCGCGTCCTTCGTCCGCTGTTGTCGCTCTCTCTCCCGCACGTCGTTCGACCTCCAGCAGGCCCACACGATGAAGATACATCCCGCCGCCCCACTTCCCCTCCTCTCAACCTCTCCTTACATCCAGATCGTGACCCCTTTCCCATCCTTCCCTCACCTCATGGCGGCCGATAGATTGCCGCCGCCACCCTCCCGCTCGTTCGCCGCCTCCGGCCATGGCGCCGCCACTGCCCACTGCCGTCTTGCCTCGGAAGACCCACTTATTCATCTTGCCTGAAGGAGATCCTGTGGTCAGATGCTGGATTATACCTCATCACTGCAACACGTCTGGCGGCGGCGTATCAGACGTCCATGGCCCTGGTGGCGGCTTCAAGGGAGGACGCATGATCCGCATCGCACAGGGACAGGCCATCAGATTCATCTGACGGGGACGATAATTCATCCATGTTTGACAATTCATCTGTTTTGTATGTTTCCGGGATGTCAAACGTACACCTGAACTAACGTACGCATTTGTTTTGTTGTGAAGTCAACCCCTTCGATGAAAGCATCCTGTCAATCAACAAGACTAGTAGCAGCTTTGATATGGAGGTATTTTCCTTCCCTGCGTGTTCTTCCTCTGTCCCCTTTATTACTGTAATGTATCGTAGACTGTATTACCATTTGCTCAATTGCATCGAGAGAATAGGACGGCACCTGTGGCGAATCCAGGACGAAAATGGAGGGTGAGCTCAATGTTTACGGCGGAAAAAACAAAAGTTCGTTTGAAAAAAAAATCATGTAATTCTTTAGCCCAAATAAGCTGAAAATTTCCCATAATTCTACCTGAAACATGTAATATTTTTTGTATTTTTTCTGGAATAAAAAAACAAAATTTGCACTAAATATTTGGTATTGCTAATTTATATACAGAATATCTGCCAAACTAGTGCTCAAGCTGACACAAAATGTTTCAAGACCAATACTAGTAACATGTTTAATCATACTACAAAGCGTCATACAATTCAGAGACCCAAGGCATCAAAGTACTAGAGAGGCAACAACAGAAGACAATGAGATGGTACGTCTTACTAATGGTACTGTAGTTATAGAAGACCTCCACACCAAAATATAGAACAAGTCACCAACCGCAGGCCATCTGTCCAACTTAGCACACTTGTTGGTGTTAGTGATACAACAAGAAGTCATGCGGAACTAAGTATTAAAACTAATAAGACTGACATCTATACCTTTAAGGAATCACATTATACTCATCCTTTTCGAGCGCTCATTTTCTGGAATTGTATCATGATTTGGTCATCGTGAATGCCACTGAATATCTCTTTCTCACAGCAGCTCGCCGTCAAACCATTTAGCCAATCATTTGATAGTTTGTTGCGCAAATCTGTCTTGTTGATCTTCATTGCCTAAATTATTCTCTCAGCTGATGAAGTGGCCATAGGAAGAATGAGTGTCAACTAAATGAGGCGATATACCAACTGCAAAATGCGTGTTTCATTGTTTCAACCATCAACCTAGCAAGTGTGGACGCATCCCGACATCCGTCAAATTCATCACTTCTCCTAATGTTCATAAGGAATCTTGGGAGGTCTACTCTTAGCAACAACCGATCAACTTCTGTGAAGTCCTCATCATAAACTTCAGCAAGCCGAATAAGTTTATCAACGTTGAATTTTGCTAAGTTGTTTGTTGGGTTAAGACAAGACATAAATCCAATAACTCAGTGGAAACTTCGTTGAATTGGTGATTCATCTCAGTGATAGTTGCATCAATGGCAACATTGAATATGATAACCTTGTAATCGTGAAGTTGAGTCACCTTATTCTTAGTGCGATCAGATTGAGCCATAGTTCAAACAAGATCATCCATGTTTGGCACATCAATAGGCTTGGAAAAATAAAGACTCCCACCCGTTGTTCCTCATGTCTTGCAACCTTTCTTTCACATCCAAGATCAAACGCATGGCTTCGACAATATTTTGATTCTTTCTTTGCAAAGCTTATGATAGATGATCTGTGTTGCTCAACAAGTTTATTAAGAATGACATGATGAACACAAATTCAATGCACTCCATGTTTTTAAGAAAGCCTCTTCCTCCACCTTGACATGTGTGTTCTCAAGCATCAGGAACAACAATTCTAGGGACATCCACCACAGCATTCCACATTGTGAATATATGAAGCAAGGTTCTGAGTTGTGAGCTCCAAGGAGTATCGCCTAGTCTTGTTATGCTAGATTTTTTGATGCAACCCGGTTCTGACTGAATCTTTCCATTCTCTATCAAATCTAACAATTTGTCTTGGTTTGGCAAGAAATGCATCTTTCCTTTTGCAATATGAACACACTTGAGTCACTATCAACGGAATATAGTTGAAGAATTCAACAATAGC
Organism: Triticum timopheevii; assembly: GCA_963921465.1. Taxonomy (NCBI): domain Eukaryota; kingdom Viridiplantae; phylum Streptophyta; class Magnoliopsida; order Poales; family Poaceae; genus Triticum; species Triticum timopheevii. Next base: position 665,777,611 of record OY997266.1, read on the forward strand.
AGGACTACATTGAGCAACAGTGACAACCACCAGCTGTAACGGGTGAGCAAAGCAATGAAGATAAAAAGCATATGGAGCTTCTTCTCTAACCAAATTTTGCAAACCATTCAATTCCCCGATCATATTTGATAATCCATGAAATTCCACCAAATAAAAAAAAGGTTCTTTAATTCCAGCCAATGTACAGTCTGTGATGTGATCATCTAAAAATCTACATGCATCAAGAAATCAGATTAGTAAACATTAGTAGTACAAATGAAAACACAAAAATATGGTATGTGTTGCCTCATAATCAACTCCATTTGCTGATTTATTGAGCAATCTCTAGCCTCATCAATAAGTATTGAGAAATATTATCTCCAATGTTATTCTTAATAACTTTGGTTGCCTCCATTGCACAAGCTGTAACAGGGTCTTTTTCGGTGTTAGAACAAATCATTTGTATGTTTCCAGCCCCCTTATCAAATGCATCCTTCACGGATTTCCTTTGTGCATTTCCAACCCCCTTATCAATGTTGAAACCCTTGAATATATAACAAAACATGGAATCCGCATTCATTGCAGCAATAATTGCAATAATTATTTAGTGCTTACCACATAATTTGATGTATAACACAAACTATGCTTTGTTGCATCCACTTGTTATCTTGAGGCTCCAGCTCCGGCTATGTCAATGGACAAAGGGAAAGCAGTTCATCTGCATCCCATACATATGCAGTAGAAAAAAGGGAAAGCAGGTTGCTATTTATAGCTATGAGCCAATTACAGACGTTTATCATCGGTGTAACAAAGGCCTAACAACATGATTTGCATGTTTATCTGGCCCGGAGTGACTAATTAATAGCATGGTTCCTATGTTTGGTTGAAATGACAAAAACTAAATAGATCGAGATGTGCTGTCGCACAAATAAGCAATATAGATTTTCTTGTCAGGATTGGATGCGAAAAAGCAAGATAACAAGAAGGGAAATTTCAAAACAACTAACAGGAAAAAGAAGAGCCACAAAATCATGCACATCACTAATACAACTAAAACCCTAGCACACGACGGGTATCGGCGCGGGCGGTGGACACCCACAGAGAAGGAACCATCATGGTATCATAGCTCCAGTGAGATCCCTGGAGAACCTGCCAGGTAGTGGAGAACCTGTGCTCCAACGCAAAAAAGTAGTGACGGATGTGCGCGTCCTCCTCACTGACATGGTGACGCACCACCTCCGCGGGGTCCTCGAGCCTCTGGACCGTCACTGGCCCACGCGACCGCCACCAAAGAAGGTTCGGGTCAACGACAGGCTGGCTCCTCACCAACCTGCGCCCCCCGGTAGGTAGCGCCTCCCAGTACCACGCCGGCAGAGCTCAGTCCTGGACATGGCCCATCTGGTCAAGCAGGTGTCGTCCTCCGCCGACTCAACCACGAGGATGCGGGATAGAAACCGACAATTATGGAAGAGCAGTTTGAAATATTGAAGGCATCCTACTTTGCCGAAGCTGCCAAAGAAAAGTCAAAGTACATGAAGGGGCTCCAACAGAGGAACATGGGGTGCCACCACCTAGGAAGCCGTGGTTACACGGGGAAGAGGTCCATATGGGCCAAGGAGGACATGGAATGCGAAAGTCTAGGCATCCCAGACCCCTTGGCAGAATTTACTGTCCAGCAAGAGCGTGACGTCATCAGGGCCCGGTATCGTTGGGACCCAGTCAAGAAGGTTTTCGAGACGGACACAGTCACGACGTTGTTCATTAGATTGCTGCTAATTTTTAATTTACCCCGTAATTTTAGCTTCTGATCAATTCGACTGCACATTTAGTCATATTTTTAAGCGATCCTTGTTCCTTTTGCAGAAAGAGCAGCACAGGATTGCGGCCGAAAATGACTCGCTGTCAGAGGCGTTGGCGATGCCCAAGCGGGACACCCGATTCAACCATCCCTTGAACATATTGAAAGGACTCCCGGTGGACACTCCGCCGTTGTATGGACACGTGCACGGCGTCGAAGATGGCGCCACGTGGAAGAAGTACTACTGTGAGACCACGGAGGAGAGAAAGAAAAGATGGAGGTTAAATGAAGAGAACATTGACAAGGTTGCGATTGCGGTTGATAAGAAATCGGCTGAGACAGTCAAAGCAGCGGTAGCTGCCGCAAAAGAGAAGATTTCAGCTTCGTATAGTGTCTTGGCTCCGGTTGTCGTCAGTGCCGGGAGCACACCCACGACCAAGCAGTCTCAGCAAGGTATGAACACCAACACCCCACCTACCCAACTAGCGTCGGCTGTCGTGCCGACTGAGGAAGAGGCTCCATTAGAGGCTAATGATGTCGCATCCGTCGAAAAAGCAATGCATGATGTCATCGACGAGGATGACGATGACCCTCTATAGTATCTCAATACCGGCGCCTCTAAAGATGGTGGATTTATGGCTCAGCAGTATGGGTACTCAGGGTTTGAGCATGATGAGTTGGTGCCTGAATTGCCAGAGGATGAATGTATTATAGGCTCACTTCCAGTAGCAAAGAAGCATAGGGAGAGACGGAGGAAAGGCAACAAAGCTGCTTGTATGATCCGCCGCCTCAGCAGCCTTGGGTTCAAGACCGTATACCTATCCCCGGAGCGGCAAAATGTCATATCCCCAATGATCTGATCCTACCCAACGCAGCAATAGAGGCCATATGCGGCGATCTAAGGAGACTTCATGATGATGTGCTGCAGAGAAAGAAAAGCCTGATTGCCTCGAAAAATCCAAGATACCCACTTTACGTGGTTAACGTGACGCAACAAAGGTTGTACGTCAACATATTTGCCGCAGAGAAGTTCTTCCTTCGATTCGATTACATCTTCTACATGTTTCACTTGAAAAAGTAGGATTTTATGTTTGTCCTCCTTTTTGCCTTGCACATGAACTATATCATCAGGACTGAGCAGATACCTTTTATCTGTGTCGCTGACCCGTACTTCATGCACGAGGGCTTCTTGACAGTATGCCCAAAACACCGTGAATACGCGGGTAACTACATCATCGATTTCATGGTCGCCAATAAGGACAAGGAGAGAATTCTTGTGCCTTATTATCCCATGTAAGTCATCCGTGCGGATATCCTTCCTTCGATTTCAATTATTTCATTTGCACTCGTGGAGGCTAATTTGAGGGTTAATTATTTTGTGCAGTGACGGGCGCCTTCTTTATCATTCTTTACCAGTGATTCTCCCAAGCTCTTTACTTGGACTCGTCGAAGAACATGAAGAAAATGGATTATACCAGTAATTTCTCGACAGTGCTATCTTTACCTACGGCCTACAAGGTGGATAGATCAAGACCAGGAAGACAAGGAAGCAGGCGCCCGCCTTCGGCCATAAGACCGACTTCTGCTGCATCCAGCAACCGAGTGGTACTCCAAGTGATGGATTCTATGTCTTCCTCCACATGCTGGAGTACAGACGGGATCAGCACAACCTTCGCATGTCACCTAGATCCGGCGATGCCCATATTCTGCAATGGGCAAAGAACCTAGGAGATATCCCAGATCATCAACTTCGAGCTGAGTTCTATCACATCCAGTGTGAACTTGCCCAAATCATCATGAAGGAGGTCATCAAAAAACGGGGATGTTCTACGAAGAAGGCCAAATGTTGCGGGAAGACGTCCGAACACGCATAGCCGCTCAGGGACTATCTCCCTAAATTGGATGGTCCCCGAGAAAGTATGAACAAAACAGACATATTGTCATATATCGTAAATCACTCGAACATGTCGTGCCATCCATCCAAGTCAGGTGATAGTCCCCGAGCGTAGTTAAAGGCTTCAGGTCAGGACACTGAGCAGCTACGCTTGTTCGAACGTCTTCCCATGATATTTGGCCTTCTTCGTAGAACATCCTTGTTTTTTTGATGACCTCCTTTATGATGATTTGGGCAAGTTCACGCTGGATGTGATAGAACTCAGCTCGAAGTTGATGTTCCAGGATATCTCCTAGGTTCTTTGCCCATTGCAGAATATGGACATCGCCAAATCAAGGTGACATGCGAAGGTTCTGTTGATCCCATCTATTCCATCATGTGGTGGAGGACATAGAATCCATCACTGAGAGTACCACTCCGTTGATGGATGCAGCAGAAGTCGATCTTATGGCCGAAGGCGGGCGCGCGGTTCCTTGTCTTCTTGTGCATGATGTCTCTATCCCGTAGGCTGCAGCTAAAGATAGCACTGTCGAGAATAGACTTGATGTGGGTGTAATCCTTTTCTTCATGTTCTTTGACGAGTCCAAGTAAAGATCATGGGAGAATCGGTGATAAAGGATGATGAGGACGGCGCACCCGTCACTGCGCAAAGTAAGTACACCTCAAATTAGCATCCATGCGTGCAAATAAAATGATTGAAATCAAAGGAAGGATACCTGCACGGATGACTTACATGGGATGATAAGGCACGAGAATCGTCTCCTTGTCCTTATTCCCGACCATGAAATCGACGATGTAGTTACTCACGTATTCACAGTGATTTGGGAAGATTGCCAAGAAGCCCTCATGCATGAAGTACGGGTCAACGACACAGATATAAGGTATCTGCTCAGTCCTATAATGTAGTTCATGTACAAGGCAAAAGGCGGACAAACATAAAATCCAGCTTTTTCAAGTGAAAGAAGTGAAAGATGTAATTGAATCAAAGGAAGAACTTATCCACGGACAATGTGTCGATGTACAACCTTTGCTGCGGCACGTTAACCACGTAGAGCGGGTATCCTGGATTTTTTGAGGTGATCATGCTTTTCTCTGTACATAGCACATCGTCATGAAGTCTCCTTAGATCGCTATATATGGCCTCTACCCCTGCCTTAGGTAGGATCGGATCACTGGGGATATGCCATTTTGCCGAACCGGTCTTGAACCCGAGGCTGCGGAGGCGGCTGGATCCAAGAAGCAGCTTTGTTTCCTTTCCTCGGTCTCTTCCTATGCTTCTTTGCTAATGGAAGTGAGCCTATAATACATTCATCCTCCAGCAATTCAGGCACGAACTCATCACGCTCAAATCCTCCGTCGTCATAGGCGCCGGTATTGAGATACTATAGAGGGTCATCGTCATCTTCGTTGATGGCATCATGCATTGCTTCTTCGACAGCGGCGACGTCATCAGCCACTAATGGAGCCTCCTCCTCAGCAGGCACGACAAGCAACGCTAATTAGGTAGGTGGGGTGTTGGTGTTCATACCTTGCTGAGGCTGCTTGGCCGTGGGTGTGCTCCCGATCGCCCACAAACGAAGCAGACTCTTCGACCACAATAGGACCAACAATTGCAATCACCAAGCCGTTGCGGGGTCTCGTTGTCATCCCCCTCTAGTGCTACCGGAGGAGCCAAATTCTCGTGGCACGATTCGACACGGGCCACGGAAACCTTCAAGATGTCAGGAGGGATCGACCGGCTATGGAACAACTGTTCCTTCGGCTTCACTATCGTCGCCTTTCCACGTCCACCTTCTAGCCGTCGATGGTGTATAGTATGGTGCACGGGGCTACGTTAGCCTACAAAGACATGTCTGCGACGTGAGACATCTGAAAGGCAACGAAAATGGGAGATTATACATATATTGAAGAGGGCCGGTGTGACAGGTACCATGAGGGCGTCAATCTCAGCCAAAGACAAAGCCCCGCCGAGCACGCCAGAGATGGAAGACGGGCTGCTAGCAGGTGCGGGAGCAGGTGTGCTAAACGAGCTACTCCTGAAGAAGTTGGAAAGAGGAAATTCCACTGCATCTTTATCTAGATTTTGCTTGGTCCAACTGTCAATAGCCGGAACCAAGACACTATACAAAGCTGCCATCTCCTCTTTTGCAGCAGCGGTAGCTGCTTTGACTATCTCTGTTGATTTCTTCTCAACCGCAATCTAAACCTTCTTGTCAATGTTTTATTCATTTAAGCTCCGTCTTTGGTTTCTCTCCTCCATGGTCTCACGGTAGCACTTCTTCCGCGTGGCGCCGTCTCCGACGTCATGCAAGCGTTCATACGACGACCGAATGTCCACCAGGAGTCCTTTCAATATCTTCAAGGCCGGTTCAATGGGGTATCCCACTTGGGCCTTGCCAATGCCTCAGACGGTGAGTTGCTTTTGGCCGCAATCATGTGCTGCTCTTTCTGCAAAAGGAACGTGGATCGTTTACGAATGTGACTAAATGTGCAATCGAATTGATCAAAATCGAATATTAGGGGGTTAAAAATTACCAGTAGTCTCATGAACTCCTTGGTGACCGCGTCCGTATCAAAAACATTGTTGGCTAGGTCCCAACAGTACTGGGCCCTGATGATGTCACGCTCTTGCGGGATGGTGAACTCCACCAAGGGGTCTAGGATCCCTAGACTTTCGCGTTCTGCGTCCTTCTTGGACCATATGGGCCTCTTCCCTGCTTAACCGTACAGCTTCCGAGGTGGTGCCACCCCATGTTCCTCTCCTGGAGCAGCTTCATGCACTCCTACTTTTCTTTGGCATCTTCGGCAACACAAGACTTCTTGAATTTCGAACTGCTCTTCCGTAATTGTCATATTATCCTTTACAATCTCGAAGTAGGGTTCCATTTTGGCAATGATCCGATGTTTCACCCTTACTTTCCAGGCGGACAACACATCGCTAAACTTGCCCATTGCCGGGTCTTGCCACGGTTGAGTATATTTGATTTCATCCCGGCCCGAGAACAAGAATACCTGGCGCAACTTAGTTAGGAGGGAGTGCTCCATATCTGGTATTTTCTTTAGTTTCTCATTGTTGATGGTGGCGGTTGCCCGTAGGATGCAGCCTATTTGATTATCGTAGAACACGCGTGCTTCCGTAGGCTCTTTTGGCTCAAAATTGCCAGAGTCCACCTCTATGACCACCAGTCTAGTAGTCATAAGCTTGTTTGAGCAACGCATCCTCTTTGGTTTCTATTCTATACCGGCTTCGCCAGTCTCGGTGCCAGTGTCGGTGCCGGTCTCAATCTCACCGCCGGTCTCGACGTCGGTCTCAATGTCGGTCTCAGTCTCGGATGTGACAAGTGGGCCCTGCAACAATTGTTGCTCGTCGACAAGGCTCAAATAGGCGGCTGCTGCCTCGTAGATGTTGCAATCACCAGAACCCTGTCATTCATCGTTGCTAGCCATGTTTCCTATGACTATATCTAGTCAATTAATTCTAGACCTAATAAAGTGAATAATGATATAAAGAAGACTTATGTTTTGCAGGATTGTTGATTCATTGTTGTTGCGGCAAATCCCGAGCAATTGATATGTCCTAGTTTGTAGCACAAGTCATGCCAAAATTCACGAAAAATTTAATTTCGGCATGACCTTTGCTACAAAGTGGACAAGTTGAGCGCCTGAAATTTGCCGGAACCAAAATGAATCAAAACATTCCGGCAAAACATAGGGCACTCGGATTCATTCCCTGAAAACAACAAGAGGCCACTTGGGCACAATTGAACCACTTCAATGTTGCATATAATAGGACCACTTAAGAACATGTACATCAGCAACTACAACAATCGATAAACATGAGCAAACACTATTGAGGAATTTGCATATAACATGGCCACTTCAAATTTTGCATCTCCTAGTTTTGACACTTCAAGAAAATCTGCACAAATCTCATGCTCTCTCAAACTCAATTCAAAAACCAAATATAGATGGATGAACCCTATAAACCTAGAACCTTTACATATTGTTGTCCTAAATTGCTGTCTTGATAAAAATTATGTCCTAATATAAATTATGAACCCTACAACTCAATTTTTGTCCTAAATTTCAAATAGTGAACCCTAGAACTCAATTCAAATTATGTCCTAAATTTCTATCATAATAAGTATCAATACAAATTAAGAACCTATTAGACTTAGAACACTAATAGAAATTTATATTTTCATATTAAATTTTTCCTCTAAACTAAACACTACTTCCCTAACCCTAGTGCCCTAGTACTTAAGCATCTACAAGTACTAACTAATTAGGTGAACCCTAGCTAGCTACATAAGCATCTACAACTACTTAAGCACCCATTAATGAACCCTAGGAATTTGTCCTAAAAATAATATTTACTTAAATACATTGGGTACACAACAACTATATAACTACTTAAGCATCTACAAGTACTTGCTAATTTCTTGAACCCTAACTAATTAGATGAACCCTAGTTAATTTGATGAATCCTAGGAACCCTAACTAGGAACAGGTAGGAGAGGAGGAGGTGTAGGCGTGCTCACCTCGCGAGCTGGCAAAGTTAGGGAGCAGTAGGAGGCAGATCGGCCAAAGGGAGGGGCATGCAACATCGAGGTCGGGGTCGGGGCTCAGGCGTGCGGCGGAGGGCGGGCACCAGACGGCCACCGAGGGCAGCAGACGACGTGCGGAGGACGATGGGAGGGCGTGTTGCCCTCGATGGCGATGTAGGGCCACGACGGCAACGATACCAGAGGGTGGATTTGGGGGAAGTGGCCGGGGGGGGGGGGGGGTAAATTTATGCTGGGGATTAAGTCAAAAATAGCGGTAGTGCTGGCCCAGAAAAGAGCTGTAGCTAACTTAGCTATAATGTTGGATGCCAAAACGCCCTACTGCCTATGGCAATAGCTATTTATTTTCCTTTTTATTTTGTTTTTCCTTTTCCTTTTCCTTTTCTTGTTTTATTTTATTTTTCCCTTTCTCCTTTATTTAAGGAAATTATCTATAGCGGGGGTACAAGGAACACGCTACTTCTACATTAGCTATAGCGCTTGTTCCGAAAGCACGCTACTGCTACGCCTTTCTCCTTTATTTTTTTCTTTTATTTTCCTTCACATTTTCTTTTTTCCTTCCCCTTTTTCTATTTCTTTCAATTTCATTTATTTTTCTATATGTTTTTCATTTTATTTTATTTTCATTAGCAGTAGCGCTTTTCCCAGAAAACACGCTGCTACAACCAACTTAGCAGTAGCACGCTTTACCTAAGCTCGCTACTACTATTCCTAGCCTGCCAAAAACAGTGTGGGAATTGTAGTAGTAGCGCTTCTTCCTACAGATGCGCTACGGATATAACCTTAGTGGTAGCGCGTTTTGTGACCAGGCACTACCGGTAAGTAGCAGTAGCGCTATTTTTTGACCGACGCTACTGGTAAGCTTATGTGTATAAGGTTTTCCCTAGTAGCGGGACAATCACAACCAGAAGGTTAACATCCTGTTATAACATTTCAAGGGCCTGATGGGAGCGTCTTACACAGGCAGAAGCAAACTTACTTGGGATGTTTTGAAACAGTCTACACATGATCTACGACATCTTGATGACAATTTTTGTATGGAGGAAGTAAACAAGGTCATTGATGCGTTGCATTCTAAGCGAGCTTCGGGATAAGATGGTTTTCCTGGCATTTTCTTTAATAAGTGCTGGGACATAATTAAGATGGATCCCATGCAGGCTTTGCATTTTCTCCACTCTCTCCGAGATGACCATTGGGATCTTCTAAACTCTGCAAATATTGTGCTCCTCCGTAAGAAGGATGCTCCCAGCGCCCCCCCCCCCCCCCCCCCCCCTCCCCTAGACTAGAGACCAATCAGTTTAATGCACAGTATTGCAAAAATCCTATGTAAGTTGCTTGCCAACAGACTTAGCATTCTGTTTTCTCATTGTCAAAGCGCCTTCATCAAGAATAGATGAATCGAAAATAACTTCATGTATGTCCAAAATGTAATCCTCGCAGCTCACATCAAGAAGGCAACAATTTTCCTGAAGCTTGACATTGCAAAACCATTTGACTCGGTTGGGTGGGGATATCTTCTCAAGACCTCGGTTGCTTTTGGGTTCAGAAGTCGATGGTGGAACATCATATCAATCATCATGAGATTCTCCTTTTGTCGGATCATGCTTAATAGCGCTGCATGCGCTCTTTCAAGCACATGTGTGGCCTCGAACAATAGGATGCCCTCTCCCCGATGTTGTTCACTTTGGCTGTGAAACCACTACAAAGACTTCTTGATCTCGCGACTGAAAATTGGGTGTTGTCCAAATTGGTCCCGCAGGCTGGTAGGCTCAGGACTAGCTTGTATGCTGATGATGTTGTTCTCTTCCTGAACCACATCAAAGGGGAGCTGGCGACTGCCTGGACCATTTTGGACACCTTTGGTGAGGACTCCAGGTTGAAGAACAACGCGCAAAAATGTGTTTCTTTACCTATCATGCGAGGATCTCGATTTCCAGAACATCGCCCGAGAGATTGGTGGAACCATGGGAAACCTCCCCTGCAGATATCTGGGTTTGCCATTAAATCTACAGAAGCATAAAAGGGTTGAGGTGTTGCCACTTATTGATGGCATGGCGGGAAGGCTAGGTATCCCCATTCCTTGCGATAAAACTAGTCGATAAATTTTCTTGGCTTGCACAGAAATAACTCAAGGGGACAGGCAACGGGCTAGTTTTTGGAAAGATCGTTGGTTACAGGGCATGGCAACTGCAAATATGGGCCCCAGTCTTTTTGCTCTTGCTCGAAGGAAAAAACTCTCTGTCAAGGACGCCCTGAACGGGGATCAGTGGATGCAGGGCCTCCAAAGGATGAACAGTGAGCTCATGATCAACCAATTCATTCTGCTCTAGGAATTGATTCAACCTCTGATTCTATGCAACGAACCTGATGCCATCACTTGGAGGTTGACGCATGATCGTGCGTACTATGCAAAATTTGCATATGAGCCCCGGTTCTTAGGACACATTGCTGCCCCTTTTGGTGCATGCTATGTGGAAATTCCAAGCTGATCCGAAGGTGCGATTCTACTATAGAATCGGAATTGGACTGCTGATCGTTTGGAGGCCAGAGGATGGCCTCACTCTGCTCAATGAGTTTTGTGCGACCAAGTTCCTGAGACGGCGGCACATCTCACTCTGACTTGCCCCTTTTGCTCGTGACGTACGGTTCTCCTTCAATCAAACAAATGATACGGCTGCTGGTACTGCGGCCTGGAACGTGTGGAAAGAAAGAAACAGGCCATCATTTGAGGGCAAGAGATTCTCTCCTGAGACAGTAGCTGCTTTGGTTAGAGAGGTCACATTATTGGGAGAGTCCACTGGATAGTGTTATTCTGTTTTCTCTCTTTTGAGTTCTCGTGAGTGCTTAATCCTGTACAAGACACAGGGATCTCTGGCCCTGTTTTCCCCTCTTCTAATATGAAAAGGCAGCACTACTGCCATTGCCCGTCAAAAAATGACAATCGGGTACAAGTGTGAATGCTTAAAGCAACGAGATTCTCCCCAACGTAAAGGCTAAAAGGATCACAAGCTGGTGTTTCATATTGTGGTGGTAAACTACAACGTGTTGATAATCCGACAGCTATGTATTTCTTCTATGTGGTAGACTTTGTAAATTAGTTGGATTGCGTCAAGGTTAGACTTCAACCATAGGTCGAACTAAAAAAAGCCTATACCTTGGTGGTGTTTGTGCGGTTCAAAAAGGATGACTACAAAAGGTGCGAGCCATCAGCCCCACAACCGCTGTAGCTGGGATAGTGAAGGGCGATCCCTCGGGGTAGGACTGGCATACTATATATCTGCCATTCGAGTCTAGCAGGTGACACTCGCATCCGTCAACAGTGTCACAACGGCAAATTGCGGGCGCAGGAGAAGCCGCGGATGTCAGGTGCGGATCACCTCTAGGGATTGCGGATCATGCAATTACAGTAATTTGGTAGGTTCCCTTGTAACCTTAGCTTGTTGTGCCGTCCTCCAGACATCATAGCAGCATGAATCCTCTCAATGCAATTGAGGAAATGCTACTACATACAGTACAGTACAGTAAAGGGGACCAAAAAAAAAATGCAGTGAAGGAAAATACCTCCATATCAAACCTGCTACTTATCTTGTTGGTGAACAGTAGTAGGTAGACTTTTCTCTAGCCACGGCCACACGCATGGATTGATCGAGGGGGTTCACTTCACACCAAAAAAAATGCTCATGTTAAAGAGTTGTTCAGGTGCACGTTTGACATCCCTGAGTCATAATAAAACCAGAAAAAGATCAATCGTCAAACCTGGATGAACATGCCGTCCCCGCCAGATGATTCTCTTCTTTGGAGCTGCTACCAAGTGTGCTCCTTATCGACGAATCTGATGGCCTGTCCCTGTGCGATGCGGATCATGCCTCCTCCCTTGAAGCCGTCACCAGGGCCATGGACGCCTGATACACCGCCGCCGATGTGTTGTAGTGATGAGGTATCGTGCAGGATCTGACCACAGGATCACCTTCAGGCAAGATGAATAGGTCTTCAGTAGCAAGACGGCAGCGGCGGCGTCATGGCCGGGACTGGCGAGGGCAGCGGCGGCGGCGAGCTAGTGAGAGGGTGGCGGCGGCAGTCTATCGGCCGCCGTGAGGTGAGGGAAGGATGAGAAAGGGATCGCGATCTGGATGTAAGTAGAGGTGGAGACGAGGGGAAGCGTGGCGGCTGGCCTTTTTCATCCTGCGGGCCTGCGGGAGCCGGGAGGTCGAACGTCAGCGTTTTTTCTCGCGTGGGAGAGAAAGCGACAAGGGCGGACGAATGACGCGCATAACTTAGCCCCACCTTTGGTTTTTCCGCTTCTTTATGTGGTTTTGCCGATAGAAAGCACAATACGTTCATAATTGCGAGCCATTTTTTCTTCTTCTAATGACACATGTCAAGCGGTCGATATATTGAATCTAATTAAGTCATGGGCACCGCTAGGCGCCGGCGCACCGGCCGAAAATTTCGGCCGGTCTGCTGCCTAGCGTTCGATCTAGCGCGCATTAAGGGCCCTGATTAGCGCGGGATTAGGTGCATCGTCTTCCTCCCTTCCCACACATGCTTGGATAAAAAAAAGAGGACCATCCCGCGGCGCTCGCCTGCCCCTCGTGCTGGCCCCGTGCTCGGCATATGCAGCGCCGCCGCCGAGTGCGTAGGTTCGCCACAAGGTAGACGCAGCTCCGCCCTTGCCCCCCCCCCCCCTCCCCCGCCCCCTCCCGCCCGCTTGCAGCTTCGGCATGTATGGTGGTAGCTCCGTCGCTTGATGGTTGCAACACCTCGTGCCCCAGCTCACCCGTCGCCGTAGTAGCACCGCTATGTCGTTGGCTGCAGCTCGCACCATCGTCAACATGTCGCGCCGGTTGAAGCTTTTTTGCGTGCCGATTGAAGCTTTTTTCGTGCTGGTTGAAACTTTTTCCACGGTTTGAAGCTTTTTTCCAACATCGATTGAAGCTCTTTCCATGGTTGAAGCTTCCTCCTTCGCCGGTTGAAACTTTTTCACATACTGGTTGAAGCTTTTTCTGTTATTGAAACTTTTTGTCCATATCCATTGAAGCTTTTTTTCATGGGATTGAAGCTTTCTTCTTCGCCGGTTAAAGCTATTTAACACACAGGTTGAAGCTTTTGCCGCGCTAGGAGTTGGTGTCGCGGTTTTTAGAAAAATTCGCATCTCAAATAAGCCAAGCCTTGCAGCTCCCCCGAACGCCGGCTGCGGCTCCGACGTGCGCGGTTGCAACCCTGCCGTCGAAGAGCACAACTGATTGATGCACGGTTGCAGCTCGCCGCCGGCAGCATCGCTCGATGCAGCTCAACCAACCGCTGGTTACAGCTCCGCCAACCGCTGGTTGCAGCTCCCGTGGCCCCTGATTTGTCGTTGAGTGTGGTGCCTCGAGCTGGAACCAAATCACGGCAGCTCGTCCATGGCCATGGCGTTGGGTGATTTTTCCAGGTGAGATGCGTTTTGGGAGGAAGAAGAAGGCACTGGAGCTGACTTATAAAAGGGGAGAGGATAAGAAGCAAAGGGTACGGCTGGGCTGGACAGGTCGCGTGGCACCTGTGGCCCCGTAGTGTTCGCGTTGCTAGCGAGGCGACAGGCCCAAGTTTGGGCCGGCGCTCCGGCCGCAAACATTTACCTTAAGTCATAGCTGCATTCCTTCTTCACAGGCCAAGCTGACTCACGTTCGGTTTCACATACCAATGTGACCTGTAGTTGATCGCCAAAAAAAAGGACCTGTAGTTTTCCACAAGACTGACAAAAAAAAAGCAGATAGCCCAAGTGGAGAATCCCAACAGAGTTCGAGCTACAGGGAACTCATTTTTAAAATTTGAATTTCCATATAGTGAAATATTTCAAATTTCTTTTGAACCATATGAAGGTTTACACCGAGTTAAGTCATGCTGCCACAACCAGAGGAAAAAAAACCTTGCCCCCGCATGCCCCCCCCCCCTCCCGGCGACCCGGGGGGCGGCGCGAGCCCGTACTCCAGCTCCCCTCTCCATCCTCCCCGCCCCCCCCCCCCCCCCCCCGCCCCCGCCGCTGCCGCCGGTCGGACCCGCTAGAGCAAAGCCCCTCGCGGTGGCTGACGAAGGGGCACCTTCTCCTCTCTCTCCCCTAGCATTTGGGGGCTTCGATGGCGCGGCATCGGGGTCCTGCATACAACGCAAGGTGGTGGTGTGGCCTTCCTTCTTCTGGATTTGGACCGACGGTACGCGGGGCTGGGTGGGTGCCATTGGTGTCGGCCGCATGCGGAATAGGGGACGTTCAAACCTAGGGTCCGTGTTCGGGCCCAGGCCGGATCGGAGCCTATGCTTCGGGTAGGTGTGGTTGAGAGCAGCCTGGGATTTGCTCGCAGGTGGTGCTTACCCTCCCCTCGCGGGTAAGGTGGTTGGTGGTTGTGGTCGTGACAGCGTTGTTTCAGTGATCGGATTGACGCCGGTGGCCACGAGCATGGCGTCGTGTGAACTCGCCTAGGCATGGTCTGGGTGCTTGTTCGGCGACGGTCGTTGGCAGTTCGTGAGTTGTGTCGCACCTAGTCCACATGGATTGATGGGGATTCAGGCATGGGTGCTTCCTACGGTAGAGGTGCCTATCCAGACTTGCGGACTGATGCCGGGCTAAGAGTTGAGAAGGTCCCTCGGCTCTTCCTACTGTGGTCGAGCACGCGGGGAAGCGAGCGGAGCATGATGTGTGGCGGCAGGGATGCCGGGGCGGCGGCCTCGGATGGTGGTCCGCATGGTGGCTCTTCAGTGGGCACCAGCGTGGCGGTGGTGGCTCTCTGTCTAGCTTGTGGGGGCATCGGAAGGTCTAGCATAGGGTGGCTCTGGCATGCTCTCTGCTCTCGCAGGGGCTACCCAGATCCGGATCTGGGGATTTGACCTCCTCATGCACGTCCTGGAGGCCTCTTGGTGACACACGTGAGTTGCCGAGCAAAAGCTCTGCGCCTGGGCGCCGACGATGGGGATTCGGGTTGAAACTTTGTCCGCCGTGGACTCAGTAGCGGCAACGCTCAGCGTCGTTCTCCCTCTTGAGGGCGTTGTCGTGGAGTTTAGGTGTGTTCAGATCTCCATATCTGAAGGAAATATGCCCTACATGCAGTAATAAAGTTATTATTTATTTCCTTATATCATGATAAATGTTTATTATTCATGCTAGAATTGTATTAACCAGAAACATAATACATGTGTGAAATACATAAACAAACAGATTGTCACTTGTATGCCTCTACTTGACTAGCTCGTTGATCAAAGATGGTTATGTTTCCTAACCATAGACATGAGTTGTCATTTGATTAATGGGATCATGTCATTAGGAGAATGATGTGATTGACATGACCCATTCCGTTAGCTTAGCACATGATCGTTTAGTATGTTGTTGTTGCTTTCTTCATGACTTATACATGTTCCTATGACTATGAGATTATGCAACTCCCGTTTACCGGAGGTGCAAAAGAGAAGATTTCAGCTTCGTATAGTGTCTTGGCTCCGGTTGTCGTCAGTGCCGGGAGCACACCCACGACCAAGCAGTCTCAGCAAGGTATGAACACCAACACCCCACCTACCCAACTAGCGTCGGCTGTCGTGCCGACTGAGGAAGAGGCTCCATTAGAGGCTAATGATGTCGCATCCGTCGAAAAAGCAATGCATGATGTCATCGACGAGGATGACGATGACCCTCTATAGTATCTCAATACCGGCGCCTCTGAAGATGGTGGATTGATGGCTCAGCAGTATGGGTACTCAGGGTTTGAGCATGATGAGTTGGTGCCTGAATTGCCAGAGGATGAATGTATTATAGGCTCACTTCCAGTAGCAAAGAAGCATAGGGAGAGACGGAGGAAAGGCAACAAAGCTGCTTGTATGATCCGCCGCCTCAGCAGCCTTGGGTTCAAGACCGTATACCTATCCCCGGTGCGGCAAAATGTCATGTCCCCAATGATCTGATCCTACCTAACGCAGCAATAGAGGCCATATGCGGCGATCTAAGGAGACTTCATGATGATGTGCTGCAGAGAAAGAAAAGCCTGATCGCCTCAAAAAATCCAAGATACCCACTCTACATGGTTAATGTGCCGCAACAAAGGTTGTACGTCAACATATTTGCCGCAGAGAAGTTCTTCCTTCGATTCGATTACATCTTCTACATGTTTCACTTGAAAAAGTAGGATTTTATGTTTGTCCTCCTTTTTGCCTTGCACATGAACTATATCATCAGGACTGAGCAGATACCT
Organism: Triticum timopheevii; assembly: GCA_963921465.1. NCBI lineage: Eukaryota > Viridiplantae > Streptophyta > Magnoliopsida > Poales > Poaceae > Triticum > Triticum timopheevii. Next base: position 665,794,057 of record OY997266.1, read on the forward strand.
TTTATCTGTGTCGCTGACCCGTACTTCATGCACGAGGGCTTCTTGACAGTATGCCCAAAACACCGTGAATACGCGGGTAACTACATCATCGATTTCATGGTGGCCAATAAGGACAAGGAGAGAATTCTTGTGCCTTATTATCCCATGTGAGTCATCCGTGCGGATATCCTTCCTTCGATTTCAATTATTTCATTTGCACTCGTGGAGGCTAATTTGAGGGTTAATTATTTTGTGCAGTGACGGGCGCCTTCTTTATCATCCTTTACCAGTGATTCTCCCAAGCTCTTTACTTGGACTCGTCGAAGAACATGAAGAAAATGGATTATACCAGTAATTTCTCGACAGTGCTATCTCAACATGAAGAAAATGGATTATAACGTAACTGGGTGATTACAAAGGTGCTCTACGGATGTCTCCGAAGGTACATGTTGGGTTGGCGTATTTTGAGACTAGGATTTGTCACTCCGATTGTCGGAGAGGTATCTCTGGGCCCTCTCGGTAATACACATCACTTAAGCCTTGCAAGCATTGCAACTACTGAGTTAGTTGCGGGATGATGTATTACGGAACAAGTAAAGAGACTTGCCGGTAACGAGATTGAGCTAGGTATTGAGATACCGACGATCGAATCTCGGCAAGTAACATACCGATGACAAAGGGAACAACGTATGTTGTTATGCGGTTTGACCGATAAAGATCTTCGTAGATTATGTGGGAGCCAATATGAGCATCCAGGTTCCGCTATTGGTTATTGACTGGAGACGTGTCTCGGTCATGTCTACATTGTTGTCGAACCCATAGGGTCCGCACGCTTAAGGTTTCGATGACAGTTATATTATGAGTTTATGAGTTTTGATGTACCGAAGGATTTTGGAGTCTCGGATGAGATCAGGGACATGACGAGGAGTCTCAAAATGGTCGAGAAGTAAGATCGATATATTGGACGACTATATTCGGACTTCGGAATGGTTTCGAGTGATTCGGGTATTTTTGGGGGTACCGGGGAGTTTCGGGAATACGAGGAAGAAGCAATGGCCTCATTGGCCAAGTGGTGGAAGAGAGGAGGCAGGGCGCGCGGCCCCCCTAGCCCAAATCGAATTGGACTAGGGGGCCGGCCCCCATTTCCACCTTTTCCTCCCTCTCCTTCCTTCTCCATCTCCTTCCCTTCCTTCCCCTCTCCTAGTTGGACTAGGAAAGGAGGGAGTCCTACTCCCACCGCCCTCCCTTGGCCGGCCGCCCCCTTCCCCTTGCTCCTTTATATACAGGGGCAGGGGGCACCCCATGACACACAAGTTGATCTTCGTGATCATTCCTTAGCCGTGTGCGGTGCCCCCCTCCACCATATTCCACCTCGGTCATATCGTAGCGGTGCTTAGGTGAAGCCCTGCGTCGGTAGAACATCATCATTGTCACCATGCCATTGTGCTGACGGAACTCATCCCCAACACCCTACTGGATCAGAGTTCGGGGATCGTCATCGAGCTGAATGTGTGCTGAACTCGGTGGTGCCGTACGTTCGGTACTTGGATCGGTCGGATCGTGAAGACGTAGGACTACATCAATCGCGTTGTCATAACGCTTCCGCTTACGGTCTACGAGGGTACGTGGACAACACTCTCCCCTCTCGTTGCTATGCATCACCATGATCTTGCGTGTGCGTAGGAATTTTTTTTAAATTACTACGTTCCCCAACAGTGGTATCAGAGTCAGGTTTTATGCGTTGATGTTATATGCACGAGTAGAACACAAGTGAGTTGTGGGCGATACAAGTCATACTGCTTACCAGCATGTCATACTTTGGTTCAGCGGTATTGTTGGATGAAGCAGCCTGGACCGACATTACGCGTACGCTTACGCAAGACTGGTTTTACCGACGTGCTTTGCACACAGGTGACTAGCGGGTGTGAGTGTGGCTACGCCGGTCCTTGCGAAGGTTAAAACAGCACTAACTTGAAGAACTATCGTTGCGGTTTTGATGCGTAGGTAAGAACGGTTCTTGCTCAGCCCGTAGCAGCCACATAAATTTGCAACACCAAAGTAGAGGACGTCTAACATGTTTTTGCAGGGCATATTGTGATGTGATATGGTCAAGACGTGATGCTATATTTTTTTGTATGAGATGATCATGTTTTGTAACCGAAGTTATCGGCAACTGGCAGGAGCCATATGGTTGTCGCTTTATTGTATGAAATGCAAATGCCCTGTAATTGCTTTACTTTATCACTAAGCGGTAGCAATAGTCGTAGAAGCAATAGATGGCGTAATGACAACGATGCTACGATGGAGATCAAGGTATCGCGCCGGTGACGATGGTGATCACGACGGTGCTTCGGAGATGGAGATCACAAGCACAAGATGATGATGGCCATATCATATCACTTATATTGATTACATGTGATGTTTATCCTATATGCATCTTATCTTGCTTTGTTTGACGGTAGCTGAGGGAGTCCTGGACTAGGGGGTGTCCGGATAGCCGAACTATCATCTTTGGCCGGACTCCAAGACTATGAAGATACAAGATTGAAGACTTTGTCCCGTGTCCGGATGGGACTTTCCTTGGCGTGGAAGACAAGCTTGGCGATACGGATATGTAGATCTCCTACCATTGTAACCGACTCTGTGTAACCCTAGCCCTCTCCGGCGTCTATATAAACCGGAGGGTTTTAGTCCGTAGGACGAACAACAATCATACCATAGGCTAGCTTCTAGGGTTTAGCCTCTCTGATCTCGTGGTAGATCTACTCTTGTACTACCCATATCATCAATATTAATCAAGTAGGAGTAGGGTTTTACCTCCACTGAGAGGGCCCAAACCTGGGTAAAAACATCGTGTCCCTTGTCTCCTATTACCATCCGCCTAGACGCACCATTCGGGACCCCCTACCCGAGATCCGCCGGTTTTGACACCAACATTGGTGCTTTCATTGAGAGTTCCTCTGTGTTGTCAACTTTAGGCCCGATGGCTCCTTTGATCTGAAGGAAATATGCCCTAGAGGCATTAATTATCATGATAAATGTTTATTATTCATGGTAGAATTGTATTAACCGGAAACATAATACATGTGTGAATATATAGACAAACAGAGTGTCACTAGTATGCCTCTCCTTGACTAGCTTATTAATCAAAGATGGTTATGTTTCCTAACCATGAACAAGGAGTTGTTATTTGATTAACAAGGTCACATCATTAGTTGAATGATCTGATTGACATGACCCATTCCGTTAGCTTAGCACCCGATCGTTTAGTATGTTGCTAATGCTTCCTTCATGACTTATACATGTTCCTATGACTATGAGATTATGCAACTCCCGTTTACCGGAGGAACACTTTGTGTGCTACCAAACGTCACAACGTAGCTGGGGGATTATAAAGGTGCTCTACAGGTGTCTTCGAAGGTACTTGTTGGGTTGGCGTATTTCGAGATTAGGATTTGTCACTCCAAATGTCGGAGAGGTATCTCTGGGCCCTCTCGGTAATACACATCACTTAAGCCTTGCAAGCACTTCAACTAATGAGTTAGTTGCGAGATGATGTATTACAGAACGAGTAAAGAGACTTGCCGGTAACGAGATTGAACTAGGTATTGGATACCGACGATCGAATCTCGGGCAAGTAACATACCGATGACAAAGGGAATAACATATGTTGTTGTGCGGTTTGACCGATAAAGATCTTCATAGAATATGTAGGAACCAATATGGGCATCTAGGTCCCGCTATTGGTTATTGACTGGAGACGTGTCTCGGTCATGTCTACATTGTTCTCGAACCGTAGGGTCCGCACGCTTAAGGTTTCAATGACAGTTATTATGAGTTTATGTATTTTGATGTACCGAAGGTTGTTTGGAGTCCCGGATGTGATCACGGACATGACGAGGAGTCTCGAAATGGTCGAGACATAAAGATTGATATATTGGACGGATATATTTGGACACCGGAAAGGTTCCGGATGAGATTGGGATTATACCGGAGTTCCGGGAGGTTACCGGAACCCCCCGGTAAGTATATGGGCCTTATTGGGCCTTAGTGGAAGGGAGGGAGAAGGAGCAAGGGAGGGGGCGCGCCCCCCCAAGCCCAATCCGAATTGGGAGGGGGGCCGGCCCCCCCTTTCCTTCTCTCCTCCCCCCCTCTTCCTTCCCTCTCCTACTCCTAATAGGAAAGGGGGGCCAAACCTACTTGGAGTAGGTTTGCCCCCCCTAGGGCGCGCCTCCCCCTTGGGCCGGCCTCCTCCTCCCTCCCTCCTTTATATACGGGGGTAGGGGGCACCCCATAGACACACAAGTTGATCATTGAGATCGTTCCTTAGCCGTGTGCGGTGCCCCCCTCCACGATATTACACCTCGGTCATATTGTAGCAGTGCTTAGGCAAAGCCCTGCGACAGGAGAACATCAAGATCGTCACCACGCCGTCGTGCTGCTGGAACTCCTCCCCATGCCTCTGCTGGATCGGAGTTCGGGGTGCGTCATCGAGCTGTACGTGTGTCAAGAACTCGGAGGTGCCGGAGTAACGGTGCTTGGATTGGTTGGACCAGGAGGACGTACGACTACTTCCTCTACGTTGCGTAAACGCTTCCGCTTCGGTCTACGAGGGTACATAGACAACACTCTCCCCTCTCGTTGCTATATCATCACCATGATCTTGCGTGTGCGTAGGAAATTTTTTGAAATTACTACGTTTCCCAACAGTGGCATCCGAGCCTAGGTTTTATGGTTTGATGTTATATGCATGAGTAGAACACAAGTGAGTTGTGGGCGATATAAGTCATACTTCTTACCAGCATGTCATACTTTGGTTCGGCGGTATTGTTGGATGAAGTGGCCCGGACCGACATTACGCGTACGCTTACGCGAGACTGGTTTTACCGCCGTGCTTTGCACACAGGTGACTAGCGGGTGTCAGTTTCTCCATCTTTAGTTGAACCGAGTGTGGCTATGCCCGGTCCTTGCGAAGGTTAAAACAACATCAACTTGACAAACTATCGTTGTGGTTTTGATGCATAGGTGAGATTGATTCTTGCTTAAGCCCGTAGCAGCCACGTAAAATTGCAACAACAAAGTAGAGGACGTCTAACTTGTTTTTGTAGGGCATGTTGTGATGTGATATGGCCAAGACATGATGCTATATTTTATTGTATGAGATGATCATGTTTTGTAACCGAAGTTATCGGCAACTGGCAGGAGACATATTGTTGTCGCTTTATTGTATGAAATGCAAACGCCCTGTAATTGCTTTACTTTATCACTAAGCGGTAGCGATAGTCGTAGAAGCAATAGATGGCGTAAACGACAACGATGCTACGATGGAGATCAAGGTGTCGCGCCGGTGACGATGGTGATCATGATGGTGCTTCGGAGATGGAGATCACAAGCACAAGATGATGACGGCCATATCATATCACTTATATTGATTGCATGTGATGTTTATCCTTTATGCATCTTATCTTGCTTTGGTTGACGGTAGCATTTTAAGATGATCTCTCACTAAAAATTATCAAGAAGTGTTCTCCCTGAGTATGCACCGTTGCCAAAGTTCGTCGTGCCCAGACACCACGTGATGATCGGGTGTGATAAGCTCTACGTCCATCTACAACGGGTGCAAGCCAGTTTTGCACACGCAGAATACTCAGGTTAAACTTGACGAGCCTAGCATATGCAGATATGGCCTCGGAACACGGAGGCCGAAAGGTCGAGCGTGAATCATATAGTAGATATGATCAACATAAGATGTTCACCATTGAAAACTACACCATCTCACGTGATGATCGGTTATGGTTTAGTTGATTTGGGTCACATGATAACTTAGATGACTAGAGAGATGTCTGTCTAAGTGGGAGTTCTTAAGTAATATGATTAATTGAACTTAAATTTATCATGAACTTAGTACCTGATAGTATCTTGCTTGTCTATGTTGATTGTAGATAGATGGCCCGTGCTGTTGTTCCGTTGAATTTTAATTCATTCCTTGAGAAAGCTAAGTTGAAAGATGATGGTAGCAACTACGCGGACTGGGTCCGTAACTTGAGGATTATCCTCATTGCTGCACAGAAAAATTACGTCCTGGAAGCACCGCTGGGTGCCAGACCTGCTGCTGATGCAACTGACGACGTTAAGAACGTCTGGCAGAGCAAAGCTGATGACTACTCGATAGTTCAATGTGCCATGCTTTACGGCTTAGAACCGGGACTTCAACGACGTTTTGAACGTCATGGAACATATGAGATGTTCCAGGAGTTGAAGTTAATATTCCAGAAGAATGCCCGGATTGAGAGATACGAAGTCTCCAATAAGTTCTATAGCTGCAAGATGGAGGAGAATAGTTCTGTTAGTGAGCACATACTCAAGATGTCTGGGTATTGTAATCACTTGATTCAACTGGGAGTTACTCTTTCGGATGATAGCGTCATTGACAGAATTCTCCAATCACTTCCACCAAGCTACAAGAGCTTCGTGATGAACTATAATATGCAAGGTATGGATAAGACGATTCCCGAGCTCTTCGCAATGCTAAAGGCTGCGGAGGTAGAAATCAAGAAGGAGTATCAAGTGTTGATGGTCAACAAGACCACTAGTTTCAAGAAGAAGGGCAAAGGGAAGAAGAAGGGGAACTTCAAGAAGAACAGCAAACAAGTTGCTGCTCAAGAGAAGAAACCCAAGTCTGGACCTAAGCCTGAAACTGAGTGCTTCTACTGCAAGCAGACTGGTCACTGGAAGCGGAACTGCCCCAAGTATTTGGCGGATAAGAAGGATGGCAAGGTGAACAAAGGTGTATGCGATATACATGTTATTGATGTGTACCTTACTAGAGCTCGCAGTAGCACCTGGGTATTTGATACTGGTTCTGTTGCTAATATTTGCAACTCGAAACAGGGACTACGGATTAAGCGAACACTGGCAAAGGACGAGGTGACGATGCGCGTGAGAAATGGTTCCAAAGTCGATGTGATCGCGGTCGGCACGCTACCTCTACATCTACCTTCGGGATTAGTATTAGCCCTAAATAATTGTTATTTGGTGCCAGCGTTGAGCATGAACATTATATCTGGATCTTGTTTGATGCGAGACGGTTATTCATTTAAATCAGAGAATAATGATTGTTCTATTTATATGAGTAATATCTTTTATGGCCATGCACCCTTGAAGAGTGGTCTATTTTTGATGAATCTCGATAGTAGTGATACACATATTCATAGTGTTGAAGCCAAAAAATGCAGAGTTGATAATGATAGTGCAACTTATTTGTGGCACTGCCGTTTAGGTCATATCGGTGTAAAGCGCATGAAGAAACTCCATACTGATGGTCTTTTGGAACCACTTGATTATGAATCACTTGGTACTTGCGAACCGTGCCTCATGGGCAAGATGACCAAAACGCCGTTCTCCGGTACTATGGAGAGAGCAACAGACTTGTTGGAAATCATACATACAGATGTATGTGGTCCAATGAATGTTGAGGCTCGTGGCGGATATCGTTATTTTCTCACCTTCACAGATGATTTAAGCAGATACGGGTATATCTACTTAATGAAGCATAAGTCTGAAACATTTGAAAAGTTCAAAGAATTTCAGAGTGAAGTTGAAAATCATCGTAACAAGAAAATAAAGTTTCTACGATCTGATCGTGGAGGAGAATATTTGAGTTACGAGTTTGGTCTACACTTAAAACAATGTGGAATAGTTTCGCAACTCACGCCACCAGGAACACCACAGCGTAATGGTGTGTCCGAACGTCGAATCGTACTTTACTTGATATGGTGCGATTTATGATGTCTCTTACAGATTTACTGCTATCGTTTTGGGGTTATGCTTTAGAGACGGCCACATTCACGTTACATAGGGCACCATCAAAATCCGTTGAGATGACACCTTATGAACTATGGTTTGGCAAGAAACCAAAGTTGTCGTTTCTTAAAGTTTGGGGCTGTGATGCTTATGTGAAAAAGCTTCAACCTGATAAGCTCGAACCCAAATCGGAGAAATGTGTCTTCATAGGATACCCAAAGGAGACAGTTGGGTACACCTTCTATCACAGATCCGAAGGCAAGACATTCGTTGCTAAGAATGGATCCTTTCTAGAGAAGGAGTTTCTCTCGAAAGAAGTGAGTGGGAGGAAAGTAGAACTTGATGAGGTAACTGTACCTACTCCCTTGTTGGAAAATAATACATCACAGGAACCGGTTTCTGTGACGTCAAAACCAACTAGTGACGAAGTTAATGATGATGATCATAGAACTTCAGATCAAGTTAATACAGAACCTCGTAGGTCGAACAGAGTAAGATCCGCACCAGAGTGGTATGGTAATCCTATTCTAGAAGTCATGCTACTAGATCATGATGAACCTACGAACTATGAAGAAGCGATGGTGAGCCCAGATTCCGCAAAATGGCTTGAAGCCATGAAATCTGAGATGGGATCCATGTATGAGAACAAAGTATGGACTTTGGTTGACTTGCCCGATGGTCGGCAAGCAATTGAGAATAAATGGATCTTCAAGAAGAAGACTGACGCTGACAGTAATGTTACTGTCTACAAAGCTCGACTTGTTGCAAAAGGTTTTCGACAAGTTCAAGGGGTTGACTACGATGAGACCCTCTCACCCGTAGCGATGCTTAAGTCTGTCCGAATCATGTTAGCAATTGCCGCATTTTATGATTATGAAATTTGGCAAATTGATGTAAAAACTGCATTCCTGAATGGATTTCTGGAGGAAGAGTTGTATATGATGCAACCAGAAGGTTTTATCGATCCAAAGGGGGCTAACAAAGTGTGCAAGCTCCAGTGATCTATTTATGGACTGGTGCAAGCTTCTCGGAGTTGGAATAAACGTTTTGATAGTGTGATCAAAGCATTTGGTTTTATACAGACTTTTGGAGAAGCCTGTATTTACAAGAAAGTGAGTGGGAGCTCTGTAGCATTTCTAATATTATATGTGGATGACATATTATTGATTGGAAATGATATAGAATTTCTGGATAGCATAAAGGGATACTTGAATAAAAGTTTTTCAATGAAAGACCTCGGTGAAGCTGCTTACATATTGGGCATTAAGATCTATAGAGATAGATCAAGACGCTTAATTGGACTTTCACAAAGCACATACCTTGACAAAGTTTTGAATAAGTTCAAAATGGATCAAGCAAAGAAAGGGTTCTTGCCTGTATTGCAAGGTGTGAAGTTGAGTAAGACTCAAAGCCCGACCACTCCAGAAGATAGAGAGAAAATGAAAAGTGTTCTCTATGCTTCAGCCATAGGCTCTATCATGTATGCAATGCTGTGCACCAGACCTGATGTGTGCCTTGCTATAAGTCTAGCAGGGAGGTACCAAAGTAATCCAGGAGTGGATCACTGGACGGCGGTCAAGAACATCCTGAAATACCTGAAAAGGACTAAGGATATGTTTCTCGTATATGGAGGTGACAAAGATCTCATCGTAAATGGTTACGTTGATGCAAGCTTTGACACCGATCCGGACGATTCTAAATCGCAAACCGGATACGTATTTACATTAAACGGTGGAGCTGTCAGTTGGTGCAGTTCAAAGCAAAGTGTCGTGGCGGGATCTACGTGTGAAGCGGAATACATAGCTGCTTCGGAAGCAGCCAATGAAGGAGTCTGGATGAAGGAGTTCATATCCGATCTAGGTGTCTTACCTAGTGCATCGGGTCCAATGAAAATCTTTTGTGACAATACTGGAGCGATTGCCTTAGCGAAGGAATCCAGATTTCACAAGAGAACCGAACACATCAAGAGACGCTTCAATTCCATCTGGGATCTAGTCCAGGTGGGAGACATAGAGATTTGCAAGATACATACGGATCTGAATGTTGCAGACCCGTTGACTAAGCCTCTTCCACGAGCAAAACATGATCAACACCAAGACTCCATGGGTGTTAGAATCATTACTATGTAATCTAGATTATTGACTCTAGTGCAAGTGGGAGACTGAAGGAAATATGCCCTAGAGTCAATAATAAAGTTATTATTTTTTCCTTATATCATGATAAATTTTTATTATTCATGCTAGAATTGTATTAACCGGAAACATAATACATGTGTGAATATATAGACAAACAGAGTGTCACTAGTATGCCTCTACTTGACTAGCTTATTAATCAAAGATGGTTATGTTTCCTAACCATGAACAAGGAGTTGTTATTTGATTAACAAGGTCACATCATTAGTTGAATGATCTGATTGACATGACCCATTCCGTTAGCTTAGCACCCGATCGTTTAGTATGTTGCTAATGCTTACTTCATGACTTATACATGTTCCTATGACAATGAGATTATGCAACTCCCGTTTACCGGAGGAACACTTTATGTGCTACCAAACGTCACAACGTAACTGGGTGATTATAAAGGTGCTCTACAGGTGTCTCCGAAGGTACTTGTTGGGTTGGCGTATTTCGAGATTAGGATTTGTCACTCCGAATGTCGGAGAGGTATCTCTGGGCCCTCTCGGTAATACACATCACTTAATCCTTACAAGCACTTCAACTAATGAGTTAGTTGCGAGATGATGTATTATAGAACGAGTAAAGAGACTTGCCGGTAACGAGATTGAACTAGGTATTGGATAACGACGATCGAATCTCGGGCAAGTAACATACCGATGACAAAGGGAATAACGTATGTTGTTGTGCGGTTTGACCGATAAAGATCTTCGTCGAATATGTAGGAACCAATATGGGCATCTAGGTCCCGCTATTGGTTATTGACCGGAGACGTGTCTCGGTCATGTCTACATTGTTCTCGAACCGTAGGGTCCGCACGCTTAAGGTTTCAATGACAGTTATTATGAGTTTATGTATTTTGATGTACCGAAGGTTGTTCGGAGTCCCGGATGTGATCACGGACATGACGAGGAGTCTCGAAATGGTCGAGACATAAAGATTGATATATTGGACGGATATATTTGGACACCGGAAAGGTTCCGGATGAGATTGGGATTATACCGGAGTTCCGGGAGGTTACCGGAACCCCCCGGTAAGTATATGGGCCTTATTGGGCCTTAGTGGAAGGGAGGGAGAAGGAGCAAGGGAGGGGGCGCCCCCCCCCCCCCAAGCCCAATCAGAATTGGGAGGGGGGCCGGCCCCCCCTTTCCTTCTCTCCTCCCCCCTCTTCCTTCCCTCTCCTACTCCTAATAGGAAAGGGGGGCCAAACCTACTTGGAGTAGGTTTGCCCCCCCTAGGGCGCGCCTCCCCCTTGGGCCGGCCTCCTCCTCCCTCCCTCCTTTATATACGGGGGTAGGGGGCACCCCATAGACACACAAGTTGATCATTGAGATCGTTCCTTAGCCGTGTGCGGTGCCCCCCTCCACGATATTACACCTCGGTCATATTGTAGCGGTGCTTAGGCGAAGCCCTGCGACAGGAGAACATCAAGATCGTCACCACGCCGTCGTGCTGACGGAACTCCTCCCCATGCCTCTGCTGGATCGGAGTTCGGGGTGCGTCATCGAGCTGTACATGTGTCAAGAACTCGGAGGTGCCGGAGTAACGGTGCTTGGATCGGTTGGACCAGGAGGACGTACGACTACTTCCTCTATGTTGCGTCAACGCTTCCGCTTCGGTCTACGAGGGTACGTAGACAACACTCTCCCCTCTCATTTATATATCATCACCATGATCTTGCGTGTGCATAGGATTTTTTTTGAAATTACTACGTTTCCCAACACGATCATCAACAATGACGCGGTCCAGGTTGAGACTTTTCTCCCCGGACAGATCTTCGTATTCGGCGACTTTGCACTGCGGGCCAATTCACTTGGCCATCTGGAGCAGATTGAAAGCTACACCCCTAGCCATCAGGTCAGATTTGGAAATTTGAATTATACGACCGACGTCCGCGGAGACTTGATCTTCGACGGGTTCGAGCCACAGCGAAGCGCGCCGCATTGTCTCGATGGGTATGATCTAGCTCTACCGCCGGACAGTATCCTGGAGGCCGCACAAGTGTCCGCTCCGACCCTTAGCTCGGAGCCGACTGCGCTGATCGAGGACGGGTGGCTGGACACCGCCTTGGGGGCTGCTACCTCTACGGCGATAGAGCCGAATACCAACCCTGTCCTTTGTGAAGCTCGTGACTCCAAGGTTCCGGATTCCTCTCCGAACTCCGAACCGTCCACGCCCCTGCCAATCGAATCCGATTGGGCGCCGATCATGGAGTTCACCGCTGCGGACATCTTTTAGCACTCGCCCTTTGGCGACATCCTTAATTCGCTAAAGTGTCTCTCTTTATCAGGAGAGCCGTGGCCGGATTATGGTCAGGACGGTTGGGATGCAGACGATGAAGAAATTCAAAGCCCACCCACCGCACACTTCATAGCCACTATCGATGACTTAACCGACATGCTAGACTTCGACTCCGAAGACATCGACAGTATGGACGACGATGCAGGAGACGACGAAGAATCAGCGCCTACAGGGCACTAGAAGGCCACCTCGTCATACGACATTTACATGCTGGACATCCCAAAGGATGGGAATGGCGATGGAACAGCAGAGGACGACCCCTCCAAGAAACAGCCTAAGCGCCGGCGTCAGCGGCGCCGCTCTAAATCCCGCCACAGCAAAAATGGAGATTCCGGCACCGAAGACAACAACACCCCGGACAGTGCCGAAGACAACCCCCTCCAGCAGGATTCAGCGCAGGAGGATGGAGAAGCCATCCCTCATGAGAGAGCGGCAGACGGAGAGGTAGAGGACGATAATTATATGCCTCCCTCCAAAGAGGAAGCAAGCCTCAACGACGACGAATTTGTCATGCCTGAGGATCCCGTCGAACAAGAGCGTTTCAAACGCAGGCTTACGGCCACGGCAAGCAGCCTCAAGAGAAAGCAGCAACAGCTTAGAGCTGACCAAGACTTGCTAGCCAATAGATGGACTGAAGTCCTTGCGGCCGAAGAGTATGAACTCGAACACCCCTCCAAGAGCTACCCAAAACGCAGGCTGCTATCCCGATTAGAGGAGGAAGCACCTAAACCTACATCACCAGCGCATAATACGGCCGACCGGCCACCCCGTGGCCGCGACAGAGAGGCCTCTCGGCCCTACACTCAAGCCGCATCCCGGCGCTGCTCAAAAAATACCAAGGCGCGGGAAAATGCGCAAGACCTGCGGGATATACTCGAGGACAACGCAAGGCAAACAAGATTGATCAATGGATAGTGTGGGCGCCCCACGATACGTGATGACAACCATCACGCCGGATACAGCAATTCCTACTGGGCCGAACATAGTAGACAAAGCTCATTTGAGCTGCGTCATGATATAGCCCAATACAGAGGCCCCGCACATCCACTATGCTTCACAGACGAAGTAATGGATCATCAAATCCCCGAGGGTTTCAAACCCGTAAACATTGAATCATACGATGGCACGACAGATCTTGCGGTTTGGATCGAGGACTATCTCCTTCACATCCACATGGCCCACGGTGATGATCTACACGCCATCAAATACCTCCCACTCAAGCTTAAAGGACCAGCTCGGCATTGGCTCAATAGCTTGCTAGCAGAATCAATTGGTTGTTGGGAATACCTGGAAGCCGCATTCCTTGATAACTTCCAGGGCACATATGTGCGACCACCAGACGCTGATGACCTAAGCCACATAATTCAGCAGCTAGATGAATCGGCTAGACAATTCTGGACATGGTTCTTAACCAAGAAAAATCAAATCGTCGACTATCCGGATGCAGAGGCCCTTGCAGCCTTCAAACATAACATCCGCGATGAGTGGCTTGCCCGGCACCTAGGACAGGAAAAGCCGAAATCTATGGCAGCCCTCACATCACTCATGACCCGCTTCTGCGCGGGAGAGGATAGCTGGCTAGCTCGCAGTAACAACCTGACCAAAAACCATGGTAGTTCGGATACCAAGGACAGCAATGGCAGGTCACGTCGCAATAAGCACAAGCGCCACATTAACGGCGACAATACTGAGGATACGGCAGTCATAGCCGGATTCAGAGGCTCTAAACCCGGTCAGCAGAAAAAGCCATTCAAAAGAAATACTCCGGGTCCATCCAATTTGGACCAAATACTCGATCGCTTGTGCCAGATATGCGGCACCCCTGAAAAGCCAGCCAATCACACCAACAGGCATTGTTGGGTGTTCAAGCACGCAGGCAAGTTAATTGCCGAAAACAATGACAAGGGGCTGCATAGCGATGAGAAGGATGAGACCCGGCCGCTGAACAATAGAGGACAGAAGGATTTCCCCCCACAAGTGCGGACAGTGAACATGATATACGCAACCCACATACCCAAAAGGGAGCGGAAGCGTGCACTTAGGGACGTATATGCGATGGAGCCAGTCGCCCCAAAGTTCAATCCATGGTCCTCCTACCCGATCACTTTTGATCGAAGGGACCACCCCACTAGCATCCGCCATGGCGGATTCGCCGCATTGGTTCTAGACCCAATCGTCGACGGATTTCACCTCACTAGAGTCCTGATGGACGGCGGCAGCAGCCTGAACCTGCTTTATCAGGATACAGTGTGCAAGATGGGCATAGACCCCTCAAGGATTAAACCCACAAAGACGACCTTCAAAGGCGTCATACCAGGTGTAGAGGCCAACAGTACAGACTCAGTTACACTTGAAGTGGTCTTCGGATCCCCGGATAGCTTTCGAAGCGAGGAGTTAATCTTCGACATAGTCCCGTTCCGCAGTGGCTATCATGTACTGCTCGGACAAACCGCATCTGCAAAGTTCAATGCGGTACCACACTATGCATACCTCAAGCTCAAGATGCCAGGCCCTCGAGGAGTCATTACGGTCAATGGAAACACCGAACGCTCTCTCCGAACGGAGGAGCATACAGCGGCTCTCGCGGCGGAAGTACAAAGCAGCCTCTTAAGGCAATTCTCGAGTCCGGCTGTTAAGCGGCCGAACACCGTCAAGCGCGCCCGGAGTAACCTACAACAAGACCACCTGGCACGTTCCGAGCACGCGTAGCAATGCGGCCCCAACCCCAGCCCTCGTGAAATTGCGAGACCAGTACCACGCGTACATAACTACACTTTGGAAATACCATGGGCATAGGGGTAGGGGCACGACCATGGCATGCCCGGAGAGCGGCTCAACCGCACCAGGGGCTCCCAATTGTGTCATTCTTTTTTTTTCTTATTCATAGGACTCCGTGTTGCAGAAGCCCTGTCCGGCAGTAGAATTGCCGAACTCACAATGCAACAGCTAGTGAAGCAGAAATGCTACGTCGAGTGTCCAGGTGGTCTCTATTACGAGTAGTATACCTGTTTTACATACCATCCCGCAGCCTACCCCTGGAGGGGGACATGTTAAATAGTCCCACCCCTTGCTTATCGCACTATTTGCATCGTTCTGCTTCTATTGTAGTATTTTTTGAATAAACAATGCATAGCTTTTTGCCTATTATTGCATTCCTTTTTTTATCTATATATGTTCACTTATGACGTGTTGCATCCGTACGCTCTGGTACGGCCAAATACACCAGGGGCTTAAGTTCCCCAAAATATGGTGTGATAAGTCCGAACACTTTCACAAGTGCGGCACCCCGAACTTATAGCATTATATGCATCGGCTCTAAATCATGTCTTGGGTCAATAGTTAGGTTTGCCCAGCTCCCATTTTTTGGTACCTTACGTTCCGTTATATCGGCTAAGGTAGCGCTGGAAGAAGCACTGCGATTGTGCCCTAGTTGAGCTGGGTTGAGCACCTCAGTGGAGAAAGCTAAAATTGACCGTCATGATAGGGCAAGAGCCGGTCGCTGTTCGAGAGGTTTTTTCGAGTCCCTAAAGACTTATGTCGCTTAGAGCGAGGAGTCGGCTTTGACCGGCCCATGGGTGGATAGCGCCCCGAATTCGGTCTTCCAAACACTAGGGGCTTTGCCGAAATTTAAAATTATAGAATTCTATGGCTAAGTGGGAGTGTTCAAGCATTATAAGTACGGTTGCCTTGTTCGTTGTGTTGAGCGCCTCCCTCGAAGGACCCAAAAATGGGAACAAGAGCGCTCAAGTTTATCCCGAACACCCCAGCACTCGTGGCATGGGGGCTGAAGCCAACGACTTGCCATCTCTCAAATTTGATAAACGGCCGCACAGAAGGTAATATTTTAAATTAACAAGCGTTGCTTAGCGCATATGAACAAAGTTTTCAGCGCACGGGATAACAAATGCAAGTCTACTAAAAAATTACATCTTTGGAGCACTCACCCGCTATAAGGCGGGCACCCTTTAGGACACCCTTATAATACATCTCGGGCGTGCGATACTCCTTGCCCAGCGGTGGCGCGTCCGTAACAAGCTTCTCAGCGTCCATCTTGCCCCAGTGCACTTTAGCGCGGGCAAGGGCCCGACGGGTACCTTCGATGCAGACGGAATGCTTTATGACTTCACTCCATGGACAGGCGTCCACCAGCCGCCGCACCAGACCGAAGTAGCTCCCAGGCATGGCTTCTTTAGGCCACGACCGAACTATGAGGCCCTTCATGGCCTGTTCGGCCACCTTGTGGAGCTCGACCAGCTGCTTCAGCTGGTCGCTCAGGCGCACCGGATGTCCGGCCTCAGCATATTGAGACCAGAATACCTTTTCCGTCGAGCTCCCCTCCTCGGCTTGGTAGAATGCGGCAGCATCGGACACACCACGGGGCAGATCTGTGAACGCTCCTGGAGAGCTCCGAATCCGGGTAAGTAACAGATAATTCTCTTTTACATGCTTGCTTTGCATGAAGAATGCCTTACCCGCCGCTATCTTTTTTATCGCCTCAATCTCCTGGAGGGCCTGCTGGGCTTCGGCCTTCACGGCTTTGGCACTCTCAAGAGCCGAGGCGAGCTCGGACTCTCGAGTCTTCGATTCACGCTCCAAACTCTCGTGTTTCTCCACGAGAGCCTGGAGCTCTCGACGTACCTCCGCCACCCGCGCCTCCTGCTTCGCTCGCTTGGTGCGTTCCGCAGCCACATCTCTTTCGGCCCTGGACACCGCCTCCTTCAGAGTCGCCACCTCGTTCGTGGCCCCTACAATACTCACGTTATTCCTGCCATTTTTTGCAACCAAATCCTTTCTATAAGGTATTACTTTAATAAGGTATTACTTACCTTCCTTGTCCTCGAGCTGCTTCTTGGCATGACCGAGCTCGTTCTCGGACCGCTCGAGGCTCTCCTTCAATGCATTGACCTCCGCAGTCAGTGCGGTAGAGATCAGCAGCGCAGCCTGCATTCCCATATCGACATGCTTATGTTAGACTCCTGCGTATATCTTTTTAGATCCTCAGTTCGGTTTTTCATTCCGAACACCAAACTGAGCATGAGGGGCTACTGTCTATGCGGTACTATTTTTTACATATCTTAACTACATACCTCAAAGCCTGTTAGAAGGCTGGTACAGGCTTCAGTCAGCCCGCTCTTGGAGGACTGAACCTTCTGGATCACCGCACTCATAGCAGTGCGGTGCTCCTCATTGATGGAGGCGCCGTTAAGCGCCTCCAGCAAATTATCCAGCACCTCCAGTTGGACGGAGGCCACCGGCGTCGCAGTCTTGCCCTTCTTATGAAGGGCCCGCTCGCCGGACTTCAGAACCACTGCAGGTTCCGGTACGGAGTCCGGCACAGGGACAAACTTAGAGCCCTCTGGGGTTTTGCCCTCTTTGCGCCCGTAATCCGGGAGTTTGCCTTGTGGCGCCTCCAGGACCACCTCCTCCTGGTTGGGCCCCCTTTGGGACTCCATCGCGGCATGGTCTGCGGCACGGGGGGAGGAGGCGGTCGGAAGTGAAGTGCTATCCACATCTGACGAACCCAGGGAGCCGCTCGATGAAGCGGGGAGATTGTCCTTGGGCGGGCTACATGGTTGTATTCGGCGTTAGAAGACACTACGCGACAAAGGAAAAATCATGAGTTATTCTGGAATCCGGACACTTATGATCTCGCCAGGGGCTTGGCCCTCGAGGGCCAACCCTCTTCGCCATTGTCGGTGTTGGTGGAAAAGTCCGGAGGAAGGGTCCTTCCCTTCTTGGACCCTTCGGCCTCCCCAGTTGGGGAGGCCTTCCTTTTCTTCTCTGCCCCCGCTGGAGGAGAAGCCTCTTTTTCCTCCTCCCCGTCTCCGCGGGAGGAGTCTGCCTCAGAGTCGTCGGACGATGAGTCCGACAACACCTGGCGCCGGGAACTCCTTTGGGTTCCCGTGGCCTTCTTCTTGGCCTTCTTCTCTGGCACCATGTAAGGCGCCGGAACCAGCAACCCCGTCAATCGGGCGTCCGCTGGGTCTTCTGTTAAGGGAGCCGGACAGTTAACCTGTCCGGACTTCTTCTGCCAGGCCTGTCAAAGGTAGGGGAGTTTAGATCCCGCTTAGAGTCAAACTATGAAAAGTAAGTACCCCATAAAGGGTGAAATAGCTTACCTCGCCGGCTTGATGCTGTGAGCTGAATCCGCGATCTTCGTTAGCGGATGAGGGGGCTTCGACGCCCTTGAAAAGCACCCTCTAGGCGTCTTCGTACGTAGTGTCGAAGAGCCGGCTCAAGGTCTGGTGCTTTGCCGGATCAAACTCCCACAAGTCGAAAGCCCGTTGTTGGCACGGGAGGATCTGGCGGACGAGCATGACCTGGACTGCGGTGACAAGTTTGACCTTCTTGTTCACAAGGTTTTAGACGCAGGTTTGGAGTCCGGTCAGCTCTTCCAAATCACCCCATGTTAGGCCCTTCTCTTTCCAGGAGGTGAGCCGTGTGGGGATTCTAGATCTGAATTCGGGGGCCGCTGCCCATTCATGGTCACGCGGCTCGGTGATGTAGAACCACCCCGATTGCCACCCTTTGATGGTTTCCACAAAGGTGCCCTCGAGCCATATGACATTGGGCATCTTGCCCACCATGGCGCCTCCGCACTCCGCCTGCTGGCCGCCCATTACCTTCGGCTTGACATTGAAGGTCTTCAGCCTTAAGCCGAAGTGGGGCTTGATGCGGAGGAAGGCCTCGCACACAACGATGAACGCTGAGATATTGAGGATGAAATTTGGGGCCAGATCGTGGAAATACAGGCCGTAATAGAACATGAGCCCCCGGACAAAGGGGTGGAGTGGGAAGCCCAGTCCGCGGAGGAAATGAGGAAGGCACACCACCCTCTCATGGGGCCTGGGGGTGGGGACGAGCTGCCCCTCGTCTGGAAGCCGGTGCGCAATGTCGTTGTGTAGGTATCCGGCTTTCCTCAACTTTTTGATGTGCCCCTCCGTTACGGAGGAGGCCATCCACTTGCCTCCCGCTCCGGACATGGCTGGGGAAGGTTGAGCGAAGACGTGCGGACTTGGGCGCTGGAGCTCGAGTGCGCGGAAATGGATAAGCAAAGGAGGAAGAAGGCGTAGGTAAAAAGGTGGATCCTTATCCCCTTATATATGGACGGACGAAACTATGCGTCCCCACCAGCCTGGTAAAACTCGCTTATCTCCCAAGCACCGTAATCAATGGCGCGGTTGGGTTACCCACACCCATATTGATGAGAATCCCGGAATTAGAGGGCACGAACTCTGCTTTGACAAGACGTGCCAAGGAAACCGCTTCGCTAAACACGCTGAGGTGGAACCGTAAAGATAATTCGAATAAAGGCTTGGCCGTGGAGTGATGTCACGCCACAGAATACGTTAGCAGATTGAACTTGTGTAAATATTATTCTCCCTACGGTGGTATGTGGAACTTATTTTGCAGAGCCGGACACTATCCTTGTATTCAAAATCTTCTATGAAGAATTCAGAGGAGGAACCCGCCTTGCAATGCCGAAGACAATATGCGCGCCAGACTCGTCGTCATTGAAGCCTGGTTCAGGGGCTACTGAGGGAGTCCTGGGCTAGGGGGTGTCCAGATAGCCGAACTATCATCTTTGGCCGGACTCCAAGACTATGAAGATACAAGATTGAAGACTTCGTCCCGTGTCCGGATGGGACTTTCCTTGGCGTGGAAGGCAAGCTTGGCGAGACGGATATGTAGGTCTCCTACCATTGTAACCGACTCTGTGTAACCCTAGCCCTCTCCGGTGTCTATATAAACCGAAGGGTTTTAGTTCGTAGGACGAACAACAATCATACCATAGGCTAGCTTCTAGGGTTTAGCCTCTCTGATCTCATGGTAGATCTACTCTTGTACTACCCATATCATCAATATTAATCAAGCAAGATTAGGGTTTTACCTCCACCGAGAGGGCCCGAACCTGGGTAAAAACATCGTGTCCCTTGTCTCCTCTTACCATCCGCCTAGACGCACAGTTCGGGACCCCCTACCCGAGATCCGCCGGTTTTGACACCGACAGTAGCGTTATAAGATGATCTCTCACTAATTATTAAGAATTGTTTTCCCTGAGTATGCACCGTTGCGAAAGTTCTTCGTGCTGAGACACCACGTGATGATCTGGTGTGATAGGCTCTACGTTCAAATACAACGGGTGCAAAAAAGTTGCACACGCGGAATACTCAGGTTAAACTTGACGAGCCTAGCATATACAGATATGGCCTCGGAACACGGAGACCAAAAGGTCGAACGTGAATCATATAGTAGATATGATCAACATAGTGATGTTCACCATTGAAACTACTCCATCTCACGTGATGATCGGACATGGTTTAGTTGATTTGGATGACGTGATCACTTAGATGACTAGAGAGATGTCTGTCTAAGTGGGAGTGCTTAAGTAATATGATTAATTGAACTTAAATTTATCATGAACTTAGTCCTGGTAGTATTTTGCAAATTATGTTGTAGATCAATAGCTTGCATTGTTGCTTTCATATGTTTATTTTGATATGTTCCTAGAGAAAATTGTGTTGAAAGATGTTAGTAGCAATGATGCGGATTGGATCCGTGATCTGAGGTTTATCCTGATTGCTGCAAAGAAGAATTATGTCCTTAATGCACCTCTAGGTGACAGACCTATTGCAGGAGCAGATGCAGACGTTATGAACGTTTGGCTAGCTCAATATGATGACTACTAATTAGTTTAGTGCACCATGCTTAACGGATTAGAATCAGGACTTCAAAGACGTTTTAAACGTCATGGACCATATGAGATGTTCGAGGAGTTGAAGTTAATACCCGAGTTGAGAGATATGAAGTCTCCAACAAGTTCTATAGCTAAAAGATGGAGGAGAATCGCTCAACTAGTGAGCATGTGCTCAGATTGTCTGGGTACTTTGATGGCTTGAATCAAGTGGGAGTTAATTTTCCAGATAAGATAGTGATTGACAGAACTCTCTAGTGAACATCACTAAGTTACTAGAACTTCGTGATGAACTATAGTATGCAAGGGATGACAAAAACGATTCCCGAGCTCTTCGTGATGTTGAAATTGACGAAGGTGGAAATCAAGAAAGAGCATCAAGTGTTGATGATTGACAAGACCACTAGTTTCAAGAAAAGGGCAAAGGGAAAGAAAGGGAAACTTCAATTAGAATGGAAAACAAGTTGTCACTCCCATGAAGAAGACAAAAGCTGGACCAAAGCCTAAAACTGACTGCTTACACTGCAAAGGAAATGGTCACTGGAAGCGGAAATGCCCTGAATATTTGGTGGATAGGAAGGATGGCAAAGTGAACAAGGGTATATTTGATATACAGATTATTGATGTGTGCCTTACTAGTGTTTATAGTAGCCCCTGAGTATTTGATACTTGTTCGCTTGCAAAGATTAGTAACTTGAAACAGGAGTTACAGAATAAACAAAGACTAGTTGAAGGGGAAGTGACGATGAGTGTTGGAAGTAGTTCCAAGATTGATATGATCATCATCGCACACTCCCTTGTCAGGACCCCGACTCAAATGCCACATCGATCTAGCATGTAACACCTCATATCACTTTGCGGACTCACGCACGGTATCCCCACGGGTGTCGCCTTACCTTTTCCCGGGACCGTTTGCGCCTTTTGGCACACGTATATGATAGTGTCGCTAGCATCCATATGATAAGGAGCCTGGGCTGACATGGCTAGTCGTAAACCCAAAGTGGCACAAACTTACAGGGACAGGCATCCATGACCCAGCATCGAACGTGTCGGTCATCAGCGAGTGAATCCAGGCTGTAGCACTGGGCTAGCAGGACTCCGGTGAACCGGGCTGTAGCGGGCTAACAGGACTCCGGTATTCATCGCGTGACATTTCCCCGAAGGGACAGACACAGGAACGGAGAAGGACACATGCCGGCCAGCCTAAGTGATTCCGGAGCAGTAGCAAGCTACCATGGCTCAGTGGAAGCACTAGGAGACATTTGCCAGTAAGAGAGGCCACTAAGGATAAACAACTAGATAGTCAGATCCCACACATACCAAGCATTTCAATAACATACACACAATATGCTCGATATGTGCAAATACAACATGGCATTACAACATGACTCTACGACTCAAGTATTTATTCATTAGGCTCCGAGGAGCGAGATATTACAAACAGGGGTCTCATGACCCAACATTCAGAGCATACAAATCAAAGCACAAGCGGAAGCTTAACATGTCTGAGTACAGACATCTACAAATGAAAAAGGCTGAGAAGCCTGACTATCTACCAGATCCTGCCGAGGGCACAAGATCGTAGCTGAGGTAACAAGCTAAACGTCGAAGTCCACGTGGAACTACTAGCGAGACTGTAATCTCTCTGCAAAAACATAAAATAGGCAAACGTGAGTACAAATGTACCCAGCAAGACTTACGTCAGAACTAACTACATATGCATCATTATCAACAAAGGGGATGGTGGGGTTTAACTGCAGCCAGCCAGCTTTGACTCAGTGGCTATCCTAAACTACGACTGCAAGTAACTCTTTTGAGGTGGCGCACACGAGTCCACATATTCACCAACCAATACACCACTATGGATCCGCTCCCGTCTCCCTACGAGAACGCCATCCATAGCACTCACGCTTATCTTGCGTATTTTAAAGTATCCACTTTCACTTGTCTATGAACTATTATAGGCAACCCAGAAGTCCTTTACCGCGGACACGGCTATTCGAATAGATGATATTAACCCTGCAGGGGTGTACTTCTTCATACATGTTTCCACCACTTAGCGTCTGCACACGACATGTGCTCGGCAGACTTCAAGCGAAAGCCGACGTGGGTGTAGACCACGACCTACCTAAACACTCAAGTCTCTAGTCCAGGTTTATCGCCTATTAGGGTTCCATCCATGAGGAGATCCGGCCGGAGTTTCGCTCACAGCCCCAAACGATGTGAACAGTGTTCCGTGACACCAAACGGGCGCCCGGTTTACCCGGCCACGTACCTACCGCATCACAGCCCACCCCTACGGTCAGTGCTGTCCACGGCCTCCAGTAGGCTACAAACACCAGAAACTACTTGCAACTCCTAGACAGAGGATTAGGGTGAATAAGAAGTCGAGCGGGGTCATATTTCAGGGCCCAATGCATGGTAGAAGCTGAATCATGGATCACAAACACTGAACTCAGTTCCTGAGGACGGCTTCAACGAGACAACCCACCATGTACTCCTACATGGCCTCTCACCGATACCTTTACCAAATCGTGTTCACACACTTAGCTCACACATAGTAGGACATGTTCACACACCTTTGATTCATCCCCGATGAATCAGACCTGACTCAACTCTAAGCAGTAGCAGGCATGACAACAAACATGAATGAGTAGGCACAACAGGGCTCAAACAACTCCTACTCATGCTAGTGGGTTTCATCTATTTACTGTGGCAATGACAGGTCATGCAGAGGATAAAGGGGTTCAGCTACCGCAGCAAGTAACAGATGAATCGTTGTTGTCCTAATGCAGTAAAAGAGAGCAGGAGCGAGAGAGTAGGATTGTATCGGAATGAACAAGGGGGTTTTGCTTTCCTGGCACTTCTGAAGATAATATAGTTCTTCATCGGTGTCATCGAATTCATCGTCGGAACACGTCTATCGAGAGGGATCAACCACCGACAAACAAAGAAGAAACACAATCAATGCAATGCACAATATGATGCATGATCATGACATGGCAATATGCTGTGATTTGGGTAATGCAGCTAAGAATAGAAAGGGTTGAGCTTATTTGAACCAAAGATTCAAATTCAAACTCGAACTATGAATTCATAAAGTGCATTATCATGTTTTGATATGAACAGCAAGGTTAAGTTGATTAAACATGCATGAAACCAGTGCAGATGGATAGATTGGATTTTTCTTATCATTTTTCATATATAATTTGTTTGATTTGGAGCTACGGTTGATTTTATATGAATTTTAGAAGTTTAGGATATTTTCTGGAATTTTCAGATATTTCTAAAATAGAAATAATCCAGAAAAGGGGTTTATTGCGTCAGTACTATGTCATGATGATGTCAGCAGGTCAACGGGGCGGTCCAGGTTAAACTGACAAGTGGGTCCCGCGTATCAGTGTCTAGTCTAATTAACAGAGTTTGTTAACGCTAAACTAATCCTAAACCTTGGTAATTAGTAGGGGCTGGCCCCACATGTCAATGACCCAGGGGAGGGTCAAACAGGGGTCAAACCCGGGTCAACTCGCCGGAGTTGACCCGCGGCTCGTCGCCGGCGAGGCCAGCGACGGCGGAGGCATTCGGGTTTCGTCCCACGGCGACCAAATCGAAGGCCGAGGCCATCTACGGAACGAGGAGACTCGTCCGCATCGAATGGTGCGAGCGGGAGGAGCTAGGGTGGAGCGAGCTCACTGGAGGCAAGCTCGCGGCGGTGGCCGGAGTTCGGGCCAGCACGGGCGCGGGGCTGTAGCTCGATTGAGAGCGAACGAAGAACATGGGCAGAGGCTACGGGGCAGCAGGAGCTCAACTAGGTGCTCATACGCGGCGTTGGCCCACTGTAATGACGACGACGACATTCGCGGCGGCGGCAAGTTTCGGCGGAGGTGGGGAACGAAGCTAGATTATGAGCGCGAGCAGGAGAGGAGGGGGGATCGGTTCGTGAGCTCACAGCGGTTGCAGCACGCGTCTCAGTGGGCCCGGGGAAGGTCGGACGACGTCGGGGCATTGCCGGCGATCTCGGAGGCCGGAGTTGAAGACGACGGTGGTGGCGGCGTTCCCGGGCACCTGGCGTTGCGTGACTCGATGGACAGGACGAGGGAGTCTTCGCGGATCAAAGGGGCGTGTCTATGGGCATAGGGGAGGCCGGTGGCTATGCGAGCGGTGGACGGCGGCGACGGGGCCGCTCTCGGATGCGTGCGAGAGAGGGAACAGAGGAGGTGGAAGGGTCCAGGGAGAGAGGAGAGGGGCCAGGGGGGAGTGCGTGGCGCCCTTGGGTGCCTCCAGCGGCGAGCGGGTTAGCAGGAGGTGGCCGTCGGTGGCCGTGCACGCGGCGGCCACGCGCCTCTCATCCTTCTGGCGAGAGGTTGGTGGTGACTGGCAGGGCGCTGTGGGCTGGGCCGCACAGTAGTAGGCCGGCCAGGTGGGCTTTGGTGGGCGCTAGGTAAGTTGGCCCAGGTTAGTCTCTCTCTCTCTTTTATTTATGTTTTTTCTATTTTTCTGTAAGTTTGTGGCTTTATTAAAAATAGTTAGACACCTTCAAAAATCCTGAAAATAATCATAGGATCCGTTTAGATTAATTCCAACAGCCCACACTTATTTCCAGAATTATTTGAGCATTTAAAATATTTACTAGCATTTAAATGCCCAAATGCAAAGTACATATGAATTAATTCAGTGACCAAATATATCATGGAAAAATGTGCAACACCTCTGGTTATGGTTTCTAGCATTTTCCAGAAATGATGAACATTTTTGAAAGCCATTTGGATTTACTGAAAATATTTTTAGGTTGAACCTATTTGAATTTCATTTGGTACTAGGGTTTGGACATCCCCATTTCAGGTTTAAATGAAATTTTAAACATGATGCAGCAACAAGCTAGTCCAAGTGCATAGCAAGGCTAGGGACGTGACAACTCACCCCCACTAAACAAGAATCTCGACCTGAGATTCAAGACGTGAGGTAAGAAGACAGAGGGGACACGAAGCTAGCACAATCTTCACGATACAGGTTGCACTTCATAAGAACCTTGATTCGATCATCATCTTGTCTCGACGTCTTGCTCTGAGAACTCCAACTAACATGACGAGAAGAGGAAAGGAAAACTCTAGAAGAATCAATCTTCTCGAAGACCAAACAACACAGGATCAACTCATGGGATGAGACATTGACACATCTCTCGAGCTGAGACACGAAGCATACATCTGAGGAAATGGAGTGAGACAGATGACGAGGGCTCGCTAGGTAGACAACAATTCCAGACTTAAGAATGTGGTGAACGGTTGTCAATGTAGCGAGGAGTTGAATTGCCATGATACCATAACAATGCATTTTAGGGAAGGTGACTCGTAGAAATATCCCCTTAAGTGGCAAAAAGAATTACATTTGATTCAAAGATCACTAAAACTCTTTATACCAGCCTAAGGCAATTCTCGAGTGATCGTTTAGAGGGGTTCGGTAGAATGGCATAACCGGATTAGAATGGATGATGTGGATTACCTTGTTGAAAACAACACAAGGGATGATTTTAGTAACTGGGGAGAAGCTCAACAGTAGAGAGTGAATCCACTATTGGAATGGTTATAACATAACTGAGGGAACTGAGAGCAATCCCGGTTAGTGCCGGCGATGAAGCCTAGAGCTTGTGCGTGCTCTCAAGAACTTGAACATTTCCATGTTCATCAAGGTTTTACCAACATCCGTGTCGGGGATCCTGGCAACACACCATACTACCATGATGAATAGCGATGGACAATGCAGACGCAAAGGAGGATAACACTTTCTCAGATTTCACCTTAGTGGGGCCAAGGGGACGAAATCTGGATGATCGACTGAGAGACATTTAGCACTCCGCTTCTAATGTTCTCCTTGATGTGCTAGTGTATCCCATTCATTGAAATGGTCTGGTATCTAGAACATCAGGTAAAAGGTCGGACTTCGGAACACAAAAATCACAAGGCACACAAATAGGGAATAATTCCTAGGAAGTCCTTATGGAGAGGTGGCCAACTTCTTCAATCAAGATATTACAATAACAGGTCTTCCGTCTGGGTGTGTTGGCCACGCATCCACTTTACCAGGTTACAAAGAGACCAATATTATAATTCTTGGGAAACGTTCCAACCATCATATCTGCCTGAGATTCAGATCTGGTTGGTGTCAGAATAATCTAGACTCATCGAGTCTAGAAAGAAAAATGAAAGTTTACAACACAAACCGATGAGAAGACGTTGCATGATTCTCAGGAAATTAACTACGATAGCAAGCTCCAAAACATGAGCTGGTTCTGCTACATACATGTGAACACGTTGTCCAAGACAAGCATGACCACATAGTAGTCTTACAATGAAACACTACCGAGTTCTGGTTGGGAACCATCATTGAGGATAACAGAATCTTATACAAATCCGTCTGGTACCTTCAGGACTAGCACGTAGAACCTATTATCCTTGAACAAATCAATCAGTGGCTTGGTATGCTAGGAATACATATAGAATGAAGATGATCAGTCTATCAGACCACAGAATACTTCGCACGTTTGCATGACTGATTTGGAATGATTCCAAGGAAGCAACAACTTGCTTTCTCGAATTCACGGCGGCAACTTGCACCATATGCACATGAATTAAAAGAAGTCACTTCTTACATCCGAGCATATGCTTCACGGGCGGGTCATGAAGATAATGCTTATAAAAGTTTCCAATACTAGCTGGATGTTCAACACAAATCATGGAGAAGATAAGGATATTGTCGATGGGATCAACAACACTTCATCCAGATTCCCATGGAGATGGAATTCCATAACTATGTGAACAAGGTGATAGTATTGGTCAGACCCAAAAGACATAATGGTGTATGCTCGAGGAAAATCCACGAGTAAGACAACATTACGAACATCGTTGGTTCTGGTTTAATTTCAGGATAGCCCATACTCAAATCAAAGGTTTGGGGTCAGACAATAGATCCAACAATTGACCACGAGGATCAATCAATGAAGATATCATCTTTCTTCAACATACATACAAGATATCCCCTAAAATGAATTAAGTCGAACAAGCTTTCATCTTCCAACTCTCCAAGTTGTTGTTTAGCTTGACCAAACAGCTCAGGGATATGCAACACAGATTATTGGAGAAGGGGATGGTTTATAAGAAACCAACTTGATCACGAACTCAACATAGCGGTCAGGTGACAACCTGGTGATACTTCTGAGAAGATATTCGGATAATCACGAACCACCGGTATGTTACTAAGCTCGAGGACAATCTTGCTTTTCAGGGCAAGACGATATGATCAAATAAGCAAGGATTGGCACTATCCTAACTCATTGATCGAAGAGTGCACCGGAAATAAGGACTAGGTAGCACAATCAACCTTACGGTGACGATTCAATAATCAACACGCTAAGAATGAAGTTATCATCCATTTAACTACCAAGCAACGGAGTTGCTAGCAGTAGTGATTTCACACACCACAATTCACTTGTCGGCATTCCGGTTACAATAACACGGAAACCGAGGAATGAACAATGATGGCAAGAAGTATCACTGTACCAAGAGTTCATAGGATGGTGTGCAATTCCTATAATAATCCCGATATAAAAGATGGTAACACTCCAAGGTAGAACAGAGCAAAAGCTAGATTAGCAATTTGATATGCGGAGTACAACTGCTTTGACCCAATCCTAGAAATGGACAAGGTACTGGAGTTTGTTTCTCCTAGTCATTCTGGAATAGAATGGCTTGACGGACCACCGAAGTAAAAGGCATCGATGAACACGAATGCACGACTACTCCTGACTATCAATCGATAGACGAAGGTCAATATACAACTAAAGGGGGACAACTCAAAGGAACATATGATTTTCTGAGTTGTGGATGCATGGATTAGTATGTCGAATCAAGTTCAACAGGTTTCTTCAGGATAACCCATGCGGAAAAGTTGAACTGGCAGAGTCGCAATATAGAATGGAGAACTCCTCAAGAGTACTCTGATTGTGATCTTTTGGTTCAACAAACTTCTTCCATAAGTGGTTCATAGTATTTGGAAGAAGGAAATACCACGGACCTCGAGGACTAATGCAAAGGTTACTAATATCCTAAAGGAACTAGCAAACACTATCAACATGAGGTAAGAAGGGTGAATCTCAGGTTCAAAACCCAGAAGTAGAATACCTGCTAACTAAATGGCATCACGGGATGCTTTCGAGAATAATGGCCAGAATCTTCACACTGGGAACACTAAACATTGCTAGATTACTAGGTGACTCCCTAAAACACCTAGGGTCATAATAATAGCTCCAACATATATGTTAAGGCAATAAATTACCTCAACGCACCGGTTAGTGTGCTTATTCTGACCATAAAGGACATCGGGAACGGAAAGAAAGGATTTGCAAATGCATCAGACTATTTAGAAACCTGGGATGACTCGGATAGCATAACGGCTGTAAATGCTCAAAAGTTTGGAGATATACAACAAAAATGGTGGCATAACCACTCAATCATCACAATAGCAAGGTTTCGAGATCAACAATTTACATACGGAAGTAGTAGGAACTGAAATGAAGCTTGAAACCATCAATCATACAAGTCTATGGATTAGTAACACGTCATCCTGATAGATAGATGAGAAGGCCTAGTTCTTAATCCCCGTAGAAGAGAAGAGGATGACTCAGATCAGAAGGCCATGAGGTATAAGGAGTAAAAAGAGCCTTACGTTCCATCCCACAATCAATTCCCTTACATAACTAAAGCATTTCTAGACACAACTTCGACCAGTTTGGCTTGGTAATCCTACAGGCAGTCAAGCTCTGATACCAAAGCTGTCAGGACCCCGACTCAAATGCCACATCGATCTAGCATGTAACGCCTCATATCACTTTGCGACCTCACGCACGGTATCCCCACGGGTGTCGCCTTACCTTTTCACGGGACCGTTTGTGCCTTTTGGCACACGTATATGATAGTGTCGCTTGCATCCGTATGATAAGGAGCCTGGGCTGACATGGCTAGTCGTAAACCCAAAGTGGCACAAACTTACAGGGACATGCATCCATGACCCAGCATCAAACGTGTCGGTCATCAGCGAGTGAATCCAGGCCGTAGCACTGGGCTAACAGGACTCCGGTGAACCGGGCTGTAGCAGGCTAACAGGACTCCGGTATTCATCGCGTGACATTTCCCCAAAGGGACAGACACAGGAACGAAGAAGGACACATGTCGGCCAGCCTAAGTGATTCCGGAGCAGTAGCAAGCTACCATGGCTCAGTGGAAGCACTAGGAGACATTTCCCGGTAAGAGAGGCTACTAAGGATAAACAACTAGATAGTCAGATCCCACACATACCAAGTATTTCAATAACATACACACAATATGCTCGATATGTGCAAATACAACATGGCATCACAACATGACTCTACGACTCAAGTATTTATTCATTAGGCTCCGAGGAGCGAGATATTACAAACAAGGGACTCATGACCCAACATTCAGAGCATACAAATCAAAGCACAAGTGGAAGCTTAACATGTCTGAGTACAGACATCTACAAATGAAAAAGGCTGAGAAGCCTGACTATCTACCAGATCCTGCCGAGGGCACAAGATCGTGGCTGAGGTAACAAGCTAAACGTCGAAGTCCACGTGGAACTACTAGGGAGACTGTAGTCTCTCTGCAAAAACATAAAATAGGCAAACGTGAGTACAAATGTACCCAGCAAGACTTACATCAGAACTAACTACATATGCATCATTATCAACAAAGGGGATGGTGGGGTTTAACTGCAGCAAACCAGCTTTGACTCAGTGGCTATCCTAAACTACGACTGCAAGTAACTCTTCTGAGGTGGCGCACACGAGTCCACATATTCACCAACCAATACACCACTATGGATCCGCTCCCGTCTCCCTACGAGAACGCCATCCATAGCACTCACGCTTATCTTGCGCATTTTAAAGTATCCACTTTCACTTGTCTATGAACTATTATAGGCAACCCAGAAGTCCTTTACCGCGGACACGGCTATTTGAATAGATGATATTAACCCTGCAGGGGTGTACTTCTTCATACATGTTTCCACCACTTAGCGTCTGCACACGACATGTGCTCGGCAGACTTCAAGCGAAAGCCGACGTGGGTGTAGACCACGACCTACCTAAACACTCAAGTCTCTAGTCCAGGTTTATCGCCTATTCGGGTTCCATCCATGAGGAGATCCGGCCGGAGTTTCGCTCACAGCCCCAAACGATGTGAACAGGGTTCCGTGACACCAAACGGGCGCCCGGTTTACCCGGCCACGTACCTACCGCATCACAGCCCACCCCTACGGTCAGCGCTGTCCACGGCCTCCAGTAGGCTACAAACACCAGAAACTACTTGCAACTCCTGGACAGAGGACTAGGGTGAATAAGAAGTCGAGCGGGGTCATATTTCAGGGCCCAATGCATGGTAGTAGCTGAATCATGGATCACAAGCACAGAACTCAGTTCCTGAGGACGGCTTCAACGAGACAACCCACCATGTACTCCTACATGGCCTCTCACCGATACCTTTACCAAATCGTGTTCACACACTTAGCTCACACATAGTAGGACATGTTCACACACCTCTGATTCATCCCCGATGAATCAGACCTGACTCAACTCTAAGCAGTAGCAGGCATGACAACAAACATGAATGAGTAGGCACAACAGGGCTCAAACAACTCCTACTCATGCTAGTGGGTTTCATCTATTTACTGTGGCAATGACAGGTCATGTAGTGGATAAAGGGGTTCAGCTACCGCAGCAAGTAACAGATGAATCGTTGTTGTCCTAATGCAGTAAAAGAGAGCAGGAGCGAGAGAGTAGGATTGTATCGGAATGAACAAGGGGGTTTTGCTTGCCTGGCACTTCTGACGATAATATAGTTCTTCATCGGTGTCATCGAATTCATCGTCGGAACGCATCTATCGAGAGGGATCAACCACTGACAAACAAAGAAGAAACACAATCAATGCAATGCACAATATGATGCATGATCATGACATGGCAATATGCTGTGATTTGGGTAATGCAGCTAAGAACAGAAAGGGTTGAGCTTATTTGAACCAAAGATTCAAATTCAAACTCGAACTATGAATTCATAAAGTGCATTATCATGTTTTGATATGAACAGCAAGGTTAAGTTGATTAAACATGCATGAAACCAGTGCAAATGGATAGATTGGATTTTTCTGATCATTTTTCATATATAATTTGTTTGATTTGGAGCTACGGTTGATTTTATATGAATTTTAGAAGTTTAGGATATTTTCTGGAATTTTTAGATATTTCTAAAATAGAAATAATCCAGAAAAGGGGTTTATTGCGTCAGCACTACGTCATGATGATGTCAGCAGGTCAACGGGGCGGTCCAGGTCAAACTGATAAGTGGGTCCCGCATATCAGTGTCTAGCCTAATTAACAGAGTTTGTTAATGCTAAACTAATCCTAAACCTTGGTAATTAGCAGGGGCTGGCCCCACATGTCAATGACCCAGGGGAGGGTCAAACAGGGGTCAAACCCGGGTCAACTCACCGGAGTTGACCCGCGGCTCATCGCCGGCGAGGCCAGAGACGGCGGAGGCATTCGGGTTTCGTCCCACGGCGACCAAATCGAAGGCCGAGGCCATCTACGGAATGAGGAGACTCGTCCGCATCGAATGGTGCGAGCGGGAGGAGCTAGGGTGGAGCGAGCTCACCGGAGGCAAGCTCGCGGCGGTGGCCGGAGTTCGGGCCAGCACGGGCGCGGGGCTGCAGCTCGATTTAGAGCGAACGAAGAACATGGGCAGAGGCTACGGGGCAGCAGGAGCTCAACCAGGTGCTCATATGCGGCGTTGGCCCACCGTAACGACGCCGGCGACATTCGCGGCGGCGGCAAGTTTCGGCGGAGGTGGGGAACGAAGCTAAATTATGAGCGCGAGCAGGAGAGGAGGGGGGATCGGTTCGTGAGCTCACAGCGGTTGCAGCACACGTCTCAGTGGGCCCGGGGAAGGTCGGACGACGTCGGGGCATTGCCGGCGATCTCGGAGGCCGGAGTTGAAGACGACGGTGGTGGCGGCATTCCCGGGCACCTGGCGTTGCGTGACTCGATGGAGAGGACGAGGGAGTCTTCGCGGATCACAGGGGCATGTCTAGGGGCATAGGGGAGGCCGGTGGCTATGCGAGCAGTGGACGGCGGCGACGGGGCCGCTCTCGAATGCGTGCGAGAGAGGAAACAGAGGAGGGCGAAGGGTCCAGGGAGAGAGGAGAGGGGCCAGGGGGGAGTGCGTGGCGCCCTTGGGTGCCTCCAGCGGCGAGCGGGTAAGCAGGAGGTGGCCGTCGGTGGCCGTGCACGCGGCGGCCACGCGCCTCTCATCCTTCCAGCGAGAGGTTGGTGGTGACTGGCAGGGCGCTGTGGGCTGGGCCACACAGTAGTAGGCCGGCCAGGTGGGCTTTTGTGGGCGCCAGGTAAGTTGGCCCAGGTTAGTCTCTCTCTCTCTTTTATTTATGTTTTTTTCTATTATTCTATAAGTTTGTTGCTTTATTAAAAATAGTTAGACACCTTAAAAAATCCTGAAAATAATCATAGGATCCGTTTAGATTAATTCCAACAGCCCACACTTATTTCCAGAATTATTTGAGCATTTAAAATATTTACTAGCATTTAAATGCCCAAATGCAAAGTACATATGAATTAATTCAGTGACCAAATATATCATGGAAAAATGTGCAACACCTCTGGTTATGGTTTCTAGCATTTTCCAGAAATGATGAACATTTTTGAAAGCCATTTGGATTTACTGAAAATATTTTTAGGTTGAACCTATTTGAATTTCATTTGGTACTAGGGTTTGGATATCCCCATTTCAGGTTTAAATGAAATTTTAAACATGATGCAGCAAGAAGCTAGTCCAAGTGCATAGCAAGGCTTTTGACGTGACATCCCTATACTTTTGGGATTAGTGTTAAACCTAAATAAATGTTATTTGGCGTTTGCGTTGAGCATGAATATGATTTGATCATGTTTATTGCAATACGGTTATTCATTTAAAATCAGAGAATAATTGTTGTTCTATTTACATGAATAAAACTTTCAATGGTCATACACCAAATGAAAATAGCTTGTTGGATCTCGATCGTAGTGATACACATATTCATCATATTGATGCCAAAAGATGCAAAGTTAATAATGATAGTGCAACTTATTTGTGGCACTGCCGTTTGGGTCATATCGGTGTAAAGCGCATGAAGAAACTCCATAAAGATGGATTTTCGGAATCACTTGGTTATGAATCATTTGATGCTTGCGAACCGTGCCTTTTGGGCAAGATGACTAAAACTCCGTTATTCGGAACAATGGAACCAGCTACTGACTTGTTGGAAATAATACATACTGATGTATGCAGACCAATGATTATGAAGGCTCGTGGCAAGTATCGTTATTTTCTAACCTTCACAGATGATTTGAGAAGATATGCATATATCTACTTGATGAAACATAAGTCTGAAATAGTTGAAAAGTTCAAAGAATTTCAGAGTGAAGTGGAGAAGTATCGTAACAAGAAAATAAAGTTTCTACGATCTGATCGTGGAGGAGAATATTTGAGTTATGAGTTTGGCCTTCATATAAAACAATGTGGAATAGTTTCACAGCTCACGCCACCTGGAACACCACAACGTTATGGTGTGTCCGAACGCCGTAACCACACTTTATTGGATATGGTGCGATCTATGATGTATCTTACCGATTTACCACTATCGTTTTGGGGTTATGCATTAGAGACAGTTGCATTCACTTTAAATAGGGCACCATCAAAATCCGTTGAGACGACGCCTTATGAATTGTGGTTTGGCAAGAAACCAAAGTTGTCGTTTCTTAAAGTTTGGGGCTATGATGCTTATGTGAAAAAGTTTCAACCTAATAAGCTCGAACCCAAATCGGAGAAGTGCGTCTTCATAGAATACCCAAAGGTAATTAACTATTGGGTATGTAAGTAGGGCTGGACCAAAAGCTCGTAGCTCGCGAGCTTAATGAGCGCTCGATAGTTCGACTCGTTAAGCTCGTAGCTCGCTTCTTAATGAACAGAGCCAATCATTGATTTTAGCTCGCTAAGCTTAACGAGCTTAACGAGCGAGCTAACGAGTTTCACGAGTAGCTCGTTAAGCTCGTTAGTTACAACACAATACATATTTTTATCTTATGTGACAAACTTTTTGTAGCACCTCGGCCCATCTATTTAATCTAATCAACATAGGAGGCAACAAACTACTTCATTTCTTTTTGTAGTCTTCATATTTCATCCTGAAAACCATACCTAAACATTCATCATGTATATTATAACACATTATAATCTGTTAACGAGCGCTCGCGAGCGCTCACGAGCTTAACGAGCTTCAAACGAGCCGAGCCGAGCAGGGTTTTCTGCTTGTTAATCTTAACGAGCTTAACGAGCCGAGCCTTAACGAGCGCGAGCTTAACGAGTACGAGCTTAACGAGCCGGGCTGCTCGTTAGTCCACCCCTATATGTAAGTGCATCTAGTGCCCCTTAGTGATTTTGGTGTATTGAAGACTTATAGGTTAAGGGACTGATGCGTTTGCGAGTGTACACAGGTCTATAAGTCTATGAGGAGTTTGATATTTACAGAGAAAGTCGAACCCTGAAAATGAAGTTCTTTGACTGAAGACTTTGATATTCTGAAGACTTTTTGTAGACTTTGAAAGTGAAGAAATTGGTGTGACCTTGAAGACTTGGTATTCACTTGAGGAACATGGAGCGTGAAGACTTTTGTTTTCGTAGTTTCATTTTCTCTTTCTTGAGTCATAGGAAACACCGTACTGTTAAAGGGGGTCGAGGAAATACTAAGGAAAAATTTCCATGTGATGCTCAACTCAAAATCCTACACCTACCAATCCCTTCGAGTGAAGCCATTGGAAATCTCGTACAGTTCAGTCATTTTCTTCAGTGACAGAGACGCAGTTCTTCTGGTCACTGATGACTTTGCTCTGACTGAGGAGTTAGGAATTCGCCAGTGCGAATTGCCTACACAGTGAGGAACATGATAGCCCTGAGGAATTTGAGAGTCAAATTTCCGACCGTTGCTGTGCTGCGCGCCGGCTGTCCCAAAATATCTTATCCACCTAACGGTCATATCATTGAAGGGCATTTATGTCTTATCATGTCGGGCTGCTCCCTAGGCTATAAATAGCCGCCCCCTACAACCACTAGCTGGTTGGCTGCTCCGAGAGAACTTGAAAATTGTCATTTGAGAGCAACCCATCCTCCGAGGACTTTGAGTGAAAATCATCAAGTGAGGAAAATCCAAAACCAAACCCCCCACAAACCCAAAGTGATTGAGCATCACTGAAGAAATTGATCCTGCGTGGATCCGACGCTTGTTACCTGTGAAGACTGTGCTTCTTCCAGATGGTTAGGCGTCAAGGTCTAGAGCATCCAAGAGGAATTGTGGATCGCCGAGTGACCAAGTCTGTGAAGGTTTCGAAGTCACCTGAAGACTTACCACGAGTTATTGGACGAGGCCTGCGTGGTCTTAGTTCAAGGAGAATACGGTGAGGACTAGGTGTCCTGAGTTGCGGCTCAGTGACTGGGTGTCCGCGACTGCGTGTCCTCGAGTTTAAATACTCAGCCGCTCCAACCAGACGTACAACTGAGACAGCAGTTGGAACTGGTTTACCAGATCAATGTCTTCACCAACTTAACTGGTTCCATTTCCTCAACCCTTCCATTTCCTCATTATTGTGTTGTGTGTTTGTTCATATCTGTGCTTGAAGACTTTGACTGAAGACTTTCTCAATTTCCTCAGTTCAATTTCTTCAGTCTGTTTGTCTTCATCTTGTGTTATCCTGTGATTACGCTTTCTGTACTCTATGCTTAGCTTCATTTCATCATGATGACCATGCTTGTATTCTGTTATGCATACTTCTGAGTACTTATTCTGCTACAAGTAGTTCTTCGCTAAGGAATTTCCTCACCAGCAAATTCCTCAGTGAAGAATTCATAAAAATCGCCTATTTACCCCCCCTCTAGTCGACATAACGCACTTTCAATTGGTATCAGAGCGAGGTACTCCCTTGTTCTGTGTGATTTTAGTTTAACCGCCTAGAGTTTTAGTTATGTCGACCGCAGGTATGATCAAGGTCTCGGCTGGGTGTCCTACCTTTGATGGGACGGACTACCCCTACTGGAAGAACAAGATGTGAATGCATCTTGAGGCAATTGACAACGATCTCTGGTATGTTGTGGAAAATGGTGTCCCCTCTGTCACACCCTCACCGAACGCTACCGATGTGAAGAGATTCAAGAAACTCGGTTCTCAAGCGAATAATATCATATGTGGCCATCTGAGTAAAGGACAGTATGGAAGAGTGAATGCTTTGGAAACTGCTAAGCTTATCTGGGATAGGCTGTCCAAAGTAAATGAAGGAGTCTCGACTCAGCGTGACTCTCGAGTTGATGTTCTTCGGAATCTCTTCAACCGCTTCAAAAGACTCGATAACGAAAATGTCCAACAAACCTTTGATCGCCTCACTGACATCTCAAATGAGCTCCAAGCCCTCGGTGCCACTAACATCACTGATCATGAAGTGGTGAAGAAACTGTTGAGATCGCTTGATTCCTCATTTGATACTCTGGGACTGATGATAAAAGAACGTGTTGATTACAAGTCTCTTGATCCTGCCGATATCCTCGAAAGGCTAAATACTCACGAGTTCCAGCTTGCTGAAAAGAGAGATCTCTATGGTTCAAACTATGGCAAACCACGTGCCTTGAAGGCCAAGGCTGTGTCTGACTCTGAATATGAGGATTCTGGTAGTAGCCTTGGTGATCCTGAAGAATTGAGCCAGGAGCTAGCACTGCTCGTGAAGAAATTCCAGAAGTTCTCAAGACGTGGTCGCTTTGGAAAATCCTCAAGAAGCAGTGATTCCTCATCCAGTGACTATAAGAGAAGGCTGCGCCACAAATGCAAAAAACCAGGTCACTATATTCAAGATTGTCCTCAGTGGGAAAAGGAAATGAAGAAGAAGAAATATAAGGATTACAGTTCTGATGATGCAAAGAAGAAGAAGAAATCATCAAAATCTTCATCATCAAAATCCTCGAAGTCTTCATCTCACAAGAAGAGCAACTCCAAGAAGGCTCGGGCATTCATTGGCAAGGAAATGGACTCTGAAGCTGAATCTGAGGAAAATGACGAAGAGGAGGCGTGTGAAGAATCTGAATCTGGTGCGGCGAGTCTGGCCTTCACTACAGCTTTCGTCAGCAAGTCCATGTTCAACACTGAAGAAACTGACCCCACCGACAAGCCTGATGAAGATAATGATGACTACGCTCCCACCTATTGCTTCATGGCGAAAGGTGCAAAGGTACTCAAATACAACTCCTCTGAATCCAGTGAAAATGAATCTGATGAGGATCTCAAGCCCAGCTACTCTAAACTTGCTAAGATTGCTGTAAAACAACAACGGGCTTTTGAAAAGGTTCAGAACATGCTAGACAAAAGTGATGATATGTTGGGTGAAGAAATGGATCGCACTAAAGCCCTGACTGAAAATCTTCAGAGACTTCAGTCTAGGTTTGATAACCTTCAAAGTCATCATAACACTCTCTTATCTGATCATGAGAAACTCTCTTATGAATTTCTTCAAGAAAAGCAAGATCATGAGAAGCTTTCCTCTGAATCTCTTCAAAGAAAGGAAGATCTTGAAAAGCAAAGAGTGTGTTATGAAGATCTTCAGAAGGAGCGCGATTCATTACTAGCTCAACAAATCAGCGCTTCTCAGGAAGAATTTATTCCTCCATGCTTAAAGTGCATTGAACGTGAATCTGCTAATTCTTCACCTGAACGTTCAAATGCTTCAACTGTTACAAATTCTTCATCTGCCTCTGCTATCACTAATTCCTCATCTGAGGAAATTGCTAGTATCACTGACAATGCAGGGCTGAAGAAATTGTACATGACAGGCATGTACAAAAGCCTCAAAGGGCATCAGAAACTTTGTGATGTGCTTAAAAAGCAGATCCTCAACAGAAACCCTAGGAAAGAGGGTATTGCCTTTGAGAGGAAACTCAATGCTGATGGAACATATTGGAAGCCTGAGCAGTACCCCAAAACCTCATGGGTTGCTGCAAAGGGACCTCCAGTTGATCCATCTAACTTATCTGGCTTTACATGTGAATCTCCTCATTCATCTGATGAGTCATTTGACTCCAACTATAAACTGTTCAAAAATCAGAATGGTGAAGTATTTGCTAGATATGTTGGCACTAACTGCAGGAACGGTTCCCCTATGAAGAAAATCTGGGTTCCCAAGAAGTGTCTTGAAAATCTTCAGGTGAATGTCCTCATGACACCACCTGTGAAGAACAGGAACCCCTGATCAAATTCTTCATATGGACCAAACTCTTCATATGGATCCAAGTCCTCATATGGACCAAATTCTTCACATGGATCAAATTCCTCAAAAGGATGAAAGTCCTCATATGATTATCATCGTGCTAACAACTCTGTCTCGCAGGGTAGAGCTAAGGGCTATGAATATGTGCATTATTCTTCAAACCATTATATTCATAAGTCCTCGAAGAATTTCTCTGCTTATTCATATTCTTACCCTAACCCCTCTTATGTGAAACAAAATGGTTTGGCATCTTTGCCACCATTCTCATATGGTGCTCACAGAGTGATGAACTCTTTACCACCCCTTCAGATGTGGGTGGTAAAGAAAAAGAACTAATCACTTCTGCAGGGTCAGGTCTCCAGACGTGCTTTAACGTCTGAAGAATTTGTTGGGGACCTGACGAAAATGCCTGAAAGGACGCAGGCGAATCATGATGAAATGAACTGTCATTTCACACGTCCTCATACTGCTATATCTGCTTACTGCTTGATGAAATTCATCTGATGAACTTGATATCATATTCTTCACTGATGAAGCATATGAGATTGTAAGCTACACTAATTCATCTACAGGATGATCAACCCAAAACCACTGAATGGGTCCTCGATAGTGGATGTAAAAATCACATGACTGGTGACAAGAATCTATTGATGGATGCTCCCTTATCACCGTCACCTCTGAAGCATATCATCTTTGCTGATAGAGGCAAAAGTCAGGTATTGGGTCTTGGTAAGGTTGCAATCTCTAAGGATAAACACATGGACAAAGTCATGCTTGTTGAGTCCTTAGGATACAATCTCATGTCAGTCTCAATGTTTTGTGATCTCGATATGGTTGTTGTCTTTGGCAAGTATCGTTGTGTTGTGATTATGGAAGCTGACAATTCCAAAGTCTTCGAAGGCTTTAGGAGAGGAGATCTGTATATTGTTGATTTCTCTACAGGACCACAACCAGCCGTGTGTCTACTTGCAAAAGCTTCAGAAGGCTGGCTATGGCATCGACGACTTGGTCACGCAGGCATGAGGAATTTGAACACGCTTGCAAAGAAGAAGCATGTCATTGGCATTGAGAATGTCAAATTCCTCAAGGATCACTTATGTGGAGCCTGTGAAGCTGGAAAAATGACCAACGCCAAGCATCCAGCGAAGACTATCATGACCACTACCTGTCCATTCGAATTGCTTCACATGGACCTCTTCGGACCTAATCATTACTCAGCAGTAACTAATGATGCATCTCTATATGGTTTTGTCATTGTTGATGATTATTCTCGATATACATGGGTACACATTGTTACTTACAAACATGAAGTGCAGGAAGTCTTCAAACGATTTTCCTCGAGGGCTTCAACCAACTTTGGTGTGACGATCAAGCATATCCAAAGTGACAATGGAACTGAGTTCAAGAATTCCGGTCTTGATGCCTATCTTGATGAACTTGGTATTACTCATGAGTTATCTGCTCCCTATACTCCTCAGCAAAATGGCGTCGTGGAGCGCAAGAATAGAACTCTTGTTGAGATGGCTCGCACTATGCTTGATGAATACAAAACGCCTCAGCGTTTTTGGATTGATGCAATTGATACTGCGTGCCACATCATCAACAGAGTATATGTTCACAAATTCTTCAAGAAGACGGCCTATGAACTCCTCACTGACGAGAAACCCAATGTGAGCTATTTCAAAGTCTTCGGTGCTAAACGTTGGATTAGAGATCCTCACCACAACTCAAAATTTGCACCGAAAGCACATGAAGGTTTTATGCTTGGTTACGGAAAGGACTCGCACACCTACAGAGTCTTCAACATTGTTCTTCACAAGATTGTTGACACTGTAGATGTGCGGTTCGATGAAACTAATGGCTCGCAAAGAGAGCACCTACCTTCTGTGTTAGATGAACCAGCACCTGAGGATTCTATCAAGTCCATGCAACTGAGGATGTCATTCCTACTGAAGAATCTGCTGAAGAATTCATTCCTGTTCATGAAGAACGTCGAGCTGATGCACCTGAAGAACATGATGAGGAAAATGGTGCTGAAGAAAATGCTGATCAAATTCCTCAGCGACAACCAGCTCATCCTCGCGTTGCAAAAGAAGTGCAAGTGGAAAAGATCATCGATGACATTAGCGCACCAGGTCCTCTCACACGCTCAAAAGCTTCACATTTATCTAACTTTTGTGG
Source organism: Triticum timopheevii (assembly GCA_963921465.1). NCBI lineage: Eukaryota > Viridiplantae > Streptophyta > Magnoliopsida > Poales > Poaceae > Triticum > Triticum timopheevii. The sequence goes on from OY997266.1 coordinate 665,835,605, forward strand.
GCACTATGCATTTGTCTCTATCACAGAGCCCACTAAGGTAGATGAAGCATTTCTGGAGCCGGAGTGGATTCAGGCTATGCAAGAAGAATTACATCAGTTCGAGCTCAATAATGTCTGGGAACTGGTCAACCGTCCAGATCCTCGCAAGCATAATATCATTGGCACAAAGTGGATCTACCGCAACAAGCAAGATGAAAATGGCCTTCTGGTGAGGAATAAGGCACGACTAGTAGCTCAAGGCTACACACAGGTTGAAGGAATTGATTTCGATGAAACTTTTGCACCTGTTGCTAGACTTGAGGCTATTCGCATATCACTTGCTTACGCTAACTGATGGATTCATGTACCTAGGGTAGGGTCATAGGCCTGACCTGAATGTCCTACCCAGGGACAGTCTTAGAAGAGATCACCTTCCAGTCGACCAACGAGGAACCCACTCGACTTACCAGAAGGACTCGACCATGGAGATTCACTCGACCATGAAGATACACTCGACCACCAGAAGATCAGAAGGCACTCTGCACTGCAACGGCCTGTAATTGAATAGACTTAATGATAGTTATGGCACTTTATGTGGGGCGTTACCAGTAACACCCCAGACTTAATATACCTTAAACCCTTCATTACGTGGGCTGGCAGGGGTCCTGGCGTACTCTATATAAGCCACCCCCCTCCACAGGCAGAAGGGTTCGCACTCTTGTAACACCTATACACATAATCCACTCGACCGCCTCAGGGCTCCGAGACGTAGGGCTTTTACTTCCTCCGAGAAGGGGGTGAACTCGTACATCGATTGTGTTTACAACCTCTCCATAGCTAGGACCTTGCCTCTCCATACCTACCCCCCACTCTACTGTCAGACTTAGAACCACGACAGTTGGCGCCCACCGTGGGGCCGGTGTTTTAGCGATTTTGTGGAGAAGTTGTGGTATTTCCGAGTACTTTCATCATGATGACTGCTGGAGTTTTGGTCGAGGGGCGCGAGATCCGTCTTGGCGCTCTCACCTTCGTCGCCGACGACTCCGCGTGGCTCCAGGAGGCTCCACTCGACGTTGATGCGCTCCCCGTCCGTGGTGCGACGCATTTTCGCGCATGTGTCCGCGGTGTTCTGCTGCGGCAACCGTCGGCCCCCTATCGGTCGACTCCTTTATCGGTCGCCCGTCCGGTCTCCCACCAGCGCAAGCGCTCTGGTCGGTCGAGGCTTTAGCGGTGGGTGAAACACGCGGTGGCTCGCCAGGCGGCCATCGCACAAGTTGCAGCAATCGAGCCCGACGAATCTCTCTACGTCCTGTTCGATCTGTCGACTGGCTCCGTAGAGACTGCATCCGAGTGCGATAGCAGTGATCCAGCGGCGGAAATTCTCATGGTCAACGGGCCCCGCAGTCCTCCCGGTTTCGCCCATGGCGGCGGAGCGGGCGGTGGAGGTAGCCCCGCACAAGACCACGAAGAGTACCAGCCCGAGGCACTCGACTCTCTGAGAGAGAAGAGCTTCGCCGCAGGAACATGGATGCCCCGCATACTCCCATTACGGGAGAAACCCCTGAGGCTCGCGCCTTGGAGGAGGCACGTTTGGCCAATGTGGCTGAACGCGCTCGTCTGGAGAACCTTCAGCGAGCACTCGACGAGCGCGCGCGGCAACGAGTCCCCGAAGCCAGTCGACGTCGACTCTTCCCACCGACTCAGGTATACCGCACGCCAATTCAGAATTTAGCAGCCGCAACCCGTATAGCAGAGTCCATCCAGCCTTCACAGTCAGAAGCTGGGAGAGGCTTGATGCAGATCAGAGATTTGCTCCGAGCAGCTGGGGACCAGAACTCAGCTATGTCCCAGTCGCGCAACAGAATTCACAGTCGATCCGTCGCTGCGAATACGGTTCAGTCGGCTCACAGTCCCAGATCGCCTCCGCGGCGGGAAGGGCGCGACAACCAGCGTGATCAGTATGGAGACCGACACGACCGAGATGACAGGCGTCGAGTGCCCGTTTCCCCTCCGAGGGAAGGGTCTTACGCTCCTCGGCGACAGGATGACAGGCGTCAGTTCAGTGCGGGGCGAAGAGTTCCAGTCGACCCCAGGGGACCAGGCTTCGATGCGTGATCCATTATCGTGCAAAGCTTGGTAGACCGGAACAGAGCCCATTGAGGTGGACCCAAGAGAGATGCACCCACGAGCAGTCGAGTGCATGTTTCTGGTCCAGAGTGTTTTAGCAGGGCTGTCAGAGCCGCAGTTATTCCCCCCAATTTCAGGTTGGCGACAGGAGTCAGCAAGTACACTGGGGAGTCCAAGCCTGAAACTTGGCTTGAGGACTACCGAGTGGCTGTTCAGATTGGCGGTGGGAATGACGAAGTGGCCATGAAGCATTTGCCCCTCATGCTGGAAGGTTCAGCCAGAGCGTGGTTGAATCAGTTACCTCCTAGCAGTATTTACACTTGGGAAGATTTGTTCCGAGTGTTCGTCAGAACTTTTGAAGGAACCTGTAAGCGACCAGCTGGTTTGACAGAGCTGCAAGTTTGTGTGCAGAAGCCCAATGAGACTCTCAGAGAGTACATTCAGAGGTGGATCACTCTGCACCATACTGTGGAAAATGTGTCTAATCATCAAGCAGTCTGCGCCTTCAAAGATGGCGTCAAGAACAGAGAATTGAGTCTGAAGTTTGGTCGAACCGGAGACATGACCCTGAGTCGGATGATGGAGATTGCTACCAAGTACGCCAATGGCGAGGAAGAGGACAGACTCCGAAGCGGCAAATATAAGCCAAGTCAGTCGGAGAAGGGAAATGTCAGTCGGAAACAGAAGCGGAAAGCCGAGGCAGCAGCTCCTGGAGAGGCCCTGGCCATGACTCAGGGAAAGTTCAAAGGGAAGCCAAAAGGATCCTGGAATCCTAAGAAAGTAAAGGATAAAGAAGGAAACGACGTGATGGAGATGCCGTGCCACATCCACACGAAGAAAGATGAAGAGGGCAACATTATTTACCCAAAGCACACCACTCGCCAGTGTCGACTCCTGCTCCAGCAGTTTCAGGGAAAACAGTCTAAGGACAAGGAGAAGGAGTCAGACAAGGCCGGAGACAAAGAGGACAGTGAGGAAGAATATCCGCATATCAACTCCACTCTGATGATCTTCGCGGATGTGGAGAGCAAGAGTCGACTGAAAGTCATTAATCATGAGGTGAATATGGTAGCCCCAGCAAAACCAAGTTATTTGAAATGGTCCCAAACACCCATCACATTCGACCAATCTGATCACCCGACTCATATTGCCACCCCTGGGAGGCAAGCTTTGGTGGTCGATCCAGTTGTCAAAGGCACTCGACTGACGAAAGTGCTGATGGACGGTGGCAGTGGGCTGAACTTGTTGTATGCAGACACACTGAAGGGAATGGGCATCTCGATGTCCCGACTGAGCACCAGCAACATGAGTTTCCACGGAGTTATACCAGGGAAGAAAGCCAACTCACTCGGCCAAATAGCCCTGGACGTGGTTTTTGGCGATTCAAAACATTTTCGCAAGGAAAAGTTGACCTTTGAGGTTGTGGATTTTCAGAGCGCGTACCACGCCATTTTGGGGAGGCCCGCCTACGCACGGTTCATGGCTCGACCATGTTACGTGTACCTCAAAATGAAAATGCCAGGTCCCAAAGGGGTGATCACTGTCAGTGGCGATCGGAAAAAGGCAGAAGAGTGCTTTCAGAAGGGCTTGAAGATTGCCGACCCCCAGGTGACAGCGGTCGAGTTCGAAGAGTACAAGCAAAACGCAGATCCGAGTGATTTGTTGCGATCCAAGAAACCAGCCACAGAGTCTACATTTCAGTCGTCTAGTGAGACAAAACCTGTTCACATTCACCCGACCGACCCCAGTGCAGCCCCGACCCACATCTCCACGACACTCAACCCGAAATAGGAAGAAGCGCTCATCCAGTTCCTCTGTGAGAACTGGGACATTTTTGCATGGAAGCCAGCTGACATGCCAGGTGTTCCCAGGGGACTGGCTGAGCATCGCCTCAGAGTCGACAAATCAGCAAAACCAGTCAAAGAGCATCTTCGGCGGTCCGCCGTCCAGAAGAGAAAGGCTATTGGTGAGGAAGTGGCTCGACTGTTGGCGGCAGGATTTATCCGAGAGATATACCACTCCGAGTGGCTCGCTAATGTCGTCATGGTTCCCAAGAAGGACAAATCACTCCGCATGTGCATTGACTTCAAGCACATCAATCGGGCCTGCCCGAAAGATCATTTTCCTCTCCCTCGCATAGATCAAATTGTTGACTCGACCGCGGGATGTGAGAGATTATCTTTTCTAGACGCATATTCCGGGTATCATCAGATCCGTCTGTATGGACCCGACGAAGTAAAAACATCTTTCATCACTCCATTCGGGTGCTTCTGCTATATCACCATGCCATTCGGCCTCAAGAATGCCGGAGCCACATTTATGCGTATGATTCAGAAGTGTCTTCTCACTCAAATCAGTCGGAATGTGGAAGCGTATATGGATGATATCGTCGTTGAGTCGCGAAAAGGTTCTGACCTGCTTACTGACCTCGCCGAAACATTTGCCAACCTCAAAAAGTACGATATCAAGCTCAATCCATCGAAGTGCACATTCGGAGTTCCTGGTGGTAAGTTACTCGGTTTTCTCGTTTCCGAGCGGGGGATCGACGCTAATCCAGAGAAGATCGGCACTATTCTCCAAATGAAACTCCCTGTGCGAGTGCACGATGTCCAGAAGCTTACTGGATGCTTGGCCGCATTAAGTCGATTCATCTCACGACTCGGTGAAAAGGCATTGCCTCTTTACCGACTGATGAAGAAGGCAGACAAGTTCGAGTGGACTCCAGAAGCTGATGCAGCGTTTGCCGAGCTAAAAGCTCTGCTCTCCACCCAGCCGGTGCTTGCTGCTCCAATCAGCAAAGAGCCTTTGTTGCTTTATATTGCAGCCACAGGACAAGTCGTCAGTACAGTACTTACGGTCGAGCGGGAAGAAGAAGGAAAAGCCTTCAAAGTTCAGCGCCCGGTGTATTATTTGTCTGAAGTCTTGACTCCATCCAAGCAGAGATATCCTCATTATCAGAAGCTTGTGTATGGAATATACATGACCACGAAGAAGGTTGCTCATTATTTCTCTGATCATTCTATCACAGTCATCAGCGACGCCCCACTATCAGAGATTCTGCACAACAGAGATGCAACTGGTCGAGTGGCGAAATGGGCGATTGAACTTCTTCCCCTTGATATCAAGTTTGAGGCAAAGAAAGCCATTAAGTCCCAGGCAATAGCAGATTTCCTCGCCGAGTGGATTGAACAACAACAGCCGACTGAAGTTCACTCGGAGCATTGGACCATGTTCTTTGATGGCTCTAAGATGTTGAATGGTTCCGGTGCTGGGGTTGTTCTGGTTTCCCCCAGAGGAGATAAGCTTAGATATGTGCTCCAGATTCACTTTGATTCCTCCAACAATGAGGCAGAGTATGAGGCCCTTTTATATGGATTGCGCATGGCCATCTCACTCGGCGTCCGTCGGCTGATGGTTTATGGCGATTCAGATTTAGTGGTCAACCAGGTGATGAAGGAGTGGGACGTGAGAAGCCCAGCCATGACTGGATACTGCAATGCAGTGAGGAAGCTGGAAAAGAAGTTCGAGGGGTTGGAGCTCCATCACATCCCTCGACTGAAAAATCAAGCAGCAGATGATCTGGCAAAGATAGGTTCCAAAAGAGAAGCCATTCCGAGTGGTGTGTTTTTGGAGCATATACACACTCCGTCAATTAAAGAAGATCCCTTCACAGAGGAAGCTCCACAGCCCAAGAGTGCCACAGATCCGACTGAGGTTGAGGTCCCAGCAGTGGTCGACTTGGTCATGGAGGTGTTAGTGGTCACTCCCGACTGGACAATTCCCTATATTGCGTATATCCTGAGAAAAGAGCTCCCAGAAGATGAGGAAGAGGCTCGGCAGATCGTCCGTCGATCCAAAGCCTTTACCGTTATCAAAGGACAGCTGTATAGAGAAAGCCCGACTGGGGTTGGTCAAAAATGCATAACGCCAGAAGAAGGTCGAATCATTCTCAATGATATCCACTCGGGGACCTGTGGTCACCATGCGTCCTCTCGGACCATTGTAGCCAAAGCATACCGAGCCGGATTTTACTGGCCAAGGGCGAATGAGATGGCAAAGGAAATAGTGGACAAGTGCGAAGGATGTCAGTTCTACTCCAATATGTCACACAAGCCCGCCTCAGCTCTAAAGACCATTCCACTCGTCTGGCCGTTCGCAGTATGGGGGTTGGACATGGTCGGTCCCTTGAGAACAGGTCGAAGTGGTTTCACGCACGTACTGGTCGCAGTCGACAAGTTCACAAAGTGGATCAAGGCTAAAGCAATCAAGAATCTTGACGCCGGTACTGCAGTTACCTTCATCAGGGAGCTGACGTTCAGATATGGAGTCCCGCACAGCATCATTACAGATAATGGGTCGAACTTTGACTCGGAAGAATTCAAGAATTTCTGCAACGCTCAAGGCACTCGAGTCGACTACGCTTCAGTCGCTCACCCCCAGTCGAATGGACAAGCGGAGCGAGCCAATGGCTTAATCCTCAAGGGTTTAAAACCCCGACTGATGCGTGATCTCAAGCACGCGGCTGGAGCATGGGTCGACGAACTTCCTTTGGCGCTTTGGGGTTTGCGGACCACACCCAATCGGTCGACTGGAAGAACTCCATTCTTTTTGGTCTATGGAGCTAAAGCAGTCTTGCCGAGTGATCTTCTTCACAATGCTCCTCGAGTTGAACTTTACAACGAAGCAGAAGCTGACCAAGCGCGTCAGGACGCAGTCGACCTTCTAAAGGAAGAAAGGGAGATGGCTCTGATCCGATCGACCATCTATCAACAAGACTTGCGTCTCTTTCACGCCAGGAATGTGAGGGGTCGAGCCTTCCAAGAAGGAGATCTAGTTCTCCTAGTGGATCAGCAGAAACAGCATAAGCTCGCTCCTTCTTGGGAAGGACCTTTCATCGTCACCAAAGTTCTCCACAACGGGGCATACCGTCTCTACAACGTCGAACACAACATCGAAGAGCCCCGAGCATGGAATGCGGATCTGCTCCGCCCGTTTTACACTTAAAAGTTTTCCACTCGGATGAGTTATAATAAAATACTTCTGTAGTTCATGGATCTCGAAATAATAGTGCCATGATTCCTTCATAATTTTTGTCACTCTTTCCCCCAGTGGGTGGCTTAGCCGCGAATCCGTTTCGCCTAAGTTTGTAAAAACCCTACCGAGTGGCAAGCCAGACTTCCACTCGGAGGCTTAGCCGCGAATCCGTTTCGCCTAAGTTATAAAAAATCCTACCGAGTGAAGAGCAAACCTCTCACTCGGGGGCTTAGCTGCAGCCCAGCGCTCGCCTAAGTTATAAAAAACCCTACCGAGTGAAGAGCAAACCTCTCACTCGGAGGCTTAGCTGCAGTCCAAGTACTCGCCTAAGTTATAAAAAGAAAAATCCTACCGAGTGAAGAGCAAACCTCTCACTCGGGGGCTTAGCTGCAGCCCAGCGCTCGCCTAAGTTATAAAAAATCCTACCGAGTGAAGAGCAAACCTCTCACTCGGGGGCTTAGCTGCAGCCCAGCGCTCGCCTAAGTTATAAAAAATCCTACCGAGTGAAGAGCAAACCTCTCACTCGGGGGCTTAGCTGCAGCCCAGCGCTCGCCTAAGTTATAAAAAATCCTACCGAGTGAAGAGCAAACCTCTCACTCGGGGGCTTAGCTGCAGCCCAGCGCTCGCCTAAGTTATAAAAAATCCTACCGAGTGAAGAGCAAACCTCTCACTCGGAGGCTTAGCTGCAGCCCAGCGCTCGCCTAAGTTATAAAAAATCCTAGCGAGTGAAGAGCAAACCTCTCACTCGGGGGCTTAGCTGCAGCCCAGCGCTCGCCTAAGTTATAAAAAATCCTACCGAGTGAAGAGCAAACCTCTCACTCGGGGGCTTAGCTGCAGCCCAGCGCTCGCCTAAGTTATAAAAAAATCCTACCGAGTGAAGAGCCAACCTCTCACTCGGAGGCTTAGCTGCAGCCCAGCGCTCGCCTAAGGAATAAAAATCCTACCGAGTGAAGAGCAAACCTCTCACTCGGAGGCTTAGCTGCAGCCCAGTGCTCGCCTAAGGAATAAGTCAACTGCAGTGGACATCTTGCAGTGAACCTGCAAAGGACAATTCGAACCAGGAGCAATCATATCCAAATATCAAATCCAAGCTTAGGTCGATACCTAAAGGAACCGAGAGTGCTCAGGCACTAAGCCTGTTAAGGTTTACCGGTTACAATTCCACTCGGCATACCGAGGCAAATTTAAAGTGTCGGGCTTAAAGAAAGTTTTTTACCCCTCCTGTGGAGGGCTGGAAGGAGCAACAAACTCGTCGAGGTCGATCCCGTCTGCGATCCGGGTAGCAGCAGCGATGAAAGTTTCCATGAAGGACCTGAAGTCGTGTTTCTTGGTGTTGGCCACTCGGAGAGCCGCCAGCTTCTCTTCTCGCGCATCCTTGCAGTGGACTCGGGCCAGACACAGGGCAACATCTGCGCTGCAGCGAGCCGAGGACTTCTTCCACTCTTGCACTCGGTCGGGGACTGCGTTTAGTCGAGCCATCAACGACTCGAGGTCATTCTGAAGTGTCGCCCCGGGCCAAAGCGTCGAGTCGATGCGAGAAGTGGCGGCCTTCAGCCTTGCAAGATAGTCCACGACAGCTGCAACGCGAGACTCCAGTCGGAAGACATTCATGGCAACTTCATCATTCACCGGAGAATTGACAGGATCAAGGTTCGGCTCCAACTGGCTAGTCTCTTCTTCAAAGTTCCGACAGAATTCTGCAAGGACAAAACGCCGAATCAAGACAATGGTCGAATGGAAGCGTCACAGTTGAAAATGTTGGTCGAGTGAAAAAGATTACCTTCAAGCATAAGGAACAATTTCTTGGCAAGACCACCCAGGAAGCCTTCCAGGTCATTCTTCTTCCCGGTTAATTGGTTGATCTTCTCGGTCAGGGTAGTCTTGTTAGCTTTCAGTCGGTCAACTTCCTTGGAGGCAATCGCCAGAGCAGTTTTCAGATTGTGATTTTCCTGTTCAAGCTTGGTGACTGAAGCTAACTTCTCGTCAGCAAGCTTGGTCTTCTCAGCTAGCTCAAGGTCCTTCTTCTTCTGAGCCTCCCGCACTTTGTCTGCAAGTTACAGCAAAGTCAGATTTTGAAACAAATGGAAGGAAAAAGGAGTCGTCGAGGTCTCACCGAACATACCTTTGGTCTCCTCCTTCGCCTTCGTCAGATTCTCCTGCACCAGCTTCAGATCCAACTCGAGCTGAATGTGCTTCCGCTCCAGTTCCGTATAGCGAGCCGCAAGGTCACAGGATTTCTACAAAGAACCAATCGACGAAATAACAAAGATAATTCACTTCCGAGTGGATAGAGAAAAAGCATACGTTTCTAAGACTACAGTCGAATGCAAGCATTCAACCGTAGTCTTGGGGACTACACCCAGTGGGTGCACTCAGCGTGCCCCCACTAGTTCTGTTCAAGACAGAGTCGACCAGTCGACCCAAAAAAAAAAGAGATGTGCTCTTCAGACTGTAATCGACTGCCAGCAGTCGACCACAGTCTCGGGGACTACACCCAGTGGGTGCACTCAGCGTGCCCCCACCGGTTCTGGAAAACCATTCGATCCAGTCGAACGATGAACAATCTTTACTTATAAAGCCTAAGGCCGACTGCCAGCAGTCGACCTTAGCCTTGGGGACTACACCCAGCGGGTGCACTCAGCGTGCCCCCGCTAAAACGGAGTTTTTTATCGACACACCCACTGGGTGATTGCTATGGATTTCAGGAATCAGAAAGACAAAGTTTTTGATAGCATATCCTAACAGAACGGGCGGTGGTCGACTGACCTGAACATTGCTTTGAAGGGCGGAGCTAGCGTCATAAGCTGCTTGGCTTGCATCCCGGACGATCTTCACCTGCTCCATCATGATCCCCGCTTGACGTATCGCCTCCTTAGCAGCACTGGCTTGGTCCTCTGGGACATGATGTGTTGTGAAGAGCGAAGGTTGTGCAGCACTCGACGAAGTAGGATGAGCACTCGTCAGCGGCACCGCAAAAGACACGGTGTGTCGAGTGAGGTTCTCCCCTTCCGTGACCACGGTCTCGGGCGCCGTCGCACTCTAGGTTGCCTTACCAGTAGACGTCTTGCTGCTCATCCTGTGCCTCAGCGGTTCTTCATCCTCATCGTCATCTTCAGGAAGGGTGATAATGTCATGGGGTGGAGCTTCAGAAAAAGAGTCAAAGTCAGAAATCTTGAGTCAGTCGACTAAGGACAGAATTGAGAGTATAGTACCAGGATTCGAGGTTGCTGCGTCCTCCATCTCATGGTCGTCAGCCTTGCCTGAGGTCTCAGAAGTTGCAGCACTGAAGTTCCAAAGAATCAGTCGACCAACTCAAGTATCAACCAGAGATAAACCTTATGCAAAACAAGAGAACTCAAGTAGTGTGTTTACCTAGATATGGTGGGGATGGACACTTTCATCTTCGGCAGGAGCTTGGCGGGTTTCGGCGGAGCCACCTTCGACTGCTTCGGAGCCCTGTCACTCGGCACTGGAGAAGCGGTCCGAGGGCGTTTGGTCGACTGCGAGGCAGTCGCCACCCCCTTACCGCGTTCAGTCGCGGGGTCATGGACATGCTTTGACCGCCTTTCCGAGCGCGGCGGTGCAACCTCCTCCTCCTCCTCCTCCTCTTCGTCCTCGTCATCATCGTCGTCATCGTCATCTTCGGCAGCGTCTGAATCCCACTCCTCCTGGCTCTCGGCCCCGCTGGCTTCTTCCTCCTCAGTCGGAGCCTGAGCTCCATTGGGCATCGAATACAGGTCGGTGAGGGCCTAGAAGACGTCAAGACAGAGATCAGTCGACCAAGTCGCAGAATATACAGAAACACATTCGACGAATATACAATGGAAGGCAGAGCAAATATACCTTGTCTGGAACGGTGTGATGGTCGAGTGGAGGAACCCTCCTGGATCCACGGGGATTATCCTTATTCCCAGTGACCGCGGCCATCCATCTTTCCACCGTGGCGTCGTCGACTGCTTCTGGGTGGACTCGGGTATCGTCTTCAGTCCCGCAGTACAACCACATGCCATGGCTCCGGAACTGAAGAGGTTGGATCCGCCGCCGAAGGTCCATGCCAGTCACGCCGTCCCGGACCAACTGCACCACTCGGTCCATCAACATCTTCACATCAGCCCTCTCCTCCGGAACCACCTTCAGAGAGGAGGGCTTGTTCACTCGACTCATGGTGAATGGGGGGAGTCCACTCGACTGCCCCGGCGTCAGCTCGTCCCGGCAGTAGAACCAAGTCGACTGCCAGCCTCTGACCGACTCAGGAAACGTCATAGCTGGGAAGGAGCTCTTGTTCCTCACTTGAATCCCCAGACCCCCGCACATCTAGACAACCTGGTTCTTCTCATCGCCTGGACTCGCCTTCTTCACGGTCTGAGAACGACACGTGAAGATATGCTTGAACAAGCCCCAGTGCGGTCGACAGCCCAGGAAACTCTCGCACATGGATACGAACGCAGCAAGGTACGCGATGGAGTTCGGATTAAAATGGTGGAGTTGGGCTCCAAAGAAGTTCAAAAAACCACGAAAGAAAATGCTCGGTGGCAAAGAAAACCCTCAATCAATATGAGTGGCCAGGAGCACACACTCACCCTCTTCTGGCTGAGGTTGCCACTCTTTCCCTGGGAGTCTTTCGGCGCCATGGGGGATCAGCCCGTCGTCGGCCATGTCGAGGAGATCCTTCTCCCTGATGGTCGACTGGATCCAATCTCCCTGGACCCAGCCCTTCGGCAAGCGGGATCTCGATGAAGACCCACTGCGGCTAGTGGATCTCCCCTTCGCCTTCTCCGCCGCCGACGCCTTCTCCGTCGCCGACGCCTTCTTTGCGCGCTCCAGCGCCGCCGTCTTCTCCTTGACCATGGCTGCCGGCGAGGTGCGCGAGGAAGAGCTTTGCGGGGGCAAGAGCGAGCGCGTTGGGCGGAGACGAGGAGAGCAGAAGAGAAAGAATGGAGCACTGTTCAGAAAACCCTCGCTGGTTGCATTTATATCATCCCTTCCGAGTGGATGACATGTGGACCCAGGCAACCTAATCATATCCCGAAACAGTTGCATTGACACGATACATGGCGGAAAAACGGCGCGGAGATCGAGATGTTTATGTCCCGTCCCGTCCGAGCGCCACGGTCCGTTCCGCTTCGCGCGCTCCCCCAAATTCCGTATCCCGTGGAATCCGCGAACCACAGATCGGTCTGTCAGACGCGAGATTTCCTGCGATCCGTCGCTCGGGAACCAGCAAAGTCTAAAAGATCACTCGACGAAAGACAAGAATGGATCGAGTCGACTGAAGAAAAGTTGCTCGATTATTGATAAAGAAGATCTTAATCCAGAACGACGCATAGCCAGTATGCAAAAGTCAATCGGAAACAGCATCAACTCCATCCTCATTCAAGCCTCAATCCATTCGGGGGCTAATGATGGATTCATGTACCTAGGGTAGGGTCATAGGCCTGACCTGAATGTCCTACCCAGGGACAGTCTTAGAAGAGATCACCTTCCAGTTGACCAACGAGGAACCCACTCGACTTACCAGAAGGACTCGACCATGGAGATTCACTCGACCATGAAGATACACTCGACCACCAGAAGATCAGAAGGCACTCTGCACTGCAACGGCCTGTAATTGAATAGACTTAATGATAGTTAAGGCACTTTGTGTGGGGCGTTACCAGTAACACCCCAGACTTAATATACCTTAAACCCTTCATTACGTGGGCTGGCAGGGGTCCTGGCGTACTCTATATAAGCCACCCCCCTCCACAGGCAGAAGGGTTCGCACTCTTGTAACACCTATACACATAATCCACTCGACCGCCTCAGGGCTCCGAGACGTAGGGCTTTTACTTCCTCCGAGAAGGGCCTGAACTCGTACATCGATTGTGTTTACAACCTCTCCATAGCTAGGACCTTGCCTCTCCATACCTACCCCCCACTCTACTGTCAGACTTAGAACCACGACACTAACCATCATGATATCATCTTATATCAAATGGATGTGAAAAGTGCATTCCTCAATGGTAAGATTGAGGAAGAAGTATATGTTGCTCAACCCCCAGGTTTTGAAGATCCAAAGAATCCTGACAAAGTCATCAGACTCAATAAGGCCCTCTATGGCCTCAAGAAAGCCCCTCGGGCGTGGTATGATACATTGAAGGAATTCTTCATGAAGAATGGCTTCACACCCGGTTCACTCGACCCTACTCTCTTTACTAAATCTTATGATGGTGAACTGTTTGTGTGCCAAATATATGTTGATGATATTATCTTTGGCTGTACTGACCAACGTTATCGTGATGAATTTGCCTATATGATGAGTGAAGAATATCAAATGTCTATGATGGGAGAGTTGAAATTCTTCTTAGGTCTTCAAATTCGTCAGAAGCGCAATGGCATATTCATATCTTAGGAGAAATACCTCAAAGATGTACTAAGGAAATTTGGCATGCAAGATTGCAAAGGCGTCAAAATTCCTATGCCCACAAATGGCCATCTATGCACTGATGAAAATGGTATTGACTTCGATCACAAGGTATACCGCTCCATGATTGGTCCTTTATTGTACTTATGTGCATTTAGGCCAGATATAATGCTTAGTGTTTGCATGTGTGCCCGATTTCAAGCTGCACCGAAGGAATCACACCATAAGGCTGTGAATCATATTCTTCGATATCTAGCTCACACACCAACACTAGGATTATGGTACCCCAAGGGCTCTGCTTTTGATCTCATTGGATATTCTGACTCTGACTATGCCGGTGATCGTGTGGACTGCAAGTCAACATCTGGCACTTGTCATTTCCTCGGACGATCTTTGGTCTATTGGTCCTCGAAGAAACAGAACTGCGTATCACTGTCTACTGCTGAAGCTGAATACATTGCTGCTGGCTCTTGCTGTGCTCAACTGCTTTGGACGAAGCAAACCCTCAAGGACTGTGGCGTCAACGTGAAGAATGTGCCTCTCCTCTGCGACAATGAGAGTGCCATCAAGATTTCTCACAACCCAGCTCAGCACTCGAAGACAAAGCACATCCAGATTCGTCATCATTTTCTTCGTGATCATGTGTTGAAGGGCGACATCTCCATCGAGCACGTGAAGATTGAAGAACAACTAGCTGATATCTTCACTAAGCCCTTGGATGAGAAGAGATTTAGCAAGTTGCGGTGTGAGCTAAATATCTTAGAATCTTCGAATGTTCTTTGAAAAGGACACACATCCTAACCCTTATGCAGAACTGATGACTTAGATGTGCAACACATGAAGAAACGTTTTTTCTTCAATCAATGAAGAATAACACTCTAAGTGTGAAGAATTTGATTCTCAGAACCCTACGACAATTGTACGCGGTGTCTGAAATCATCATTCTTATACGGTGGGACACGCCACCACAAAAAGTTGAAAACCTTCAATTTGAGTTTTCCTCATTTTTGAAATTCTTCAGTTTTCAAATTCTTCAACTTTGCAAAATCTTCACTGTTTCCGTCGTTTTTCTTCATTGGCTATATATATATATATATATATATATATATATATATATATGAGTTTATGTCCTCTACAACATTCACTTATGGCTATTTCTTCAAGTTGCATTTTCTGCTAAGTGAATGTGATCGGACCCTTCCCCCTCTATGCTATACTCAACCAAATCTATTCACAAGTTCTTCATGTGCGTTCTATGTGAAACTCGTTCAAAGTCTTCGCTGTGTCCATGTCAGCTGAAGAAATTGCGAACGAAACTTTAAAACAAATCTTATCCAGATTTTCGGTTTTACCGCTCAAACCATTCCGCATCCCACGATGTATTATTTTATTCACCCACGATCTTACACGATCTCATCTGCTCAGTACGTGGGTGACACATGTCGTGTGAAGGAGAAAGGGCAGGGGCATGTTCGTCCCAAAATCTTCGGGCGAACAGTTTTTCACCGTGGCTATAAATACCCCTCTCCCCTTCCTCACTTCATTTACTCCGCTCGGTCGCTGTCTCTCGCTCGAGCTCCTCAAACCCTAGCGCCGCCGCCACTCCATCGTCACCGGTGAGGAAGAGCTTCGTTGCCTCGACCTCGTCGCCGTCGTATTCGTGCCGGTTGCGGAAATCTTCACTCCGCCGCCGCCGTAGCTGTCTCCCTCTGCCAAGTTAGGGCGTGGGAGATCTAACTTGACGAACTTCACCTCTGTTCATCTCAGTTCGTCGTGTTCTCCAGTTCGGGTAATTAAAAGTTACTTTTATTACTCACTTTGATTCTCAAGCTTTCCTGAAAATCTTCAAAGGTGTTTTATTCTTCAAATCTTCACACATATGAACACCTCACACACTGTATGCTCTTGATCCATTTCTCTAAGAAATCATTTTCTTCAAGATTCCTCAGTTGTGTGGATCTTCGATCTGTACATCTCTGGAACCTAAGACAAGAATGCTTAGTGAAATTCCTCAAGGCTCAACTGGTCAAATTCCTCAACACTTGTCTTTTCGAAAAAGCTTCTGAGAACGCATATGACCTCTCCAAATTCCTCGCACCTACACTCTGTTCACAGGTACTCATGTCCGCTGCTGAATCACTAGGTTCTCATCAACTTAACTCATTTGCAGCGTTCCTCGAAGAAAAACTGCATACTTCTTCAGAGTGCTCTATTGTTCAAATTCCTCATCTGAAGAATATGGCTGAAGGAAAGAGACCGCAGAAAGGAGGCAAGAGGCCTGAGGTCATGACTGCTTTCGAAATCCCTGATGACATATACAAGGATTATTGCACGCCTGATGAAGCCAAATTTGGCAAAGAGAATAAGAATCAGCGCAAGGTGCGCATACAGAGGATTGAACAGAGATGGGTAAGAGAATGGAGGGAGTACAGATATGTGACTCCAAAGTACATGAAGAAATTCGCTTTAAATCCTCCATGCCCAAGAGCTCCATTGGCACCTGGCCAAGAAGCTGATCCCACTAGCATCAAAAGTGGTGAGGACTTTCCTGAAGAATGGGCTAAGCGCCAAGCCAAATTGGCAAGACAAGCCAAGGAGGCAGTGAAGAAGTTCAATGAGGATTCTGCCACTGCTGCTGCTGCTGAGACCTCGGTCAAGCCGAGGAAATTAATGCCAGAGAAGCCTGCTCGTAAGCCAAGTGCTTCACCAACAGCGCCCTCACGGCCAAGTTCCTCAGCTATATGCCCTCACAGCAAATTCCTCAGACCGTTACTGCTCCACCAAAGTCCTCAACTCCTGTGCATATGGCTACATGTCAAAGGACTACGGGTTTTTCTATTGCTTCTGGTGTCTCAGCGAGTTCCTCAGCTGCACCAATGTCCTCATCAGGCCCTACACTGTTGAAGACAAAAGCAATTGCTGGATGCGGTCCTTGGCCAAGTCCAAGGAAGAAACAGGTTGTGTTCCAAGTGCCCTCTGATAATGAAGCTTCTGATGATGAACTTGCAGAAATCATCAGAGACAGACAAGTGAAGGCCGCTAGAGCCAAAGGCACATCTATGCCACTGCTTTTGGATCCAAAGAAGATCCTCGATTACATTGATTTCTGGCACAAGGATCCAAACACTCCAATGCCTGATCTGCCTCTGACTCCCGGTCAAAGTCACATGCTGACCCATTTCATCACTCAAGAGAAATGGAAATTTGAGAAGGCTCGTGAGATCAAGAAGGCTCAATATAGGAGGGAGAAGCTCCTGAAGAAAAATGTTGTCAGAATGACACCTGAGGAACTTCTCCAGGCTCAATCTGAAATCCAAGCCCTCAGCAAAGACTTCGATGCATACAATACTGATTGGCAAGGAGCCAAAATGAGATTCATCAACCTGACTAAGAAAATGACAACTGTTGCAGCCCCATCGCAACAAGAAATCCCTCAGGCTGCAGACTCTGCTCAGCCTGCTGAAGAACATGCCAGCACCGCTGATGACTTTCAGCCTGCTGATGAAAATACAAGTTCCAGGGCTGATGACTCCATTCCAGCCGCTGAAGAAATTGCCAGGGCATCCACTAGTGGTGCGCCAGAAGAAACTGAAGTGATCAGGGCAACTGCACCAGTTGCGCCTGAAGAAAATCAACCAGATTCCTCAGCTCCTCCAGCGCCTACACCAACTCCAATCCTTCCTTCTGCCTATGAAGTGAAGAAGACCAAGGCTGCAGAGCGAGCTGCAGTGAAGAAAAGGAAGTCATCAGCTGCGACAAATTCTTCGGCTGCGAAGAAAATGAAGCCAATGACCAGCTCTCTTGAAAATCCTATTGATGCTGTTCCAATTTCCTCCATGTCATCAAAGGAATTGTTCCTTATGGAGAAGACTACAAGATCCCAAGTGGATCTGATGAAGAAAATCATTCTGCTGCTTCGTCAGAGTAGATTGATGATGAAATTGAAGTGGACGCAATCCCTTCAACGCCGGTCATTTCCTCACCTCCGCCTCAGTTCACAGCTGAAGAGGCTGGTGTTGAGGAAATTGAAGATGAAGATGTGGATATTGGATGCACTACCCCAGTGATGAATGATGACTTTTGGGAAAGTCAGCATCCCAATACTCCTCCATTCACACCTATCCAACAAATTCCTCAGTCCCCAGCAACTACAGTACAAATGGGCTCTGAAGAAACTAATCCCACTCCATCTGTTCATGAAGATATTCCAGCCACTAGTGCTGAAGAACCTGCTGCTGTTGATCCTCAAATTGCACAAGAAGAGGAACCAGAAATTCCTCAGCCCGAAGAACCTGAGCTCGCGATTCCTGAGGTTGTACTGCAAATCACTGACACTCCTCTGCCCAAACCGAAGAATCCGTTCTCAAGGAAGCAAAAATTCAAGGCTGAAGACTTCTTTTCTGAACATGTGTTCTTCACTGACTATAATCCATATGACTCTGGTTGCATAACGAAGAGGCGTTTCTGGACTGCTAGTCAAGCCAACTTCTATTCCTCAGTGCTGTTTGACAAGGATAAAATCTTTGATCATGAACATATTCCTCATGTGGATATGGAATCTCTGCCATGCTTCGAGCCAGTCCTCAATGTTCTTCACAATGCAGGATTACTCAATTTCTGCAATGACATCTGTGATTCAAAGGAAGAACTCATTCTTCAGTTCTACGCCACACTGCATATCACTAGAGACGCTGAAGATGTCAATTCATGGGTGTTGGATTGGATGACCGAAAACACTCACTCTAAGGCACCAGCAACTGAATTGCTTCGTGTCCTTCCTCTTGATCCTCCCCATGACAGTTCACGTTGCATCTACAATGACCCTGAATTGTCAAATCACTATATGCAAGTGCTCATGAAGCCTTTGAAGCCAGGGCAGGCCCCACGAACCAAATTCCTCGTCAAGGAATTACTCTATGTGCCTCGGACTGTCTCTCGCATCCTGACGAAGACAATGAGTCCTATCAAAGGCCACGACTCAAATGATGAAGATGTCGTTGGCATCATGAAGAATATGCTTTTCAACATCATTCATGGCGTTCCCGTCAACTTCCATGATTTCTTCATGAGGACTCTGGCAAATGTTGCAATGTCACCTTTCGAGCTGAAGCCCTATGCACCTTGGATTATGAGATTCATAAGGGCAAGATCTTCACTGAATTACAAGGCTGACACTCTGAACTACGGTAGCTACTTGCCTCCCATTGAAGTCCTCAAACGGACTGTTTCATCATCTGATGATAAAGGCAAGGCAGCTGCTGTGATCGATGAAGGCACTCATCCATTGGATGGTCAATTTCGTCTGGCTACATCTTATTCAACCAATGACGACTCTGCCACACATGACACTGCCGCAAATACCTCAGCCAAGCAAAATCCTAAAGCCACAGCACCCAGGGTGATGACTGATCGTCAGTTACTCCTAAGTCTTCATCAGAAGGTTGATCGCAATCACAAATGGGTAAAACGTCAGTTTGCTACCGTTCTTCACAACATGACCGCAACACATAATGCAGTGAAGAAAAACCATTATCACCTTCATGAAACCCTCAACCGCACCTGGGCTGTTCTCACTCATGTTTATAGCGCTGAAGAACTGAAGACCATGGGTCTTAAGGAAGAATTTGACTGGTCTGCACCTCCTCCGAAGAAATTCAAGAGGGTCAAAGTTCCTGATCTGGTGGCCAGCTCTTATTCTTCATCGCGTGACACTGATGAACATGAAGATTTGGACGACAGCGCGGCAGGCCCTACACCAACAAACAACCCCGACAACGCTGGCGCTCCTCCATCAATTTGAAATTCTTCAGGGGCGTTAGTGCTCAGTTTCGATCCTTTTGGTCATTTGATGACAAAGGGGGAGAAATCTGAGTTAGTCTTCAAGCGGGTTTATATTATGGGCATTTTTTTAAGTTACAACTCTCGTTCTTCTGAAACCTTTATTGGATCGAGTTGTAATCTTAAACCCGATGGTGCTCTGATACTTTTGCATGGTGCTCTGATACTTTTGATGCACTGTGCTCTGATACTTTTGATGTGCTATTCTGCATGCTTATTCCTCGTTAATATTATTGCACGCATGCTGAATTTCATCAGGCACCATATTTCATCATGCATTTCAAATTCTTCATATTATATATCAAATGCGTGTATGAATTACAAGATATAGGGGGGATCTCCATGATTCAACTTTTCAAATGTGCATTGCCTCAAAAGCAAATTCCTCACTATGCACATCTTCAGGGGGAGTTCTTCTATATCTTGCAATCAAATTCCTCAATATCAGTATTTACACTTCATATGTTTATCCCCGTTGAAAACATAACATATGTTGTCATCAATCACCAAAAAGGGGGAGATTGTAAGTGCATTTAGTGCCCCTTAGTGATTTTGGTGTATTGAAGACTTATAGGTTAAGGGGCTGATGCATTTGCGAGTGTACACAAGTCTATAAGTCTATGAGGAGTTTGATATTTATAGAGAAAGTCGACCCCCAAAAATGAAGTTCTTCGACTGAAGACTTTGATATTCTGAAGACTTTCTGAAGACTTTGAAAGTGAAGAAATTGGTGTGACCTTGAAGACTTGGTATTCACTTGAGGAACATGGAGCGTGAAGACTTTTGTTTTCGTAGTTTCATTTTCTCTTTCTTGAGTCATAGGAAACACCGTACTGTTAAAGGGGGTCGAGGAAATACTAAGGAAAATTTTCCATGTGATGCTCAACTCAAAATCCTACACCTACCAATCCCTTCGAGTGAAGCCATTGGAAATCTCATACAGTTCAGTCATTTTCTTCAGTGATAGAGACGCAGTTCTTCTGGTCACTGATGACTTTGCTCTGACTGAGGAGTTAGGAATTCGCCAGTGCGAATTGCCTACACAGTGAGGAACATGATAGCCCTGAGGAATTTGAGAGTCAAATTTCCGACCGTTGCTGTGCTGCGCGCCGGCTATCCCAAAATATCTTATCCACCTAACGGTCAATATCATTGAAGGGAATTTATTTCTTATCATGTCGGGCTGCTCCCTAGGCTATAAATAGCCTCCACCTACAACTACTAGCTGGTTGGCTGCTCCGAGAGAACTTGACACTTGTCATTTGAGAGCAACCCATCCTCCGAGGACTTTGAGCGAAAATCATCAAGTGAGGAAAATCCAAAACCAAACCCCCACAAACCCATCACTGAAGAAATTGATCCTGCGTGGATCCGACGCTTGTTACCTTTGAAGACTGTGCTTCTTCCAGACGGTTAGGCATCAAGGTCTAGAGCATCCAAGAGGAATTGTGGATCGCCGAGTGACCATGTCTGTGAAGGTTTAGAAGTCACCTGAAGACTTACCACGAGTGATTGGACGAGGCCTGCGTGGTCTTAGTTCAAGGAGAATACGGTGAGGACTGGGTGTCCTGAGTTGCGGCTCAGTGACTGGGTGTCCGGGACTGCGTGTCCTCGAGTTTAAATACTCAGCCGCTCCAACCAGACGTACAACTGAGACAGCAGTTGGAACTGGTTTACCAAATCAATGTCTTCACCAACTTAACTGGTTCCATTTCCTCAACCCTTCCATTTCCTCATTACTGTGTTGTGTGTTTGTTCATATCTGTGCTTGAAGACTTTGACTGAAGACTTTCTCAATTTCTTCAGTCTGTTTGTCTTCATCTTGTGTTATCCTGTGATTACGCTTTCTGTACTCTGTGCTTGTCTTCATTTCTTCATGATGGCCATGCTTGTATTCTATTATGCATACTTCTGAGTACTTATTCCGCTGCAAGTAGTTCTTCGCTAAGGAATTTCCTCACCAGCAAATTCCTCAGTGAAGAATTCATAAAAATCGCCTATTCACCCCCCCTCTAGTCGACATAACGCACTTTCAGGGTACACCTTCTATCACAGTTCCGAAGGCAATTTATTCGTTGCTAAGATGGATCGTTTCTAGAGAAGGAGTTTCTCTCGAAAGAAGTGAGTGGGAGGAAAGTAGAACTTGATGAGGTAATTGTACCTTTTCCCATATTGGAAAGTAGTTCATCACAGAAATCAGTTCGAGTGATTCCTACACCAATTAGTGAGGAAGTTAATGATGATGATCATGAAACTTCAGATCAAGTTGCTACCAAACCTCGTAGGTCTTCCAGAGTAAGATCCGCACCAGAGTGGTGCGGTAATCATGTTCTGAAAGTCATGTTACTAGACCATGATGAACCTATGAACTATGAAGAAGCGATGATGAGCCCAGATTCCGCGAAATGGCTTGAGGCCATAAAAAATCTGAGATATGATCCATGTATGAGAACAGAGTATGGACTTTGATTGACTTGCTCGATGATCAGCAAGCCATGTTAAATAAATGGATCTTCAAGAGGAAGACGGACACTGATAGTAGTGTTAGTATCTACTAAGCTCAACTTGTTGCGAAAGGTTTTCGACAAGTTCAAAGTGTTGAATACAATGAGATTTTCTCACTCGTATCGACGCTTAAGTCTGTCTGAATCATGTTAGCAATTGCCAGATTTTATGAAATTTGGAAAATGGATGTCAAAACTGCATTCCTTAATGGATTTTTTTAAAGAAGAGTTGTATATGATGCAACCAGAAGGTTTTGTCGATCCAAAGGGAGCTAACAAAGTGTGCAAGCTCCAGCGATCCATTTATGGACTGGTGCAAGCCTCTCGGAGTTGGAATAAATGCTTTGATAGTGTGATCAAAGCATTTGGTTTTGTACAGACTTTTGGAGAAGCCTGTATTTACAAGAAAGTGAGTGGGAGCACTACAACATTTCTGATAAGTATATGTGAATGACATATTGTTGATTGGAAATAATATAGAATTATTCTGCAAAGCATAAAGGAGTGTTTGAAAGGAGTTTTTCAAAGAAAGACCTCAGTAAAGCTGCTTACATATTGAGCATCAAGATCTATAGAGATAGATCAAGACGCTTGATAAGTTTTTCAATGAATACATACCTTGACAAGATTTTGAAGTAGTTCAAAATGGAACAGTCAAAGAAAGAGTTCTTGCCTGTGTTACAAGGTGTGAAATTGAGTAAGACTCAAAGCCCGACCACGGCAGAAGATAGAAAGAGAATGAAAGTCATTCCCTATGCCTTGGCCATAGGTTCTATAAAGTATGCCATGCCGTGTACCAGATCTATTGCATACCCTACCACGGAGTTTGGCAAGGGAGTACAATAGTGATCTAGGAGTAGATCACTGGACAACAGTCAAAAATTATCCTTAGTAGAATAAGGATATGTTTCTCGATTATGGAGGTGACAAAAGGTTCATCGTAAAGGGTTACGTCGATACAAGTTTTGGCACTGGTCCAGATGACTCCAAGTCTTAATCTGGATACATATTGAAAGTGGGAGCAATTAGCTAGAGTAGCTCCGTGCAGAGCATTGTAGACATAGAATATTTGCAAAATACATATGGCTCTGAATGTGACAGACCTGTTGACTAAACTTCTCTCATGAGCAAAACATGATCATACCTTAGTACTCTTTGGGTGTTAATCACATAGCAATGTGAACTAGATTATTGACTCTAGTAAACCCTTTGGGTGTTGGTCACATGATGATGTGAACTATGGGTGTTATTCACATACAGATGTGAATATTGGTGTTGAATCACATGTTGATGTGAACTAGATTATTGACTCTAGTGCAAGTGGGAGACTGAAGGAAATATGCCCTAGAGGCAATAATAAAGTTATTATTTATTTCCTTATATCATGATAAATGTTTATTATTCATGCTAGAATTGTATTAACCGGAAACATAATACATGTGTGAAATACATAGACAAACAGATTGTCACTAGTATGCCTCAACTTGACTAGCTCGTTGATCAAAGATGGTTATGTTTCTTGACCATAGACATGAGTTGTCATTTGATTAACGGGATCACGTCATTAGGAGAATGATGTGATTGACATGACCCATTCCGTTAGCTTAGCACACGATCGTTTAGTATGTTGCTGTTGCTTTCTTCATGACTTATACATGTTCCTATGACTATGAGATTATGCAACTCCCGTTTACCGGAGGAACACTTTGTGTGCTACCAAACGTCACAACGTAACTGGGTGATTATAAAGGTGCTCTACAGGTGTCTCCGAAGGTACATGTTGGGTTGGCATATTTCGAGATAAGGATTTGTCACTCCGATTGTCAGAGAGGTATCTCTGGGCCCTCTCGGTAATACACATGACTTAAGCCTTGCAAGCATTGCAACTAATGAGTTAGTTGCGGGATGATGTATTACGGAACGAGTAAAGAGACTTGCCGATAACGAGATTGAACTAGGTATTGAGATACCGACGATCGAATCTCGGGCAAGTAACATACCGATGACAAAGGGAACAACGTATGTTGTTATGCGGTTTGACCGATAAAGATCTTCGTAGAATATGTGGGAGCCAATATGAGCATCCAGGTTCCGCTATTGGTTATTGACCGGAGACGTGTCTCGGTCATGTCTACATTGTTCTCGAACCCGTAGGGTCCGCACGCTTAAGGTTTCGATGACAGTTATATTATGAGTTTATGAGTTTTGATGTACCGAAGGATTTTGGAGTCCCGGATGAGATCAGGGACATGACGAGGAGTCTCAAAATGGTCGAGACGTAAAGATCGATATATTGGACGACTATATTCGGACTTCGGAATGGTTCCGAGTGATTCGGGTATTTTTGGGGGTACCGGGGAGTTTCGGGAATACGAGGAAGAAGGAATGGCCTCATTGGCCAAGGGGTGGAATAGCCAAACCGAATTGGACTAGGGGGCCGGCCCCCATTTCCACCTTTTCCTCCCTCTCCTTCCTTCTCCATCTCCTTCCCTTCCTTCCCCTCTCCTAGTTGGACTAGGAAAGGAGGGAGTCCTACTCCCGGTGGGAGTAGGACTCCTCCCGGGTGCGCCCTCCCTTGGCCGGCCGCCCCCTTCCCCTTGCTCCTTTATATACAGGGGCAGGGGGCACCCCATGACACACAAGTTGATCTTCGTGATCGTTCCTTAGCAGTGTGCGGTGCCCCCCTCCACCATATTCCACCTCGGTCATATCGTAGCGGTGCTTAGGCGAAGCCCTGCGTCGATAGAACATCATCATCGTCACCACGCCGTTGTGCTGACGGAACTCATCCCCGACACCCTGCTGGATCAGAGTCCGGGGATTGTCATCGAGCTGAACGTGTGCTGATCTCGGAGGTGCCGTACGTTCGGTACTTGGATCGGTCGGATCGTGAAGACGTAGGACTACATCAACCGCGTTGTCATAACACTTCCGCTTATGGTCTACGAGGGTACGTGGACAACACTCTCCCCTCTCGTTGCTATGCATCACCATGATCTTGTGTGTGCATAGGAAATTTTTTGAAATTACTACGTTCCCCAACAATATCTTCCTTGCTGATAGCGTAGTAGCGTGCGTTCTAGGTGTGCTGAGTATCCTGGAATCAGCTTTGTAAGAGGGCTACATCATCATCTTTTATCATTTGGCTATTTACTTTGTTTGGTTGTTGCTTTATTTATAAACCCAGGCGAACGTATCTTTTGAGATTTACACTGAATTGGATGGGCCAATCGGTTAGTCGTGTTGGCCAAAGAACTTGTCACATCTTACTAATCAGCTCGTTAATTTTATTCGTACATGTTATTTCGATCACCGTTTTTCATGTAATCAGGCGAACTGAGGTGTGTTGACATGTGTTGTCATCTCGCAGGAGCTGACTGGCCGATATGCGTGTTTGTTGTCAGGTCAGGCGGACTAACTACTTGTTGTTGCATGTCATGCCTTATTATGAAGAAACCAAACTATTAGTTGTGTTTGGGTAGTCAAACCAACTACCGTTCCGGTAAATGTGTCGTTACATTATTGAAACAAAGCTATAAAAAATGATTACTACAATATATTAATCATGTTATTGCACAAAAATAGTAAGGTTAAATGTTGAGTAACATATAAGAGAGCATCATGAATCATATGGCAAGCACATTTAAGCCTAACCTCATTTTTGATTTTGTGAGCAAACAATTGATGTGAGCAAGAATCAACTAGCATAGGAAGGCAAAACAAGCATGACTCCATACTTTCAACACATAGAGAGGAAACATAATATTATTGAGAATCCCACAAGCATATGTTTCTGCCTCATGATAATTTTCAGTAGCATCATGAATGAATTCATCAATATAACTATCACATAAAGCTTTCCTTTCATGATCCACAAGCATAGAACTTTTATTACTCTTCTAATCAGCAATTCTCTTCTCGTTTGTAATAGTGAGAGTATCATATGAAACTCGAATACTATAAATTGTTTCCAAATTAAAAGTGTAATGTTCAGTAAAAAGAGTATTCATAATTATGAATAGTTTTATAACATAAGTATCATCACAATAATCATCATAAGCAGCAACTTTGTTCTCATCATAGTCAATTGAAACCTCTTCCAAGATAGTGGAATCAGTACAAAATGAAGTCATGACATCCCCAAATCCACTTTTATCATTATAATAAGATTCAACACCCTCCAAAATAGTAGGATAATTATTATCTACAGTTGACACTCTTCCGAACCCACTTTCATAAATATTGAAATCATCATAAATAGGAGGCATGCAATCATCATAACAAATTTGATCTTTCAAAGTGGGGGGCTAAAACAATCATCTTCATTAATCATAGCATCCTCAAGCTTGGGACAAACATTAATTGCAGCAAATAAATTCGCAAACATGTCATTCTCGTCAAACATAGCATCCCCAAGTTTGTGGTTTTGCATATAATAAGCATAATCACTCACATCATTAATATTATCAATGGCACCAATAGTATAACAATTATTATTGATGTATACTACACAACCTTCTTCTTGTAGACGTTGTTGGGCCTCCAAGTGCAGAGGTTTGTAGGACAGTAGCAAATTTCCCTCAAGTGCATGACCTAAGGTTTATTAGTCCGTGGGAGGCGTAAGATGAAGATGGTCTCTCTCGAACAACCCTGCAACCAAATAACAAAGAGTCTCTTGTGTCCCCAACACACCCAATACAATTGCAAATTGTATAGGTGCACTAGTTCAGCGAAGAGATGGTGATACAAGTGCAATATGGATAGTAGATATAGGTTTTTGTAATCTGAAAATATAAAAACAGCAAGGTAACTAATGATAAAAGTGAGTACAAACGGTATTGCAATGCTAGGAAACAATGCCTAAGGTTCATACTTTCACTAGTGCAAGTACTCTCAATAATAATAACATAATTGGATCATATAATTATCCCTCAACATGCAACAAAGAGTCACTCCAAAGTCACTAATAGCAGAGAACAAACGAAGAGATTATGGTAGGGTACGAAACCACCTCAAAGTTATCCTTTCTGCTCTATCTATTCAAGAGTCCGTAGTTAAATAACATGAAGCTATTCTTTCCGTTCAAACTATCATATAGTTCATACTAGAATAACACCTTAAGACACAAATCAACCAAAAACCTAATGTCACCTAGATACTCCATTGTCACCTCAAGTATCTGTGGGCATGATTATACGTTATGCATCACACAATCTTAGATTCATCTATTCAACCAACACAAAGTACTTCAAAGAGTGCCACAAAGTTTCTACCGGAGAGTCAAGACGAAAACGTGTGCCAACCCCTATGCATAGGTTCATGGGCGGAACCCGCAAGTTGATCACCAAAACATACATCAAGTGGATCACGTGATATCCCATTGTCACCACAGATAAGCACGACAAGACATACATCAAGTGTTCTCAAATCCAACAAGATAACTTCAGGAGGAAAACACAATTCATCACAAGAGAGTAGAGGGGGCGAAACATCATAAGATCCAACTATAGTAGCAAAGCTCGCGATACATCAAGATCGTGCCATAGAGAGAACACGAGAGAGAGAGAGAGAGAGAGAGATCAAACACATAGTTACTGGTACATACCCTCAGCCCCGAGGGTGAACTACTCCCTCCTCATCATGGATAGCGCCGGGATGATGAAGATGGCCACCGGCGAGGGATTCTCCCTCTGACAGGGTGCCGGAACGGGCTCCCGAGAGGTTTTTGGTGGCTACAGAGGCTTGCGGCGGTGGAACTCCCGATCTATCTTGTTTTTCGATGTTTTTAGCGTATATGGGAATATATAGGCGAAAGAAGTCGATCGGGGGAGCCTCGAGGGTCCCACGAGGGTGGAGGGCGCGTCCAGGGGGGTGGGCGCCCCCCTATCTCGTGGCCTCCTTGACGCTTCCCTGGCTTGCACTCCAAGTTCCCGGGATTGCTTCTGTTCCAAAAATAACTTTTCTGAAGGTTTCATTCCGTTTGGACTCCGTTTGATATTCCTTTTCTTCGAAACACTGAAATAGGCAAGAAAACAGCAATATGGGCTGGGCTTCCGGTTAGTAGATTAGTCCCAAAAGTAATATAAAAGTGTATAATAAAACCCGTAATCATTCAAAACAGATAATATAATAGCATGAATGCTTCATAAATTATAGATACGTTGGAGACGTATCAATTATCATCATAATTTTCTAAGTTGGTGCGAAAAATATTTTCAAGATTACAAGTATCCTTATTTTCCCAATCATAATCGTCACGATGAGTAATAGGCATAACAAAATCATCGTCAATTAATAGTTCCTTTGGACATGGTCACATAAGACCAAAAAATATCATCATCAAGTGTATCAGCTTCCAGAATTATATTTGATTCATCCTCATGAGGTATTGTTGGGGAACGAAGCATGAAAATCAAAATTTTTCCTGCGAACACCCAAGATCTATCTAGTAAAAGCATAGCAACGAGAGGGGAGAGTGTGTCTGTGTACCCTTGTAGACTGAAAGCGGAAGCATATATAACAAGGTTGATGTACTCGTACTCTTTGCGATCCAATCACTATCCAACCAATCTAGTGTCGAACGGTACGACACCTCTGAGTCTAGCACACGTGCGGCTTGATGATGTCTCCTCCTCCTTGATCTAGCAAGAGAACATGAGAAGTAGATGGTATGAACACCAACACAACGGCATGGTGGTGATTGTGGTGGTGGAGTCGCAATACCGCCAGGGCTACGCTAAGCGAAAAACCGTGGACGAGAACTATGCCGAGAGGGAGAGACGGGGCAACAGCCATGGCCAATGTGTTGGAGGGCCTGCTGCAGGAGGACTTGGAGTCCAGCCGTACTCCTAATAGGAGTTGGGGACAATGGGGAAGAGGACTTGGACTCCAAGTCCAATCCTATTTCTACAAGGACTCTCATTGTTTTCCCTTCCATAGCCACATGGGCTATTAAGGACTTGGTGCGCCTAGCCCAATAAGGCTAGGGCGCCTCCTCTCCGCCCATGCGAGCCCTTGGGATGTGGTGGACCAACTCGTGGACTTCTGGACCTCTCCGGAATCCACCGGAACCTTCTTGAAGCTTCCTGATACAATACCGAAAAAACTGCACCCTTTTTCGGAACCCAAAATATGACTTCCTATATATAAATCTTTACCTCTTGACTATTCCGAGACTCCTCGTGACGTTAGGGATCTCATCCGGGATTCCGAAGAACATTGGTTACCAATCACCATATATCTCAATACTACCCTAGCGTCATCGAACATTAAGCTTGCGACCCTACGGGTTCAGGAATCATGTAGTCCTGACAGAGACACCTCCGCGGTCAATTACCAAGAGTGGGACCTGGATGCCCATATTGGTTCGTATATATTGCACAAAGATCTTTTATCGATTGAACCTGGATGTCAAGGATTCGGTTAATCCCCTATGGAATTCCCTTTGTCCGGCGATATGTTACTTGCCTGAGATTCGATCGTTGGTATCTCTATACCTAGTTCAATCTCGTTTTCGGCAAGTCTCTTTACTCGTTTTGTAATATAAGATCTCGTAACTAATTCATTAGCCACATTGCTTGCAAGCTCTTTACGGTGTTGTATTACCCAGAGGACCCAGAGATATCTCTCCGTCATACTGAGTGACCAAATCACAGTCCCTATCCATAGACACCTTCGGAAATACCTGTAGAGCACATTTACGATCGCTCAATGACAAAGTGATGTTTGATAGCACAAAAGGCATTCCTCCGATATCCGGGAGTGACATGATCACACAAGTTCTTTTTTCTTTTTTGTTTATTTTTCAGTTCTTTGTGTTTTTTTCCTTTACTTTTTTTATTATCAATTTTTCATTTTGGGAAAATGTTTTAAATTCGTGAACAAGTTTTAAAATTGTGCACGTTTTTTGAAATTATGAACGTTTTTTCAATTCACTAATGTTTTTTTGAAATTGTTAAGATATTTTTCACTTCATAAACATTTTCGGAAAAACATGAATATTTTGTTAAATACATTAATATTTTCTGCAAATATTGAAAAGTATTCGTATTCATGAACATTCCATCAATTGTGAACATTTTTTGAATTTGCAAAAGTATTTTTTGAAATCATGAACATTGAACATTTTCTTATTTTATGAACAATTTTAAAATTCATGAAGATTTTTGAATTTTTGAACATGTTTTTGAAATCATGAACATTTTTTCGAAATAGTGATCATTTTTAAAATTTATAAACATTCCTTTAACCGTGAACATTTTTTGGAATTTGTAAGGTTTCTTTATATCATGAACATTTTTTGAAACCATGAACATTTTTTAAATTGGATGAACAATTGTTATATTCGTGAACTTTTTTTTAATTTGTGAACATGTTTTTCAAATAATGAATACTTTTGGGATTCATGAACATTTTTTGTTTAAAATGAACATTTTAAAAATTTCGGAATTTCTGTAATCACGAATTATTCCAATAGAAAACCCAAAACCCGTAAAAAGGAGAAAAAAGTAGAATGCTCGGACATGGGCGGGCACATATGGCGCACTGCCCACGCGCCATATAGGAGGTCTCCGTTGGCAACGGGAAAATATTCGTATATGGAGAGACTAATGGAGCGTCCACGGGCTGAGCCCAAATGTTTGTCAGATTACTCCTTTCCATGCCTACCCGTAACAAAATCATCTAAATGCAGAAACAAATCTGAGTGACGATTGGCAAATCCCAACAATGAAGGAATCGAGAATCAGCAAGAAGACAATTATTAAACGAATCCAACCAAATCAAGCTCAATCGTAAGATTCATAATTATATTAGTAATTAGCAAGATACGTAGGCCGTGTGGAGATCCAAATCGGTCAGCCTGCAACAGCGGGCGAGTTGGTCGCACCAAAGCAACATGGCAGACTCGTTGCCGGACGACGTGGTCATGGATATCCTCTCGCGGATAAAGGACGTGCCCGCGCTCTTCCGCTGCGCTGCCGTGTGCAAAGGGTGGCGCCGCCTCGTTGCCCGCATGGAGGGCATGGGTGTCTTTGTTGGCTTCTTCACGCAGCTGCAGGCACGCGGGCAGCATACCACGCCGTGGTTCATCCCGTCGCCACGCGCGGTCCCGGTGGCGCTGGGCCGTCGTCGCCGTCGTCTCAGCTCCCTAGTCCCCGACATCCGGGCCGCCGGCTTCTTCGACTACGCGGTGCCGCTCGTATCGCGCCATGGCCTTCTGCTGCTGCGCGTCAACACCAATCTGCGCCGTGGCATCCTGGCCGTCTGCGATCTGCTCGATGGCACCTTACGCGTACTCCCTTCTCTTGTAGGCTATAATTCTGATGAAGACATGATGGGATACACCCTAATTACTAATAAGGACGATGACCAGCATCAGCGGTCATTCTTCTTCAAGGTGGTGATGGTTACGATCCTCAAGAATCAGGGCTGTTATACGGAGTACAGTCTCCAGACATTCTCGTCAGCCGACGAGACAGGATGGAGCAGGTGCTCTGGTGAGCTCTTGAAGGCCGGGGATCACAACATCCGCGTGGCATTCATGCAGCGTGAAGCTATTGTGTGCGGTGGCGCCGCGCACTGGCTCTTGTACGGAGTGCCTGCTGCAATCTACACTCTTGATTTGAGCAATGAAACTGGACATGTCTCCATTACAGAATTGAAGGGCATAGATAATCTTTGGGTCTTTGGTGTTCTTTGCGTCTTAGGTCTTCGTGACAAACCATACCTTACAGTTGACACCGAGGCGAAGCTCATGTTGCTCTGCTTGCAGCAGGATGGTCACCAAGTGCAGATCTGGACGTCGCACGACAACAAGATATTCTTCCAATCTTCAATACTCAAGTTAAAACAACGTGTCTGTAAATGCTTTGGAGAGAAAAGCGGCATTGTGCTCATCCTGGATAAGCAGCGGGTTCTCTATGTTGCTGATGTCAAGACAGGGGTGATGCAGGAGGTGACCCAATGGCCATACAATATCGGCCTCTGCCGCCAAAATACCGTACTCGTGGAAATGGACTGGCCGGCCTTCTTTGCTTTTCGGCTTGGTGTTGCAGGCACTTGAGGTCTTCTCACTCTCTTATGCAGTTCTAGGTGAGGCTTGGATGTATGGATGAATCCTATACACATTAGGATTTGTTGATATGAAGTTTTCCTTACAGTTTACTCTAGTCGGGGTCAACTTGTATGCATGGTTGTTTATCATTTTACTTTCTTATTAGGGCTACTCCAAGTTTTGTGTCTTTATCCTAAAGATTCATCATTTAAAAATTATGTATTTTGTTCCTTCCATGTTTCATATATTAAAAAATCATTTTATAAATTTCTCACTTAACTCTGAATCAGAACACATTAATTTGACAATATGAAGATGAGCTATGAACGAAGAGTGTTCAACTTATTTTGATGATGGAAAATGATTTAAAACCATGCTATGGACATAGCTCACCACACTTTCCGTGGTGTGATTACTTGCAAACACCTGTTGTGTGTACAAATATTTTGCCGATGTGGGAGGATGAGGAATAGACATGGAAACACATCAAGAGTATTCTGACAAATAACTAAACCATGCCTATTTTTCATTAGGATAACACCTTAAGACACAAATCAACCAAAACCCTAATGTCACCTAGATACTCCATTGTCACCTCAAGTATCCGTGGGTATGATTATACGATATGCATCACACAATCTCAATTCATCTATTCAAACCAACACATAGAACCTCAAAGAGTGCCCCAAAGTTTCTAGCGGAGAATCACAACAAAAACGTGTGCCAACCCCTATGCATAGGTTCATGGGCGGAACCCGCAAGTTGATCACCAAAACATACATCAAGTGAATCACGTGATATCCCATTGTCACCATAGATACGCACGGCAAGACATACATCAAGTGTTCTCAAATCTTTAAAGAATCAATCCGATAAAATTACTTCAAAGGGAAAACTCAATTCATTACAAGAGAGTAGAAGGGGAGAAGGAACATATGATCCAACAATAATAGCAAAGCTCGCGATACATCAAGATCGTGCCAAATCAAGAACACGAGAGAGAGAGAGAGAGAGAGAGAGAGAGAGAGAGAGAGAGAGAGAGAGAGAGAGAGATCAAACACATAGCTACTGGTACATACCCTCAGCCCCGAGGGTGAACTATTCCCTCCTCGTCATGGAGAGCGCCGGGATGATGAAGATGACCACCGGTGATGGGTTCCCCCTCCGGCAGGGTGCCGGAACGGGCTCCCGAGAGGTTTTTGGTGGCTACAGAGGCTTGCGTCGGTGGAACTCCCGATCTATCTTCTCTTCTAGAAGTTTTACGATACGTAAGTATATATGGGTGCAGGGGGTACGTCGGTGGACCGAAGGGGGGGCCACGAGGCAGGGGGGCGCGCCCCAGGGGGTGGTCGCGCCCCCCACCCTCGTTAGCACCTCCATTCTTTCCTGACGTGCACTCCAAGACCATCGGGTGGCTTTCCTTTCAAAAATAACTTCTCCAGTTGATTTCGTTCCGTTTTGACTCCGTCTGATATTCCCTTTCCTCGAAACACTGAAATAGGCATAAAACAGCAAATCTGGGCTGGGCCTCCGGTTAATAGGTTAGTCCCAAAAATAATATAAAAGTGGATAATAAAGCCCAATATTGCCTAAAACAGTAGATAATATAGCATGGAGCAATCAAAAATTATAGATACGTTGGAGACGTATCACATCACATGCAATCAAATAGTGACATGATATGGCCAATATCATTTTGCTCCTTTTGATCTCCATCTTCGGGGCGCCATGATCATCATCATCACTGGCATGACACCATGATCTCCATCATCATAATCTCCATCATCGTGTCTTCATGAAGCTGTCTCGCCAACTATTACTTCTACTACAATGGCTAACAGTTAGCAATAAAGTAAAGTAATTACATGGCATTTTCATTGACACGCAGGTCATACAATAAATTAAGACAACTCCTATGGCTCCTGCCGGTTGTTATACTCATCGACATGCAAGTCGTGATTCCTATTACAAGAACATGATCAATCTCATACATCACATATATCATTCATCACATTCTTTTGGCCATATCACATCACACGACATATGCTGCAAGAACATGTTAGACGTACTCTAATTGTTGTTGCAAGTTTTTACGTGGCTGCTATAGGTTTCTAGTAAGAACATTTCTTACCTATGCCGAAACCACAACGTGATATGCCAATTTCTATTTACCCTTCATAAGGACCCTTTTCATCGAATCCGATCCGACTAAAGTGGGAGAGACAGACACCCGCTAGCCACCTTATGCAACTAGTGCATGTCAGTCGATGGAACCTGTCTCACGTAAGCGTACGTGTAAGGTCGGTCCGGGCCGCTTCATCCCATGATGCCGCCGAATCAAGATAAGACTAGTAACGACAAGTAAATTGACAAAATCGACGCTCACAACAACTTGTGTTCTACTCGTGCATAGAAACTACGCATAAACCTAGCTCATGATGGCACTGTTGGGGATCGTTGCAGAAATTAAAAAATTTCTACGCATCACCAAGATCAATCTATGGAGAGACTAACAATGAGAGTGAGGGGACTGCATCTTCATACCCTTGTAGATCGCGATGCGGAAGCGCTACAAGAACGCGGATGAAGGAGTCGTACTCGTAGCGATTCAGATCGCGGTTTATTCCGATCTAAGCGCCGAACAACAGCGCCTCCACGTTCAACACACGTGCAGCCCGGTGACGTCTCCCATGCCTTGATCCAGCAAGAAGAGAGGGAGAGGTTGGGGAAGACAACTCCAGCAGCAGCACGACGGCATGGTGGTGTTGGAGCAGTGTGGTACTCCGGCAGGGCTTCGCCAAGCACCGCGGAAGGAGGAGGAGGTGTCGGAGAGGGGGAGGGTTGCGCCTTGGATCTGGTGCTTCTGCCCTCCCTCCTCCCCTCTATTCATAGGGCGAAGGGGGAAGGGGGCCAGCCCCTCTAGATGAGATCTAGAGGGGGGGCGGCGGCCAAGGGGAGGGGGCTTGCCCCCCAAGCCAAGGGGACACCCCCTTTAGGGTTCCTCCCCAACCCTAGGCGCATGGGCCCTAGGGGGTATGGTGCCCAGCCCACTCAGGGGCTGGTTCCCTTCCACATACAGCCCATAGGGCCCTCTGGGGCAGGTGGACCCTCCCGGTGGACCCCCGGAACCCCTTCGGTGGTCCCGGTACAATACCGGCAAACCCCCGAATACTTCCAGTGACCGTATGATGACTTCCCATATACAAATCTTCACCTCCGGACCATTTCGGAACTCCTCATGACATTTGGGATCTCATTCGGGACTCCGAACAACATTCGGTAACCACGTACAAAGTTTCCCTATAACCCTAGCGTCATCGAACCTTAAGTGTGTAGACCCTACGGGTTCGGGAGGCATGTAGACATGACCGAGA
The DNA here is from genome assembly GCA_963921465.1 of Triticum timopheevii. NCBI lineage: Eukaryota > Viridiplantae > Streptophyta > Magnoliopsida > Poales > Poaceae > Triticum > Triticum timopheevii. The sequence continues at coordinate 665,870,918 of OY997266.1, forward strand.
CATCTCTCTGGCCAATAACCAACAGCGGGATCTAGATAGCCATGTTGGCTCCCACATGTGCCACGATGATCTCATTGGATGAACCACGATGTCGGGGATTCAATCAATCTCGTACACAATTCCCTTTGTCTACTGGTATGATACTTGCCCGAGGTTCGATCGTCGGTATCCCTATACCTTGTTCAATCTCGTTACCGGAAAGTCTCTTTACTCGTTCGTAACACATCATCCCGTGATCAACTCCTTGGTCACATTGAGCTCATTATGATGATGTCCTACCGAGTGGGCCCAGAGATACCTCTCCATCACCCGGAGTGACAAATCCTAGTCTCGAATCGTCACAACCCAACAGACACTTTCGGAGATACCCGTAGTGCACCTTTATAGCCACCCAGTTACGTTGTGATGCTTGGCACACCCAAAGCATTCCTGCGGTATCTGGGAGTTGCACAATCTCATGGTCTAAGGAAATGATACTTGACATTAGAAAAGCTTTAGCAGACGAACTACACGATCTTGTGCTATGCTTAGAATTAGGTCTTGTCCATCACATCATTCTCCTAATGATGTGATCCCTTTATAAATGGCATCCAATGTCCATGGTCTAGAAACCGTAACCATCTACTGATCAACAAGCTAGTCAACTAGAGGCTCACTAGGGACATGTTGTGGTCTATGTATTCACACATGTATTACGATTTCCGGATAACACAATTATAGCATGAATAATAGACAATTATCATGAACAAGGAAATATAATAATAACCACTTTATTATTGCCTCTAGGGCATATTTCCAACAGTATATCCATGGAGCAGGAAGTAGATCGGCCGCACAAGTTGGATATCTGTCATAGTCGTCGATGGGAGCGGCAGGAGTTGCAAGGGCATCGGTGATGGAACCCTAGCATCACAAGGCGGTCGTGTGTGTGTGCGCCCGCGCGCAAAAAGGAAATTGGGAACACCTGGCACCGGTACTTGCCCTTGCGGTCGCCGGTGCACCTGTATCCCCCTGTGTAGCTGTCGGCAGCAGGAGGGGCGTCGTCGTCGGAGGGGACGATGTTGGCCATCTGAGTGTGGGGGGGGGGGGCGCAGCAATGGTGGTGTATCTCGTCCGACATGGCGATCACCGCTGGGCGGCATCGCGTCGCCTGGTGCTCACATGAGAAGTCGAAGAAGGAGGTCGAATTTGTGCAGAGAGATGGAATTGCGGCGCGTGTGTAGCTAGTTGTGCGGCCGGCGTCTTGCCGACACCGGCGGGTGATGAGTTTGGGGAGGCCGGTTGTTGGTGTTAGAAGGAAGAGAAGGATTTGGTGTAATAGTTCATTGTATTGCTTGAGCCTCGTGGGCATATATATAGGAGTATAATGATCAACTTGGAGTCCTCCAGCTCCTCCGCCTTCTCCTTAATTTGCTTCCTTGCCGCTTCTTGGTATGTATCGGCGGTGTTCATTAGCATCAGACCTGCCTTCCTCGTGTTCTCCAAGTCCTCTGCCTTCGCCCTAATTTGCTTCTTAGCTTCCTCTTGGTACCTATCGGCAGCATTCATGAAGAGCAGGCCCGCCTTCCGGGTGTCCTCCGTTTGCTTGGACAGCTCACCAGACAGTCCGGTGTTTTGGCGGTCCAGCTCTCGCACCTTGTGACCCAGTGTCAAGTGTTAAACACAATATGCGTGACATGATGGCGTGTTCAGCAAGTAGGATCTCTACCGAAGGAGGAGTAGTTATACAGGATAGATATTCATGTAGTCTTTATCTTGTTATCCCTTGTATTCTTCTTTCCCAAGTTGTAATCTCTCCAACTACATGTACGCGTATTGGGCTCGCAACCCCTCTATTTAACACGTAGCACGTCGGCCTGGATCGGCAAGACGTTTACCGCAATCGCACATGGTATACAGAGCTACCTTCCCAAAACCCTAGCTACCCATCTCCACCAAAGTGCGCAGCATGTCTTCCTCCACCTCCTCCTCCTTCCAGCCAAACCTCGGCGGCGGAGTCACGGAGAAACTCTCCCGCACCAACTACATCCTGTGGCGGACTCAGATCACGCCACAGCTGCGGGGCGCCGGCGTCTATCACTACGTCGACGGCACGTCGACCGAGCCGGCCAAAACCCACCTCACCAAAGATGCCGCTGGGAAAGAAACCGAGGGGATGAATCCTCTCCATCCGCTCTGGGTGAAGGAGGATCAACAGGTCCTTGGATATCTACTCCAACACCTATCCAAGGAGGTGCTCGTCACGGTGACTGCGATCACCACGGCACGAGAACTCTGGGTGGCGCTGGCGAGCATGTTCTCGTCGCAGTCCCTCAGCCGCATCAACAACATTCGTACGGCGCTGATCAACGCGCAGAAGGGCAACCAATCGGTGTCCTCCTTCTTCGCCGCCATGAGGGGGCTTGCTGATGAGCTCGCCGCGGCGGGAAAACCGATCCAAGACGACGATCTCATATCCTACATCATCCACGGGCTGGACCAAGACTATCAGCCCCTCGTCTCCACCTTGGACGCCCGAGTCACTCCGGTAACCCTTGATGAGCTTTTTGCTATGCTTAGCAACTTTGATCAGAGTATGGCGCAGTTTCACGGCTCCGGCGGCGGCAGCGGCTTCCGGTCGTCGGCCAACTCTGTCTCCAGAGGCCGCGGTGGCGGCTCTCGCTCTCGTTCCTCCTCTCGTGGCAAGGGGAGGTCCAGTGGCGGTGGTGGCGGCGGCTTCTCCAACAACACTCGCGGCGGCGGGCGCTCTGGCAGCGCAAAAGGGCGCCGTGGTGGCGGCTCCAACAGATCGCGTCCGGACCTCCCTCGCTGCTAAATTTGTGGCAAACTTGGTCACACGGCGAGGGACTGTTGGTACCGTTACGAAGATGATGATGGTGATTCCTCACAAGATGAAGAAAAAGTTGCTGCTGCCGCCGATGGTTGCTATGGGGTCGACACAAATTGGTATGTCGATAGTGGAGCCACCAATCACATCACCAATGAGCTTGAGAAGGTCACCATGAAGGAGAAGTATCGTGGAAAAAATCAAATCCACGCGGCCAGTGGTGAAGGTATGGGCATACGTCACATTGGTCATTCAATTTTTAATACTCCCAAACGCAAAATACATCTCAAAAGAATCTTGCATGTTCCTAGTGCCCACAAAAATCTTCTATTTGTTCATAGAATTGCTATTGACAATCATGTTTTTCTCGAGTTTCATCCTTATTTCTTTTTGATCAAGGATCAGGCAACGAAGAAATTGCTCTATCGAGGTAGATGTGTTCGAGGGCTCAACCCGTTGATTCCGGAGTTTAGAAGATTCAATAAACAAGCTTGTGGTGCTATGAAGCTTTCATCCACCCGATGGCATGATCGTTTAGGACATGCCTCTTTTTCTTTAGTTGAAAAGCTACTTAGGAAAAATAAACTCCCGTTTGTTGGTGAGCGAAATACTGAAACTATTTGTGATTCATGTCAGTGTGCTAAAAGTCATCAATTACCATATCCTATATCTACTAGTATCTCCACTAAACCTTTGCAATTGATCTTTTCTGATGTTTGGGGCCCTGCTCCCTCCTCTGTTGGCAGACATACTTACTATGTTAGTTTTATTGATGACTATAGCAAGTTCACCTGGATCTATCTTCTTAAGAAATGATCCGACGTGTTTCAAGTTTTTAAAAACTTCCAAGCACTTGTTGAAAGGAAGTTTGACAGCAAAATTATAGCTGTTCAATCTGATTGGGGAGGGGAATACGAGAAACTCAATTCCTTCTTCCAAAACATAGGCATATCTCACCATGTATCATGCCCACACGCTCACCAACAAAACGGGTCGGCCGAATGCAAGCATAGGCATATAGTTGAGGTCGGTCTGGCCCTTCTAGCAGGAGCTTCTATGCCCCTCAAATTCTGGGATGAGGCATTTCTTACAGCCGTTCACATCATCAACATGCTACCTAGTCGTGTTATCAATAATGAAACACCTATGGAACGCCTTCTCCATGTTAAACCAGACTACACATCTCTCCGTGTCTTTGGCTGTGCTTGTTGGCCAAATCTTCGTCCCTACAACAATCGCAAACTCATGTTTCGATCAAAGCAATGTGCTTTTCTTGGCTATAGTACTCAGCACAAAGGTGTCAAGTGTCTTGACATCTCCACCGGACGGGTCTACATCTCACGAGATGTCGTGTTTGATGAGACCAAGTTTCCCTTTGCGGACCTACATCCTAATGCCGGTGCTCTCCTACGCAAGGAAATCTTGCTTCTGCCACCGCATCTCTCTGGCTATGATCAAGGGGGCATTACTAATTGTGATGATCATATGTTGACTAACCCTACTAATCACTTTTATGAGCCTTGTGATGATACAGGAAATAGCGGCGCCAAAATCTCAGAAAACGGTGAAGAAAACAGTGCAGCAGCTCCATATTTCATGTGCCCTGACCTAGGCAGCAAATCCCCCTCGGGATCTGGGCAGGTGCTGCCGTTGCACAGCGAATCTGCCTCAGGATCGGAACTCTGCCGTGGATCTGCTGCACAGAATTCGACAGGCGCAGGCGCGGGCCCGTGTACAGCCGCGACAGCCGCGGGTGGGCGCACCGATCCACCCACGCCAGCCACGCGGCGGACCCTGGCAGGCCGTGGGGACTCTCCTCGCGCGCGCCAATCGCCACCGGACAGTTGGCGGGCCGGTGCTGGCCTGGACCGTGCGCGGCCTCAGGCCCAACCGCTTGTTTACAAGCAGCGGGCTGTGACTCGCCCGAAGAGTGCGGGGACAGATCCTGTCGTAGCGGGGCCGGGGCAATCACGAGGAGATGATGACGCCGGTCGGCCCAGATCTTCTGTGGCTGATTCGCCGCCTGCATCACAGTTGGCGACCATAGAAGATCCAGACCCGACTGCTACTATCGACAACGCCGGTTCTGGAGCTGCGTTCGGATCCTCCTCGGGATCGGTAGAGGATCATCCTGATCCGGGTATGGGATCTTCTGCGCCAGGGCTCCCTGCAGTGCATCCTGCTACCACTTCACGTCGCACACGGCTACGACAAGGTCTGATTAAACCCATTGATTATAAACATGTTGCAAAATATGGGATGATCTGTTCAACAAGTGAACCAGGAGAACCCAATACTCTTGAAGAGGCCCTCGGTGATGCACATTGGAGAAAGGCAATGCATGATGAAATTATGGCATTAAGGAAAAATAAAACATGGCACCTGGTTCATCCAAGACAAGGTAAAAATCTTATTGACTGTAAGTGGGTCTTTAGGATAAAAAGAAAAGCTGATGGAACTATTGACCGCTACAAAGCCAAACTTGTTGCAAAGGGTTTTAAACAAAGGTATGGTATTGACTATGAGGACACATTTAGTCCGGTTGTTAAAGCAGCTACCATACGCCTTGTCCTGTCCATTGCTGTGTCTAGGGGATGGAGTTTACGACAGCTAGACGTTCAGAACGCGTTTCTTCATGGTGTTCTGGAAGAAGAGGTTTACATGAAACAACCGCCTGGGTTTGTAAATGCACAGGTACCACTTCATGTGTGCAAACTTGACAAGGCTTTGTATGGACTGAAACAGGCTCCAAGAGTGTGGTATTCTCTTCTCAGTAAAAAGATGCAAGCACTTGGTTTTATTCCTTCAAAGTCTGACACTTCATTATTCATTTATAACAAGTCAAAAATATCCATATTTGTTCTCATTTATGTTGATGATATAATTGTGACAATTTCATCTGATGAAGCAATAACAGCACTGTTGAAGGATTTAAGTGCAGAATTTGCTCTCAAAGATCTAGGAGATCTACACTACTTTCTTGGTATTGAGGTTAAGCAGCACAAGGATGACCTTCATCTCTCTCAAGAAAAGTATGCAACAGACGTAGTGAAAAAGGCTGGTCTACAGAGTTGTAAGCCTGCACCCACTCCTTTATCTAGCACAGAAAAATTATCTCTTGCTGAAGGAGAACTTCTGGACTCAGAAAATAGTACAAAATACAGAAGTTTGGTAGGTGCTCTTCAATACTTGACATTGACACGGCCAGATATCTCATTTGCTGTCAACAAAGTATGTCAAATCCTTCATGCACCTACCACAGTTCACTTGACTGCTGCAAAGCGCATAGTGAGATATGTGAAAAATACATTAAGCATTGGTTTGAATTTTAGCAAGTCATCTTCCACACTTATCAGTGCTTTCTCTGACTCAGATTGGGCAGGATGCTTAGATGATAGACGCTCAACTGGTGGTTTTGTAGTGTTCTTTGGACCTAATTTGATATCTTGGAGTGCAAGGAAGCAAGCCACAGTTTCTAGATCTAGCACAGAAGCAGAATATAAAGCATTGGCCAATGCAACAGCAGAGATCATATGGGTGCAGTCAATTTTGAAAGAACTAGGCATGAAAAACACTAAGGCTCCATGTCTATGGTGTGATAATCTAGGTGCTACCTATTTGTCAGCAAATCCAGTTTTCCATGCTAGAACTAAACATATTGAGATAGATTTTCACTTTGTTCGTGAGAGAGTTGCAAACAAACTCTTAGACATTCGGTTTATTCACTCCCAAGACCAAGTTGCAGATGGGTTTGCCAAAGCTCTTCCTACAAAAAGTTTTGAGGCTTTCAAGTATAATCTCAACTTGATGAAGTTGTGATTAAGGGAGGGTGTTAAACACAATATGCGTGACATGATGGCGTGTTGAGCAAGGAGGATCTGTACCGAAGGAGGAGTAGTTATACAGGATAGATATTCATGTAGTCTTTATCTTGTTATCCCTTGTATTCTTCTTTCCCAAGTTGTAATCTCTCCAACGACATGTACGCGTATTGGGCTCGCAACCCCTCTATTTAACACGTAGCACGTCGGCCTGGATCGGCAAGACGTTTACCGCAATCGCACATCAAGACCTGAGTCGAGGACACCTGAGCAGTCCTCATCTTTTCTGCCAGTTGCCTCTCAAGTTCACGCTTCTCGTTGGACAGTTGTGAATTTTCTTGCTCTAGCCTCCGTGCCCTATAATATTCTTCAACATAGTCTGCAGTGTATGTTTTAGAAAAGGGTGTAATTACTAATTAGTGGAGAGAGATGCATGGGATCACGCTGCAAGCTGGACTGCACACATGGAGATGGGATTGATTGATGGAAGAATATATACATATGCTCTGGCGTAGCGCACCTGACCAATACGAACGACGATAATACGACATGTTGCAGAGACTTGCACTTGCTTGCGGCTGCTGTTGTGTTGTCACACACTCGTCGAGGTAAAAGATGCAACCCGTCGTCCTTCATGCCCATGTGGATGGAAGCTGCCTCGGGTGAATATCTATCTATATGTAGATAAGGGACCGGAATAATGAAAAGAGAGAAGGAAAGGATGGAGTGTCAATGAGGAAGGCGAAGGAGAGAAGGCATACATGGGTGCTGCTGGTGAATTAAGAAGAGGCAGGATGCATGGAGTGTTGGTGAGGGAAGAAGTAGAGGAGGGAAGGTATGTGCATAATGTGCTGCCAAATTAAAGAGTGAGGGAGTGGGGCTCAGCTCATGTGTCTCGTCCAAGACATCTCGCATGATTTTTTTTAAAGGAAACTAGAGGGTCGGATCAAAACCAAACTCCGCTCTTTGCCACTTTTTTCCCTTATAATTTAATGATGAGCAGCTCTCATGCATGTAGTGAAAAAAATGTTCTAAGCATCTGTCCATTTTGCTTGTGTTTGCTGTGGTACTTTGTCATCAAATGTTGTTTGTTTGGCATGCAGAATTGTTGCATAGGTGTACCTGGCGTAGTTCGGCGGTCCCATGCAGAAGGCCTTGCCTCTTTCGATTAGTGTCACTGTTTGATTATGCCTTCTTAAGGCAACCCCTTGTTTGATCTGTCTGTACCCAGACATGTCTGTATTTGCACTGATGTAACCCCGGGTCTCTGTTACACCTATCTTTCCCTAATAATAAAGGACATCGACTTTCATAGTTCTTCATAAGTTATCACTTTATATCCGTTGATTATGTGTTATAATCATAATGATTAATGGCTGAGATTTAAAATGGATTGCTGCCTTTTTTTCCTTATTACTTGCTCTCACATATCATACACAACTATGGCTGGCTCCTTCAGGCTGCCTTAATGCACCGCAACATTGCACGCAAAAAGGGGTTCCATCACGTATGAGTACCAAGTATGTGTACAATAAATCACACCAATTTATTTATATCTTCTAATTTTTCTAGGTATCAATAAGAGTAGCTCGGGATGCAGCTCGTGCGTGGTCAGAGGAAGGGGCTGGCTGATCGGTATAGCGGTGACCATGAAGGCAGCAGAGGGGCGTGCAAGAGGTGGTGCAAGGCGGCCGGACGCGGGCAGAGGAGAGACACGGCGAGATGAAAGCGTGCAGGCAACGCAATGAGTCAATGCGGAGGAGGACGAAGGCGTGGCGGGGAAGGTGGCCGGAGCTGGGGAGAGATGAGGGGGTCGAGCACATAGATGCGCGCTGCGCTAGATAGATCTTGCGCGAGCGTAGGAATTGTTTTTAAATTGCATGCCCTATTCTATTCAGCGCAAGCACCCCCTTTCGCTCCGGGCCCGGCCCATTTACATTTTTTCATTTCTGTAAAACCTCAAAAATGTGTGGTTACATGATTCGACCTCCTGACATCCCAGTCAGGTGCAACTATATTAACCAAGTGGAACAACTGATCCGACATGCCTAGTTTACTTCTTTTTCCTTCTTCAAATCATCGCTAAGAAATAGACGTCTTCCTAGTTTGTTTTTTCTTTTGCTTTTTTGCTTTTTTTTTGGCAATGAATGGATGCAGGGTCATATAGACCGTAACTGTGTAGCATGGATATTGGGTAAAGTCAGATGGTTCTTGAGTGGATTAAGGAAATGACAAATACTACTATTAGCGATTAAACTTTTCAAATCTGTATTGTGTATGTTCGTTCTATTCTTTTCTTTTGGTTTCCCTGCGCGTGTGTGTTTGTGTGAGAAAGGCTAGTATGAAAATTATGAAGCTCATAGATGTTTTGATATGCTTATACTTTATATGATTATCAATATAAGCTTTATGTAAAAAATATGTTTAATAATAACGCCATGAAAAGAAACAATAGGAGAACTATATTAAGTAATGAAACTATCATTTTCTAATATTTATGGTTCGGGCTATATTAGTTGTAAAAATATTGCTTCTTCTTAAGGATGCCTAAGCAATTTTAAGATTTTGGTTCTTGCATCTGTAGTAGAATGAATTATAATTAGGCAACTTCTGACAATGCATGTGTTACAAAACAAAGAGTAGCGTTAACTAATTAAAGTTTCAAGAGCATATCACCATTTCTCTATATTCATCGCAACTTCTTCTAAAGGGTTTAGGTAATTAATTGTTATAAACTAGCACATGCAGGTGCATAGGTTGACGACTAGTACATACATAGATGGGGTCCCATCCAGATGTCTACCACACGGTGGGCGCCAATTATTGTGGGAACGATTTTGACAATAGAAAGTGGGTAGAGAAAGGAGCATGATCCATCGAGATGGAAATGGGTGACATAAGTAATTTTTTACGAGTTCGAACTTCTCACGATGAAAATAGCAACCCTACCTCTTGTGCTCGGGAGAGGCTTTCTTTGATCTGCATATGAACACCGAGTTACAAGGAATATGCAAGAGTTTGAGAGAGAGAAAAAGAATGATAGCATGCACGTAGTGGTGTGGGGTGGCTTATAAAGAGTGCACCACCCCCTCACCTCCTATGTGGAGTAATTTATTCAGCCCACTACAGAAAGCAACTGACGTATTAAAACATTTGTAATGTATGAAACCTTAAACCCTTTGTCTATTCATATGCTCCTACTGACTGTTGGTCTTCATGTGTACCAACAGTCAGTAGGAGCATATGAATAGACAAAGGGTTTAAGGTTTCATACATTACAAATGTTTTCATACGTCAGTTGCTTTCTTGTAGAAAAAACGGCGCCCGTGTCGCTCCCGTGTGGGCGACTCGGGAGGCAGCCAGAACCCTAGCCGCTGCACCACAAATCACTTGTTCCTCCTCTTCGCCGTAGCCGGAGGACGCCGTAGGCAAAGCCATGCGGCTGACGGCGGCGGCGGGGACCTTGCTCGCGGAACGGGTGGCTCTGGAACACGGCGGCGAGCTTCTCGTGGACAGCGGCAGCGGTGATCGGATCTGGCATGGACGCCTCCGGATGGCAGCTTCATCGTCGACGTGCAGATGATACTTGTGCGTGGCGCTGCAGGCATGGATGACGATGGTTCGTCTCCTTGCCGTAGGTCCGCTGGGTGTGGTACTAGCCTACGCGGCAAGGGATGGCGAGATCCGAAAGGCACGCGTGTGGCGCCAGCCGTGTACGCGCGCAGCCTCGAGGACCAGCGGGCATGGAAACGCTAGGCAGCAGCGGCGCGTGATGTGCCAGCGCTCAAGATCCAGGACCGAGGAGTACGCTGGCTGCTGATTCCATGAAGGTACTATTCTAGCACTCATCCTGGAATGAATCGATTTCCAGGAGGCTAGATTTGCATTCGTGCATCGGGCTAGCAGAAGCTTCTTGGTCCTCTTGCGGTTCATGAAAAACTGGATCGGCCCCTGTTTGGCCGTTGGCGACTCGAGGCGGAGTGCTTGCAAAGCCTCCATGCCGATGCTGCCAGCGCTCTCTCCTTCATCTCTTCTCGTCGCTGCCTATGTGCCGTTGGGGAAAGCCTTCATGGTGGGTGGCGGCGGGCCGACCCGTTGAATTCTTCTAATCTCAAATGCGACCACCATGGTTGCACATCAGAATGAAGTGGCAGTTCTGGCCGGTCATTGCATCGCGTCGACGACCTTGCTGCAGCTCAGGCGAGGGCCCGTCCGGCGGTCGGCTGGGTCGTGGTGGAGCTCCCGTCCATGGTGGTGGCTTGCCCCGATCTGGTTCTGCCGGATCTTTGCCCTAACACTCTTCCTCCAACAAGTCATCTTTCTACTGGATGTTGACCTCTTGGATCTGGTCGCTGATGAGTTTCAGTCTTCCCTGTCGGAGATCAATATGGATTGGCATATGTCGCCCTGGATATCTTGACCGGAAAGGCTCCGGTCGCGCGCACTCATATTTTCAGCCAACACGGCCTTAAGAGGGCGCGTCGCGAAGCTTCGCTTTCTTATCGGTGTCATGGGACATGTCTAAGTCAAGATTCCCAATGCATTGATAGAGGTGAGGAAAGTTATGGCGGCTGCGATTTGAGGTCTTGAAGCTTTGGTGGAAGGATATATTGGATGCGATGAAGATTGTGTGTCAGGTGTATGGTGACTTGTTTCAGCGGCATCGACGAGCGGGGGTGGCAGCACTGGAGGACTGCATTTTTGGTGGTGCTTCTTGAATACGAAGTCTCGATTCCCAGGGAGAAAACCCAAGGTCTGCCCTTTATTGGTTGTACCTGGCAATGACCTTGTTGAAGGCGTTGTTTTGGTTGAACTTGGACTTTCTGTAGGGTGAAAACCCAAGAACCTCGATCGGGCAACGACAGCGTTTGTGCATTGTTTCCTTCTTGGAGGCGTTGCTTTTGGAGAACATTTTTTTTATTCCGGGTGTTGTCTTCGGTGGTGGTTAGAGTGCTGCTGTTGCTAGTGATTGTTCAACGTGGCGGGGTCCTTTTTTCTTTCTTCTGTTCTTTTTATTTTCGTTTTTGGCTGTGTGTATCTTTGATGCCTTTGGACATCTTGTTGGTATAGAGGCCGTATGTAATTGGTATCTTCTCGATATTAATATATTTTCTTTGTCGAAAAAAGTTTCTTTCTTGTTAGCTAATCTAGTCACTAAGAATAAACTCACAGTAGTTAGTTTGTTTCCAGCTTTGTATGTTTGGCAAGAGCCCGCGACTTGTGCGTGCCTTGCATGTCGGCTGCATGGGCCCGTCACATTAGCCCATGCGTTTAGCTCGGGTGGTTTAGCACGACGCGAACTCGTGGGATGGCACGAGTGGTCAGAGTCGTGGTACAAAGGTAGGAAACTACCGGCCACTTCGTTTCCCTTCGCTACCCAATAAATAGAGGAAGAAAAAACGAGAAAAGTCGCAAGTTTTGCACGCGACGCAAAATCCACGGAGTCTCTCCTTGTGTGATCGAGTGATTAGCGCAGATTAGACTCTTAACAATTGGCATCAGAGCCGGTTTAAGGCGATCCCGACGCCCATGGCTGACACCGGAGTTCAGCCGGACCAGGCGGCGGCGGCACCCCGCAACGGTGGCGGGGGTGGGAGCCGCTCACGCACTCCACCACGGGAGCGCAGCCGCGGACGGAGCCGCGTGAGGAGGGAGCGGCGGGTGGTGATCCACTAGGCGGCGGCCACGGAGCACGCGCCGCTCGTGCCAAGCACAGTCACCACGTTCCCGAGGCTCACGTCCACGAACTACATCGAGTGGTCTCTCGTGATGAAGGTGCACCTGGAGTCTTGGGGGCTCTGGGACGCGATCGAGGGCAACCCACTGCATGTGCGTGACGACAAGACGGCGCTCGGCGTGCTGTTCCGAGCCGTCCCGCCGGAGATGCTCGGCCTCCTCGTCGTCAAGGCGACGACGAAGGAGCCCTGGGACACGATCAAGGTCATGCACATGGGGGTGCATCGTGTGCGCGAGGCGACCGCGCAAGGGCTGTGCATGGAATTTGAGCAAATCGCCTTCCGCGAAGGCGAGACCCTCAACGCCTTCGGGATGCTGATCACGAGCCTCGTCAACCAGCTGCGCACCCTCGGCAACGACGGGCAGAACAACCGTCGGGGCAAGAACCAGAAGAAGAGGAACGACTCCCGCCCGCCGCAGGACTACAGGGTATCTAGCTTCCCCAGGATCAAGCGAAGAGAACCGGAGAGCAGCTAAGAGAGAAGATACAGCAGCTGCATAGATATGTAGCTGAATCAGTGAACACACGCTCACATGCACTAGTGATAGATGAGCTCACGTACTACTACTTAGAAGCTTTATTGCTTGTTAACCTACTCTCAGCTCATGTGGTGTATATATTCGACCGTCGGTGATGGTAGCTCCTACTTTCATTCCCGAGTGCATTACACCAAATTGTCTAGCACACGGGAATGAAGGAGAAGCTACCCCACGACAACAGTCGGGATTCTTCGTCCTCTCATAAATGGTGGAGATTCTCCTTCATTGATTCCTCCCTGACATTTGCGACCGTCGGTTATGGTCGTTGCTCCTCCTTCCCCTAGTGCATAACAAAGGTCTAGCTGAAGAAGAAGAAGGAGAAACGACCCCCACGACAACAATCGGGATTCTTCATCCTCTCATATATGGTGGAGCCTCGACAGACTTAAAGTCAAACTGAAATATCGTTTAATTATTTTTCTAAAAAATCCAGACCACTCGATATTTCCTACATATTCTAGCACGCAAGTCATGCCAAAATTCACGGAAAAATCTGGCACGACCTTTGTTAAAAAAGGACATATCGAGCGCCTGAAATTTGCCGGAATGGAAATTAATCAACACTCCGGCAAAATATAGACCACTCGGAGGTGTAACCTGCAAACATGACCGGCCACTTGGGCAAGCACATATCCTATTTGAGCAACACAAGATATACATGTTTTTATCTACGTAATATGAGCATTCAATAAGAAAAACCAAATCGTAAAATAAATTAGTATTCAGCATGCAATCAATAAGCACAACTATATCATCTCTTGCGTCCGTGCACCGTCAAATATTATCACTAATACACCTCCAATAGTATCATATATATAGCATCACTAATACAGCTAGAACCGTAGCGCCCGGCGGGTATCGGTGCGGGCGGTGGACACCCAAAGAGATGGAACCATCACAGGATTATAGCTCCAGTGAGATCCCTGAAGAACCTGCCAGGTATTGTCGAACCTACCCTCCAACGCAACCATGTAGCGGCGGACGTGCTCGTCCTCCTCGCTGACACGGTAACGTACCACCTCTGCGGTGTTCGAAAGCCTCGGCACCGTCACTGGCCCACGCGACCGCCACCAAAGAAGGTTCGGGTCAACGACTGGCTGGCTTCTCACCAAGCTGCACCCACCGGAAGATAGCACCTCCCAGTACCAGCCCGGCGGAGCCTAGTCCCGGGCATGGCCCCTCTGATCAAGCAGGCCTCCTCCGCCGAGTCGACGACGAGGATGCGGGTTAGGCATCGTCGACGTCGATGCGAGAATAATTGCTTTAACTAAAAAAATAACAACAAATGTGACACCGAAAACACCTAAATTCTATTAACTACACCTAATTAAAAACCTATATTTAGAACATGATTCGATCATAATTAGGGTTCATACTATGTTATTCTAAGATTAAACACCTAAAATACCTAAATTAAATTAACAACATGGGGTGGCTAGTCACACCTCGATCGAGGTCGGAGGGGGTCGGTGACGGGGACGGCGGCGGAGACGATGCAGGGGCTCCTTGATCTCTGCAAAAACAAAATATAAACAAAAACATTATTATCGTCATCTTAGGACTTAGTGAAACTACATAAGCTACATTGAATTATTCTATTCAAATTTACTTATAATTTCCTATTCTTTTCAAATTTACTTATTCAAATTACTTATAATTTCCTATTCTTTTCAAATTTTCAAAAAAAAAATCCTATTCTATTCAAAAGACCTACATTTAATTATTATTTTTCAATTTCATATTTTATTTCATTGAAATTTACTTATTCAAAATTTCTAAAAATTTCCTATTCTATTCAAAAGATCTACATTTACTAATTTGTTTCATTTTCATATTTTATTCTATTCAAATTACCTATTCAGATTTTCTAAAAACAAAATATACTAAAAACCTACATGCATTTACTTAAAAAATCTAAAAATTCTAAAAACTTCCTATTCTATTTACAGAAAGGGGGAAGAGGAGGTGGGAGGAGGAGGAGAAGGAAGGAGGAGGAGGGAGGACGAGGTGGAGGAGGAGGTGGAGGAGGAGAGAGGAGGAGGAGAGAGCAGGAGGGGAGGAGGAGGAGGGGGCCGCCGGGGAAGAGGGGGGAGGAGGAGGGCGCCGTCGGGGGAGAGGGAGGAGGAGGAGGGAGGAGGAGGGGGAGGAGGAGGGAGGCATCTTGGGGATGGAGGAGGAGGACGACGACGGAGGAGGGACGGAGGGAGGACGACGGCGGCAACGGCGACGGAGGCAACATACAATGTGAGTGTGAGGGGGGAGAATGAGGGGACGTGCGCGCGGGGCGGTTTGGATAAGGACCTTTAGTGGTAGTTCTTGTTTCTAACAAGCGCTACTACTACGATCAATAGCAGTAGCGCTTTTAGGGAACAAGCGCTACTAGTATACCTAGCCTGCCGACAACGGTATGAAAATTACAGTAGCAGCGTGTTTTGTAACTACAACGCTACTGCTATGCCCATAGTAGCAGCGCTCTTTAGTTCTAAGCGCTACTGATACTTAGTAGCAGCGCTTGCTTCTAAACAGCGCTACTGGTAAGCTTCTGTGTATAAAGTTTTTTCTAATAGTGCCAGCATCGACTACACCGGCCTTTTCTTCGACATGGCCATCTGCGATACGCGGCGGCCCGTAAGGGCTGCCGTCCGCGCGACTGTCGGCAAGTTGCTGTGTGCCGGCTATCCTCGCCTTGATCAGATCAAGGCCTCCATCGACTTCCGCCTTCACCCAGATCATGCAACGCGTGCACTAGTGTGGTGGTCGTGCATCGGCCCATCGTCCTGGCGCAGACCATGTATTCCGTGCTGGTTTTTCTGTTGCTTGCATGTGTTGCACCAAGTGCGGGTGTGCTTGTCCTCCCGTCCGCAGGCGCGCGCTGTTTGCTCATCCGGCCATGCGGACATATGCCGCTACCGTCTGCCACGTCTGTCTGACTCCACGCGGATACATCGACTTTGCGGATTTTTGGACTGATCACCCGAGTATACGCGACCTACTCCATCCACGGCACGCGACAGATCTGATCAGTCGTCTGCGTGCCTCCACTGGCTCCGTGAAGATCATCTTAATACAGCGCCTCTACACCCCTCGAGCATCGGGTTGTCGCTGCATCGCCCCGTCGGGTCGCAGCGCCGCCGTCTTGTGGTTCTTCTCCCGGCTGCACCGACCTGCGTCGCCGCTGCGTCGTCCCTTCGAGCCATAGTACAGCGGCCCGCGGTCCTCCGCCACCCCGAGGCCGTCCGCTCCAAGGCGTCCCGTGGCTGCACCGACCATCGCGCCACCGCTGCATCGCCTCGTCGGGCTATAGCAAGCGTGACGCGCGGTCCACGCCGTCGTCCTGAGTCCGTTCCCGCGGTTGCACCGACCCGAGTTTCGCCGCTGCGCCGTCCCTTCGGGCTGTAGTTCCGCGGTCTGCGGTCCCTGCCGCCGCCCCGAGGTTTTCCCGCCGCCACTACGTCGCCCCTTCAGGCCGTATCGTCGCAGCACGCGGTCCACCGTCGTTCCCACACGTCGACTTCCCGTGGGATGCGCCGCGCCACCTCCTTTGGCGCGGGAACACCACCGTCCGCGCCGATCTTCATCATGCTGTCAGGGTTCTTCGCCTACTTTGAGCACCGCCGCCACGCTCCTAACCTAGCCGCCGCCGCCGCCGTCAGGCCGCTCTTGGCTGCTGCCGCCGCTACCCCCGTAGCCGCTGCCGCCCGTCCACCTCCTTCGTCTTCGTCTAGCACCAGCCCGTCGTCAGCGTCGCTGTCATCTACCCCGACCACTTCGCCTACTCCGACAATCGCGGGCGACATCGGCCCCGCGCCGATTGGCGCCGCAACCGTCGTCGAGTTCTTCTCTACTGGCCCCTCCGGCTTCTTCGACATGGCGTACAACTCGTGCAAGTCCCTCGTCTATGCATGTCCGGTGCTGGCAACACCGATGCGCGCCTTCGTCCACGACGTGTCCCCGGGCCTGGCAAGCCTGGTGCGACGCTTCGTTAACTTCGTCTTCGTCCTTCTACGCATGCCCGGTGCTGTCAACACCGGTGCGTGCCTTCGTCCACGATGTGTACCCGGACATGGAAAACCCGCCGCGACGCCTCGTCAACACCAACTTCTCTCCAGCGCACCCCTACTTTGACATCACTGCGCCCATGCTAACTCGGCGCCTCCTTGCTCCCGCGGCTCCACGACGAGACACCGGCCACCCCGACCGACGTTGACCACGACATTCTTCGCACGTCTACCTCGACCACGGCTCCACCACTCACGCTCTCGACCACCTCGACAAATCGCACAAAGGGCTACCGCCTGCTTGAGCAACCTCGCCGATTTCCACTCCAGCCACGACTCCGCTATGTATCGACCCTTACGACTATGGGGGGTGGGGTGTCCGTCGGCTTGCCTTCGGATTCTTCTACAGTCTCACCGTCTGCGTCGCTACCGTTTTGACTGCGGGGGGATGTTGAGTATATTGATTATTAGAAAAGACGAAATAGACTAGGATTTATTCTGGCTTGCCTTGTACTCCAAGATGATCATGTACTTCTATATATATGCCCATGAGGCTCAAGCAATACAACAATTATTTCATCAAATCCTTCTCTCCCTTCTAACAGACAGAAACTATGGGTGTTTTTTTTATTATCATCCTTTGATCTCTCGGTTATCTTTTTTTGAGCCAGTAAGGTTCAGAATATTGAGCGAGCTATCCAGGCGACATAGATAACATGGCATTCCCATGCACCATAGGAGTGTGTGTCACTGATGTACCTTGTGAAACTTACTCCTACGTACCGAGTGCACTGAAATTCAGCTATGATATGTCGCCAGACGCAGTCAATAATACATACAATTCTGTGGTTCTCAAAGGCCTGCATGGCAACATATTCAAGAATTACAATTGCTCGTTCTTCTGGCAGTGAAACAAAGTCGTGTCGGTTTGCGCCAATTAACAAAATAGCCTATATATGGCGCTTCAGGCACCAAATAGGAATTGGATTAAGGCAGAGTGCCCCTACATGATGCTTGTTTGCGTCATATATGGCGCGTGACGCACATCCTGCAGTAGGTACTCTTCCGGCCCAAATTCCTTGTAGTGTCCCATTTTCTTCCCCAAGTGCTCCCAGTTTGCTTTTACAGAATTTCTTTGGTTATCTCAGATTATCCTGGTTTCTAGGACGGTTTTACCTTTTCTACAAAAAATCTTTTTTATATGGAAAAACTTTCAATCTATTCATCTTCAATCATGGCAGTACAACGAACACCAGAAATAAAAATTACATCCAGATCCGTAAACCACCTAGCGACGACTACAAGCACCGAAGCAAGCCGAAGGCGCGCCGCCGTCATCGCCCCTCCATCACCGGAGCAGGGCACAACTTGTTGTAGTAGACAGTCGGGAACTCGTCGTGCTAAGGCCCCATAGGACCAGCACTCCAGAACAGCAACCGCCGCCGATGAAAAATAACGTAAATCGGAAGGATCCAAACCGAAGACACGCAAACGTAGACGAACAACGACGAGATCCAAGCAAATCCACCAAAGATAGATCTGCCGGAGACACACCTTCACACACCCACCAATGATGCTAGACGCACCGTCAGAACGGGGGCTAGGCGGGGAGACATTTATTCCATCTTCAGGGAGCCGCCGTCTTCTCGCCTTCCTGAGTAGTTTACAAACCCTAACAAGATTGAAAAAAACGACTAAAAACGGAGCCCTCCCGCCGGCCCTTGCCATGATCCACCGCGCCTCCATAGCCCTAGGGCCACCGGAGACGAGGCGGACCTGCGCCAGCGCCGGCGAGAGGCACGAATCCTAACTTTCTTCTTGGTGGAGGAGGATGAGGCGGAGCCCTGGCTCTAGGTACGTGCGTAAAAAAAGATCATTCTTTAGTGAAAAAAATATGACGCCCCTGTATTTACATAAACGTTCTATGAAATGAACATTTTAAAAACTAAGTGAACATTTATATTTTTCCTGCAGAACACTTTTGTGAAAGAAAATCAACGTGTAAAGATGTTCATCCAACACATAAAAAGTCCACCGTATTTAAAAAAAGTCTGTTGTCTATTAGAAAATGTTCAGTGTGTTTAGTGTGTTTAGTGTCTATTAGAAAAACAGATCATCCTGTATTCCAAAGATGTTTAGTGTGTATGTAAAAAATGTTGATCATTTACTTAAAACAGTCCACGATGTTGAAAAAAAGTGTTCACTTTATATTGAGAAATGCTCATTGGAAAACTTCATCATTTATTTAAACGATATTCACCATGTATTAAAAAATGTTCACCGGGCTTTCAAACATACTCACAACGTACTTTCTTCACAAATACTCATGTGCAACAAAGAACAATGTGTTTTTACTAATGAAAAATAGAATAAAGGGGGAAAGAAAAAATAAAAAATGTAAAAAGTAAACAACGTAAAATTAAAAAGAAAGTAAAACTCCTATAGAAAACAGAAAAGTATAATGTGGAGCAAAACATACATACAACAAAAAAATACCGAAAAATGAAGAAAAAATACACTTGAAAATAACCCCACACACACATAAAGCAAATACTAAATTATAGTTGAACGGTAACACAAAAGAATTGAACAATCGGGCATACCAGAATGTGCTTGTGCTGTGCATCAAATCGAATTTGTTGTTAGGGTGTGACTATGATCTCCCGATGTGTGTGGGGAGCTCCCATCTGCCGCTCTTTGCGGCATATTGGCGGCAAAACCCACAGGTGGCCCTCGATTGGGCCGACCATTGGTGCACGTTGTAAGAACGGGTGGGTGTCTGCAGTTAGTTGGACTGCCATGCACTATAGCGAACCGATAGCTATAAAAAAACCAAACCGAAGTACTATAACTAACATGCAGTGTTAGTGTACTGAACATTTTAAGAAATATGTTAGAAATAGATCAAAAAATAAATCAAAGAATATTGGAAAAGAAAACCGCCGTAAAAAAAGATTAAAATGGGTAAAGTCCGCACAGGAACCTTTCAGATGGTTCCCGAAACAAGTGAAAAAAACTAGAATTAACCTTCTGGAAGGTTGGCAAAATTGGTGTGTACGCTAGCTAAAATTGGGCTGGCCCACCGGAGCGCAAAGGGTCCTATCCTCTCTCTGTTTGGAACTCTGGCAATCTGACGCTTAATTCTACAAATAGGGTTTCATTGTGCTAGGACGATTTTGGAATTGGCTTGGGAGAGGGAGATATTAAGCCACGTGCCGAGAGAGAGAATCAACAGCTCCGGTTGACTTTATTTTGGGCGGACATGCTTACATTCTTTTGTATTCATGAACATCGTTTCAGTTTTGTAATTCACGGGACTGTAAAACAAACAAAATATCTCATTTCCTGATATTTTTATTTGAGTTACTCATTTCATGTTTTTATTTATTATTCATTTGTCTATTTTAATTTTTTTGTTTTTTATTCTTTATAATTTAGATTTAAGTTCACAGTTGACTCTATGTATCATGCACTATCGCACATAGAGATTTCAGTGGCCAATAATAAACAAATCTGGAAATCGAAGATGCCACTAAAAGTTAAGATTTTCATGTGGTATCTTCGGAGAGGAGTTGTGCTAACTAAAGACAACCTCACTCGACGCAACTGGAAAGGAAGCAGGAAATGTAGTTTTTCTACTCATGACGAGACAATCAAACATCTCTTCTTTCAATGTGAGTTTGCGCGTTCTACATGGTCAGTTATCCAAATAGCGTCAAATTTGTATCCACCAACAAATGTTACCAATATATATGGTAACTGGCTTGATGGAATACCAAATACTTTTAGTACGCTAATACGGGTGGGAGTGTCTGTCTTACTATGGTTGCTTTGGCTATATTGTGGCCCCTGTGTGCATGTTATCTCTAATTCTGCCTTGACCACACGCGCCTGCTCGCACCGGGCTAGAGGAATCCTTTGCTTTTTTAGCTTTCCATAACCTCTCTGCCCGCATTCTCAACCCAGAATAACCTACTTCAAGAAGCCTGAGGCTATTGACTTCGAGAAGAAGGAGAAGGCTGTCACCGAGAAGGAGAAGGTTGTCACCGAGAAGAAGCAGGCAGGCGAGAATCGCAATGTCATCTTCGCCCGCACCCAGGCCCTGCTCGATGACTTTGTTGTTGGCTAGAGGAATCCTTCGCTTGTTTAGCTTTCCATAACCTCTCTTGTAGATCAACTCTCGGACACTCTTCAACATTTTCTTGTTGGGTAGCGTCTTTGGTGTTGTGGCCTCATGGGACGAGGCATCAACGTCCCGGTCGGAGAGGAGGAGTGCACGGTGGAAGGATGAGATGCTACTGTCAATCGCTAGGTGCTGGCAGGCGCACGTCTCCATCAACCCATTGCTGGGTAGCGTCTTTGGTGTTGTGGCCTCGTGGGGACGAGGCATCGGCCCGTGTGTGCATGTTATCTCCAATTCGGCCTTGACCACACGCGCCTGCTAGCACCTGGCGGTAGTGGATTGTAGGGTACAACAGACCCTACAGGGACACTAAAGCCCAATGATTCTTTCTGGACTAAAACCCAGAGATGATGAGTATTTGTGATACCAACTGTCTGATATGATTCGGGAGGAAAGAGAAGGAATGAAACTAGGAAGAATTCCCATTTAGTTAGAGAATGTTCGTTGGCTTCAGATTCCTTGACTAATGTTAGGTGCCACTCGGAGAGCGGATGTGCCTGCGACGCCACGGCGCCATCGCATCGAAGGTGCCCAGCCATGTCTGGTGTTTCGCGACGTCCAGGCGGTGGATCTTTCCTGATGCCCAATGCTGTCGAAGCTTTGCCTCTTTCTTCTCCGTGGTCAGGCAGTAATCTTTGCTTCTCTTCAGTCTGTCGCGGTACTTTGCGACTGCCAAGCTCACCGGAGCACTCAAGCATCTGTATCTCCTCCTCCTCCTCTACACCGGACATGGGATCTTCCTGATGAGATAGGTTCCTAGTCTTGGTTTTCTCCAACTTAAGACACCCAGGAGGTCCAGTGGCGGCGCCACCGGCAGCATCTCGCCGACCTCGGAGCCTAGATGGTTGAGCGCGAGCGTTACTTTATCCCCGATGTCGCTAGGTGCTGGCAGGCGCACGTCTCCATCAACCCATTGCTGGGTAGCGTCTTTGGTGTTGTGGCCTCGTGGGGACGATGCAACGGCCCCTGTGTGCATGTTATCTCCAATTGGGCCTTGACCACACGCGCCTGCTAGCACATGCCGGCAGTGGATTGTAGGGTACACAGACCCTACAGGGACACTAAAGCCCAATGATTCTTTCTGGACTGAAACCCAGAGATGATGAGTACTTGCGATACCAGCTGTCTGATATGATCGGGGAGGAAAGAGAAGGAAAGAAACCAGGAAGAATTACCATTTAGTTAGATAATGTTCATTGGCTTTAGATTCCTTGACTAATGTCAGGCGCCACTCGGAGAGCGGATGTGCCTGCGACGCTGCGGCACCATTGCATCGAAGGTGCCCAGCCATGTCTGGCGTTTCGCAGCGTCCAGGCGGTGGTCACCTACATCGAGTGGATGGCGAACAGGGTCAATTTCTTCTGGTGGAGGCTTCCGCGGCACCGAGATCCATGTATTTGCGATACCAGTTGTCTAATATGATCCGGGAGGAAAGAGAAGGAATGAAACTAGGAAGAATTCCCATTTAGTTAGAGAATATTCATTGGCTTCAGATTCCTTGACTAATGTCAGGTGCCACTCGGAGAGCGGATGTGCTTGCGATGCCACGGCGCCATCGGATCGAAGGTGCCCAGCCATGTCTGGCGTTTCACGGCGTCCAGGCGGGACCAACAGGCAGACGACGATGATCTGATGTGCATTCGATCCGTCGGCACAGAGTGGAGAGCACGCCCCGCTGCCGTCTCCCTTTGGGTTCTCTGTCTCATGCGCGCACGGGCCTCTCTGCACCCCTTCCTCCCTCCTCGTCCTCACATCTGCCCAGAGTTTGGCATCGCTGGCCACCTCGGCTCTGCATGTATCGCATCTGTGAATGGCCTATCCTGCATTTATGCCGGACCAACATCGTCCTCCTCGTCCGAGCTGGACAGGAGCAATACAGAAGGCCAGGGGCGGAGGCCAGCTCTAGACTGAAGAAGGCTACGACGGCGGTGACCCATTCAAGAGATGGACGGAGAGGAGCAACAGAGGCAGGGAGGAAGATCCAAGTGGCCAGATGGATGGGGCAATGTTTCCTTCAAGAAAAGCTCACCGATTGTTGCGAGGCGGTGGGGCGTTCGGGACCAACATGCAGACGACGACAATCTGATGTGCATTCGATCCGTCGGCACAAAGTGGAGAGCACACCCCGCTGACGTCTTCCTTTGGGTCCTCTGCCTCACGCGCGCACGGGCCTCTCTACACCCCTCCCTCCCTCCTCGTCCTCACATCTACCCAGAGTTTGGCATCACTGGCCACCTCGGCTTAGCATGTATCGCATCTGCGAAGGGCCTATCCTGCATTTATGCTGGACCAAAATCGTCCTCCTCGTCCGAGCTGGACTGGAGCAGTATGTGGACGACGCGGCACTCCATGAGATGGCATCTCCGCTACGTCCGCCTCCGTGAGAACGAGGCCGGCGAAGAGGTGCTTGGCTGGTAGTGGAAGCATGGCAGGGAGGCGCGGGTGACAACCGGCGCCACCATCTCCTACACTGGCATTGGGCTTGAATCGAGCGATGGTGGATGCCAAAAAGTGCACAAACTCTGTCCTTCAATTTCTGAACCACCTCTACCTATGTCAATTGATCCTATGGCAGAGGATGTTGAGGCGGACGGGGAGGGAAGTGCCGCCGCGGGCAGGAGCAGGGGCGGGATGTGCGGCATGCGGCCGTGCGTTGGAGAGCGGCGCCGCGGCCTTGGACAGGCGGCGGACGGGCGCAGTCGGCATTTATGGAAACAACTGTATCTAACTATCTACAGTCTATGGTTTCAGAATTTGGAGCCAATGGAGGCTCATTTGTAGCTTCATTCAGTCCTCCTACTTTTATGATGGATGCCGACTTGACCTGCGACACAGTGCCAGCATTGCCGGAGAGGGAGGGGGCCTACGCCGCCTCGATGGAGACCTGATGGCAGGGAGGAAGATCCGGCCCGATTCCATCAAAGCCGTATAACACAGAAGGCCCCGGGGCGGAGGCCAGCTCTAGACTGAAGAAGGCTACGGTGGCGGTGACTCTTTCAAGAGATGGACGGAGGGGAGGAACGGAGGCAGGGAGGAAGATCCATGCGGCTGACTAGCGCACAACTGCCAATGAGAGCACGCACTGTAATATCAGTCTGCTCGTCGTCGACAAAGGACCCCAAGGTCGGCAACTTCACGTCCATCCAGACCGTCGTCGACTCGCTCCCAACCATCAACCTCGTCCGTGTTGTTAAATTTTTTTCAAAACATTTTTAACGCCGAACAACTCTCGTCGTCCTCACATCTGCCCAGAGTTTGGCATCGCTGGCCACCTCGACTCAGCATGTATCGCATCTGTGAAAGGCCTATCCTGCATTTATGCCGGACCAACATCGTCCTCCTCGTCCTTGCTGGACTGAAGCAGTGTGTGGATGACGCGGCACTCCATGAGATGGCATCTCCGCTGCGTCCGCCTCCGCGAGAACGAGGGTGGCGAGGAGGTGGTTGGATGGTAGTGGAAGCATGGGAGGGAGGCGCGGGTGACAACCGGCGCCACCATCTCCTCCACTGGCATTGGGCTTGAATCGGGCGATGGTGGATGCCAAAAAGTGCACAAACTCTGTCCTTCAGTTTCTGAACCACCTCTACCTCTGTCGATTGATCCTATGGATGATGGAAGAACACAAAGAGATAGAACTCACCACAGAACGATCACAGATAAAAGAATTAACTCGGTACACCATGCGCGGCGGCAGCGAGGATCTTGGGAGAGCTTGGAAGTGGGCGTGAGGGCCGGTGGTAGAGGATGTTGAGGCGGACGGGGAGGGCAATGCCGCCGCGGGCAGGAGGAGGGGCGGGATGTGCGGCATGCGGCCGTGCGTCGGAGAGCGACGCCGCGGCCTTGGACAGGCGGCGGACGGGCGCGGTCGGCGTTTATGGAAACAACCGTATCTAACTATCTACATTCTATGCTTTCAGACTTTGGAGCCAATGGAGGCCAATTTGCAGCTTCATTCAGTCCTCCTACTTTTATGATGGACGCCGACTTGACCCGCGACGCGGTGCCAGCATTGCCGGAGAGGGAGGGGGCCTGCGCCGCCTCGATGGTAGACCTGATGGTAGGGAGGAAGATCCGGCCCGATTCCTTCAAAGCCGTATAATACAGAAGGCCCCGGGGCGGAGGCCACCTCTAGACTGAAGAAGGCTACGGTGGCGGTGACTCTTTCAAGAGATGGACGGAGGGGAGGAACGGAGGCAGGGAGGAAGATCGATGCGGCCGACTAGCGCACAACTGCCAATGAGAGCACGCACTGTAATATCAGTCTGCTCGTCGTCGACAAAGGACCCCAAGGTCGGCAACTTCACATCCATCCAGGCCGTCGTCGACTCGCTCCCAACCATCAACCTCGTCCGTGTTGTTAAATTTTTTTCAAAACATTTTTACCGCCGAACAACTCTCGTCGTCCTCACATCTGCCCAGAGTTTGGCATCACTGGCCACCTCGGCTCAGCATGTATCGCATCTGCGAAGGGCCTATCCTGCATTTATGCCTGACCAACATCGTCCTCCTCGTCCGAGCTGGACTGGAGCAGTGTGTGGACGATGCGACACTCCACAAGAGCATCTTGAGGGCTCGTCGGCTGCTGTTGGTCAGTCCGGTCCGTCGGCGACTCCCACTATCTCAGGTGCAGGTGCGGTTCCTGATGCTCCCTCTACTAAGGCACCTGGTGATGTTGCTGCTGATGCCAAGCCTGTTGTGCCTGGTCTTCCTTACTTGGGTCGGCTTGATCTTGGGATTGAAGACAAGGCTCGTTTTTTCAACCATATCGCTGGGCTGGTGAGTTGATTCCTGCTTGTACAACTTTTATCATCAGGGGCACGGTAGTGCTCCTGATGGGAGTAGTCCCCGAGGCTTTGAGTAATCGCTTGCGGTTGCTCGTAGTCTTGTTTTGGCTTTGTCTTGCAATGTTCATTTTGTCATAGGGAGCAAGGCAGTGCTCCCGAGGTCCGGCTGTAGTCGACGTCCTCGGCGTCGAGCCGCTCCTACTCCTCCCTCTTCTTCCTTGCGGTGTCCATCTCATGCCGCCTGTTGGGCTTGGTGCGCCTCCGGGCGGCCACCTTGTTCTCACGGCGGAGCTCCCCATGGGGAGAAGAGGGGAGTTTTTGCCTTCTTCGGTTTACCTGTGGTCGCGCTGCCGCTCGAGAGCGACGAGCGCGTCCTCGGGCGCACGCTGGAGGATGACACACCCCGGGAGGCCGTTTGCTTGGAGGATTCCCCTATCACCACCATATCTCCCGACAGATTCGTTTTAAGCCAACGCGGGCTAGTGGGGACATGGTTTCCTGTTGGTCCAATCTGACCTGCTGAGGACCCGGTATCATATGAGATTTAACCGGCAATCCAAACCCGAGACAGACGGTAGAGACCAGATCTAGAGCGCGGCCGGCTCCTGAGCTGGATGTCCACTCACCGGGGCCACCCGGATCACGATATGAAAAAAAGCCGAAACACGACGATCAAATATTAGAACTAGTGAAGTAATGCTGTGATATCATGTTGAAATCCGGGATATATGACGGACGCAACCCGTAGACTTTCTACCCCCATTTACCAACTTCAATGAAGACTCGGAATCAAGCGAAGGCACTGCGACCAGCCAGGGCTGGCCAGACAGAGAAACCAGATCGGGAGATTGGGCAGGCGCTGCGACGAACGAGGGCTGGCCGGGTAGAGAGACCAGATCGGGAGATTGGGCAGGCGCTGCTACTAGCGAAGGCACTGCGACCCAAGGTACGTTCTTCGATTTCCACTTGCTCAAATCGGGAGATTGGGAGATTTGGACTAGCAAGTGCCATTTCAGATAGCTAGTTGATATGTTCTTGTGTCAAAACTCAATGACTGCCTCTAGACAAGCTGTTTGTATGGGTGTATATACAGAGTGGCGAAGGCAGAAATTTGGCAAGTACAACCAAAATCTAAAATTACATTTTGGTGAGTGGGTGAAACTGATGCATTGGTCAGTGGGTCAGTGTGTTTCAGCAATGAGAGGTCACTGTAGTATGGGTGCTTATTTTGGTCAGCGGCAACAAAATTTACTTAAAAATGAAGTTGAACTACAACTCTGATTTTTTTTCATAATGTAAATGCTTTATTCTTCTGTGCTAATGGTTTTGACTTTTTGGGCTTTTGAAAATCACGGTCGCTAGTTTTTGAACAAAGAAAATTGAGCAAAATGGTGATCCCTGGTTGGCCGGCTGAATCCTTTATATCGTTCCAAATTATGCTTTTCAGGTGCATAGATATTTTGTAAGCGATAGGCGGTCTAATGTGTAATACTTAGTTGTATGAATGACCTAGTCCCCTACATATTTGTTTTAATGTAGTACTAACTGCTGTGGCACTTGTTATCTGTTCGTGTGGGCTAAATGTAAGCTTATATTACCATGTTTAGTATCCTTTAAATTTTCTGTTCTTTATTTCTATCTAAGCTGAATATTGATGACAAAGTGTTTTTGAGCATTTATTAGTTTAAAATGGTGGTGTCTTTTACAGTAATAGGATGTTGCCTGCTGTTCTCTTCTATATATATGTTGCTGCATATACAAAGTCTAAAGAGATGTTAGTTTCATTGCCATCAATGATGTCAAACAATATGAAGCTCTTTTGTATAGATTGCACAATATGCAGCTTATCGTATCTAATGAACATCATTATTTCTTTATTTTGTTTCCAAATAATTCTGTTTGTTGCGAAGACTAATTAAGCGCTCTTAAGTTTGCCATTCGTTGCCTACTACTTATGCACTGGTGTGTTCCTATTCTTGTGTTTTCATTGAGTTGTTCATCAGACCATGACCAATATTTTCCTACTAGAATTCTGACTATATTGTTGAATTTCTAGGCCGTTGTCAAACAATATGGAGCACAATACTATATTGTTTTGAAATGTATTCTCGGTAATAGTGGGACGTGGGTTGGGACTTGCAATTTGTAGTTTGACGACCCATTTAGAGTTAAGCTAGGTATTAAGAAAAATTAAACAATTACTCACTCCGACCCAAACATGAGTTCTTCTATCTGATATAACATCATATCTAAATTCCAAACAACCTTCTCAGTAATCCATGTCACCCATCTAATTAACTGATCTGATGTAGATATGAACAAGTAGTTTGCTGTCTAGGCTGATATACTACTAATTATTCTTTAAATGAATTCGGGATGATCACTGAAAGTCGGTGCTGCTTCATGCATTTAATGTGACCGCACTAACGCCTTTGTAAAAATCAGTACTTCGGTGTGTGTGCCTAATCATCTACTCCCTCCGTTCGGAATTATTTGTCTTGGAAATGGATGTATCTAGAACTAAAATACATCTAGATACATCTATTTTCGCGACAAGTAATTCCGAACGGAGGGAGTAGTTCTCTGGCGCTGGTTTGGATTTCTCCTCCTAGTATTCCAAAATGTGCTCTTCAGGTGAATGCCTTTTGCGGCTTTGAAAGATGTCGGTTAGCCGTACATATTTTGTAAGCGACAAACGATCCAATGGGTAATGCTAAGTTGTATGAATGACCAAGTCACCTATATATTTGTTTTAATGTAGTACTAACTGCTGTGGCACTTGTTATCTGTTCGTGTGGGCTGAATGTAAGCTTATATTACCATGTATAGTATCCTTTAAATTTTCTGTTCTTTATTTCTATCTAAGCTGAATATTGATGACACAGTTTTTTTGAGCATTTGTTAGTTATCATTACTCACTTCGTTTTCTATGTCTGTAGCTGAAGCAAGAGAAGTTAAGAAGTGTGGCCTCATCCTGTTGTTCCAGTCGCCCCACTCAGCTGATTAACGGCGGTAAGGTTTTTTTTTTCAACTTAACGTTTTGGCCATTGACCGCAGGAGGAATGCACAAAACAATACTTACTCTGTTTTTTCATATAGAGTAGTAGACCAAGTATGTCAGGAAAACATATATGGTGGACATGGGAAGAAGATCAGTATCTGCTTGAATGTTATCGGGATGAAAGGATGAAGCACATTTTTCAGAGGGACAGAAGCAATTTTTTTGAACAAGTTGCAAAGGAACTGAATGCAAGAGCCAGGAATTTGAAGGTGAAAAATTATGTTAAGTTGGATAAAGTGAAGGTGGGTAAAAAATCTAAAAGGGTTCTTGATTCAATAAGAGCACACTACGAGAAGGATGAAAATATGGTATTTACCCCACTCCCCACTCCTGGTCTTTTCGTTTTGTTTCTTAACTTGATGAAAGTTTGCATTCCAGATTGCAGGAGCCCCTCTCACTAAGGCTGAATACAACTCATTAGACATTGTTCAAGGCACAAGTCATTCAAGTATGTCAAGGAAGAGCAAGAAGGACTACACACGTCCCGTTGACAAAATGACTGCACTGCAATATTTGATTGAAAATGATATCGACAATGGTCCATTAGTGGACTATGGACAGATACTGTCAGAGACCAAATATCTGGATGTGTTTATAGCTAAGAGGTGGTTTGCAGACAGGATACAATTCCTCAATGAAATGATTGAACGCGAAAAGAACTTGGGGCGATGGAATGACTAGTGCCTTCCTGTGTTGGTTCACCCGCGTCAGATCGTGCTGAATGCTGAACTAATGAGCTCTGCTTTTATCTATGTAACACCCAGAACCTAATGTTGTGTGCCTCCAGAGCTGCACCTTCAGGGCCATCTGCTAAGTACTTTCGAATTTGTTCGTCGAAAAGGAATGCTTAGTGCTTGTGTTGTAAGGATGTTTAGTACTTACTTTCAAATTTGTCCTGTGTTGTTGCCACTGAATTTGTTCTCTGTTATTTCCCAGATGAATAAAAATTGGGTGCTTTCACCATCTTTGCAAAAGGCTACTTTGCATGACTACTCAACAATCAATATTATAGAAAAGCTAACCTTGATTGATCAATGTGAGCTTGCATGGGTAGTTGTTCAGTTACTCCTTTGCATATACCAAGATATGCAAATTAGCATAAGTAAGTATCAGTTTTCCTGAAAGCACAATGAAAATAATAATATGATTTTGGCCTTGAAGATGAACAAAAAATGTAATTCTCCTTGAAGATGAACAAAGAAAGGTAACATGCATGCTAATCTGCATTGCACTGAGAGGATCCCAATCCTTGCAAAATATTTCTCTAGCACGTTTCGAGTTATGCAAAATCCATATCATGTCACATAGAAATACATGAGCCGGTGAAAAAAAAGGAATTGTAGGAATATGAAAATCCTTCAATTTCTGAACCACCTCTACCTCTGTCGATTGATTGGAAGAACACAAAGAGATAGAACTCACCATAGAACGATCACGGATAAAAGAATTAACTCACTACACCACGCGCGGCGGCGGCGAGGATCCTGGGAGAGCTTGGAGGTGGGCGTGAGGGCCGGTGGCAGAGGATGTTGAGGCGGACGGGGAGGGCAGTGCCGCCGCGAGCAGGAGCAGGGGCGGGATGTGCGGCATGTGGCCGTGCGTCGGAGAGCGGCGCCGCAGCCTCGGACAGGTGGCGGACGGGCGTGGTCGGTGTTTATGGAAACAACTGTATCTAACTATCTACAGTCTATGGTTTCAGACTTTGGAGCCAATGGAGGCCAATTTGCAGCTTCATTCAGTCCTCCTACTTTTATGATGGAAGCCGACTTGACCCGCGACGCGGTGCCAGCATCGCCAGAGAGGGAGGGGGCCTGCGCCGCCTCGATGGTAGACCTGATGGCAGGGAGGAAGATCCGGCCCGATTCCATCAAAGCCGTATAATACAGAGGCCCCAGGGCGGAGGCCAGCTCTAGACTGAAGAAGGCTACGGTGGCGGTGACTCTTTCAAGAGATGGACGACGAGGAGCAACGGAGGCAGGGAGGAAGATCCAAATGGCCGACTAGTGCACAGCTGCCAACGAGAGCACGCACTACAATATCAGTCTGCTCGTCGTCGATAAAGGACCCCAAGGTCGACAACTTCACGTCCATCCAGGCCGTCGTCGACTCGCTCCCAACCATCAACCTCGTTCGTGTTGTTAAATTTTTTTCAAAACATTTTTACCGCCGAACAATATCGTCACCTCCTTGACCAAATGAACGGCTTACTGCTAGACGACCTCTCTCCGCCGTGCATCACATACTACTGGTTGGCGGTGACTCTTTCATGAGATGGACGGAAAGGATCAACGAAGGCAGGGAGGAAGATCCAAGTGGCCCGACTAATACAGAAAGCGGACGATGAGGACGATGGCCGCAGGCATGGCAGAAGGCACCCACGAGATTCCCGGAGGCCTAGGGCGTGTTTGGTTTCTTTGCCCGGTTGAATTTCAGGTGAAAACCTCGTAATTTAGCATAAAGTGACACTCTAAACTTCAAATCTTGGGAAACTTTTTACATATTTCTATTAATGCCGGGTTGAATTTTAGGTGAAAACCTCGGAATTTAGCATAAAGTGGCACTCTAAACTTCAAATTTTGGGAAAATTTCTACATATTTCTATTTGTTACATGTATGTCATCATGTATGCCAAAATTGGGGTCATTTGGACATGGCCGAAAAAAATACTTTGGAGCCAATGGAGGCCAATTTGCAGCTTCATCCAGTCCTCCTACTTTTATGATCGAAGAACTAACTCATTCTGTTCCTTGGCAGGCAAACTTTTCCGGTGCTTATAACCTTGAACAAAATGATTTTTCTCCAATTCGGATAGAAAAAACACTAACCAAAAATGGTGATAAAAAATAGCTAACCAAAAATTAGGTGCGGTTTTCGGTTTTATACCTAATGACCACGCTCGAAGTATTTGTGCTTGAATGGATGCATCGGTGCCCTCTTATATAGGCAAAAAACATGGCTGATGTCCTTGGTCGGGCGAGGTAGGACTAAAGAAACAAAACGTTCTGGTCAGTTTTTTTTTGCGGAGGTTTCACATTTGTTTGATTTTTGTTACCTAGCAAAAGAGCCCGTGCGTTGCAACGGGAGAAAAAAATAACACACACTCTTAACCCAATAACCATAATATGTACATGCCCTTTATTTTAGCGAGGCATCAGTTTTATGTTGCCACTTATCCTCCTTCTCACCCTCAGTGGCCTCAGTGTTCACACAAACCAAAGTGTGTTTGAATGTTGTTTTTCCCCTGCCAGTTTTTTCAGAGGTGCTCGTGTGTGGTTATCGATGTTTTCTTTCGTCTCTTTCTGATTTTAGTGGTTGTTTATTTGCAATCCAGATCGTCACGGTACGAAAGAAAAATGGACATGCCCTATAGGTTACAAGTTTGCTTTTAAAATAATATTTTAAAATATTTAATAGGTAAAAGTAACATCATATTCAAATTCTACATATTTTTCTATTCAAATTTCATATATAACATGTTAAAATAGGAGTTACGGTTTAATAGATATGGATAATTAAGAAAAATATTTGTTTGACTTAAATATCTTCCAAAATAATATTAAAAAAATATTTAACAAACAAAATAACATCATATTCAGATTCTACATATTTTTCTAATTAATTTTCATATATAACATGTTCAAATCGGAGTTACGGTTTAAAAGATATGGATAATTTAGAAAAACATTTGTTTGACTTATATATGATCGGCGGGTGAATTATCTAATATGTCGGGGGGTTTCCATAAAAATGTAAAATAACGGTTCGGTTACGACTTAAGTGTGTACTGCGGGTTAATTCATGAAAAATGCAGGGGTTTTTCTGCAAAAGTGCGTGACGCACGGCTGAAATCCAATTTGCTTTATTATTAGGTAGAGATTTGTACTCCGGGGTAGAATTTGTTCTGGACACGGCTCACGGCCCACCCTGCACGTCCTCCCTCCTCGCTTCTCTCTCCCCCATCCTCTCTCTCTATCCATTCCTCTAGATCGAGCACCGCCACTGGAAGAGGCAAAAGAGAGCCGGGGACGAGCATGGAGCCACAGCCGCCGGCACTGCGGCAGCGCGACCACAGGTAAACCGAAGAAGGCAAAAACTCCCCTCTTCTCCCTGCGGGGAGCTCCGCCGTGAGAACAAGGTGGCAGCCCGGAGCCGCACCAAGCCCAACAGGCGGCACGAGACTGACACCGCAAGGAAGAAAAGGGAGGAGCAGGAGCGGCTCGACGCCAAGGACACCGACTATCGCCGGACTGGGAACCAGTTGGAGTCATGGGTCTATTTCCCCGCAGGCACCGAAGCCGAGATCGTCTGCGGCGCCTCGGCCCATGGGCACCAAACCTGCCTTTGACCCAAGCAGCAAGAAGACGTCTCTCATGATTTGCAACATCCCGTCAACATCTTTGTGCGGGGAGAAGAGGGGTCTCGAGAAAGACGATGGTGAGCAGGGTCCAACTCTTTCTGTCCACAACATGTTTTTGTTCTTGTCCAACTTCTCCTTCTCAATCTCGCATTCTGGCCGGATTCTAGCTCTCGGTCGGCTCACCCTGTCGAACAACCTTGCAGCTCTGATGCGGCCAACTTGTTCGACGTAATGTCCGACAGGACTGGCGACGAGGGGAGCACGGAGACAGCCGTGGCCGTGGGTGAGGACCGCATCACCGTCCGGCCACGTTGACGCCCGGACGAAGGTCCGCGGCGTGTGCCAGCAATTTAGCGGCAAGTTCGGGGCGAGGATCTCCAGGGCGAAAGCTGAGAACCAACTTCAGCCAGCTCGCGGCTGACGATGGCGGTGGCGTCTCGGTCGCATCGTCCGACCACGTCAACGCCCGGACCAAGTTTCGCGGCGTGTGCAAGCAATCTAGCGGCAAGTTCGGGGCGAGGATCTCCAGGGCGAAAGCCGAGAACCAACTTCAGCCAGGCCACGGCTGACAATGGCGGCGTCATCTCGGTCGACATGCGGGAGAGATGGAGGTAGTGGTATCATCGGCCATACATAGCAAGTCGCTCGTCCTGTTCGTCAACGCTGCAGCCCGAGTAGTCGATTCGTCTCACACTATGCAGCAAGCAACATCTTGAATAGGCGAGTAGAAACCGCCGCTTCCCCTCTCTCTTCTGCACGTACGGGCCTCTCTGCATCCCCTCCCTCCCTCCTCGTCCTCACACCTGCCGCTGCCGGCCACCTCAGCTCAGCGGTGACGAACAGGACGAGAGGAGAGCACGCCCCGCCGCCGTCTCCCTTTGGGTCCTCCGCCTCACGTGAGCTAAGGACCTAAACCCGAAACCCTAATGGGCAGCCCTGACCTGACCTACCCGGCGCAAATGTGTGCTCCGCCAGCCCCGCTGCTCCCGGCCACGGTGGGCTGGGAAGCTATAGTATGGCCGTGTATATTTATTACCTTGGTAATTGCAACCGGTGCCTCCGTGTAAATTTTTCATTGAGTTCCATTGGTGCTAGGATAATATAAGTGGATCCGAATCACTTCTTCTTTCATCCGAGTCACTTTTCTCCTCCAGCCTCCGCTGCCAGCCCACCGAGCGCCACCCGAGTCACTTTTCTCCTCCAGCCTCCGCCGCCAGCCCACCGAGCGCCGCCCGATATGGCCAAGACGGGAGGATCCAAAGCAAAACCTCCCGATATGGCGAAGAAGGGAGGATCCAAAGCAAAAACTCAAAACCCCGTTCTAACCCCCACCAGTGGCGTCCAAAAGCGCCCCCACAGGCGCTCGAAGAGGCTCGGTGGCGCCGCGGTGGATGCCAACCCGAGGGCCAGTCCTGACCATCAGTCAGTCGTCCCCAGGCGCACGAACAGGAAGATAGGAGTCACCGGCGATGCCGTCCCGAGGGCCAGTCCGGCAAAGGACACCCATCAGTCGGCGGACGGCGACCTGAATGCCCCTGCGTTGTAAGGTATGCCCCTGCGTACCCCTTCTTAGGCCTTGTTTGGATGTTAGGGGTAACAAAACCAGGGAAATGATCCCCTCTAGGGCCTCATTTGGCTGCAACGGGGAGCAAACCCAGGGCATGAAAACCCCAAGCGAGGGATTTCCCTGGTAGGTGGGATCCCCCCTCCAACCACGGGGATACGACCCTTGCTATTTGGTAACAGGTGGGCAGGGGGAAACTGAATCGTTATACCCTCGGAATCACACAACATTAGAAAACAGGCTAATTCCACAAGTAATTCCCAAAATGTCTAAACAAAAGGCGCAAATAATTCTGCAAAATATATAGGAATGTCCAAGACATTACAAATAATTCAAGAATTTGGGAATAATCAGAGGAAATTAATGAACTTGTAAATTGATAAATAATAGACGCGACGACAAAGGGCTTGAATGGGGCGACGGAAAAGCGACTGATTCATCTGATTTCGAGGAGGGCGACATGGCAGTGGAGAGGTAAGATCTCGCGGCATGGTATGTCATCGGATTCCCCCTCCTTGGCAAACATGCAACTGGAGGAGATGGTGGCGCCGGTTGTCACCCGCGCCTCCCTCCCATGCTTCCACTACCAGCCAAGAGGTGGGAAACCACCATCAATTGCTAGGTAGCGTCTTTGGAGTGCACGGTGGAAGGATGAGATGCTACGGTCAATCGCTAGGTGCTGGCAGGCGCACGTCTCCATGAACCCATTGCTGGGTAGCGTCTTTGGTATTGTGGCGTCGTGGGGACGAGGCATCGGCCCCTGTGTGCATGTTATCTCCAATTCGGCCTTGACCACACGCGCCTGCTAGCACCGGGCCAGAAGAATCCTTTGCTTTTTTAGCTTTCCATAACCTCTCTGCCCGCATTCTCAACCCAGAATAACCTACTTCAAGAAGCCTGCGGCTATTGACTTCGAGAAGAAGGAGAAGGTTGTCACCGAGAAGAAGCAGGCAGGCGAGAATCGCAATGTCATCTTCGCCCGCACCCAGGCCCTGCTCGACGACTTTGTTGTTGGCCAGAGGAATCGTCTGCTTGTTTAGCTTTCCATAACTTCTCTTGTAGATCAACTCTTAATCACTCTTCAACCTTTGCTTGCTGGGTAGCATCTTTGGTGTTGTGGCCTCGTGGGGACGAGGCATCAATGTCCCGGTCGGAGAGGAGGAGAGCACGATGGAAGGATGAGATGCTACCGTCAATCGCTAGGTGCTGGCAGGCGCACGTCTCCATGAACCCATTGCTGGGTAGCGGCTTTGGTATTGTGGCCTCGTAGGGACGAGGCATCGGCCCTTCTGAGCATGTTATCTCCAATTCGGCCTTGACCACATGCGCCTGCTAGCACCGGGCCAGAGGAATCCTTTGCTTTTTTAGCTTTCCGTTACCTCTCTGCCCGCATTCTCAACCCAGAATAACCTACTTCAAGAAGCCTGCGGCTATTGACTTCGAGAAGAAGGAGAAGGCTGTCACCGAGAAGGAGAAGGCTGTCTCCCAGAAGAAGCAGGAAGGCGAGAATCGCAATGTCATTTTCGCCTGCACCCAGGCCCTGCTCGATGACTTTGTTGTTGGCTAGAGGAATCCTTTGCTTGTTTAGCTTTCCATAACCTCTCTTGTAGATCAACTTTTGGACACTCTTCAACCTTTGCTTGTTGGGTAGCGTCTTTGGTGTTGTGGCCTCATGGGGACTAGGCATCAACGTCCTGGTCGGAGAGGAGGAGTGCACGCTGGAAGGATGAGATGCTACTGTCAATCGCTAGGTGCTGGCAGGCGCACGTCTCCATCAAACCATTATTGGGTAGCGTCTTTGGTGTTTCGGCCTCGTGGGGACGAGACATCGGCCCCTGTGTGCATGTTATCTCCAATTCGACCTTGATCACACGCGCCTGCTAGCACCTGGCGGCAGTGGATTGTAGGGTACAATAGACCCTACAGGGACACTAAAGCCCAATGATTCTTTCTGGACTAAAACCCAGAGATGATGAGTATTTGCGATACCAACTGTCTGATATGATCCGGGAGGAAAGAGAAGGAATGAAACTAGGAAGAATTCCCATTTAGTTAGAGAATGTTCATTGGCTTCAGATTCCTTGACTAATGTTAGGCGCCACTCGGAGAGCGGATGTGCCTGCGACGCCACGGCGCCATCGCATCGAAGGTGCCCAGCCATGTCTGGCGTTTCGTGGCGTCCAGGCGGTGGATCTTTCCTGATGCCCAATGCTGTCGAAGCTTTGCCTCTTTCTTCTCCGTTGTCAGGAAGTAATCTTTTCTTCTCTTTAGTCCGTCACGGTACATCACGGCTGCCAAGATCACCGGAGCACTCAATCATCTGTACCTCCTGCTCCTCCTCTACACCACTGACTTGGGATCTTCCTGATGAGATAGGTTCGTAGTCTTGGTTTTCTCCAACTTAAGACACCCAGGAGGTCTAGCGGCGGCGCCATCGGCAGAACCTCGCCGTCCTCGGAAGCCAGATGGTTGAGCGTGAGCGTTACTTGATCACCGATGTCGCTAATTGCTGGCAGGCGCACGTCTCCATCAACCCATTGCTGGGTAGCATCTTTGGTGTTGTGGCCTCGTGGGGACGAGGCAACGACCCCTGTGTGCATGTTATCTCCAATTGGGCCTTGACCACACGCGCCTGCTAGCACCTGCTGGCAGTGGATTGTAGGGTACACAGACCCTACAGGGACACTAAAGCCCAATGATTCTTTCTGGACTGAAACCCAGAGATGATGAGTATTTGCGATACCAGCTGTCTGATATGATTCGGGAGGAAAGAGAAGGAATGAAACTAGGAAGAATTCCCATTTAGTTAGAGAATGTTCATTGGCTTTAGATTCCTTGACTAATGTCAGGCGCCACTCGTAGAGTGGATGTGCCTGCGACGCCACGGCGCCATCGCATCGAAGGTGCCCAGCCATGTCTGGCGTTTCGCGGCGTCCAGGCGGTGGTCACCTACATCAAGTGGATAGCGAACAGGGTCAATTTCTTCTGGTGGAGGCGTCCGCGGCACCGAGATCCATGTATTTGCGATACTAGCTGTCTAATATGATCCGGGAGGAAAGAAAAGGAATGAAACTAGGAAGAATTCCCATTTAGTTAGAGAATATTCATTGGCTTCAGATTCCTTGACTAATGTGAGGCGCCATTCGAGAGCGGATGTGCCTGCGACGCCACGGCGCCATCGCATCGAAGGTGCCGAGCCATGTCTGGCATTTCGCGGCGTCCAGGCGGTGGTCACCTACATCCAGTGGATGGCGAACAAGGTCAATTTCTTCTGGTGGAGGCGTCCGCGGCACCGAGATCCGTGAAAAATGGTTGAGCACGAGCGTTACTTGATCCCCGATGTCGCTAGGTACTGGCAGGCGCACGTCTCCATCAACCCATTGCTGGGTAGCGTCTTTGGAGTGCACGGTGGAAGGATGAGATGCTACCGTCAATCGCTAGGTGCTGGCAGGCGCACGTCTCCATGAACCCATTGTTGGGTAGCATCTTTGGTATTGTGGCCTTGTGGGGATGAGGCATCGGCCCCTGTGTGCATGTTATCTCCAATTCGGCCTTGACCACACGCGCCTGCTAGAACCGGGCCAGAGGAATCCTTTGCTTTTTTAGCTTTCCATAACCTCTCTGCCCGCATTCTCAACCCAGAATAACCGACTTCAAGAAGCCTGTGGCTATTGACTTCGACAAGAAGGAGAAGGTTGTCACCGAGAAGAAGCAGACAGGCGAGAATCGCAATGTCATCTTCGCCCGCACCCAGGCCCACCTCGATGACTTTGTTGTTGGCCGGAGGAATCGTTTGCTTGTTTAGCTTTCCATAACCTCTCTTGTAGATAGACTCTCGGACACTCTTCAACCTTTGCTTGCTAGGTAGCGTCATTGGTGTTGTGGCCTCGTGGGGACGAGGCATCAACGTCCCGATCGGAGAGTAGGAGTGCACAGTGGAAGGATGAGATGCTACCGTCAATCGCTAGGTGCTGGAAGGTGCACGGCTCCATGAACCCATTGCTGGGTAGCGTCTTTGGTATTGTGGCCTCGTGGGGACGAGGCATCGGCCCCTGTGTGCATGTTATCTCCAATTCGGCCTTGACCACACGCACCTGCTAGCACCGGGCCAGAGTAATCCTTTGCTTTTTTAGCTTTCCATAACCTCTCTGCCCGCATCGTCAACCCAGAATAACCGACTTCAAGAAGCCTGCGGCTATTGACTTCGAGAAGAAGGAGAAGGCTGTCACCGAGAAGAAGCAGGCAGGCGAGAATCGCAATGTCATCTTCGCCCGCACCCAGGCCCTGCTCGATGACTTTGTTGTTGGCTAGAGGAATCCTTTGCTTGTTTAGCTTTCCATAACCCCTCTTGTAGATCAACTCTCGGACACTCTTCAACCTTTGCTTGTTGGGTAGCGTCTTTGGTGTTGTGGCCTCATGGGGACGAGGCATCAACGTCCCGGTCGGAGAGGAGTGCATGGTGGATGGATGAGATGCTACTGTCAATCGCTAGGTGCTGGCAGGCGCACGTCTCCATCAACCCATTGCTGGGTAGCGTCTTTGGTGTTGTGGCCTCATGGGGACGAGGCATCGGCCCCTGTGTGCATGTTATCTCCAATTCGGCCTTGATCACACGCGCCTGCTAGCACCTGGCGGCAGTGGATTGTAGGGTACAATAGACCCTACAGGGACACTAAAGCCCAATGATTCTTTCTGGACTAAAACCCAGAGATGATGACTATTTGTGATACCAACTGTCTGATATGATCCGGGAGGAAAGAGAAGGAATGAAACTAGGAAGAATTCCCATTTAGTTAGAGAATGTTCATTGGCTTCAGATTCCTTGACTAATGTTAGGCGCCACTCGGAGAGCGGATGTGCCTGCGACGCCACGGCGCCATCGCATCGAAGGTGCCCAGCCATGTCTGGCGTTTCGCGACGTCCAGGCGGTGGATCTTTCCTGATGCCCAATGCTGTCGAAGCTTTGCCTCTTTCTTCTCCGTGGTCAGGCAGTAATCTTTGCTTCTCTTTAGTCCGTCGCGGTACATCACGGCTGCCAAGCTCACCGGAGCACTCAATCATCTGTACCTCCTCCTCCTCCTCTACACCACTGACTTGGGATCTTCCTGATGAGATAGGTTCGTAGTCTTGGTTTTCTCCAACTTAAGACACCCAGGAGGTCCAGCGGCGGCGCCACCAGCAGCATCTCGCCGTCCTCGGAACATAGATGGTTGAGCGCGAGCGTTACTTGATCCCCGATGTCGCTAGGTGCTGGCAGGTGCACGTCTCCATCAACCCATTGATGGGTAGCGTCTTTGGTGTTGTGGCCTCGTGGGGACAGGGAAACGACCCCTGTGTGCATGTTATCTCCAATTGGGCATTGACCACACACGCCTGCTAGCACCCGCCGGCAGTGGATTGTAGGGTACACATACCCTATAGGGACACTAAAGCCCAATGATTCTTTCTGGACTGAAACCCAGAGATGATGAGTATTTGCGATACCAGCTGTCTGATATGATTCGGGAGGAAAGAGAAGGAATGAAACTAGGAAGAATTCCCATTTAGTTAGAGAATCTTCATTGGCTTTAGATTCCTTGACTAATGTTAGGCGCCACTCGGAGAGCGGATGTGCCTGCGACGCCACGGCGCCATCGCATCGAAGGTGCCCAGCCATGTCTAGCGTTTCGCGGCGTCCAGGCGGTGGTCACCTACATCAAGTGGATGGCGAACAGGGTCAATTTCTTCTGGTGGAGGCGTCCGCGGCACCGAGATCCATGTATTTGCGATACCAGCTGTCTAATATGATCCGGGAGGAAAGAGAAGGAATGAAACTAGGAAGAATTCTCATTTAGTTAGAGAATATTCATTGGCTTCAGATTCCTTGACTAATGTTAGGCGCCACTTGGAGAGCGGATGTGCCTGCGATGCCACGGCGCCATCGCATCGAAGGTGCCCAGCCATGTCTGGCGTTTCGCGGCATCCAGGCGGTGGTCACCTACATCCAGTGGATGGCGAACAGGGTCAATTTCTTCTGGTGGAGGCGTCCGCGGCACCGAGATCCGTGAAAAATGGTTGAGCGCGAGCGTTAGTTGATCCCCGATGTCGCTAGGTACTGGAAGGCGCACGTCTCCATCAACCCATTGCTGGGTAGCGTCTTTGGAGTGCACGGTGGAAGGATGAGATGCTACCGTTAATCGCTAGGTGCTGGCAGGCGCACGTCTCCATGAACCAATTGTTGGTAGCGTCTTTGGTATTGTGGCCTCTTGGGGACGAGGCATCGGCCCCTGTGTGCATGTTATCTCCAATTCAGCCTTGACCACAGGCGCCTGCTAGCACCGGGCCAGAGGAATCCTTTGCTTTTTTAGGTTTCCATAACCTCTCTGCCCGCATCGTCAACCCAGAATAACCGACTTCAAGAAGCCTGCGGCTATTGACTTCGAGAAGAAGGAGAAGGCTGTCACCGAGAAGAAGCAGGCAGGCGAGAATCACAATGTCATCTTCGCCCTCACCCAGGCCCTGCTTGATGACTTTGTTACTTGCTAGAGGAATCCTTTGCTTGTTTAGCTTTCCATAACCTCTCTTGTAGATCAACTCTCGAACACTCTTCAACCTTTGCTTGCTGGGTAGCGTCTTTGGTGTTGTGGCCTCGTGGGGACGAGGCATCAACATCCCGGTCGGAGAGGAGTGCACGATGGAAGGATGAGATGCTACCGTCAATCGCTAGGTGCTGGCAGGCGCACGTCTCCATCAACCCATTGCTGGGTAGTGTCTTTGGTGTTGTGGCCTCGTGGGGATGAGGCCTCGGCCCCTGTGTGCATGTTATCTCCAATTCAGCCTTGACCACCCGCGCCTGCTAGCACCTGGCGGTAGTGGATTTTTGGGTACAACAGACCCTACTGGGACACTAAAGCCCAATGATTCTTTCTGGACTAAAACCCAGAGATGATGAGTATTTGCGATACCAGCTATCTGATATGATTCGGGAGGAAAGAGAAGGAATTAAACTAGGAAGAATTCCCATTTAGTTAGAGAATGTTCATTGGTTTCAGATTCTTTAACTAATGTCAGGCGCCACTCGG
Organism: Triticum timopheevii; assembly: GCA_963921465.1. Taxonomy (NCBI): domain Eukaryota; kingdom Viridiplantae; phylum Streptophyta; class Magnoliopsida; order Poales; family Poaceae; genus Triticum; species Triticum timopheevii. Next base: position 665,912,851 of record OY997266.1, read on the forward strand.
AGAGCGGATGTGCCTGCGACGCTACGGCGCCATTGCATCGAAGGTGCCCAGCCATGTCTGGCATTTTGCGGCGTCCGGGCGGTGGTCACCTACATCCATTGGATGGCGAACAAGGTCTATTTCTTTTGGTGGAGGCATCCGCGGCACCGAGATCCATGGCAGATGGTTGAGCACGAGCGTTACTTGATCCCCGATATCGCTAGGTGCTGGCTAGCACACGTCTCCATCAACCCATTGCTGGGTAGCGTGTTTGGTGTTGTGGCCTCGTGGGGATGAGGCATCGGCCCCTGTGTGCATGTTATCTCCAATTCGGCCTTGACCACACGCACCTACTAGCACCTGGCGGCAGTGGATTGTAGGGTACAACAGACCCTACAGGGACACTAAAGCCCAATGATTCTTTCTGGACTAAAACCCAGAGATTGTGTCCATGTTATCTCCAATTCGGCCTTGACCACACGCGTCTGCTAGCACCTGGCGATAGTGGATTGTAGGGTACAATGACTTGGAATCTTTCCTGATGCCCAATGCTGTCGAAGCTTTGCCTCTGTCTTCTCCGTGGTCAGGTAGTAATCTTTGCTTCTCTTCAGTTTGTAGCGGTACATCGCGACTGCCAAGCTCACCGGAGCACTCAAGCATCTCTACCTCCTCCTCCTCCTCTACACCACTGACATGGGATCTTCCTGATGAGATAGGTTCATAGTCTTGGTTTTCTCCAACTTAAGACACCCAGGAGGTCTAGCGGGGGCCCCACCGGCAGCATCTCGCCGACCTCGGAGCCCAGATGGTTGAGCGTGAGCGTTACTTGATCCCCGATGTAGCTAGGTGCTGGCAGGCGCACGTCTCCATCAACCCATTGCTGGGTAGCGTCTTTGGTGTTGTGGCCTCGTGGGGACGAGGCATCGGCCCCTGTGTGCATGTTATCTCCAATTGAGCCTTGACCACACACGCCTGCTAGCACCTGGCGGCAGTGGATTGTAGGGTACAACAGACCCTTGACTTGGAATCTTTCCTGATGCCCAATGCTGTCGAAGCTTTGCCTCTGTCTTCTCCGTGGTCAGGTAGTAATCTTTGCTTCTCTTCAGTTTGTAGCGGTACATCGCGGCTGCCAAGCTCACCGGAGCACTCAAGCATCTGTACCTCCTCCTCCTCCTCTACACCACTGACTTGGGATCTTCCTGATGAGATAGGTTCATAGTCTTGGTTTTCTCCAACTTAAGACACCCAGGAGGTCTAGCGGGGGCCCCACCGGCAGCATCTCGCCGACCTCGGAGCCCAGATGGTTGAGCGTGAGCGTTACTTGATCCCCGATATAGCTAGGTGCTGGCAGGCGCACGTCTCCATCAACCCATTGCTGGGTAGCGTCTTTGGTGTTGTGGCCTCGTGGGGACGAGGCATCGGCCCCTGTGTGCATGTTATCTCCAATTGAGCCTTGACCACACACGCCTGCTAGCACCTGGCGGTAGTGGATTGTAGGGTACAACAGACCCTACAGGGACACTCAAGCCCAATGATTCTTTCTGGACTAAAAGGCCTCGTGGGGACGAGGCATCAACATCGCGGTCGGAGAGGAGGAGTGCACGGTGGAAGGAATAGATGGTACCGTCAATCGTTAGGTGCTGGCAGGCGCATGTCTCCATCAACACATTGCTGGGTAGCGTCTTTGGTGTTGTGGCCTCGTGGGGACGAGGCCTCGGCCCCTGTGTGCATGTTATCTCCAATTCGGCCTTGACCACACGCGCCTGCTAGCACCTGGCGGCAGTGGATTGTAGGGTACAGCAGACCCTACAGGGACACTAAAGCCCAATGATTCTTTCTGGACTAAAACCCAGAGATGATGAGTATTTGTGATACCAGCTATCTGATATGATCCGGGAGGAAAGAGAAGGAAGTTAGTGGCGCCGGGCCCTCTGATGCCTTCCTGGAAGCCTTGGCGCGTGAAAAGTCATGGTTGCAGTGGATCCGCGGAGCCGGGTCGTCGCTCCTCTTTGACGATGCTGCCCTGAACTCCGCGAGGGCCGCTATTGAGGCCGTTAGGGCCCAATTGGGCTCGCATGTCCGAGCCATTGGCCAGGAGTGCGAGCGGCTCGAGGCCCTAGTCAGACATCTGCGCGCGGCCGTCCTTCATCATCGTCGTCTGGAGAGCGATGCAGTCGCGATTTGCGAGCAGATGCTCAAGGAGGCCGCCGCCGCGCTTGAGGAAGCCCGAGGTGAGCTGGCTTCCGCTGCCTCCGGCGCCTAGGTCATCGACCAGATTATACATCTCCCACGGATGATTTGGGTATTAAGAGACACAGTTAATATGCAAACGGTCTATACCTCAAGGGGGCGTTGGAAAATATATTTTCCACAAATTTTCTTTCATAGCCATGTTTTGCACAAGTTGGTCAGCATGTAAAAGAAAATTTGGGTGATTTGGAGTTGGTGAAAAAAAAATCACCTTTGTTCAAAAACTGGCTTAAGTTAGACCAAATGGTCCCTCCGGAATGAAGTGATTTTACCGACCACTGATACGTCTCCAACGTATCTATAATTAATGAAGCATTCATGCTATATTACTATCTCTCTTGAATGATTGCGGGGTTTGAGCTACGAGTCGTTCTTCCTGGGGCACACAATGGACCTTCAAGAGAAGGTGACCACACGAGAGCTCGAGGCTGCCGCGGAGGATGCGGTGTTGCAATAGGAGCTGGAGGGGGTGAAGGCCGAGCTAGCCAAGGTCAAGGACATGGTCATTGCGGTGGAGCTGGAGAACGCCAAGGAGCTGGTGGTGCAGGAGTTCCAGCTCCTGCCGCAACACCGCAGCCTCCGCGGCAGCCTCGAGCTCTCGTGTGGTCACCTTCTCTTGCAGGTCCATTGTGTGCCCCAGGAAGAACGACTCGTAGCTCAAACACTGCAATCATTCAAAACAGACAGTAATATAGCATGAATGCTTCATAAATTATAGATACGTTGGAGACGTATCAGTGGTCGGTAAAATCACTGCATTCCGGTGGGACCATTTGGTCTAACTTAAGCCAGTTTTTGAACAAAGGTGATTTTTTTGCACCACCTCCAAATCAGCCAAATTTTCTTTTACATGGTGACCAACTTGTGCAAAACATGGCTATGAAAGAAAATTTGGGAAAATATATTTTACAATGCCCCCTTGAGGTATAGACAGTTTGCATATTAACCGTGTCTCTTAATACCCAAATCATCAGTGGTAGATGTATAAGCTGGTCGATGACCTATATTTGCAATTGCTTGTCGCCTATTTGCATATTAACTGTGTCTCTTAATACCCAAATCATCCGTGGGAGATGTATAAGCTGGTCGATGACCTTGGCGCGGGAGGCAGCGGAAGCCAGCTCACCTCGGGCTTCCTCAAGAGCGGCGGCGGCCTCCTTGAGCATCTGCTCGCGGGTCGCGACCGCATCACTCTCCAGACGGCGATGACGAAGGACGGCCACACGCAGATGTCCGCCTACGGCCTCGAGCCGCTCGCACTCCCACTACTAGGAAAAGGGCTATAGATAGGACTGATTCTAATGGCGCACCAGGTAGATAGTGCGCCACTACTATATACTAATGGCGCACTGGCTTCAGGTACGCCATTAGTGTGGAAGACACTAATGGCGCACCTGTCTCACGATGCGCCACTACTATTGATTTTTTTTCCCATTTTTCCATACAAACTAATGGCGCATGTTGACAAAGTGCACCATTACTAGTTAGAACTAGTAATGGCGCACGGCCAAGACAGTGCGCCATTAGTATATATATATATATATTTACTTTTTTGCAAACCTACTAATGGCGCACCGTATCACAGTGCGCCATTAGTAGTTTAAACTACTAATGGCGCACTGTGATACCATGCGCCATTAGTATACATATGTTTTTTTACTTTTCTGCAAAAAGTACTAATGGCGCACCACATGCAGGTGCGCCATTAGTAACCAGGGTTACTAATGGCGCATTATGTGGTGGTGCGCCATTAGTAACCTGGGACCAACAAGATATTTTGGACAGCCCACCTACCCACTCACTTTCCCCACTTCATTCTCTCCACCTCCTCCTCCAAGCTTGTCTCGGCTGCCTCCTCCTCCTCACCTCATTTCCACCATAAATTCATCAAAATTAGGTGGTGAAATTACCTTTTTTTGATAGGTAGGTAAGGGGAAAGCTATCTTCATCATGTAGATCTACTTTTTTTCTCCCTAACTCGCTCCAACAACGTGCACATGCACTTTTTGTGGCCTAGCTAGATCTATGTATGTTTGTGGTGTTGCATGTGTTTGTGGTGTTGCATATATTATTGTGTTTGAAGGTACCGGTATTTGAAATGCGATAGTTGCCAATATTTTGCCGGAATGTTTTGATTCATTTCCGTTTCGGCGAGAATTTTGGCACTATGCATTCTTTTTGGTCCTATTTTTAGGGAAGGTCATGCCAAATTTTTTCTTGTTTCTAAAATATCGTTTTGCTCTAACTCGCAGGTGACCATGGTCCGCACGATGACTGAAGGCATCGTGAATAGGTTTTTGAGCTCCGTGAAGGCCGAGATGCTTCAAAAGAACGAGACAGAGATAAGATGTCCGTGTCGAAGATGCAAGCTGAAGAGCCTTATTGCGGACCCGGATTCCGGGCAGGTGCGGGACCACATGTTCTTGCGTGGTTTCATGGATGGCTATCAGTGGCAAGGTGATGAAGATGACTATGAAGTCGTCCATGGGGGCCGGGTAAGAAAAGAGGAAGGGCAACAAGACAAGTACCACCGCGGCGAGGGCGGGCGAGAAGACGAAGAATCTCCAGGACATGATCACGACGGTGATGCTGTACACAGTCATCATGTAGAAGATGTCGTAAATGATGATGGGGAAGATCAAGACGAAGGGCATGATCATGAAGATGAAGATGCCGGAGCAAACGACGATGGAGGCTGGGTGCAGGACCCTCATATTCAAGAGCTGCTTCTCAAGCAGACTGATAACGCAAGAGCTGCCGCCTGAGAGAAAGCCAAGCTGGATCAACTGGAGATAGACATGGTTACTCCATTGTATGAAGGATGCAGGACCGAGGATACCCGCCTGAAAGTAACGCTCATGGCTCTGGAGATGAAGGTAAAACAAAAAATGACCGACGCATGCTTCGACGAGAACATGTCATTCTGGCACGAACGTCTTCCCAAGGGGAACAAGTGCCCGACCAGTTTCGAGGAGGCGAAGAAAATCGTGTGTCCTCTGGATTTACCGCACGTGAAATACCATGTGTGCATGAACAATTGTATCATTTATCGGGACGAGCACGCGGAGTCTACCATATGTCCGTTGTGCGGTATCACACGATACAAGAAGAGGAAGAAAGCTCCTCGAAAATCGGTGTGGTACTTTCCGACCACTCCTCGTCTGTAGCGGTATTTCGCGGACCCTAAGGTAGCAAAGCTCCTGCGTTGGCACGCGGATAGGGAGGAGAAGAAGCGGGAAGATGACGGAAATGATCCAGAGATAAATAAAAAAGACAAGATGCTGAGTCACCCTAAGGATGCGAGCCAGTGGCAAGCGTTGAACTTCGAATACCCAGAATTTGGGAAGGATCCAAGGAACATCGTGCTGGGCGCGAGCACTGATGGAGTCAATCCGTTCGGCAGCCGGAGAAGCACACATAGCACCTGGCCTGTGTTTGTGTGGATGTACAACCTTCCCCCCTGGTTGTGCATGAAGAGGAAGTACATTCACATGAGTATGCTAATTGAAGGGCCGAAACAACCAGGGAACGACATCAATCTGTATCTGGGGCTGCTGAAGGAGGAGCTAGACACGCTATGGAAAACGCCAGCCAATACGTGGAACGCCGCAGAGAGAGAATATTTCCCTATGAGAGCCGCACTGCTCACGACGGTGCACGACTATCTCAGTTACGGATATCTCGCGGGGCAGGTAGTCCACGGATTTTATGGATGCGTAAGGTGCATGGATGACACAACGTATCGCCAGCTAGATAGAGATCCCGGGTCTTCGAAAACCGTGTTCATGGGACATCGAAGGTGGCTTCGCGACGATGACCTGTGGAGGAAACGCAAGGATCTGTTCGATGGTGAAACCGAACCCCGAAAACGCCCGTGTATGAGGAGTGGCGAGGAAATAGACGAGCTGTTGAAAAATTGGAAAGACTGCCCACTGCCGGGAAAGAAGCAAAAGGCTCCAGAGCCGGGAAAGAAGCGAAAGGCGCCAGAGCCACTGCTGAAGGTATGGAAAACGAGGTCTGTTTTCTAGGACTTGCCGTACTGGAAGATCCACCGTGTGCCTCACAGCCTTGATGTCATGCATATCACGAAGAATGTGTGAGAGAGTCTGCTTGGTACCCTGCTCAACATGCCAGAGAGGACCAAAGATGGGCCGAAAGCAAGGGCAAACTTGAAATCAATGGGCATCAGGCAGGAGCTTCACGCTAATGATGATGATGATGATGATGATGATGAGGCGAAGCAGGACACAGAAAGTCGTCGCAAAGGCAAAAAGGACAAGAAGACCGGAAATGACTACCCTCCCATGTGCTTCACTCTAAGTCAGGAGGAGATCGAGCAGTTTTTCACCTGCCTCCTAGGAGTAAAACTTCCTTACGGTTACGCGGGGAAGATAAGCCGATACCTAGACCCAGCG